>JAVJGG010000024.1:4739240-4757203 GCA_035590195.1 Aviceda cuculoides
AGAAAAAAAAAAAAAAAAAAAAAAGACACCTATTTAACAAGTTTTTTCTTCCCGGTTTTTACCAAAAGTATTAATCCATTTTTTTAAAGGAATTTGAAACCAATTCCAAAATTCTGATGCTCACATGCCTGCTGGGAACAGGCTTTACCATGTGATCCACAAAAAGGCAAGAAAGCCACATTCCCTCCCCTACCCTCAAACTGTTACTCTTAGAACATACCATACACTCCAGTTACCCCCCTGCTGGTACTCAGGCACGGCATGATAATTTGTGAGGCTGTATTTCAAGTTCATAAACGCCACCCTGGGCAGGAATATTTCAGAAACTTGTTTTTAGTATACAATAGAATAAGTTCTCTCTTTTCAGCAATCCCGGTTACAGAACTGCCCATAGTCATTCTTCACACTGCTCTTTTGGCTCAGCGTGCTGCTCAGTTGTGCCAATTTGTTCTGGTGACCAAAATGGAGGATTTCTTAAGAAGGTACCTGCTCCAATGTTTAGGGCATGCAAAACTGGAAGAAATGCACAGGGACATCAGACAGGGGCCTTAAAAGAAGCATGACAGACTTCTTCCAGAAGTCAGACATTGAGCACTTAGTGCAGCAAATCTTAATCTGACAACAGGCCTCTAAAGGTGACATCATGGTGGAAGTTTGTCACAGACCACGTGATCAGGATAAGAAGGGAGACAAGTCTTCTTTAAACAACTGAAGAAAGTTTCTAGATTATGCCCTGGTTCTTATAGAGGACTATAATTCAGCTAGCACCTATTCAAAGAGCAATATGGTGAGATGCAAGCAATCTGAGAGGTATCTGGAGTGTTTCAGGAGTAACTTTTAGATACAGGTATTGAGTGGGCAACTGGGAATGAAACACAGCTGGATCTGCTGTTTAGATGTACAAGGAAAAATTAGTTGGGGACATAATGACAATGCCTTGGATGTAGCATCCAAGAAATAATATAATTCAAGATCCTAAAGGGAATACAGACCCTGTATTTGGCATATCATCTCACCCTACCTAAGAAAATACAAAACACTTAAGTGTCTAGAAGTATCAAACACTATCCTTGTCAGGCCTTACCAACTTTCAACATAACAACTTTGAAGTTGATCCTTCCCAACTATTAATCTACCTCAATATAATGAAAAGCAGTTTTTCCACAAGTGGCAAAATACCACAAGCATCACATACTAGTATTTATTTGCTACTGACACACTAACAGGGCTATGCAAAGAATTACAGGTTCCTTTAGTCAGGAGAGAAACAAATAAATTTCATTTTGAACTTGATCCAATAGATGTTTTGGTCCAATTTTTTTTCTCACCATCCTGGCAATCTCCACTGCTCTCAAATAGTTTCAAGAGAGCAGAGTGGCATGGAAGGCAGAATACATATGCATGTGTTTTCATATTTTGGCGAAAGAAACTCTCTGGTTCCATGAACAGTCAGCTATGGTATGAAGTAGATCAGAGTAATGATCTATTACAGAGTAAAGACAGCAATATGTCCAGGCTTCTGTGGGGTTAGCACTCTCCTGGGTAAAATGGGAGATGCAGTTTGAAATCCCTTCAGGTAAAGGTGGGGAGAAGTGCTCCAAGCAGGAGTCTAACCATTCAGCTACTAGAAACAAGAAACCTCACAACTCCATGAAAAAGAGCTAATTCAATTAGCTCTAAAAGCAATATTTCAAGTGGTGTAACTGAAGTGAATTTATTTCAGAGCAAACTCTAAGACTCACAGTTTTAAGACAAATGCTTTCTAGGCAAGTGAATCCACAGCAGCCAGCAGAACAGCTGACCTCTGTGTTGGTCGTTTCTAGGAAGGAAGCCTAGGAAACAGCAGGGAGGAAAATAAACTCAGGAGAGGTATCTAGCCTCCAGGATAAGGCTGTAACACAAGGTGGCCAAGAAATTGTTCCAGCACTGCCACTGACTATGCATGATTCATTTGTTTGATGTTAACATCACTTAAAAAATAGCTGGCAATGCTATGTGGGCACTATGAGAACCCTGTATCTGTCTTCATCTAGTTATTTTTTGTCCAACGATAATATGTGTCTGTACACGCACATACCATCTGCACAAAAACAATCAGCGAAGCGTTGAATCCTCGCCAGTATCGCTGTTTGGTGGTGCTATACTGAGCTATAACCACTCTACATCCTTCAGTGAGTATGAGAAGACTATCTATGATTGGCAGAATACTGCACTTTGCTTGACACTGAATATGACTTAAAGGCCAAGCAACATTTGTTACAGGATTAACATTAATCAAAATCCCCAAATAACTAGGGATCCTAATGATGGCTTAGTCAATTGCATTCAAAAGCTGCATATACTAATGTAATCTAAGCCACAGGAAAACAAATAAGTAACTGATTTTTATTTTCAGACCAGATGGAAAACCCAAATCCATCACATTAGAAGTCACCACTTGGCAAAAAAAACTTACAATAAGAATACTGAGATTATCACACATTGAGATCAGAGGATTTGAGTGGCTGAAATACAGATATTGTGTGCAACTGTCTAAAAGTGTTTTTTTATTTTTATTTTATGAAGGATGCTTCATCTCCATTCTTAACTTCCTAGAGGTGAAGAGGGGCAGGGGGGAATAGAGAAGGAACATTGTGTGGAGTACTCATGAAAATTATTTGTATTTTTATTTCCCACCTACCTCAAATTAACAATTAAAAATTTCGTATGTATGTTACAACAACGTATAGAAAGTTGCTGGATGTGATTTCACATTTTTAAGAAAACTAATAGCTCAGGACTGGTAACATGGTTCAGGTACATTTCATCTGTAAATTAGCCACTTAGTCCAGGGATAAAATTATTTTTCCCTGTCTACTGTGAAAACAATAAGCCACCTCTGTATACCTCCAAGTGAGCAGATTTTTCTATCACAACACCTGTTGTTTAAATTACTACTTAAGATCCTAACAGCAAGAAAAGGATATTAGATAAGCAACACAATGTCTTTATGCTTTTGCAAAATACCAAGTACAAATCTTAATGTATGCTCAAGAAGAATCCAACACCCTGGTGGATTGCTAACAGCCGTAACAGTTAACCAGCACCAACTTCAAATCACTGATGCACAGAGGTGTGATAGAAGCTCTTCCTTCCTGTTCCGTATACTGGCAAACTAGTCTGACAGAAATCACTTACCCCCTGAGATTCAGATTACTTCCGAAGAGCGTGGTTCTTGGCCAATTTTTTACCGTAAGACTTAGAAGAGTTATGTTTCAAAAATACATTCCTGCCTATAGAATATCCCATTCCACACTGCATAAGACTGATGAACACCAGTTGTCCGCTATAAGAGCTACAGGGTATAGTTTCATACCTTATAAAAAGCAAGTATATAAAAATTGTTAATCTATCAAGTACCCTCACAGTTTACAGGTCTAGAAAATAATCATCCCCATTAAACTATGATCTTCCTTTAATGAAAGCAGGTAATACTTTAAATGTCCTAGTAGCATGCTTTGCATGAGGATTTTAAACAGTTATCTCCCTTGTTCACCTAAAGCAATTTAGATTTAGTCAAACTGACTAGAGTCTTTTACAAAAAAGTTCACTTACCATCCAGAAAAGGGTTCCGGTGGCAAATTCAGAGTAATGCTCTATAGTAGATAGTACACTGAATATTAAACATATCAGCACCAAGAGAAACCTGCAAAAAGAAAACAGTGTTTAGTGACTCATCAAGTTGAACTGCAAATCTAGATCTAGTTTTAGGTCTCATTCATATAACTTTTTTCATCACAAGTATTTTGTGTTTAATCGGTTCATTCTTCCTAGTCAAGTGAATATCATCATGTCGCATTCAATAACTTTTAAGAAACATGGAATAAAAATGACAGAAGGGCTGAACACAGTTAAATAAAAAGCTAAAACTCACATTATCAAGTATGATTTCCCATAGAAGCTTGTCATAGTGAATGTTCCATGTTTCACTTATGTGCTGCAGTAGAAAGGTATCATAATTGATAATGCATTCATTAAAGTAGAATTAGACATAGGACTGGAGTGAGGAACAGTAACTTCAATGAAAAATGTTCCATTGGATACATTCCATGAACTCAAGACATACATAAATACAGAATAAATAGCTACTACCGCAGTATTTCTAGTATCACCATTCAGATAAAGAAAAAAATTCAAGTCTCAAAATGCATACTCCTGCCCCCTAAAATAGTTTAAAAAAGCAAAATTGAAAAGTCATGAGAATTGGAAAAGAAAACGCGCAATTGAATTTAGTTGATTAAATGCTTAAATGCTGGCAGAATACCCATTACTTTGATGCGTACAATATCTCAGCCATCTTTCCACAACTGGCAGCATGTTGAACATTTAAACAACTGGTGAAAGTAAATGATGTATGAAGAACTCTGATGGACAGATCAGAAAGACAGACTTCTGATATGTTTGCACTACAGTTTTCACCATCTCTTAAGGTCATGCAGAAAACAAGAGAAAAGTAAGAAAATGGAAATTTCTTCCACTAACAGCCAGAAACATACCCTCTTGTGTACCAGCTCTTCCAGCTGTCATTTCCTCTGATTCCATGCCAAAAGGCTGTACTTAAACTCCTAAAATCCCAAACCAGCAATTAAAACCTTAACAGTCCTGCATGTAATGAGATATTTTTCCAATGAGAAACCCTTCTAAAGAAGATAAACACTACTGACAGAGCTAATTAAAAAACTTCAAAGCAAATGACAGACTATCAGCACTGGTGGCTGTACTGTTAAAATTGGGAGATTTCAGCAAACAGAAATGAACACACTAATTACACTTAGTGTTCTTTTGGTAGCTTTTACATGAAAAATACAGGAGGAAGAGCTTATCAGGAAGGGGGAAAATTCATGTTCAACCTAGAGACCAGTAACAAGATAATTTCTTAGGATTCTATCCAGGGACTTGCCCTGGTCAACAATTTTACCAGTGTTCAGAAGAGGAGATGAAATGCACCTCATCGAGTCCACACATGACACCAAACCAGGGGTTCAGTCAACAAACCTGAGGGCAGAGCCACTGGTTAGAGGTGCCCGGAGAGGCTAAGGAACAAGGAATCTCACGAAACTCAACACGAACAAATGTCAAGTCCCGCACAGAGGATGGGGCAGGCCCAAACCCACATCGGATGAAGACTGCCCACATCTCGAACTACAGCCCCTGCAGCCCTGCCAGCACGGGAAGGGCAGTGATGGTTCCCTTTTGCTGGACTACACCTGGGGTGGTGCACGCAGATGGGGCCCCAGGGTACAGCACGGAGGTGACGGACCGGAGGGAGCTTGGCGGAGGGCAAAAGCAGGATGAGGACAACCCTGACCCAGCATGAGCAGGGACAGGCGACACCACCCTAACGGCAGAGGAAGCCCTGCCCCTACTGCCCACCTCGTGTCCCACTTGTCCCAAAGTCCTGCACATCTTCCAGTCACCTCGTCTGTTCCCTTCACTCATTTCTGCCCCCCGGGGTTGCCATTTTGTAAAACACCATCCACCACTTTTTCCCAGGCTGCCCTGTGACTAGCTGATAGCAACACTTGCCCCTTCCCATCTATGTCAGAAAGGCGTCAGAGCGGGACGCTCCTGCCTACGATATACCCGTAGGTAGTGTGGGTAGACACACAGTTTTTGTGTCATACCCTACGTGCTTTCATACTTCTCTGTGATTGGATGGTTGCCATTTTTTTTGAAACCATCACACCCACATGATCTCAGACCACCCTCTGACTGGCTGCTCATTTCCTTTGGACCAGGAAGTGCTCATACAAAAAAAATATATATACATTTTTGTATATACATAGGTTTCTATATATGGAAATAGAGATACATAATATATAGACTATATAGACTATAGAATTGTGGTGGGTTGACCCTGGCCGGCAGCCGGACGCCCACCCAGCCACTCTCTCACTTCCCGTCCTCGACAGGACAAGGGGAGAAAATAAGATGAAAAGGCTTGTGGGTCAAGATAAAGACAGGGACAATTGCTGTCATGGGCAAACCAGATCCAACTCAGGGAAAATTAAATTATTGCCAGTTAAAATAGATTTGGATAGTGAGAAACAAATAAAACTAAAACATCTTCCCCCCACCTTCCTTTCCCAGGCTCAACTCCTCTCTTTCACTCCCAGCTCCTCCACCTCACTCCCTCACGCATGCCCTGAGAGATGCAAAGGGATGGGGAATGCAGGGTTGCAGCCAGTCCATAACGCTTTGTCTCTGCCCGCCCTTCCTCCTCCTCACACCGTTCCCTTGCTCTAGTGTGGGCCCTTCCACGGGCTGCAGTCCTTCAGGAAAAACCTGCTCCTGTCTGGGCTTTGCCGGGGAATCTCTGCTCTGGAACCTGCAGCACCTCCTCCCCTCCTCCTGCTCCTCTCACCTCAGTGCTCGCAGGGCTGTTTCCCACACTTCTTTTCCCTCTCTCTCCTCACAGACTATGCTGTGGTTCTGGCCTTTCCGAAATGTGTTTTCCCCGAGGCACCCCAGCCGTGGCCGAAGGGCTCTGCCGTGCCCTGGGGCGGGCGGGTTGGAGCCGGCTGGAACCGGCCGTGTCCGGCACGGGGCGGCCCCGGCCTCTCCTTACAGAGGCCGCCCTGCGGCCCCGCTGCCAGCGCCTGGGCACCCGCACCCAATACAAGGATGTATAATAGGGAACGCAGAATATAGAAAATATAAGTACACGTATAAATATAGACATGGAGCAGTATACAAACAGGCCTAATACGTTACTTAATTACTCACAGATGCGTTTTACACATACCTATACGCGCACACTATAGAGTATATATCTGTGTCTATGTCCACAGATGCCAGGGAGCAGTCGAGAGACACTCCATTAAAGCCAGGCACCAAGGGTGACCACAGCCCAGGCAAGGCCATCCCCCAACTCGCCAGAAGGCAGATTTGCAATCCCTAAGGAGGGCCGAGGTGGTGAGAGCAACCAGCTCCGTCAGCCTTTGCGTGGTTTGTCGCACGGGGTGAGGAAGGGAGGCAGGCCAGCGTCCATTCCAGGAGCCCAGGCAAGAACAGCAAGGGACAGGACCGTAACGTAGGTCCAAGGTCTGTCCAAGGGACGGGGACTGGTGCAAGACTGGAGACAAAGCTGCCTATAACATAGATTCAGGTTTAGAGCTTGCAAAGAACTACTTGTGTACAGAAACACACAGAATACGTTTGCTTCAGGCGGAGGGTAGACGGAGCCAATATTCTTTATGCAGCACATTCAAACCGTGACTAGAACCAGGGGAAAAAAGCAGAGTGCTAACATCTATGGGCACACAAGGGTCCTTCAGCTTTCCTTTTCCTCTTGTGGGAATGCTTCAGATTTTTAGACTGCCTCAGGATCCCCGGGAACACTGAAGAGAGGATAATGAACACTGAAAACAATTCTTATTCACATAACTGGTATGCTTGGTCTAGTCGTTCACACGCTGCAAGTTAACTGCATGTATGTGCTAACACAGGCAAAGAGATGGCTGTTTCTCAGCTGCCATGCAGACAACAGCCGACTTTGTTCAAGCCTAAAATTGGATTTAAAGATATAAAAAAATCCTGCTTCCATTCATATGGCTCTAGAAAGGCTTTGTCACTGTTGGCCACAAGTAGAGATTTGTGAAGGTTTGGCCACCATTAATAACTGAATTTCTTAAGTTAGAGCTTGACATGTACAACTCTCTCTGAATCAAGTCTGCATTTCTTCAGTATTTACCTATCCTGATCCACACTATTAAGACTGACATTTAACATGGGTTATCCAAGTTCCTAATCAACTGACTGGTTTGGGGTTTTTTTTTTAGCAGCACCCATGGGCAGCGGGGTATTTCTAGTTCCTTTTGAGCTGAAGGCAGGGGACGGTATCTGATAGCTGGTTATGTCACTGCTCCATTTGATATCTGCCATTGTGTGTTCTTGCACTTAAATGGTATAATCTGATTAATATGGAAGTATGCAAATAAGGTTTTGAAAAATTTCTTTCCTTGTGCACTTCAAGAGGCTCTAAAAGGCTTATCTGTAATGTAATTATAATTCAGGTATGAGTATAATGGTAACTCATATTAAAAGATAGAAGAGCTATAGAATACAAATACGGAATTCCTAAAATAGTAGCAAACATAAGTGTACTATCATCAAGTGTTTGTAACTGCAAAGCTGGAGGAATATTAATTGCAATCTAGGATTTATTTATGTGAACCCCAGTCAGAGAGGCACAATGCAAATTTGAAGTACTATGGTAAAGCTGTGCTGGTGGAAGTCACTGGACTTGTCCATACCACCTAGTGGAGATTACTGAAGAAACTTTCAAGACAATACCACTTACACCAGCACTGTGGTGGAACCATCCATGTTCAGGGTTTTCGTACAGCATAAATGAAATATAATTGTGATAATGCAGCTCAATACCTGAACTAATTATTAGCTTTTAGGGAACACTTTATGATTTAATCTGGTGCTAATTGGGCTATACTACTTCTTAGTCACAAACTAGTCCCCGCGTACAGTATCTAACACTTCCATGCATAGGTACACTAACTCAGCTGTCATTAATTCAGAATTTTCAGTGCTGCACTCTATTGTATGGTGTTGAAACTCCCTCTTTCATCTCTATAAATGCCAGGATTTTTCGCTTACTCTTCTCCTCTCTAGAGTCTCAGCAGAACACAAAGCCACACAATTAACATAGTATGCTTTGTAAACTCAGAAGAAAAAGTGACTTGGAAATTGTCAGAATAGGAGCTTTAGTATCTAAAGTCAAAGGGAAAGCATGATGCAAGAGACACTGAAGCAAACAAGCTTATTACCAGAAGGTTTAGGTTAAAAAAAAAAAAGAAAAAAAAAAAAAAGGCATAAAATCCCCATCTTTTTTATGTGGTTGTTTCTTGAAATCAACGTAGTGTCCAAATTCAGCATATGACCCTTTTTAATAAAATTGGAGAACCAGTCATTACATGAAGCAAAAGCATACACTTTTGCATACGAATATGAATGAGGCTTTCGTTCAACAATATCTAGCAGCTAAGTTAGCGCATTTATATTTAATGTTTCAGCGTTTCCCATGGCACTCGAGCATGGCCAGCAGGTTGAGGGAAGGGAGCCCTCTCCTCTGCCCAGCACTAATGAAGCTGTTCCAGTGCCTACAGGCAGCGACACCAGGGAGCGACTCTGGGAAGTGGAAGATGTGGGTGTGAAATTCCTCAGTCTCGGAAGGGTGTTAAGCCCAAGTACATGCTTTAGGTCCTAAGCAGAAGCAGCAGGAGCTGGTCGTTATCACCAAGTAGAAAGACTGGGACAAACGCAGGGGGACGATTTTAGGCTCAGACGTGGCTTCAGATTGTAAAACCTGTTCTTACCTGGGCATACAGTTCAGGGCTGTTAATTCTATCCCAAGGGTCTGACATCTTGATCTATTGGTAGAATTAATAAATAAATTTAAATTATTCTGCACTGATTTCCAAAGGGGAATTTGAAACAGTTCAGTATTTTTTTTGAAAACTGCTCAAAGGAGACTAAGACACCTAAAGAAGGAAGCTTTTTGAGGTTCCTTCCTAACCCCTCAAAGAGCAACAATCTTCTAGACACCTTCAGTAAACCTCTCCTGATGCCTAGCCGCTATCTGGTTCTCTTGAACTGTGTTCCTGAGTATGCCCTGCACCCTGCATTGGTCTTGCCTTAGCTGAGAGCCGGCTGGTAAAGGCCTAAGATTCAGCAGCACCGTGTAAAAGAACAAGCCAAACCTGTGCTGCCTGGAGTAAAGGAGAGAAGGAGCCAATGGGGAAACACGTAGATCATGCGTATGGAAAATTAAAATCTGGTTTCTCTGAGTCTGTTATATTGAGGAAGCTGTTTTACCACTTTTTATGGTGTTAACAGAAAAAAAAAAAAAAAAGTGTTCATGGTGGGCATCTTAACGATTTCTAGTTCTTCATTAATAGCAAATACCCAGGGCTGAAATATCTTTAGAAAAAATAAGGTTGAAAGGAAAAGTAGATCCAGATAATACAGCTTAGTCAAGGTTAGCAGCGCTTTTAGCATGAGACAGTACTTAGCCACATTCTCATGATTTACCACTTACACAACCCATCACCCAATCCTGCTACTTCTTTCACTTCAACATACACAAGTTGCTGAGCACATTAATCAGCAGTTTTACCTCCAGCCTCAAATGTTTATCTCTTTGAAAATGGTGGTATGTTATAGGGGGTACAGGGATCTGTCCAAGTCATAATAAAACTGATATATTTCTTTAATGAGCCGCTACACTGATGGAGGATGAGGCAGCCAGCAGAGGGGGCAAAAATCCCACTTTCTTCCCATAGGCAGTATTACTGGAGAGTGACACTCCAAAAAACCCCAGAGAACTAGAGCAAAGCGTTGAGAAGAGACACTGAAACACAAACCAGCCTTTGTCAAATGGAGAAGTTGATAAGGAGTTTACAGCATGAGAGTATTGCCAGCATCCAACACTAGAAGAGTCTAGTGAACATGCAAATCTTTAGCCCTTCCTTAACACAGTAGCAGTGCTTTCCATGTAAAGAAAATGCAGATATAAAAGGTAATCAGGATTATAAGATTCTCCTTTTCTTCTTACATTTAATACGAGAGGAGCACATTAGTCCACAGAAGCCCTCACAGGCACAGAGTACCCCACTCCGTTGGATGCTGCGCTCCATCAGGCAGTTTCTTTGTCCAGACAGCTTTTACTTCCAATTAGCAATCCCAGTGATGGGTAAATGGAGAAAGACACAAAGAGGTGAACAGACTTGTCCATACATCAGGATAGTGTCAAATGCATACAGAAGTCGGCTCTCTTGTAGCTCAGACCATCCTCCAGTCAACAGTCATGGGAACACAGAAACTTTGCTGGTCCCTAAAATAACCACATCAAACAAATTTACCAAGCACTCCTTGAAACTATTCAGTCTGTTGGTTCTCATCTTTTTTATGAGACTGGTGTTCCACTCCTACCATTGTTACAGATCTTATTTCTAGGCAAAATGCATGTATAAAGGTATGGAAAGCTTCCTCTGAGTACAGCCCCTTAATTTCTTCCAGATCCCTGCCCCTTCAGTTACCTCCTTTCAAAATCACTTTATCTTCTTTTACTGCCCTCCATAGTAATAAACAAAAAGCCAGAGGTAATTCACATTCTAAATATTGTCTATCAAGGTACCAAGGATGACAGTGCACTTTACACCTTTTCTCCCTTTCCATTCTAAGTTAAGTAAAGAGAAGGATAGGATATTCTTACATACCCTGCAGATATTATCACTACATCTTCAACCACATCTCCTATTAGGCCTCAAAAAAAGAAGTTTACAAAAAAATTGAGAAAAAGGCGTCGTAAAGTGCCAAGATGTATGTGCATAAGGATGTATAAGGGAGGACAATTGGTGCCATTTATTTACTAATAACTGTCCAAAGGCTACTAATACAACCTGCAACTTTTGTAACTTCCAGCTAATTGTTACTTCACTCCTGTGTTTCTGTGTTGAGACTCTCTCTTTTTCCATTTCCAAAAGACGTATTAAAACCATTCAAAGGACTCTAAATGTACTTAATTCATGGCAGTATATATTCTGGCCAGTGAGTGTCACTCCTTCCCAGAGAATAACAAAGGCATCGTTTTGCTAGCACAGGATAGGCTGGATATTGTACGGATAAAGTAGCAAGTCCTCATATAAAACGCATTTATTTGAAATGTAGAATTTCTGCTGATCACTTTTGGTCATAAAAG
Organism: Aviceda cuculoides; assembly: GCA_035590195.1. Taxonomy (NCBI): domain Eukaryota; kingdom Metazoa; phylum Chordata; class Aves; order Accipitriformes; family Accipitridae; genus Aviceda; species Aviceda cuculoides. The sequence continues at coordinate 4,750,996 of JAVJGG010000024.1, forward strand.
ACCAAGACGCTTTTTGCAGGAGGGGAAGGCTTAGCTTCAGAGCACCCCGATATATTCCAGTTTCAATAATGCCCTTTCCCAAATCCAAATTGTAATGTAAAACCCTCCTGGTAATGTCAAGCAGAAAGTTTTTCTCTTTGTACCCTACACTATTAACAAATTCAAGCACTAAAGTGCCCACATCTAGTGACCATGTTTGTCATTTCTGTCAACCGCATGACACAACAGAATGATCCCTACAAAGCATATGAAAGTTAAAGGTATCAGTGAAGACACACTTGAGACTGGCACTCGGGGAAAGGCAGACGAGGATGGTATCAGCTCTAAGCAGTATTAGACTACCATACTGTGTTATTCCAAGACAGCTCAAAGTAGGGATAGATGGGCTTGAGACTCTTGACCTTGATCCCCAAAAATGAGAAATTATTACAGCCTGTTTATTGGACCCTGGAAGAATAACAAGCCTGGCACAGAAACATTAGATAATGTCAGAAAGCCTGGTAGTCAGCCTGAATGCCAGAAAGCACAAGGAGACTTTAGCAACTAACATCACGATGGGGAAATGAGTGTCCAAGTGGTTGGTGGTTTCTTTGTCCAAGTGATAAAAAGCCATGCTAAGCAGAGGCAAAAGCAACAGACCCATAAGCCTGAGGGCAGCTCACATGAGGGGAGGACAGATTAAGCTGCAGTGAGGACAAAGTCAAAGATAACTGCAGACTAATGAGTCAGTAAGGGCTTCCAGTTCCTCACAATTACCAATAGCAAGAACAGCAACAAAAAAAAAACAAACAGAAAGCAAGCTCAGTTCAAATGCAGTTCAGCTAGTCAACCAGTAAGCCATGAACTGGTAGTAAAGATGTTCCAGCAAGCTCTAATCACAGCAAAGCTCTGGCACAGCAATGATAGGTTTAGAAAACAAGACTGTACAATAATTTTTTATGGAATTGAACTGAGGCACGTGCTGCAGGTATCGGCCTGTTGCACAGCTCAGCAGCAAACCGCAGTGGCAGCATTCACGCAAGTCTTTTCTCACTGGAGAAAGCTGTGCTTTATAACAAAAAAACAACTTCTCTTCTTATTGAGCCCACCTTGGCTGAAAGATACAGCCATCAAGTGTCCTCAGTTGTAAATCCTAAACCATTCTCAGTCATTTTTCTCTTTTTTCTAATGGGAAGACCATATTTATCTTCCAGATAGGCAAATTATGTGGGGAGAAAAAAAGTGTTAGTAGATGTTAAAACTGCTAATAATTACCCAGACAATTGTCCAGGCCCTGTGGCTACTGATCTCAGCCCGTCCCAGTCCCCACCCCTAAAAATTAAGATTACAGGATAAGTTATTAAATTTATTATTTCCAATAATAACATATTTTGACATCTTTAAATTTTTATTGAGACTAAAAAATCACAAACATTTAACAACACTTGGAGGGTTCTTTATCTATCTTCTTGTTTTTGAGGTTTTAGAGTTAAAACAGTGAGAGTTAAATATATATATAATTAAATTTAAATACCTGTACTGTTAACATAATATTGATTCTAGGAGTCAGTACACTAAGAAAGACATAAAACAGTTTCAGATTTTTATCTTGAGTATCAAGATAAAATAAAGGTAAGAATCCCAAAATAGAACCATTGAAAGTGTTATTAGTTGTAAACAATTTGGATGATGAACACAAACACACTTAAATAAACCAAAATAAAGTTAAGCTTCTTACTAGCGAAGGCAAAGGCATCTTGATAAGCAGATGGCGTTTATTGCTTTCTGTATCCAAAGGTCAATTTTCATGCTCATGAGAGCTCATACTCAAATTAAATGCTGTGTATTTTTACATACCATGAAAGACAAAAGTGAGAATTACCTGTTGACTTCCTGATGTGTTAAAAAAAAAATTAAAAATTAAAATGTTTTTTGCCTGAATGTTGCAATGACTATTTCAGAAGGTGTAAAACATGCTGATTCCATGACAGTAGAATTTGCTCCTGACTTCAGCTCTGCTCCATAACCTCCCGCTTGAAAATACAACCTTAAAAATAATACACTACCTGTTGTCATGGTCCATCTGAATCTACAGAGAACCCAAGACGATGGAAAGGATGTCTCAGGGCTCCGGGGGTACTAATTGCCCTGAGATCCATGATCCATGAAGCTCAACCCAGTACTTTAGGTCTTCCCGCTAACGCCTCATCACCCACTTTCCACCAGCAACCCACTCCTGGCCTGCAGGCATGGTACAACGGCAGCAAGAATACCACGACAAGCAGATTTTGATTACTAGATTCCTTTGTGGAAAGCTTCGGTACCTCACCAGCTAGCAGGGCTACGGACCTGATCAACGTTCCTGGGAACTGGTGGACAACGTGCATGAAGCTAAACCAAGAGCTTTTTACAAGTCGCCCTCCGAAACCAGACCTTTGCAAAGTGCGGGGACGCACCTTGACAAGAAGAGGGTTGCTCTTAGGGCTCCGAGGGCATCGACAGGCTGCGTTTGCTCTGGTCAGGCTTTTGGTACACTCAGTCCCCGGGCAACACGTGTGATTACCTCCCAAATTCACCTCAGGCCATGTCTACACCAATGTTACTGGAGCTGAAACAGATACACCTGAGCTAGCTTCGCACCGGCTAAACTGGGAATTGCTGGTGGCCGAGTATCTCAGCACAGGTTAGCCGCCTAAAATGCCAGGTGTGCTTTCTGGTCTGCTGTGGTAGCAGTATCTGCTCTAGCCAGTTTAAAGCGAGTGCATGTATGCTGCCATGCCCTGGAGCGACACGTCCTCAGGGAGCAGCTCAGGAAACCTGCAGTCCCATAGCTGCGCGGTCTTGTGGGACGTTAAACAAAGCAGCATTTCTGCTCCCAGCTTTCTCTTTACATCCAGCGTCTTCCTCCACGTCTGCTGCTGCTACCTGCCTGCAGCTGCACCCTGCTCGACACCTCCCCTGTCACCACCCGAGCAGCACATTTCTTGCGCTCCCTATTCCCTGTGCTATCCCACAGAACCACACAGACCAGACCCACAGGCCAGGCTGCAGGGAAAGCTGGCAGAACAGCGCAGCAGTGACGGCTAAGGGAGCCCACAAGACTGTGTATTGATGCGGAGTACATTTCATACATTTCATTTTTTTCCGTGAATAACGTGAAGAAAAAAGAAATTGTTCAGCAGGCCTATACAGCATTAGTTGTTACACAGAAGATCCAGAATACAGAAACAAATATTTTTTCTAGTGTGTATAACCTCAGTAAAAAGCTCTGTCTTTCCAGTACTATGTAGCAGCTGAAAGCAGTGAACAAACCAAGTCTCTCAAGTCTACTACTGCTCAGGCATGCGCTTAACTTGATAATTTTCTGCTGGCTTTTCTCCAGGCTCTGTGACAGTCTCATACCATCCAGTTTTGAGTCCCAGAAGACAGGTTCCTCTGAGTGCAGGAGGTGCCTTGAACCGAGGCCTTCCCAGTACCAACGGCTCCCATCCTTTTTGATGACAAATCCCCCAAATGCCGGAAACTTCTCTCACTAGCAACACTTCACTTTTCACACACATCTGTTCTTCCTTTTTCCAAGCAATCCGAAACAGAGGACCTAGACCTGAGATGCTCTAATAATCTTGCTGTACAGCCTGTGAGCTGCTGCAGCCTGTCCTCTCCGTGAGGACAGAAAAGCCTGCTGAAGTGAGCGGGAATGGCAAGTGCCTAATCACTACTCCTCCCAACCAACCGTGAAAGTACATCTTCCCACTCTTTACTTGAAGTGGTTAGACATTGAACTTGAAACAGATACGGGATAGTTTCTGGTGTTATCAGCCAGAGTCAGATAGACTGAAAATGGCAAAAGTAACAGGAGCATTTTCAGGTAGAAACAAAAACATACACAAAACCCCAGATGGTACTATTCCAGGCAGTGATTTTACAGTACGTAATTTCCCTTTCACTTAGCACAGGTAGCAGTTCATGGACACAACCTCAGGGTGAAGAAGCCGGGATATGTGTCTCCCCACTCACTGGATACGTGTGTCTTGGAGGGGGAGGCGGGAAAGGGCTGCAGCTGAGACCTTTGAGGTGCCATGGTTTTTGGCACCCATGATTTACACAGCAGCCCCAGAGACAGGTTTTAGCCGTTGCCGGCGATGCCCCTGCCATGGCAGTGGAGCTGCTTATACTCTCAGTGCACACCACAGGCTGTTGGAAGGAGACGCGGGGCTGAGCCGGGCGAGTAAGTGGTATCGGTGTTATGACAAAAGTGCTGGAGACAGGTATCGGAAACAAAGGCTGAGTCCTCCCTGCCCCCAGGTAAATGCACTCCCATAGTAACACACAATCCTTTCACACCTTTTTCTTTAATGCAGTGGAACAGCACGTCCTTCTCCGATATCTTTAAACCAGCAGTCAGCACATATTGTCTTTGTATTTTTTTTAAGGTTTGTTTTTTTTTTTCTATCTCTGTCATTGAGTCATGCACCAGAATGCAGGTTAGTTTTGACAAGTTTAACTTTAAAGATAAATGGCTTGCTTAATTGCCAACTGACCTGCAGAATCCAACAAGCTACAGCTCTGTTGCTTCTTAGGCAATCAGGAAACTTCCTTGTGGATTGCTCCTAACAGCTTCTGGGATGCTAAGCATAGCTCTAACCAATGACCTTTTTAAACACACTGGAGAAAAAAAGCCTTGGGTGCGCGCCAAATTCCCTATAAAGAGCAGGACAATAGTTGAAAATGCAGTATCACACACAAACCCTTAGCAAGACTCACCACTAAATACCACTGGTTTGTCTCTAGGTGTCACTTCATGTTTTGGTTTGAGAAACAAGCTGTTCCTCAAAATGCAATGGCAAAGTCTACCAGTGTTAACCTGTCAACAAGTAACAACCAGATCCTGGGTCCCACTAAATATTTCTGATTAGATTTCTGGATACTTATAGGTAGGGTAAGTGGATGGCTGTGAGTTTAATATTGTTGGCTTGGGGTGAAGGTATTTAAAGCTTGTCATGTGGCAATTTCCCTTTCCCCACCAGCTGCCAGTTTGGCTTTCTCACGTTCCCTGTTATCCATACTCTCTCCTGCAAAGGGCAGTTCTCTGTGCTGCAAGGGGGTGAAAACAGGTTGTGACTGTTTGTTTGCTTGGAAGTAGTTATTTACATCAACAGAGAACACTCTCGCTTGTTGGCGGCTGTTCAGTTCCTAAAGGGAAGGAGCTGATAAGAGGGAGACATAAATTATTACCAACTGGGAGATCTGGTCTACTCTTTCCTATCCTAAAAGAACTGAGGTGCTGCTTTCTGTTTTTTTGCAGTCCTCTTTGAGTCTTTCTGTGATTCCCAAGGATGTCAAGCCATAGTTTGAGTTATTACTTCAGCAAATACTGTTTTCCCTTTCTATCTAGCTGCTAAAAAGAGAGAAGTATTTCCTCTCAAAATACCAGACTTTCTTTTCCTTCAGTTTTTTACTTTTCTGAAGACAGAAACTTACACCCGATCACCTATTTGCAGACTTTTCCTCGCTCTCTCTTTAAAACAGAAAAAAAGAAAAAAAAAAAGTTTACTTGTCAAAGGAAAGAGGATTATCTGAGAATTTCTCATTTGGTTTGGGATTTTCACTTAATGCCATTCACACCAACAGAAGACGGAATTGCCATGCTTTCCCAAGAGAGGTCTTACTAACGTACAGTAATTTTTAGAATTTCTTGATTTCTCCTAAATTCCTTAAGCCTCGTGCATACAAAAGAATGCAACGGATTTTTCATCAATGTTTTTAGAACATCATCTTTAAATCTGTTTCATGCATTAACAAATTTAAATAGGCAGTACTGGTGAATTGGACAGTTGATCAGCCAGGGTTAAAGGTTACAGATGAATGCCTCTCTGTGTCCCGATCTTCCTAAACATTGCTTCATTTTGGAGAGCAGCTAGTGCAACTGTAAACATGTTTCTGTTGTAATTGTAGCCAAGGACAGATTCTATTTAATAGATTAATTGGCCCTGAGCATGCTCTACTGAAGCCTACAAACACTCAGAACTAGTAGGCTAACTACAACACTGACAACAAAATGATATCAAGTACTTTGTCAAGGGTGAACTCTTTCAAGGTCGTGCTATAACAATCTCATTTTCCATGGAAGACAGGTCTAATGAAAGCTCTTAAAGAAGAAGTATTAATCATTCCTCTTTTTAAGTTTTGCATCAAATAATGCCATTTCTAGCAAAGACTATCTGTGCAG
>JAVJGG010000024.1:4757259-4771239 GCA_035590195.1 Aviceda cuculoides
AGTTGCTTGCGGGAATGTTATCTCTTGAACAACAAAAAAGGGATGGGTGAGAAGGGGACAAACTTTTAAACTGGTAGACAGAGATAGACTCCTTGGCAACCAAAACCAAAATAGTAGCTTCGTGGCCTTTTGGGCTTGCCAAACTTAATTGACTCTCCAAAGTTGTGTTTAGAGAAGAAAACATTTTTAGAAAAATGAGCTCTACAGTGAAAGACAATCGACAAAAATTATTCTAGAAAAGCTATTGAAACCTATGCTCTGTAGTATTTAGATGCCTTGATCATGGGTCACTGATGTTTTTAACACAACCAGACATGTCTTTCCCCTGCTGTGCTCCTTCCTCAAAACTGAGCTGCTGTGACTTACTTCACTATATGAAAGCCCTTCAGCTAGATAATCTCAAATGGCTTATACATGTCTCCAGTTTAAATTATATCCAAAACCTATTTTTTTAATTACTTAGATTTTTTTTTTTATCCTATCTACTGTTCGCTTCAGCAAGATGTGAAGCCAAAATGTTCTGTTCTACTAACACACTAGGACAGAAGAAATCCAGTTGTTTCAGCTGGAGTTAAATTACAACAAAAAGAGATTGGATTGAGGGCAGTACACCCAAGTAAATCTATGTGCAACTACACCTGTTGGAGCTTCAGCTTCTTTCTTGATGATAGACTACAGAGTTGTCTAGTGGAGACCTACAGCTTTAAGACACACTGTTGTTACAGAGAATAAATAAGTTTAGCCAATAGAGAGTTCTTTAAGGGTCTCTGGACGCATGGGCTGCTTTTTATTTTAAGTGGTTATTTTATGGTAGGAAAATTAAGGAGAGCTTTTCCATTTTTTCACGCTAAAAAAGTGCCAGTTATTCTCATTCCTGAGCATGTGCACGAAGGACTTCACTTTCTTCTAAATGGGACTATACTGTCAAATAGCCATGTGCTTCTAGAAAACATTCCTGGCAGTCTGAATAAAACCTCATTCCTGGTGATTACATATTTTTGTTATCCAAAGGAGGTTCTGACTAAGTCATAAAGGGAAGGTTGTCCATGTGCCTTTGTAGGCAAGCTTTGATGTCCCTCAGTTCTCTCATAGATTTATTTCCAGGCTCCTGAGGCTTGATGTTTTGTCGAAAGATCTTGCGCTTATACATATGCGATCATACACAAATTAGAGTTGGTTGGAAATTTTGGTAAAGGAACAATTTTCTGCTGAAAATACCAATATGTTAAAATTAGAAAGTAGTCTGGGAATGTGTTGGATTCAGCAGAACTGGAGAAGGAGACCAGACAGGTTTTAATGGAAGCTTGCCTAGCTTTGGACTCTACTAACAGACAGCCTGCCTGGCAGGGAGTTTGGGCATATGTGACTTTCTATTTTGCCTCAGAATAAAATATTTTTAGGGATTTGAAGCCCTCGACCAACGGAAAATTCCACCTATAACATGGGTATACTGAGGATATCTGTTTTCAGGGGTTTTTTTTCAGCTCATTCTAGGTTGCATCCAGAAATGCCTGATAGCTCCATTGCATGTAACTTGAAGTTATCCAGCTAGCGCCAATCAGAAATAAATAGCTAGTATTTCTACAACACCTGGAAAATTTAAAAAGTAATTTACAAATACACACTACCATTCTGTATTTTTCTTGAGACCTTTCACCTGCATATGTATAAATTATCACAAACCAGTTTGAATCAATAGCTAATACCAATGCTGTTCAGATCACAGCATGAGCCACACATCATACAAAAAGATCTCTCACTTCAAACCAACTTTCCGAATCAACTGCCCAAAGATATGTTATTTTTAAAACATCCACAGCTCCTATTAGTAATGGGCACTTCACATTTTCAAAGCATGTAACAGCCTAAAATACTTGCTGCTCTTTAAAGAGCACTAGGATTTGGATTTACCTTTTCTCTGAGTTTAGCTGGCAGTAGTCCAGAACTGACAAATCACATTCATGCATCCATTACAATCACCAGAAGCACTGATCTTACAGAAACCTTTTTTTCAGTGCCCTCCTATTCCTAGGATTTAAGGTCCCTGATTCAACTGAGTGCCTGTATCTTCCACTAACATCTGTGCTGCTATGTTGTTCTTTTTTGCTCTTATCTCCATATGTCTTGTTATCAGAATGTCTAGTAGATGTCCCTTCTTTCCCTGGGCACAGGAATCCAGCTTCCATTTTGATTCTATGTCACTAAGACTTGCTAGAACAGACCTAATCTGTTCTTTAAACATTGACAGAAACAGTTCATCATCATGACTCCATGATCAGTGTTCATGGTTCTGATACATTTATCATCGACCTTGACTGTGAGATGAAAAAATCAGTAGGTTTCAGCAGGTGATCTATGACGCGTCCACAGGGACAGGAAATCACCACCAACCTCTTTGCAGCACTCACATTAATTAATGTTTCTTAGGTTCAGTATCAAAAAAGGGAAAGAACAAATGCATATAATGATGCTGTGAAAATACATCCAGTCATAAGCTAGTGCCAGCTTGATTATCATGAAGACATCTGAAACACTTTTCTTCTTGAATTTGATACCACATGGAGTCCACAAGTTAGTTAGCGATCGTAACGTTAACGTTAAGGAATATCCTTCTATTTTGCTAGTTTCTGTAAGAACAGAGGCTTTTTCCACAAAAGTATAACCAAATTCCAGCAATAGCACCATATCACTGCCACACTACAGTATTTGTTTTCACTACAGAAACAAATGGTTTCACTATAGAAACAACATTAGCCTGTGGGGACATTAATGCGTATTCATTGCACAGTCTATTACAAAACTGAGCTTTTAGAATAAGATGGATTGAATTTCTTACATAAATGATGGAAAAAGTCATCAATAATTTCAAAAAATGAAAATAAAACTTACGTAGCCTGTGGCTTTGTGCCCTGTGGTTAGGTTATTCTGTGCCTAAAGCGAAGTATGCTCAAATCAAAGTTCTTCCTTAGGAACTTTCATAACATCTCTCTCATGAAAAGACTCTTTGGTGCCAAACAATCTAATTGAGCTCAAAGTGAAGTGTTTTCATCTTTGCGGTTATTAATTTATCTCTCCTCTATCCAAATGCTTATTATAACAAAATGTGAAGGAACCTAATATCTCTGAAATGTCTCATCCTCTGTCAATATAGCTAAAACTTGCCAACTGGCTCAAAAGTTTTTGGTAAGGCACTTTCAGACAGACGCGCTCAGACAGTGTGGTTGCATAAACCTCATTTCCTTAGGAAAAGAGGCTAGAAATTAGTAACTGTCCCCATGTATTTTTAGAACAGCCTAATCTTGGAACTTTACAGAATCCTAAAGATAATTCTGTTTAATATAAGTACACCTCCATTAGCAACTTAAGCCATTCCACCATATCATCTAGTTGAACATGCAACCCTAAGCAGTAAGAGGAATGTTCCACTTCAATAAAATTAATAGTTACTGAGTTTCTTCCCTTTAATATGGCTCATCTTTTGGTACTTGAAGTTTAACATCATAGACAAGACAGCAGCTTAGTACCTCTCTGTAGCTAGTATATAGATGAAAAGTAGCTACTGTACTTCTAAATTGGAAAACTTGTCAATTCAATTCCTATGTAAAATGTCCAAATAAGTAACTGTTATGCTGGCAAGAAACAGCCTGAACATAATAACAATAATCATCATCATAATCCGTAACTTACTTACTCTTATGAAAGCGCATCATGTCCAGACCTAAGCTGTGACATCAAGGTCAAAACCAGAATCTCTAAAGCAGTCGTATGCTTATAATTACCCTGAACTTCAGTTGTTGCTCATGTCGGTCATATTACAATCACATCACCGGAAAAAGCAAAATATCTGCTTGCATTCTAGAGATAATTGTGGAAAGGACAGAAATTGGAATTTGACAGCCCCTTTGAGATAAACAGTTATAAATAATGGGCTATAGACTCCATTTACAGATAAAAACAGAAGGGGTAGAACACTATGCTAACTTACTTGCTACATTTATTTAGTTCCACTAACTAAGAGCTGCTACCCTCAAAGAACCAAAAGAGATGCAAGCAAGTGCCCCGGTCATTAAAAGGAACCACTAGAACCTTATATTTTTGTCTTTTACATCAGCAGCAGTTGTGTGCCAAATAAAAATGGGAGTATCAACCAGAATGGTGGCTCTTAACTTCTTCAATTGCATTAACAGAACACGACTACAGCATTTCTTACATGAAGTTGAGGGAAGTAAAAAAAAATTGAGAAAGCAAAGTTTGAAGAGAAACGGTAATAAGAGAAAATTGCAATTTTTAATTTGTCCCAATAATCGGAACTCTCTTTTTGTATTACTGATGGTGACACAGACTTTGGTACACAGAATCTTTTCTGAAGGAAAAAGCCCTCAGCTGGCCAGCTCCCATTTTACAAACATGTTCTTGATCTTCTGTACTTTCCCTCCCAAAGTGTTAAGTTAGTGACATTATTGATATTGTTCATATTTTTGTAAGGATCATGCACTTTTAAATTACTCAACAGTAATTCCTTAGACGAGTTCTTTTCAACAAGCTGCCAGGAATATGTATGTGTGTGCATGCGTGCCCCTCTGTGAAGAAGCTGTGGAAGTCAGTCAAAAGGAGGAGAGGGGTAACAAAGTAAGCTTAGGGCATATTTTCATATGAAACAGAGCCAACACTGCCATTCTCTGGTTGCAAAAAGGAGAGCTCTCCCTCATCCCATTCCAGCCTTGGCCAACTGGTTAGTACCGGTTGCAGCACCATCAGACCATTTATTGCCTCCTTAAGGTATCAAGCTCTACTCATTTTCTTGTTGGGCTTGATTTCTGCCATTACGGTGAGTTGATTTAGCTTAGGAGGGCTACAGTGAGTGCCAGAAGCAGCACACATTTTACAGGAGACATGTGGCCAGGAGAGAAGAAGGGAAGGTGAGAGAGGGAACCTTACCCTTTTGGTATTGGTAAACTATTATGCCAGCTCTTGTGAAACCATACTCTAAGGAGGACATTCTCCTTATCTTTCCCATGCAGTCAACAGAGATAGACAGCATCCCCTAGGAATGATTCAGAGCAATAGCCACTATTCTCCCTGAGTCACCGTTTGGAGGAGTTGTTTCCCCATAAATCATAAGGGAGCCTGGAGAGCAGACTTTGTTGCTAGGCAAACTCTGCATCTGTGAAATGTTTTGCAGTCAAACCAGGTGGTCTGCAGTACTTGCCAGATGATTTGCAATGTTACTTTGCAATTATTCTGTACAATTTTATATGAAATTTAACAGGTGATTATGATCCACTAGGTGCGCTAAGAGAACAATTGTGGACAGTACTTCAAGATGCTGAATGTGTATTACTAACCTGACAGAAGACCAGCCACTTTTTCCTTCTGGGCTAGGTTTCTGCTGGCATAGTAAGTTGAACTGGCTATCCAAGGATATCCAAGGACAACTAGAGCTAAGGTGGAAAAGGAGAGCAGAACTGGAGGTGGTTTGTTAGCAATGGGCTATTAGATCAGCTCACCCCATCCCATGGGAAGTTACAGGATATAAAGACTGGCCTAACTTTTAAATGAGAGCAAGACCTAACACTCGTTTAACAAGTGGCCAAACCAGCACAAAGTAAACTGGAACAGCTGCAAGTTCTCACTTAAAATTTCACAGTGTTACACGACAAGAAAGTGGCAGGCCTGAGAACACAATCTAAGAGTCCCTCTCATGGGCCTCCCTCTTGCCTTAGACTTGCCTCCCTTTTCAACCAGCCTGTGGTTTCTCTACTGACTGCCAGCAAGCCTTCCAGCTGTGCTAACTCCAGCCGTGATGCTGACATCCGTTCGCTAAGAACTGGACTGAGACCAACAGCTCCTTTTGTATCTCCCCACAGGCATTACTTCTTCTTCTTCACTATTGACTTGGAAGAGATCCAAACCAGTTGCCTACGGGTGAAAGGTTCCTTCTCCCGTCATGAATTCCATGCTCCCTCTTTCCCCTAGCTTCCAGCTGTCGTCTCCTACTCCTTCTTCCTCCCAGTGTCTCTCAGAGCTTCTTGACCATTTTCAGCTGTCCCACAGTTCCAGCCTATATCCAGCCTTCTGATGTCCAAAAGCTGCTAATCCTTTTTTTCTTTGTCCTTCCTGCTTAAGTCTGCTTCTCTTTGTTCTTGAGCTAGCCTGCTCTTGTATTGCCTTTCCTCCAGTTTCTGCATCGCTGGCACCAGTCCCAGTTTCTGTGACAATCCAACCTAGCCTTCTGTCTCTCCGTCCCGGGTTCACCTGTTCCTGTTTCACCAGACTCAGTGTAGCCATTTGTTCTGATTCCTAACTTGTTAGTCCAAGTGCTACCCACCCAAGTTCCCACTAAGTTTCTGGCTTTTAACTGAAGAATTCAGCCACCCAGCCAACAGCAGCTGAAAAGACCAAAATCAGAAGTCACTGGAAGTTCCAGAGAAATGGAGAAGATGATAGGACAAGGCGGTTGGACTGCAGTGAGTCAAAACAAGAGGGCATATCTGAGAGGAAAAGGTACTATGGATCCACCTTGCTTGCTGAGATAGAAGACCAGTTACCCTCAGTGCAAACCTGTGCAAACTCCGTTGGTTTTTTTCCCAGAACCTGAGCCAGTGCAGCTGTGCAGCACAGAGGACTGAGCTGTGATGTAGACATAGCCTTAGGCTGACACAGGGTGGCCTCTGTCACTCACAGGACAAAATAACATATGACAGCAAGCAGTCCCCTTTTCTCCCTGAACACAGGTGAAACCATACTTTTGTATCACCGGCCACCACTGCAGCATGCGAGCGCATGTGGGCGTACATACAGTGATCCTCTTCTTTCAATAGGCTTGAGTCACGCATTCCCCACCACAATTACATTTTAGCACTTTGAGCACCTGCACTGGATTCCGGTTTTGGTTGATGCTCATTGCTACCTGGTGTCAACAATCTTATTATCAGGAAAACTCCCTGACTTCACCCTTCATCATTCGGTTCACGTGTGTGTGAACACAATATTTTAACCAAATGAACACAATATTCTAGACTACAATTAAACCATTCCAGTTGTAATTAAATGTATATATGTTTCAGAAACATAAACTCATTGCATAAGTCTCCACTTAGAATTAAACAATTTAAATATGTGCATTTGCCACGTAACTTCATTACCACACATAACTCATCACCAATACATATTGTACTTTTCATTCAAAAGATAGAATATGAGAGTTATACCCTAATATCTTGACATTTGGATGTGATTTAAGCAACTGCATAGCTGAGCATAGAAATCAAATTCAAGTGCACACCCTTCTTTTTCCAGACCGAGAACCATATGGCAAACAGCTGGACTCTAACGGATATCGATATCCAACACCTTAAGGCTCTTACAGAGCCCCAAGAATTGGCTGGTTAGGATCCATATATTGCTATTGCATGCCACAGCTGTTTTCAGGCCCTCACCTCTTTCTAACTTGTCAGTGAGATCCTCCGCTCTGTTCCTGGAGATTGCAGGAGTTAAGTATTTCACAGCACTTCCAGTGAAGCTGAAAATTACCTGAGTGAGAAGGTTTTCAGGACTGGGAGAGGGGGATTCTCAAGCAAACCCACTCACCCCTCCAAACGTTTTGTTTTGAAACGATAATTTTAGCCTAGAATATACTCTACCACAATAACACATATTCCAGATTTAACTAGATAAAAATGGTTCCCTTTTCTAACACACATTATAAAGTTCCTTAAGAAGCATGAGTTTACTCCCTTAAAAGAAACTTGAAGTAGCAGGCACACTACAAATGTTATAGGAGATGAGATTATCTTGGTACGTTCAGAATGCAAGAGGAAGGTCACCTCCTAGAGCACTTGCTGTTCCCTCGCCTTGCCTGTTTCTGGAAAGTTAGGTTCCTTCTAGCAGAACTGGCTCCAGATCAGAACAGACTCCAATCCCTCTTGGACAGAAACTTCCCGCAAGTTTGCACACGAGTTATGTGGTCTTTGTGGCATACGAAGGACAAAGGGACAATGAAGGGACACTGCACATCCAGCTCCTCCAGGCTACACAGATATCAGCTACAAACTTGGAAGATTGGATTTGTTACGGATACAATCATCATCATCAGAACAACTCTACATAAATTACCTCAAAACCACAGATACAACACGGGAAATTTTTTTTTAAATAAATTACAGGTTGTTCTCATTATAAAATTAATTTGGATTTAGATTAGTACTTCATTGCTTTAACAATGTTTAACTTTATGATATTTAATGTTGTAGAGTATGTTCTTTCCAAAACAGAAACTTGTTATATGAATGAACACACCATGTAGTTATTGGGATAATTATTAGGACAAACATATTTAAGAAAAAATGCTGGCCAAAACCTATGTTTAAAAAAAGATTCCTTGCAAGCAATCTCAAAGGAAAAGCTTTTAAAAGAGGTCAATTTACATATTCTTTCATTTAAGTTAGGAACCCTTGTACTGTTAAAAAAGACTAAGATTTTCTCCAATTTTCTAGTGGGGGAGTGGGGTGGTGTATAGATTTTTATTTTTTTATTTTATTTTAATGCCTACTGCAGAATAGAAATAGATATTAAAGGTCAACCTTAGTCCAAGATAAACTCAACAAAGATGATGAAACAAATGCATTTTAGCAAGATTAATAAGTCCTAACCTCAAATAGGCTTAAATCATGACTATTCAAGTACTTAAATCTACACAAATTACATCTCTTCAAGCCTTAGGAATTATTATATACTATAAGCATAGTCCTTGAAAGAGGCCCTATCCTTTTACTTGGCAAAATTCCATGAATCCAAAAATCCTTTTTAAAAAATCCATATATGATTTTGAGGGGTGAAAGGAAGCAAGTATTAGTAAGACCATCTATTTTATGCCAGATACAAGCATTATGGTTCATGCTTATAATTACTATATATTTCTCTGGATAGTTCCTGACCGCAGTAACTGATAATGGTTTTTCCAAAATGCAGTCAGGCCATAGAAAAGTTCATCTAAGACAAACAGAATAATTTCAACACTCTACATTTCTTTAGGGCATATGCTAATTTTATAATAAAAGCAAGGACTTTTGGCTCAATTTGCATTCACCATAGCCAGTAAAACTTCCTCTTGCCTCAGTGGAGTGCAGTTGGACCCCTTCTACAGCTAAGATGACAAATTATCATTCTGTTAAGCAGCATTCAAAACAGTAATTGAGGTCCTGCTAAACTTGACAGATACCATAAGCAGCTCAAAGAAAACAGCTGTATTAATATATTAACCACTGTTTTACAAGGGTAAATTGAAGCCTTAATTTCCTCCTTGCTTGTACTACATACATGGTATAATGAAAAACTTTTTGCTAAATTTGTAGTCATTATGTGTTCATGACTGTAAATTAATTCCAATTAGTAGTATTATGGTTATATGTTTGTCCAACAAATTACTTGTTTTGGCACTTCAGCATGAGCAAAATGGACTTATAAAAACGTGACATATCTGATCACAACTGAACCTTCCACATCTCATGCTAAACCCAGCAGTCTCTGAAGCTAGGACAACGTAAAACAGCTAAGGCAGCAACAAAAACTTCCATGAGCATATAGAACTTCCCCTCAGAAATACCAAATATACAGTGTGCATCTCTGAAGACAAATATCATGTGAAGAATAAAAAGCCCTCCTCTGGAACTGTTAAAAGATATAACAGCTGATCCTTTGAGAAACTGGCTTTTCCATTTCTTTCAGTAGGATTACTCATGCAACAGGTTTTTAGCTCGGGAGCCCAAGTACTACAATTTCTGGCTGATTAAGTGGACAGTATCAGATTTTTCTTACACCAAAGATGATGTGCAAATGTAAGTACTTACACAGTAAAATGATAGATAAAACACTTCCATCCACTGGGCCTCTCCAGGAAGTTGTAGACGTCTCCCTGCGTACTAGTTTTAGTTAAATAACGGCTATGGAAACACTTGGTTGTACAGGCCCTGCGGACTTCGCTTGCTGTCAAGGCTGCAGCCTTTGTGCCTTCCTCACGGCCGCAGGGAATCCTGGATCCAGTATTCACCGAGGTTTCTGGATCTGGTGCCACAGCAGAGTACTGCCTGCTGTTTAAGTTCCCCCTGACTTCCAGCAGCACTGCAGATTTCCTATTTCCATTCAGACTGCTAAGCTGGGAAGCGGAGCCTTGAACCTGTCCACAGCGGTTAGACATGGGGTGCCCAACCGCTTCTCCGCTATCACAGGACATTCCGTAACAACGTGCAGGTATGACTAACCCTGATCAATATTTAAAATCCTGAAGAAGGTATTGTATGTCCTCCCTGCCCAGGGTGTTCTCCAGCTGATAAGATGACTTTCTGCTGTTATCACGGAGCTCCTCTGTGACACAAGTGTGAGCTGTCAGGCTGTCACCTGCCGTCACTCACAGCCTCTGAAATTAAATCAGAAAAACATATTAGACAATGACACATGCTGAACACCAGAAGTAACAGGAGGCTGGGAAAGGAAAGAGTTTAAGACTTCTGGAGGAAGACAGAATATTAAGTTTTAAAGTTACATTTGTTAAGAAGGAAGCTTAAAACTATTTAAATAGTGCAACAACAGTACAGCAGCAGAGTTGTCTTGAGAGCTGATCCTATGTTATTGTTTTCAGCTGAGCAGTCCCTAAAGCATCCTGGTTAGAGGTGGAACTGTGAAAATTTCCTGGAATTTACAAACTTGCTGTTGCCCAAAACACACCTGATTGAGGTTTTGAACTTCAACACCTACATCTCAAGAGATCTTATCTAGAGTGTCAATGACAGAAAGATTTTAAGACTTGAATATTATTTCAGTCACCTCATGGGATCTGATTTTGCAGTCCATGGCATTCAGGAACAATTTTTCTCAAGTGTAAAAAGGAGGATGCCATTAACAATAACTGTCACTTGGAGGTTAATATTGTTACAAGGGAAAAGATCAAAGACTCCTGTCCTGACTTGTTTTTCTTCAAGCCATTTAATGTTTGCTGCTAACTTTTCTACTCTCAAGCAAGTACCTAGAGAAAATAGAAGAGAGACTAAGACTCTTATAGATCAATATTTTTTTCATGGGGCAGACTTAAGTTGCTGCTAATACATAGATACTAGCAGCAGTATTAAACATTTTCTGAGACTGAGAGCAGCTGTCTTTCTGAAGTGTCATTTTTTGTACTGCCTCATTTCTTACAGTCATGAAAAGCTTCCTTATTTAAAATGCTTAGCTAAAATGAAAATATGAAAATATTATGAATATAAGAGAATATTAAAAGTATCATGAGAGGTGACTTCAGCTTCAAAGCACTGCTGATGTTAATTCCAAAATTATGTCTGTAATGGCATATTTTAGTGTATTGTGTTATCAGCAATATAATGTCTGCATTCCTAGAAGTTGCAGCTGACTGCTCCTCTGCCAGAAGAGAATCACACCCACATTTTCAGTTACTTTAGCCTCAGCAGAACAGAGTAATTTAGAAAGAGAGAATTTCAGCCTTCATCTCTCTTTTTAAATGAAGCTTATTTTTTGTTGTTGCTTAAAGATCCTTACGTGCAGGGAATGAGCTCCCATTGTAGTACATCCAAAGAGAGCCCTCTAAGTTATTCCACAAAATATTTACATGGAGTAGTAGACTTGTTACAACGCACTCATTTCTTAACACTGGTCATGGTAAGGTGGACTGATGCATTTCTATATTAGTCCTATAGCAGATAGAGAAATACTTCCTTTCCCTCATCAGTTCTCTTAAAAATGAAAAGCTGGAGGGACCGAACATGAGAGTTAAAACACGAAGGCCTTAACCCAAGTCAATCTACAACAAGAACACAAGAAACACCCCGCTGTATCGTTCATTTTAGGCTACCTAGACAAGTGCTTGTAGCAAAGGCTGGCTACCCAGCAGCTGCGAACGAAGCCACCTGAAACACACTGGCTAGCCTGCTTAATCAAAACAGGGGACCCCACACAGTCAGACATAAAGCACAGAAAAACCTGAAACCAGCTGGCAAATAGGACCTACTTTCTCTTGCCGCCTGCCCTTCTCCTCCTCCTCCTCTTTGCTGCTCCCTCAGCTCCATACAACAGGCTCCCTGGATAGGTGCCGGGAGAGGAGCTGCTGCCTGGCTCTGCCCCCAGCTCATCAAGTCCCACCCGGAGAGAGGCAGGGTCCCTCCCTTTCGTCCCCCTTATATGGCTGCCCTTGCAAAAGGCAGAAAAAGAACTGGGGAACAGTTCTGATGATTTCAGAGAGGGGTTAATTCTGCTGCTTCCTGTTGTCAAAACAAGCAATCACAAGCAACAGCTTAATTTTGCTGAGGATCATCCTCCCTTCCCTCCCAGTCCTTTTCTTATCTTATCTTATTGCACGCACTTAATTGCAATGGGTTAAAAGTGGCATTTCCTTTCTGCACATCTAAAAAACTGAATTAGGTGTTGCTTGTAGCTAGCTGGAGGCTCTGCAGCAGGCTTTCATGTTGAGTAAGTCTAAACAGGCAGCTTCAGTTGTTTGGTTTTTTCCATTAAGGTTTTGGCAAAACCAAAAGCAACACTTCATTATGTTACATTAAGTAATGGAAAATCAGAGTTCCCTATTGTTGTTGCCTTTCTGAACTGTGGCTCATTTTTGTTACTAACTTGGGAGGAAGAGAATCCCAAGCATAACCACTCCAGTATCAAAATCCTCATTTTGTTGTTGAACTTTCTAATCAGAAGGCAGGAAGTGCATACTGCTAGTTCTCTCTTTTTCTCCCTTTTGTAATAGAAATCAGACTGTTGTCAGAAACACCAGCATTCTGACCACGAGTTCCTTCCCAGTTTTCCACAGCCATGTGGCTGGGAATGCAACAGAGGTAACCATTTCACCTTTTGTTTTGGCAGTGGGGGAATGTTGCCATTGTACATGGTCTTCAACTTTTATCATAATTGTTCATAGGGCTAAGATGTCTCATTCCTTGGGAAGATTATCCCAGAAAGTTACTTTCTTAGTTTCCCAGTTATATTTCCATACAACTGAAAAAAAAAATGTTCTTGGTTCCTTTCTTTTTCTGATAAACATAGTCTGATCAGTCTTATGTTTTTACTTCTCTAAAAATCAAGCCCTCAGTTTATACTGTACACAGAATTGAATACAGTAGTCCAGATAGTACTGTAGCTGTTGAGAAGGACTAACACCTCGCTGGAGCCACAGAAAACCTTCTCCAGGTTTTTGCTCATGCTTCTTCCTTGAAATGCTTTCTGCAACAATTAATACTTTTATACTCTCTGCTGTATTAACTTTTCTAGACAGTAGTTTCCTAAATGTAAAAATAGCTGTCTGTTCTCACCTCTGACCTCTCCCGAATATAATCATCCAAGCTCTAAGTAACTAGCCAAAGTATGTAGGAAAAACAGCATTTAAAAAACACCAAACAAACAAACAATAATTATCTTGGATATTTTAAGGTTTAAGCTTACTGCAAATGCAGAAACTCAATAGCAGCAGGTCTGAACCCACTGCAGAAATAGAACACAGAGCATCTCACTCTTATTTCTTGATCAAGGAAAAGATATTATTTTTGTTAGACTGAACTGTGGAAGACATGAAATCATTCCTTCACCCACTCCCCCCCCCCCCCTCAAATGCAGTATATCACATCTTTGGGTCAAACTCTCAAAAGGCAATTAGTCACCTACCTAATTTGTGACTTACGTGAAATGAAAATGTGTGATTTCAGGAATGTCCGACTGCTGAAGTTTTCACTGGTAAAATTATATATGCTGTATTGAGTTTGTGTGGTGGGGTTTCGGTAGCAGGGGAGGGGCTGTGGGGTTGGCTCCTATGAGAAGCTGCTAGAAGCTTCCCTGGCTCCAAGTTGGACCTGCCCATCAATGATGGTGGTAGCACCTCTGGGAGAACAGATTTAAGAAAGGGAAAACAAAACCCAACCTGATGGAAAACCTGCAACAGGGAGAGGAGTGGGATGTTAGAGAAACAGCCCTGCAGCC
>JAVJGG010000024.1:4771424-4916786 GCA_035590195.1 Aviceda cuculoides
CTGGAGCAGTCTGTGCCTGAAGGACTGCAGCCCACGGAAAGGACCCACGCTGGAGCAGTTTGTGAAGAACTGCAGCCTGTGGGAAGGACTCACATTGGAGAAGTTAATGGAGAACTGTCTCCTGTGGGAAGGACCCCACGCTGGAGCAGGGGAAGAGTGAGGAGTCCTCCCCCTGAGGAAGAAGGAGCGGCAGAGACAACATGTGATGAACTGACTCCAACCCCTGTCCCCTTGCGCTGCTGAGGAGGAGGAGGTGGAGAAAATCAGGAGTTGACTTGAGCCTGGGAAGAAGGGAGGGGTGGGAGGAAGGTGTTTTTAAGATTTGGTTTTATTTATCGTTATCCTACTCTGATTTGATTGGTAATAAATTAAATTGATTTTTTTTTTTTTTCATCCAAGTCGAGTCTATTTCACCCATAACCATAAGCGGTGAGTGATCTCTCCCTCTCCTTGTCTCAACCCACAAGCCTTTCACTATATTTACTCCTCCCCATCCCAGCGTGGGGGAGCAGTAAGCAAGCGGCCATGTGGTGCTTTGTTGCTGGCTGGGCTCGAACCACGACATATGCATATAACGCCCTGAAACTGCATATATACAACAGTGTGGCTTTATGGCTGGGCTCACTTCTCATCTCGTGTTTAATCTTGATGTGCCTGATGCAGCCCACATGCTCACCACATACACCCCACACTGACAGCAGTGTATTCAGCACTAGGCACAGGAAGCATGATAACTTACGACCTAAAGGCCAGGATGGGGAGGCACAAGGAAATGTCTGGTTTTGAGATGCAGATTTGAAACCCTTCTTGACAAGGAGACACTTCTCAGGAAAATACTCCAAACACAGCACCAAACCCATCTTCCATTGGTATCACCATCACTGTCTCCTCCAGGGGTTGTATTTTAGAAGAAAAGTGTTAATCAGTCACACAAGAAACATAAAGGAACAATATGGGTATTAGAACTGGATACCTAAAAGTTAGACACTGCTGAGTGCCATATACCATTCTGGTTTAGCTATAGAATCTTTTCTTAGCAATAATCATGCTAGGGCACACAATCAGTTCCTTGTGTGACTGGTTGTACCCAGGCTGCCCTTAAGAGCCAAAATGCCACCCTTGCTTTCTGCTTGAGCTTCCCAGCCTGATGAGCCAATGGTCTTACAAGGGACTGTAAACCAAAGCTTATTGTGGGTAATGAGGGATCTTGGAATGGGGTGTAGGCTTGAGCTCCAAATTCACATAACAGTACTCCCTGTACTTTTCATTTTTGAACTGCAGATTGAAAATGGGGTAATACCTGTCTTGTAAATATGTTAGGTAGTTCAGTTGTCTGTATAGAACTTTGCATTCCATGTAATGTGCACCATGAATATCATTATTCTTCTTTGCAAGGACATGCTGAAGATAAATTGAGATTATCATGACCTGTGTATTATGATATTGGAAGGATGGTACATAAAAAAACAGCAGATTGTGACACTGAGCTTCCATTCACTCCCAAAAGCTTGTCAAGTAAAATATATTGTAGCATTTTACTGCATGGGGGAAGATCTGAAATGCTAAATTGCCTTTTGTGCACGTTGGCACTGCTTCATTATTTTAGTATTAATATAGATAGTTTACAAGGCTGACTGCTTGACCCAGGGTGGTATCTAATAATTCTATAAATTTCTCATTTCCATTATAGAGTAGCTGTGAGAAATTGAGATGAGTCCTTCAGTTAGGCAGGTTTTTTCTCTCTGTTCAAACTGAAAATAAAATGTTTTGTGGGAAAAACAAAACAGAAAATGCAAGTTCTTCAAGAAATGCCTGAAATTAGTAACAGCTGTGATGTGAAGAAAATGTCAGTCTCCTAGTATGATACATATTATATACGTATAGATCTTGCACTAGACCTTAGTATAAGACCTAAGCTACATCTTATACTTTAAAACATGGTTGTTATGCCAGCTCAAGTTAAACAAATTCTATCCACCTGGTGGAAATATTAATTAATTAATTAATTTACATGATCATTATAGGGGGAACTAGTAGCAACTTCCATATCAGTTTGTCTGTCTGTTATTACCACACCCATCCTTTTAATTTTTTGAAATTTCATCAACATTGCAAGCATATGGACTGAAATTTTCTTTTAGAAGTCTCTAATGCTGGTTTTGACTGGTCTGGTTGGTTAAAGAGCTATTCAGCAACCTTTGAACATAAAGACAAATAGCCAGCTCTTTTAAAATAAAAAGCACTGACAACAGCAATCCCCAACTGAAACCAACCGTGTGGTATTCCTCCTTTTGCTTATTCTGTTTCATTCACTTTTTCTGTTACCTCAACCATCCACCCTATCCAGGCAAACTCTGCCATTTCGTGCAATGAAGAGGGAAGAAGTGCTGGTTGCAGTGGTGGGTACAATAACGCTATTAAATGTTCCACACTAAAGCACAGGGCAACATGGTGAAGAAGCAACCCAAAGGGAAGGGTGAGAAGGCTATCAATGTAAAATACCCACTGACAAAGAGAGCGCCTTAATTTGAAGGATGCAATTTGGGGCCTGGAAATAACAAAAGCACTGTATACACCCCATGGCATCGCCCACCACCACACTACCAGTGGCCGTCCTCGGCCTAAAGGAATGACAAGAGGGTGAAAGCGCGATGGGTTGTACGCCGAAAGCCCACTTCACTGCGCTCCCTTCCGGAGCCCGTCCCACGGCCTGCCCCGGGTTCAGCACCCTGGAGAGCGCAAAGACATCCCGCCCGGCGAGCCCCCCCCGCCCCCCCTGCACCCTCTCGAAACTGCAGAGAACCACCAGCAGCCAGCCAAGAGGGAACCTTCACCGTGTTCAACCCCCACAGAAATGTACAAAGCGTTTCATGCGCAGAAGAGCTCCCAGATCACGCCCCCCTCAAGAGAGCGAGGTGCACGTATAAGGTTTTCTTCCCTTACTCCTGGTAAAAGAAGGAATTCCTGTTTTCAGAATGGTTCTTCAGAATAGGTTGCTTGGGAAACTGGGCCAGCATCTGGGCTAACGCTTGTGAGCTGACGTCCTTATTTCCATTTACTCTCAAATCAGTGATTTACACCATTAAAGAGCGATGGGCTAGTGTGTCCCTGTACAAGGTGAGTGCATCTGTGGGATGTTGAGCGTCACTATGGGAAGCATCTCTGACGCAAAGAAAGGTGCGTGTGAATGGGGTACAAGACAGCATGGGACAGCACAAGTAGTAGCACTGTGAGTAAAGGAGAACAGTGCTCCCGAATGTCGACCCTGTAAAATGCTTAAATGTTTTGTGCAAGTCGTTATTTCTAAATATGCCACCATTTATGAATACTAAAAACTGAAATGGAAATTCTGAAAACTTGTTCTTTAAATTGGTGCTACCCGATGCTCATTAAGGGCTATGTGTGAAATCATCACTTTGTTAGAGAGGTCAGGCAAAAGCTGGATGGACATGAACCATTCAGATCAGGTAAGACCCCCCATGTCTTCAGGCTGTATCAGGTGGTTTGACACCTGCCTCCCCCCCCCAATCTGCCACAATAGGCAGCTGCCTGTTCCACTCAGCTTTCAACCAAGTTTAGCAGCAATAAATCTATTCCGAGGCCAGCTGGGGCACCTATGATAGCAGTGCATGATGCCTTACAAGGTCTGTGTCCAGGAAGAAGAGACACAAACAGCTAAGCTTTTCACTCACCAACATGAAACCCAGGAACAAAATGTCACCTGTCTCCCTTTGGACTAGTATTATGAAGAGCTTGTCTTTTCAGGGAACACTTCCAAAGCAGACTTAAAAACTTTACAGGACATTGGTTATAAACAGCAGATAAATCCTTACATTATTAAGATGTGAGAAGAGTGAATGCCTCCTACGTTTATGTATTTTCCCTCTTCATCTTGCCAAATTTGTAATTGCTATGTGGTTCAGGATGAGGAGAGACAAGCAACAGAATTATTTTTATTCATTGTTAACTCTTTGCTTTTGTGCAATTTCTCTTGTAT
Organism: Aviceda cuculoides; assembly: GCA_035590195.1. Taxonomy (NCBI): domain Eukaryota; kingdom Metazoa; phylum Chordata; class Aves; order Accipitriformes; family Accipitridae; genus Aviceda; species Aviceda cuculoides. Next base: position 4,775,422 of record JAVJGG010000024.1, read on the forward strand.
GTCACCAGTTAAGTAAAACATCTAAGTCAATGCTGTCCTTATTTCTCGGAATACCTTAGTTATTAATTACCTTAAAGACCTTAGACATTAATTACCCTTAGACCAGCATATTATTTCTAGGCAATACTTGATATGCCTTATACTTGAAAGAAGGAACATGGTGGTGGGAATGAATCTATGCATCCATTTGTCCTCACACAAAACATCAGAATTTTCAGAATCTTTATTTCTGAGGTTTTCTCTCATTTTTATGATTTCTCTGTGTTAACAGCAGTCAAACACTCATCTCTTAATAAATGCGCACATTTTAATTTTTTTTTCTACTTCACTTTTAGCAAGGATGTCATGTTCAGCTTTTCTTTTTTTTTTTTTTTTTTTTTTTTTTTTTTGTGAAAAATCTCAGATAAGCAAATTACTTGTGTGGCTTGACTGTCGTTCCACAATCTTTCAGGATCAATTTCACTTTTCCATGAAGAAAATACATTCTGTGCCTCAGTCTCAGCTTGGTATCCTGTTGCTACTTTATGTTGTCTCCCACTACAAGGACAGGAGACATAAAGGCTGGAGAATCAGGGGGAAGAGTTGACAAAGGAGTATGTTTTCCTCTGCAGGAAGGAACTGTGAAAAGTATTCAATTCCATGACTTTTGCACCATATCAGCTAAGTTTCAAGTGCACTAATTTCTATTAGACAGATGCTGTGCCAATGCCATTGTGGTCTGCACGTGCTATGGAAGTGTAACGTCACTCTCATTCGCACAAAGCACTGATCTGTTTGGTTAATAGTTGTATGGTAAAGACATTACTGGGCCCAGCAAAATGAGATCTGGTATTCCAGAGTTTAAGAGATCCATAGCAGAAAGGAAGTAACTCTAGGATGTCATGGCTTCAGGCATCATTGTTCTTGAGCCCATTGAGCACAGACACAATCATGCACTGTCATGAAACAAATGGGACAACAACCTTGCTAATTACACTGTCAGTTCGGTAGGCTTTTGAAAAGGAGGGAAATAAATTGAAATATTGAGAATAAGAAGTTTATATCATGAGAGTGCATTTTCTAACTTGGTACTATATGCTCATTAAGAAAATTTTGTTTATTGAAAGCCAGTATCATAGGGTCCTGATCCTGTTTGCCATTTTAGGCACTATTGTAAATCAAGCAATAATTATAATGCATTCCATGACAGTTATTTTTTACAATGCTGAAGCCAAATTCTGCTGATCTTATGTTATTCTACCTGGGCAATAGGGAACAGCCTGGTGTGCAGTTTATGGTGTGCTTCATCTTTAAGTTTAGTGCTCTTTACTAGGTCAACAGAATTTTTAAACTAATTATAATCACAGTATACCTTCATAGAGAACCATAGTATTTCTAACACCTGGATAAATAAGAAAAAAAAAACACTAAATAAATTGTATGAACTAAAATAAACTGCTACCACATAGGACAAAGTATCTGTTTATATGCTTATGTTGCATAAAAGGAAGGCAAAATTACTGCTTGAAATATCGTACCTATTCTAATTGATGAAGAGGTATCAGATACCAGTCATGGAGAACCTTCAAATAATAAGAGACAATATAAATTCTTGTAGGGTGAACCTCAACTGTTACTTGATTCCTATCTTCAATTATATTAAGTGTCCTTGCATTGTTTTATTGGGTTCGTTTAAATCATTAGTGATGCATTGGAGGAAAAGGATACTGTTATTGGTACTGAGGTTGTAACAGAATACCATTAAAGTGGTTGCTTATTACAAGTATATTTGAAAAGACTGATCAAAATATAACTATTGCTTCAGGAGAGAATTTTTACACAGGAGATGTGTGTTATTACAGAGGAGAGAGTTTGGAAAGATGACAATGATCCTTTAAGGGTAATTGCAGCTGTATATTTTTACATTTACATGTATGAGTTTAAAAAGTCAGTTAAGACATTCTGTTAATTTTAGTTAAAGATTTCCATAAAGCTTTTTTTCTGTAGGCTGTAGGCTCTTTTATACAACCTCTAATTGATTATCAAGCTGATATTAAAGGGAAGTAAACTAAACTTGAAATTCTTAATGTAACAGGTACATGTTACCTTCTCTTCCTGTACTAATCTGGAGTTTGAGGCAGTAATTCTTCTGAAATGATAGGCTCAAAACAGAGAATATCCTCAGCAAGAAATCTCCTATTTCTTACTTCCATCTTCCACAATTTTTAAGACAACTGTCTATTACTCTTTGTGGTAGTTTTAAATTCTTTACTGCTTCTAGAGTATGTAGAGTATGTACGTATGTAGAGTATCTAGAGTATGCAGCGCACATGTGCAGCATGCCCAGAAAGCCAGGTTCAGTATTCATAACCTATTCTGCATAGATTTGAAGAGCGTGATCGCAGAGAGGCTGCTCAACTGCCCTCCCACCGTGGTCCAAGCAACCAAACTACCCCAGGCTGACTTAGCTTGAGTACAGGCATTAGGGTATACGGCTACACGGTAATTACCATGCCGCTGCTCTGTGCACTCAGAATGTTAACCAGGGGTGGGATCGTAGAAGCAAATTCCCTCTTTCACCAGTAAGTTTTTGCTTTCTGAATGACCAATGTGAAATTGAATCCGACTGGGAGAATAAAAGAGGAACCATAATCTTTTAGCTACAGTTGACAAAGACGACAGAGCCCTTGTAAATGCTGGCTTTTTCACGAAGAAGATGGGAAAAGAAATCACAAAAATGGAAACAGGGAGGAAAATTGTGGTAACATAATCTGTGATTTAACTACATGCAGTGAACATGCACTCACCTGACACCACCTCCAATAGCTTTCTGCTTACCTGAGTTTCTAACTAGCATGTCTGTTCTTTTTCCCCATATACCATTTTTATGCAGAACCATAGTTTTGAATAAAAAATGAAGTGGCTTTAGTTGTACTGCAACTGGAAATGCTTTTCCAAATGTGTGTGCATCTCAAAACAAAGGAAGAACACTTGTATGCTGAAGAAGTATACAAAGCATGTATCCTGAGGTAATTTTATAAGGCCAGTCTATAGGTCTGTTGATTTCAAGTTAATGTACTTGTAAGTAAGTGGATCGCTATAGCAGTAGTGTTAGGAATATCTGTTTAATCTTAACTAGTTTCTCTGTGACAGAATTAAGCTAGCGCATGAAACACCATTCAGATGGAATGCTTAATTATAAAAACACAATTACACTATTTTTTTAAAGATTTCTGGAAAAGCTTGCTAGGATGAAAAAAAAGATTAAATAAAAAAATGACTGCAGACATGTATTCATTGAACAGCAACATCTGCCAAAAATAGTTGTAAGTAGCAGCTATAGTAAATAGAAACACAGTATATAGAAACAAAGTATTTTATCTGTGTAGCAATTTTTAGTAACTAGTGATGGTGCATCAAAAGCTGAAAAATACTGTATCTGTGTTGCATTCATGGCTTGTGTCATGGTCACTTATAGGAAAACTGGATCTTTATTCTCTGCATCTATTTCTCCTTTTTTTCTCTCACTCTTCAATTTCAAAAATAGCGTTACTGTCTCAAGTATTATGGGGCTAATAACAATGAGGAAAACAGACTTACGCCCTCACAGAGAAATGAGCACATAGAGCAGAGGAAATACTGAAGAACTAAAATATCTTGTCATGCAAACACCAAATAATTCAAATCCAGGAAAGAATAAGCTATTTTAAACAGTTTTCTTTGCACCTGCTAATAATAGTCCTGGCAGGGTTTTGTTTTCTGCTTTTTTAATAAGAAATTAGCTTTGACTGTGTGGACTGAATTCTTTTTTAGGTATACATTTGTTGGAGATAAGATGGAATGGAGAAAGAGTCCTGATGGAACACTTTGAGAAAACCTTTGTGGCTGCAGAGATCCTGCTTATTCTAGTGCATTTCCCAGCCTATTCATATAATTCTCTATTACTGTAGCACCAGCAGTTTTCACAGTACCACTAATACAAACAAGTGACAACACATGGTGATGACTCAGCTGAATGTGATGATTTCACCAGAGACACCCTGGATCTGAGGCACTTAAGTCCAGTTTTGGCCACCTTTTGGAAATCGGGCACCGTGTTTATCTTGCCTGAGTCAAAGAAATCTAAACAAAGAAATCTGTGATAAGACACAATTTGATCTGTTTAAAAGTAGCTCTAGAAAAGAGGCTGCCTTGACAGTTATTCTGAAAGAGGTTTGGATTCTTGAGAGCTGTTTGTTCTAGCACCTAGAACATCCCATAAATGTTTCTTTAAAAATACCCCTTCTGAAGTAGACAGCTGGATGTTTGCTTTCTTGAGTAAAATCTAACACGAGCAGCAGTGTGTTGAGCATGGACCATTCTACTGAAAGCTGATGTTTAAACAATAATTGTGACTAACTGGATTCTTTTTAGGAAAATCATGAAAAATTTGAAGAGGATTTTAAAATAAATTAATAACTTTTGATACTGCAACCCAACAGTGCAAGTGACCCATGCTGAAGTCATGAAACAGGAACCCCTAGCTAACACACAACACCTGCAGTTGGATCTTGTTCTGTTACTGGCACTACATGCTTTCAACAACAAAAGATCTCTTCCTATGTCACCCTAATGTGGAAAATAAGATAAAATTCAGAGTGTCTTCGAAGTAAGAGTATTCTAGTGAGAATATACAGAAGGATTTCAAAAGGTCAGTAAGGCTGCCCAAGTCATCATTTAGCATTCGTAAAATTCGCTAACTATACTAAGTGCTAATGTAAACCAATGATTTATCAAACTTCACATATTAACACCACTCTCCATTTTGTCTTCATGTGCATAAACTGACTTGCAAGGTTTCTTTCATGAGGTTATAGATAGGAGCGTAGCTGCGCATAAACAGAGTGTTTCTGTCGACCTTGACAATGACACCTCACTGTGAAGGCGAGAGTCTGTGCCTGACAAATATTCTGAAAATGAAGATGCAATAACATTTGTTTTTAATTGGAAAAGGAATTATTATTTATAAAGGATATTTCTGAATGTGTTATATGATATTCAGTGCAATTTTGTATATCCCATGTGTATAGCATGAAGAATATATACTTTCTGTCTCCAGAGGTGTGTCTAAGCACCTTACTACTAGTAACATTCGATTTTGTATTTCAGGATAGATTCAACCTCTTCAGGCACTGAAGCCCAAATCCTCACTTGGATGCCTAGCTCTCTTTGATATCTGGACATTTTAGCTTCACAATTAACTTCTTGAGAATTTAAAGATTTAAAGAATTCAATTAAATAATCTTAGTTTGGAGTAACTATCAGACACTGCTGTTAAGGGTTTCATCACATCTTGTTTTGTCCTTTTTCTATGCGCTGTTAACAATGAGATGGACATTCCATAATTCAAAGTTTGTAAAATTAACAAAAATCTTGTTGAAATCTGAAACTGGAAGGTTTACATTGCATTTAGCACTATTAATTAAGCACTATCCGTCATTTGTAAGAATGTATTCTGACCAACAATGGTGTTAAAGTGGATGAAGTCATTGTGAGATGCTGTATTAATAATGAAAGGGTAAAATACATTACAGTTATGTTGCAATTTGAAAAAAAAGATTAAAGCCAGGAACACCTCAAGTGTGGCCAGGGATACAAGTATATTGTTACAATAAAACGCCCTAACACCTGCACGAACAGGTTCCAAGAAGCAGAAAACAAACCAAATTTAAGAAAAGCAGCACTATCTAGCCCAGATTTACACACGACAGCACAATCATTTTGTTTCCGTAGGACAGGGCTGAACCCATTTGCTTTTTGCTGAAGAAATCCGCAGAGCTTCGCTTACAGAGGTTGCTGAAGAGCCTGTCCCCGCCTACAAAGCACACGCAGGGACTGAGAAGTTATATTTTTACTTGTGAGAGGAAGAAACCGGCTTCGGGACAAAGCCACCCGCAGAAATCCCCATCCCACGACCACGGCCCGGGCCAGGCCCGCAGGTCGGCTGCGCTCCCACAGCCAGCGCCGCAGTTACAGACACTAAGATGGCGGACGCGCCACACAGGTGCGAGGCAATTTCTTTGAGCACGACCCTCCGCCACTCTCCGCCGCTCCCTCGCCCTCCGCCCCCCTCCCATGAGTAATAAAAGCAGGGCCGGGGATTCGTTCTCCTTTCCCTGAGCGGCCGGGGAGAGGTGGTGCGGAGCTGGCCGAGCCGCTCGGGGAAACGGCCACGCTTCGCCTTTCCAGCTGCCTTGGCCCCAGCCGGCTTCCGTCCTGCCGGGAGGTTGTTCGAGGCGGGACGCCGCGGGCGGCAGGTCCCCAAAATGGCGCCCGTCAGCGGGGCCGTGCGGGCCGGTGCGAGTTACTGGGCCGTGCTCTCCCGGTGCTGCGGGAGGGTCGTGGTCGCGCCTCGCTTCGAGGGTGCGGCTTATTCCTCCGTGCTTGCGGTGAACAGCGGGGAAGGCCAGCAGAGGGAAGGTGAGAGCGGCCCGGCCCGCTCTGCCGTGGTGGCCGGGGGGCTCGGGCTGCGCCGGGCTGGGAGGGGGGCTGAGAGCGGGCGGGAAGCTCAGGCCCGTGGCCCTCCTTCCTTCCGGCTGCAGGCGGCTCTGGAAAAAAAAAGACGTTTTGTTTGCAAGTATTTGCCGGAGAGCTTGCGTTTTAAAAAAAAGAAAAAAAAATACCTTTATGGTAGAGGTTACAGATTTGGGCAGCACAAATGTTGTGAGTAGTCTGAAGAAAGAAATGGGCAAAATGGTGCTTGCTAGACAGATTTTCAGCTCAGGATTACAGTGGTACAGCGGACCTGCAGCGTGTTGCCTGGTTTTAGGTATTCCAAGTGAGACTTTCGTCGTTTGTTAAGGGATGGGTAGTCGTGTTCAGCATTGGCTGTCGTGCCTGGCCTCAAGCTGAGCTGTTCAGGGTGTTCTGGGTACAAATGGAAACTGTTGGTCAGGGTTGTACCAATATTTTTCTGAAGGCTGGGTGGGCCTGTGTCATCTGCAGATTCAGGAGCAGGCTAGGTTGCTGAAAGGGCCTTTAAGTGATGTCTGATGTCAGGGCCATGGGCAGGAGTAAAAGCTGTCCTGGCCTGAAACTGTATGTGTTTGTAACAGAAATAATAAAGATTGCCATGAATGAAGTCTGTTTGTGAAAGCACCACAAAAATGGCAGCTCGAGGGGTAAAAGAATGCTGTGTATTAGCTGTTGCAGAGCCCCTATATGTATTCTTTAGTTTTAGTTTTTATATAGCTAGAAGACAAAAGAATGGAATTGGGTCCATAAAATACTTAAATAAGGAAAATGAAAGAACTGTGAAATTTACAAGTTTTCCCAAGGCATATGTGGGGTAGGGTTGTAAGACAAACTACTGAGGCAAAAAGAACCCAAACATCCACTTCTGAATCCCATTCAATGTTTTTTGCTAAATGTGTACTGTATCATAATGTGGCAACAACTAAAATACAAACCAATCCCAAGCTCAAACAGGACACTTGAAAAATATGTGTTGTCAGATTCACCTTCATTTGTGTGACTATTATAAAGGCCACATTGTTTTGATGTTGTTTTTTGGAGTGTGGGGGGGGTGAAAGTCATTAAATTAGAGTTTGGGGAGGGGGAGGAAATGAAGACAGGAAAGTTAAGATCTCAGTTTAAATTGAAAATCTAGTGGTATTTGGTATCTTCATTTATCCTTAACAGTCCCTCACCACAGCTCCAACTGAAGTCAGTTGGCTAAAAAGTTCAGCCAAATGGTGGCTTAGGCCTGCTAAAAGGGAGTAAACTCTTTCAGTTTCTGTTGCGTCTTCTCTGGGACTGCTCAGTAAGGCAGATCAACATGGTAAAATGGCAGGAAACAAACCCAGTGGTTTGTTCCCCATCCCCAGCTCAAGAAGAAACAGTTTGATGTGCTAACTATTTATACAGAGGTTAGATGAGCTTGAGTGGCACAGGAGAGGATGTGAAGCCGTGCTGTCAGAAGGAAGGGATGGAGCCATGGGATCCTCCTTTTGGTAATACTGAACTGTTAGGTTTGGCTGTCTTGTACTGCTAGTGGAGAGTGATTTGGGACTTAACAGCTGTGTGGGAAAGAGAAAAGGAAGCACAGTTACGAAGGCAAAAGTGTACTTTTACTCGTCTCGTTTTTCTCTCCTCCTGTGTCAAGCTGGAATAAGTGATGCTAGCAAAATGCATTTAGGCTTGTAACCACTAAGTTATTATTAATGTGTTTCTAGGATAGACCCAGACAAAATGGCTTCCAAGCTTTTTTTTAAAGTGAAGTTTCAAATAATAAGTGAGCAATCTGCAGTATGAGTATCTGATCTTCCCCTTCTTCCATGTAAAGGCTGGGAAGTATTAGTGTATATTGTCTTTGTAAAAGAAAAAAAGCATACAGGATTATGCCGCATTTTTTTTCCCCACAAAACCATATAATAATTTGTATTGAAAATGTTTCTTTTTTTTCAGCTTCAACAAGGAGAAGAGGCAGGACACCACAGTTCATAAGACCAGTAAGTACTGAAACTATTTTCAGTTAACTCAGAGGTGTTTGAAAGTTTTCTAAGCTATATGTCATAACAGTTTGTACAGAAACCCCTTCTGTAGTCAAAACCTGGTGAAACAATCCACTGTGACTATTCCACAACCAGCACCTAGCTTCTTTAATCTCCAGCTGTTTTCCATCTGTGCTCTCATAAAGGCAAAAACATTAACAATAACAAGCTAACAGTTAACTTGTATTGACACCATGTGCTGCAGGTCTTAAAAGTAACTTAAAGTTGCATTTAAAATCAGAAGTTTAAATGTTATTTTCAGTATGAGTTTACAGGATTCATAGTGGTTGCTTTCTGGCGTAATTAAAAAGTCTGATATTGTGCATAAGTGAAATTGTTCTTGCACAGCAGAATTATATTTGAACATCTAATCACTGAGAATTTTCTTAGTTATTGCACACAAATTTCAAAAGTAGTATATTATATGTTATGATTTTTAAAGGCAAATCGTGAAAGTGGACCTGGCATGTATTAAAATTCTGGTGAACTTCCAAGAGCAGATGTAATGATACACCAAAGCAGTCAGACCAGCTGACTGTATATATCCATTTGTCTTTTACCCTTATAAATTAAAAATTGAGGTTTGGGGGAAAGAAACCGTGGTTTGATTTTTTTTTTTAAAGAGCATTTGACTGGAACCTTGTTCAGCTATTGAAAGATGTAAGCTATCTCTGCGATATAGTAATTCATTGCTCTTATACTGGAATTTCAATAGCAAGTAATTTCAGAGTTATTAATACCTACTTCTCTTAATATGAACTTGTTCAGACTTTCAGAATTCCAGAATTTCAAAACCCATTTTCTTGCTCCCCGCAAATGCTTAGGCATGTTAGGAAATAGAGTTTGCAATTAAATACTGGTTTGATTCCCCTTCCTCCCTCTGGTTTTGTATCACAAACCAAGAAGGTAAGTTCTTTCTAAGCATTTCTGAAATAAAATGCAATTGAAGGCTGGGAAAGGCCTGCTATCCAAGCTTTAAGAGGCTATCTTTTAAAAATTCCTTTACAAATGAGCACTAGTTATTCCTGAAATAACTTGTTGTGTGTTGCTCCTGCTTTGTCTCACAAAACAGGTATATCTCGATTCATACTTTTATAATTTTCTATTTATTAGCATGTACCTCCCAGAACTGAGAAGATGGCTGTTGATCAGGACTGGAGCAGTGTTTATCCAACAGCAGCTGCATTTAAACCTGCCTCTGTGCCTCTCCCAATTCGAATGGGTTACCCAGTGAAGAGAGGAGTTCCTCCACCAAAAGAAGGAAACTTAGAACTTATAAAGGTGCGACACATGCCATTGATGTGTGGTAATTTTGAAAATTATTATTGACTAACACTGCCCTGCTTTGATTAAAATATTTGTATTGGATACTGTTTTATTAAATAGGACAATGGTCTATTTAATTTCTAAATTAAATGGCAACAAATACAAATGTAAGTAACAAATGAACAAAATCAGGAGACTTTTTTAGGAATATCATGCCTGTGACTTTTGTAACAGAGCAGGGTTAACTCTTCTGCTAAATCAGATTTGAGAAGTCGTCTTATCTCAGTATTTTAGGCAGCATATTGTACTACCTTAAATGTTAAAAGTGTAATCAGATTTCAGTAATGACCCTTTATTTATGAACAGACAAAAAGCTATTTTGGTAACTCTTAATATGTCTGTTTCAGATTCCCAATTTTTTGCATCTTACTCCTCCTGCAATTAAGAAACACTGTGCAGCTCTTAAAGGTGAGGGGGTTTTTTTGGTTTTGTCAGGGTTTTTTTCTTTCTGTTTTTTAAAAACCATCTCTCTTGGGAGTTTTAAGACAATGTAGAATGTGACTGTGTGTGATGAAGTTGAAGGTGAGACATGGTCCACCTCTGAAGCTGGCTATTTGTCAGGCATTGGCTAGTGTTGTATGCGTTCTTGTTGCTGCATTGAGTCATACACGTGGTAGGCAGATAATATCTTAGGAGGTTTTCAGCACACCAATAAGACTTATATTTTACCTTTCCATTAGGCCCTGCTTGTACTGGAGAATTTATAGTTCAGTGTCTCAGTTCTCAGAAGATTATCTGTAATTAAACTAGGGTTTAATCAGTAGTTGTTCTTGCATGCATTAAAAAAAAAAGCTATTAATAAATGAAGCCCTCTGTGAGAGCAAGTTTTGCTGGGGAGATAGAGGATCTAGTGAAGACCAAGAGCATCTCTGCCAGCCAGCAAGGCAATAAGGAGAACCTAATGAGGAGGTTAGCCTAAAGAGAAATGAAGGCACAAGGGGACAGGGAGGAGATAGAATCATTTAGGCTGGAAAAGACCCTTAAGTTCAAGTCCAACTGTTAACCTAACACTACCAAGTCCACCACTAAACCATGTCCCTAAGCACCACGTGTACACATCTTTTAAATACCTCCAGGGATGGTGACTCAACCACTTTGCTGGGCAGCCTGTTCCAATGCTTGACAACCCTTCTGGTGAAGAAGTTTTTCCTAATATCCAATGTAAATCTCCCTCGGTCAACTTGAGGCCATTTCCTTTCATCACTTGTTACTTGGGATCAGAGATCAACACCCGCTTTGTTACAACCTCCTTTCAGGTAGATGTAGAGAGTGATAAGGTCTCCCTTCAGCCTGTATGATAAGAGGCCTGTCTTGGGTTGCCTGTGTACAAATGCATGCAGCATAGGAAACAGGAGGAATTAGAAGTCTGAGGAGTCACAAAAAAGCAGAGCGAAAGCTTATATGACTGAGATACAGGCAGGGATGATGTGGAGGAGGAGCTGACCTGTATGCAAAAGAACATCTCAGATGCAGAGCTTTGCAGCAAGATGCATAGCAAAATGGTTAAGAATTTGAGAGCTGGGATTAGAGGAGAAGCTGAATGGGATGTCTTGGTGGGCATCTGCCACAGACTGCCTGGTTGAGAAGAGGAAGAGGATGAACGGGGGGGGGGAAGCCTCACAACGGCAAGCTTTGATTTTCAGGGGGAACTGCAGCCATCTCAACATCTGCTGGAGGGGTAACAGGATGGGATGGAAGCAGTCTAGGGGATTCTGGAGTGCGTTGCCAATAATTTTGATGCAAGTGCTGGACAAACTCTCTGTGGGAAGGTGCTGTTGCACGTGCTTCTCACAAGTATGGAAGAACTGGTTGGAGGGAGATGTCAAGGTTGCTGGCAGCCTTGGTTGCAAAACAATCATGGAATTCAAGATCTTGAGAGAAGTGAGGAAAGCAAGTAGTGCGTTGAAGGCAATTTCTTGAAGATGATTGATGAGTTGACTAGGAGACATGCTCTATTGGGTTTGTTGTTCAGAAACAAGGAAGAACTGGTCAAGCACATGACGGTTAGGGGCACCCTTGGTAACAGTGGTCATGAAACTGTGGTGATTAAAATCCTGAGAGAAGTAAGCAAGACAGTGGAACTACAGTCTGGACTTCAGGAGAGTTATTTTGTTGTATTCTGGAATCTGTATTGCTTGGCAGATCTCATGGGGGACTCTAATAGGGAGCAAAGTGGCCCATGAGAGCTGGTGGATGTTAAAGTTCAACCTTCTTAAAGAAGCAAGACTGGTCCATTTCAGTGTGCAGAAAGTTGAGCAAGTATGGCATAAGGACAGCGTGGGTGTGCAGGGAACTCCTGGGTGACCCGAGATGGAAAAAGCAAGTACACAGAATGTGGAAGCAGGTAAAGACTACCCAGGAGGAACAGGAGATTTTGCCTGACCATCTTCCAGAAGGGCAAGAAGGAAGATGCAGGCAACTGCAGGTCAGTCAGCCTCCCCACATTTCCTGGAAGATTATGAAGCAAATGTTCCTGGAAGCCATTTCCAAGCATGCAAAAACATGCTTTATAACCTGGATAACAGTAGAGAGCACAACCTCAGCAGGTCTTCAGATAATAACGAACTGGGGGGAACAGGTGATGCACTGCAGAACAAAGCTGCCATTCAGAAGAATGTTAACAGGCAGGAAAAAAATCCGCTGCTAAGACCCTCATGAAGTTAAAGGCAACTGCAAAGTCCTGTGTCTAGGTTGGAGTAAGGCATGCAGTAGTACAAGTGGAGGCGGGGGTGGTGGTGGTGGCAGCAAACAGCTGGAAAGAAACTTTGCAGAAAAGGCCATGTGGAGCCCCGTGGGCATTTGAAAGTTGAATACGAGTCATCAGTGTGGCAAGGAAGGCTAACTGCATGTTGGGTTCTAGCCACCACACTCAGGAAATTTATTTTTCCCTCTATTGAGTGTTGCATGCAGCTCTGGCATCCGCAGTACAAGAAAGATGTGGACTGGTTAGAGGAGGGCCACACAAATGACCAGAGGGCTGGAGTCCCTCTGCTGTGAAGTTGGAGAACTCAAAGTTGGGGGTGTTCAGCCTGGAGAAGAGAAGGCTCTAGGGGGACCTTATTATCACCTTTCAATATATAAAAGGGGCATATAAGAAAGGTGGGGAGAGACTTTTTACCAAGGCTTGTAGTGACAGGACAAGGGCAATAGCTTTAAACTGGAAGAAGGTAGATACTTAGATTGGATATAAGGAATACATTTTTTACAGTGAGGTTGTTGAGACTGAAGAGCTTGCCCAGAGAAGCTGTGGATGCCCCATCGTTGGATGTATTCAAGGTTGGGTTGGATGGGGCTCTGAGCAGCCTGATCTAGTGAAAGATGTCCCTGCCTACGGCAGGGTGGTTGGCACTAGGTGATCTTTGAAGCTCCCTTCTGACCCAAACCATTCTATGATTCTATTTGGCAGTTGTGAGACTGCATCTGGAGTACTGTATCCTGTTTTGGGGAACCCAGTACAGAGAGAGACATTGAAATACTGGATCAAGTCTAGCAGAGACCCTGCTGTTATCTAAATGAGTATGGTTTCTATAAATAGTACTTTTAGAATGATACATTGCAATAAATTTTTAAAAAACAACAAAACAATGGATATTACATAGTGTTTTCTCTTTATTATACAGATTTCTGCACTGAATGGCCAAGTGCTTTGGACAGTGATGAGAAATGTGAACAGCATTTTCCTATTGAAATTGAAACAGTAGATTATGTTTCTTCAGGGACATCTATTCGTAATCCCAAAGCAAGAGTGGTGACTTTAAGAGTAAGTAGTATTTTTGGTAAACAGTCTTTGTTTCAAAAACCCAAATGCTTGGCTTTCTTTTCAAAACACGTGCAAGTATGATATATTGTAAGGAAATGAGGGAAATGGTTTACTGTGATACAGTAGAAAGAATACAGAGGAAAACCAAACTGTGGACAAATTACTAAGAGACTGTTATGTTTTCATGTGTTTAATATTCCTCAGCAACTTTCACTTAATAGAAACTTATGTTTCCAACACTATGTATCTTTAGACTGTTAAGGTTGACAGCCTTCTTATTTGCTATTGTGTAAACAGATAGCTAAAACCAGCTTGCTTTACTTTTCATATTTGTTATTGCATATAGAAATTAGCTTCAGACTAACTTCTTAGAGGTGTTTTTTTTTACATAAGTACTAGTTATTTGTTGTATATCTTGTATTTGTGGGTTTGGTATTGAAACAGAAGACAACCCATTTGTGCTATTACTTGATCAGTTATGTGAGATCAGAAAGTTCTGGTCCATTATATTGTTATCTCTGTGTACCTTTGCATACTTCTTTTAATCTCCCAGTAATGATTTTGAGAATTCTGATTTGATGTCTCTTGGATTGATGTCTTTCCTCCTCTTTTGGATGTTTGTCATAAATATTTTTTATATATCTTAGTATTAACATTACTGATCTGTGTTTGAAAAAATATATATATCAAAAAGATTCATTTTTCCATGTGAAGTACATGTGAATATGAAATATAGCTACAAACTAAACTGACAGCTCTTTTTTGCCTCTGAAAAAAATTTTGAGTAGAAGTATTCTCCCCCAGCCCCTCTGGTATTTGGATGAAAAGAAATTTACTGTTTGAGTACTCAGATTATACTTGTCCTGTGTTAAGACTTCTGACATGTGATACAATCAGAAGAAATTCTGCAAATGCATACTTAATAGCTCTCCTTTTAATTCTTGATAAAACATGTGCCTAACTATCTCAAAATATTTTCAGGGTGCAGAGATTGTGTTTATCCAAGTAATTAAAGGTGTTTTCTCTTGTACATGAAGGTTAAACTTTCTAACCTGAATTTGGATGACCACGCAAAGAAGAAGCTCATTAAACTTGTAGGAGAGCGGTACTGTAAGGATACAGATATGCTCACAATTACAACGGACAGGTATGGTTACAAGAAGGGAAAAAAAAATGCCTGTAGCAATGATCACAGTACAGAAAGGGCTTGGTGTCTTCAGTAATATCAATTATTGTCTTGGTAAATTATTATATTTTTAAAGCCAAATTATGACTTAAACATACCAGTACTCCTGTTATTAACTGTTAAGATTGTAATGGACAAATCACATAAGGTCAAACCTAGTATTTGTTAAATATTGTTAGTTATTGAAGCTCTGTGTTTAAGTCTCAAATGTTACTTCAGAGTAGTTGTCATGTTTCCCAACAGTACCCACAGGTTCTGTTAGTTTTAACCATGGTCTGAAGTGTTTCAGGCAAGAAAAATTACATCAGTGACTAGACATTTCCCAATGTTTTGTTTTTCTAGACATAAACAAATCACTGTAGTTATTTACAGTTATGTTCAGAAGGCTGCATTGGAGAAATGTGTTTTCTGTGTTGAATTCTGAAGCATTTAAGAGAATACATATGTATTCCTAAATTCACAATACACTTTAATTCACAGCTGCTTTCAGTGGTAGGAAAAACATTATTGGTAGTCTTTTCTGTTTGCATGTTTTGATAGAATTCTTTTTCCCCTCTTAAATTTCCTGTCCTTTGGTATGATATACTGATTTATTCTACATAAAATAAATGCAAAGTGGATAAAATTGTGCATATATTTTTCGACTAGACTTGGAAATCTGGTTAGTTTCTAGGACCACTTGCACAACCAACAGCTTCATTTCCCTAGCAAGACTTTTGTGGCTAAAACATTAGGATAGCTGAAAGGAGCTTCCCCTCTAGAGCATCTGGTCTCATGCTGTGTTCCAGAAGAAACTCTTAATGTGCCCGTTGATATTTCACATTATTTCTAGTAAAATCTGAGGCCCAGGCTTGGAGTGGTACTTGTTTCTTTAATACAGGATTTTCAAGGCTGGTGTTTAAAGTACTCTTAGAGAGGCTCTTTCACTATGAAAAATACAATTTAAAAGCTTGAGTCCTTTTTAAAGTTTATTTGCTAGAATAATCATAGTCCCTAGTCATTCAGATGAGTGGTTTTTTTAGAGTGTCAGATGTAATCTTGCATGATTCAATTTGTTCTGCATCAAAAAGGGGGGTGAAGGAGCCTGTAGGAAGAGGTGAGTGAGGAGACAGGAGGTTGATCAGCATGAGGAAGAGATTAATAGGACCAAGTTCTCAGCAGAAGGTTTTGATGACTAGTTTTAAGAAATACACTGTTTTTGCAGGACTGTCTTATCACAAATAATTTTATTGGTGATCGTGTTTTGACTTACAGCTACATTGACTTAAACTTTTCTTAAATTGTTGGCTAGATTTCCTGTTCTGAACTGTATTTCACAGCTGTTTTCACCAGTTCTTACCCTCTCTTCAGATCTGGGTAAAAAAAATAAACTGGGTGTTAAGGGAGTTCAGACTTAAAGTATGTTGGATTCCACTTTAGCACAGAGGGCAAAGAAGTTTTTAATGTTTCCTGAAGATCTGTAAATTCTTCTGTTTTGTACATTTTCCTACCGACTTGCAGATGCCCATTCTTCCATGTTCTTAATACTCATGCCTTCATGATGTTACTCTTGATGTGTAACTCAGAAAGGCATGTGAATCAAACACACATTTTCCCCAAGATTCCCTACGTTACATATCAGAAATTTTGATGGTATGTTTAACATTGTTCAAAAGTATATTATAGTGGCTTGATTTCAAAAAGACTACCTTTGTTTATGAATTTTCAGGTGTCCGCTGAGAAGACAGAACTATGATTATAGCATACATCTCCTCACTGTTTTGTACCATGAATCTTGGGTAAGCAGTTGTGAATAACTTGCGCTAATGCACACGTACTCTCCAACGCACTGTTTTGTAACTTAGAAAAAGTTGCATGACTGTGTGTGCTTAAATTATCTTAGATTCTTTTCTTCTTCCACCTCGCTTTTCTTCAAATTCAACCAAGATCAGTTGCCTCTGTTTGAATCTGAATTTCCCAGTCAACTTCTAGTGCATTTCTTTTAACTTCACAAGTTCAATTCTGTTGTTTGTGTAGATAGTTTGCCTCTTTTCAGAAGTTCTCTAGTTTTTGACCTTAAGAGATTCTTTCCCAATACTTCGTTTCTGACAACAAGCCTAAAACTGACCCTGAGCCTAGCAGAAAACACCTTAATTCTCAGGATTCCTAAAGGTACGTTTAGTTTTGCAGCATGCTGGGCTGCCTGTGCACAGTATTCAAATATGAATTGGGTGCATACAGAGAAATGGTGTACTCTGTGATTATCACCTTTTACCTATGCATTTTTAACTGTAACCATGTTTAAAGACAAAACCAAGTCTATTCCAAAAAAGCAGAGGGGTGTGTTACTGGCTTTAAAGCTATGAAAACTAACATACAGCACAGTATCTATGTTTTGCCTGATTCCAAACTCTTATCTGTTACTTAGAATCTGTCTTTTCTTTGGCTCTTCCTGGGCTTTGGTAAACTATTGCTGTAATTTGGAAGTGTTCCACTTCTTAAATGCTCTCTCACAAATCTTGCCTCAAGCTGGAAGGAGTGAGGACTTAGGCTGCTTTTCTGAGCTCCCTTTTGCTCAGAAAAGGGACATCCTCCCCACCTTCTGTTAGTTTTAGGATTTCACTGCATCAGAGTTAGTGTCCTGAAAAATGTATAAAATTGTTGTAACTCCTTATACTTGCTTTGGTAGAAACATTTAGATAATGTAAACTTTTCTATAATCATTTGAGATATGGCACATTTGGAATTTTTCCCAGTAGTTTGTTTTTTTAAATGGTTATACATGTGAAATATCCAATGTCAATGTATTAAATATACTATTCCAATTTATTGATAATTTACTACAATTCTTAAGTAGTCCTCTAAATATAATAAGAGATCTTTAGACCACAGGTCTTTCTTTTATAGTGAATTCTTCAGACTTGTTTTCTGTATTTTTATACTTGATTTTGTTGGTTATAAGTACTGCCTTAAACAATTTTACAGCCATTTTTTACAGAAAAAAAGGTAGCAGTCTGAAATGAAATTGTTGTTGAAAACCCATACTTATGTTTTCGATAACTTAACTTTGTTTAAATGTAATATGTTAGTCACCTTGAGACACAGTGAAAACCTTCATCATTGGTATATTTCCATAGATGTACTCCTTTAAATAAGTTGTAGCTGATTACCTAACAAAATTCATACTTAAAGTTTTCAGTTGTTCTATAGTATTTAAATTAAATCTCCATATTTGGCATTTTTATGAATTTCAGTGTTGATTTTGATCATAGCAGTGATGACATAAAAAAGCATAAGGAGGATGAGCTATATTTCCCTTTCACTGGAAGTTGCCTTGAAGGATATGTTTTGTAATTGTATAGGGCATTAAATTAATTTCAGCTTATACTAACATCTTAAAAGATATGTTTACTTTAGATTTCAGGTGCTTTGTACACATGGATATTTTTGTCCCCAACAGCATTACATTGCATTACAAATCTTAAATTAATGACAGATCAGCTTCCAGTATTAAGCAATGACAAGAGAGCTAGACACTGCTCACTTTATTAATTCTAGATGAACACCACATCTGTCCTTTGCTCTAGCCTTACTTAGTGATGGAAGACAGGGCTATATGATATTGCTGTGTGAGTGTTCAGTGTGTATTGAATATGCACAAGTCTCTTGCCCTTTTATTACCTTTCAACTTCCATGTTAATATTTGATGAATTCCTCAATCAGTTGTAATTGTCTTTGATTTCCATGAAAAATTAATGGTCTCGCAAGACATGTTTTTTTCATTTTGTGACATGTTTTTTGTGGAGTTTTTTTCCATGATCAGTGGTAATGCCTTTTAATAAATTGCTGAAAGATAGTTTGGACGCATTTTGTAAACCGCAAGCAGACAATGTATAGTTTATTTTAATTTGTATGAGCTGTAATAATGGAGGGGGATGGACAGGGACTGGCCTTCCATGTGGATGGTAACATCAATCCTGTTCACAGAACTAACTGCAAGATTTAATGACTTTCCCAGCAGAGTAGTGCCACACGGTTTTCATGGATGTGGTGATGGAATTCAATAAAAAAGAGGGCAGTGTTCCATTCTTGCAGAGTGTGGGGGAAGATGGCTGCATGTAAATTTTGCCCTCAATCCTGAAAACTTTGCCTACTCTCTCTAAACATGACATAGCTCTATAATGTTAATAACTGCTTTACTGGGTTTTGTGAGCCAGCAAGCATATGAATATATAAAAGGAAAAACTGCATGCAGATACACATCAGGAAGTGTAATTGCAAGTGTAACTATGTTTTAATTGCCAATGATGCATAATTATTTAGTTACAGTTAACGAACTAGAGCATCCAAGTAGCTTAGGAATCTGAAACCTTTTCAAAAGAATGGCAGTTCTTTGTGGTTTTCTTGGGTATGTAGTGAACTATGTGCTGTGAAGCTCCATTGTGTAGAGATGCATTTCCAGCAGAAAGTTATTCTTAATGTAATGAGTATGAAGAGTTTAATTCTGGCTCAGCTGTCTCTGTATGCATGGTTAGAAGACAAAATTTATCACTGTGTCAACAGTGGCCTCTGTATTACAAATTTTCTTGTATGTTTTTCCAGTCTTGGCTTCAATAAAAACCCAGGGCATCCACAACTCACTGATTCTGTTGCTATTGCAATTAGAGGACTCAGGTGGTGTTAGTTTGCAAGCACCCTTGTTGCATATTTCAGCTGTAACTGTTACAAGTGTGTGCAGACAAAATAGAAGGGAAAGAAAGGAGATCACCAACAATTGATACAAGTATTGCTCTGCCTCAAGGCTCTGAATATATTGTTAAGAATGGATTCTTTCTTGGATTGTGATGGGGGGAAGAGTTTGTTTGCATTTATGTGAATAAAAGGTTGTCCAAATCAAATTTGACAAAGTGGCTTCTGAGAGGTGCCACAGCCAAAGTGAGGTAAGGATGTTGATAGGTTAATGCACTGACTAGCATTTGTCTCCTCTAATCTGCTAGCAATCAATGGATGATGCAAGAAAACAGACTAGCCAGATTGTGAAAGGCTTTGAATATATGTTGTAAGATTGAACCTGCTGTAGGGAAGCTTTCAGAGAGGTTCAGGTGTTTTTTTATAATTGTGTGTTTAAGACCCCTTTTTTGAATGCATGGGGAAATAAGGAAAATGGAAGGAATTGAAAAGAAGGAGCAACTTTACTTGATTTTTGGGGGTTATTTTTTGGTGGGGAAGGAGTAAATGAATGTTTGTTTTGGTTTTATTTTGTGAGTGTTAGAGGAAGAAGCAGAGTTTTCACACTGTGGGAGGGAGGGATGGGAAAAGAATCATCAGACTTGGTAGATGGTCAGAATAAAGTTAAGTTGAAGTGCACAAAGGTGGCAGGAGTGCAAAAAGGTACATTTGTGACTTGGGAATGCTACTACCAGAGAGTAGCTGAAGCTATTTGATTATGTGTAGGACAAGTGGAATACTACTGGGTAGCCTTTTGGGCTATTTAACCCCTACGAATTGGTAGTTAAAAGTAGTATTGCATTTGAAACTGTACTGTCTTTCCCATCTTCTTGTCTTCACCCAGAATGCCATCAATGGACTTGACTATGCAGAATTCTGCAAAAGCTGAGGGTGCTCAGGACCTTTCACAATTGTGTTAGAATTTACCAAAACACAGTGCAGTGTTACCGGATGGTATTTGATCTGTATTTAAACAGGTAAACCCCCTTTATCTTGAAGAAAGGAATGTCATGATTTTCTTTTGTCCTCTAGAATGCATTCCTGTGGTGGATAATGCTACCCTTGCTTTTGGCAAAGGGCATCTGTAGTGTTTGTTATTTGCTGGCAGAAAAATTCTTGCTTGTTTGTTTTGATAGAGGAAGTGAAGGAAGAGGAGGAAGAACATGAATTCATGCTCTGGTTCTTGACTCATCCTCTGTTATCACAGATTCAAATGAGATACACTGTAGAGCAAAACAACTGTGGGAAGCTGTTCAGAATATTGGCATCATATTGGTGGATTGATAGTAGCTGCTTTGTAAGGCAGTGTGTTGTTTCTTGAGATGGATCTAAACAGTGGGAGCAGCATTAATTAGGCGTCTACATACTGTGTTCTTGGTTCAGCCTATTTGAATTACAGGTTGGCTAATGAGGCTGACTAGATCTAATACAGACTACAACTAAATTGAGATCTCTTACTTACAGAGGTGGATAAGAAGCAAGAAGTGTACCTTAAGATGCCAGACTGATGCATTTGACACTTAAGTTTTGATAAGTGCAGATAGATATCAGGCCCATGAGTTCAATTATCTTTAAAACATTCAGATTTTAAAACTTGAGAATGTTCATTCATTTTCTTATTTTTAAATACTTGGAGATCCTTAGCTTCCAGTTCAATAGTTTTAAGGTTATTAATCAAATATTTGTGTTTTATTAGCTTTTAGACTGTATTCAGTAGATATCTGACTTGCACCATCTGGTAAGAATTGAACTTACCTTTTTTGGACTTTTTGTGTGATTACTTTCAAATTATCCCCCAGGATTGTGCCTTGATTGAATTAATCAATGAAAGGGTGAGATATATTAGGTAGATTGTTAAACAGCAGCTCAATCAGTTGTGTTTGTTACCTTTAAATGATAGTACTTGATTGCTGTAACATCTCTCTAAACCTGAATGTATTGTTATGGTAGTAAGTGGTTTTTAAACAGTAGGAGTTTGCTGCCCTCAAGTGGTTAAAAAGATCATAAACGGATTTCACACTTGGCTCGGATTAATAGTTTATCACTAAAAAGTGAAGTTCTGTTATGAGTTGAAAGCAGGAAGGAGAAACAAGTGGAGCAGGAAGCTAATTTTCAGATAAGGAAAAACATTCATAGTCATTATAAGGGAGAGGAATCTGAAAAAGATAGAGTGAGGAGGAAATAATTTGCTGTTCTTTTAAATCAGTCAAGACTAGAAGAAGGTGCAGCAATTTTCCTTGCTCCAATTCTGCATGATTTTCAACATACCCAAATGCAAGATGATGGAGAGTGGAGGATATCATTCTGCATTACACAGCTGAGATCTTGAAAGATTAGTGAAAAGTTGCCCTTGGATTTTCCATTTTCCAGTGTATTTCTTAAAGTAAAAGGTCTAATCTGACACACTAAGAATAACAGTAGCGTAATGCTGTACACACTTTTGAACTCCCTCTTGCATTTTCTAGTAGTGTAGTTGTGGGAGTCTGATAAAAAATTCAAGACTTAAAAAGAACTGTAAGGAAGAAGGAATCTGGAATTAGAGATAAGTGGGAAGTGGCTACTGAATATGTACAGTAATAGCCAGCTGTGTTTGCATTGTAGATGTTAATAGTACTTGACAGGGAAGTTGAAGCAGAAAGATGAAGGGAAGGAAAAAACCTGAAGAATGGACAGTGTGACACTAGAGGCTTAAGTAAAATTTATCTCTGAACCCCAAAGCTGTGTTGTTTGAATGAATTTGAGGAAAGTGTCCCACATTGCTTTTGCATTCCTTTTTAAGTAGTGTATTCAACTGCAAGGCAGTGGTGGGGTGGCGAATCTGTGTATGCCTGCAGCTGAATGACTATTTCTACATAACCATTGGTGATAATCCTGAAATCCATTGTATAGCTTTTCTCTAGACTTCAGTTAGCTCTTAAACTGTATTGTCTTTTTTTAATCTACAGTCATTTTAAGCCATTGCAAGTAAGCATAATTTTTATCACTTCAGGTTGTGGCAGTAGAACTTAGTACTATTTTGCAGTTTTCATAATAGGAGTTTACCTTAATTCAGCCTAAAATATAGGAAAGGATGTGAGCCTACTTTTGAAACATAAGCAGGTCTCTGGCTACTTAGGTTTCAAAAGTATACTTTAACTTCATGTTACGAACACTCAGGATGTTGTCACACATGGGTTGTAGGGTCAAAATGGGAGGTGGAGGGAGACACTCTTAAGTCTTGCTGAAACTCCCTGGGCAGAAGAAAATCCAAGATTCACCGAACGCAAAAGGAGGGCCATAGCCTAGTGATTAGAGCATGTACCTGAGAGAGATTCAGAGCTCTGGGAACCATTTTGTATAACTGAAGACTGCTTAGTGTAGATCTGCTGACTTTGAGGTCTTAGAATAATGAAGTGTGATATAATTGTGCTCTTCCTACAATAGTGTTCTTTCTCAGCATGTCATTATATGTGGTTTAAGTAATGGAAACTGAGGCTAAAGTAAAGGTGGTCTCTAAATGTTGTAATATATACATTGTTTTGAAGTATGTATTACATGTCATTGTGCACTCACCAGTGCTCAAAATCTAACAACTTGAAAGTCTTCATCGTTAATGTGAGTCAGAAAAGATAAAGCTAAGTGGCATAGGGGATGTTAAATTTAATAAACTTTTTCTGAACATCTGAATTCAAACATATAAAATCAAAGTTTTGCTGACAGGAAATGTATATTGTAGTGAAAGAAGGTGAAACTTTTTTGTACCTCTTGCTGGAACCACAAAGAATTTGATGTTTAAGCAAAAGGTTGAATTAAAAATTGTCTTTGTACTGCTTCAGACTGTAGTAGGCTTTTTTGCAATACCTTGTGTTTAAGCCCCATGTTTGTACTTGCTGGAGAAACAAGGCTCCTTCTTGATGCATAAATGTAACTTCTGCAGCTGTTTAATTTTTGGTCTAAATGTTTGGAGTGAAGTCTTATGGGGCATAGATATTAACAAAATGAACAGAAAAATATCAGAGATTTGGACCCTTAATATCACTGATCTTTCTTGATGAGATCGGAATATTATCTGATTGTCATTCAGAAAACAGTTAGATAAATTCATTACAAATGACCCTTTCAGAAGCCTGGATTTTCCAGAAAATACATGCAGCCACTTCAGCCCAAAGAAATTAGGTGTCCTAATCTTTGAAAGAGGCTATCTAGATGATGGTGACTGCTGAGAACTCTGAAGCTAGTGACAGAACCAGAGATTAAGCCTGTGAGTATCATTAAGTATGAGAGCATCTCTTGCATCCAGTATTGTTTTTTGAGGCAAAGTTCTGTTCTTCTTTGTTTGTTCTCCTTTTCTGTTTTACTTTTGTACCTTACTGGAATATTTAGGCCTAAAAGTCTTTCTCCTGATTTTCCTTGAGACTCTAGAAGTCTTACCTGCCCTGTGCCATTGCCGTGTTCTAGAAAATAATGTTCTGCTCATTCAGAAGAATGTATTTTAACATTCTGCATCACCAAGCAATTAAAATTTTTTGTATCCAATCTCATCAGATACAAACATTTTGTCTTATTACAAACTCATGTTGATATTTCTAAGTTACTAACTAAATAGTACAGGTCAAAGTTGTAATATATCCAAAGAGATAAGTACATAATTGTTTTGGCAACTCCTCTTTGGATTGAAGGTACCTAATAATTTGGAAAATGCTAGCTTAGCTGTCATTTATTACCTGAAAATCTGTGGTTATTGTACCACACAGGATGTCTTTTATTTCAATGCAGTACTAAGAAATAGGTGTATTTATTCCAGGCTATACAGAGATTGAAATTTGACTTGCAATTCAAAGAACTTTCCTTCCCCTCAAAAAAAAAAAAAAAAAAAAAAAAAATCCCACTAAAATACTTGGTCTTTGCTAAACAGCATTAAATTTTTGGTTGTTCAAACATTGACAAGAAAATTGACTAGCATGAATCATGTTTTTAATTTCCTTGAAGATTTGTGTGCCAGTTCCAAATTTTAGTTAAAATCTTTTCCCCAAAAGAAACACCAGAGAACTGATAATTCTAATCCTCTTCCATATTGCTGTGAGTTAAACTGGCAGAAAAAAAGAAAATGATGGTGAAATGCCTCCTTAAGTGATCAAAATGCTTTTCTTTCCTCTAAACTTAGATACACAATATAAATTGAAGCTTTTTGTTAATGACTTTTAAATAAAAACAATTTCACTGGCCAGAGTACTCTTTCAGTATGTATGTTGTGTCAGCATTTCAGATTAAGCACTGTAAAGGCTTGTAAACCTCCCAAAATACTGGCTTAGGCTGTAGCATAAGACACTTGCTTAGACACAAATCCTTATTCTGTTTATGGCATTGAAAAAAATGTTCTCTATATTTGCATTGGGAAGTGTTTAAAAAAAAAAAATCACTCCCCTGTTCCTCTTCAGTAATAGGTTTAGATCCTTTGACTTTATATGAAAAGTTGTTTTCTGGTGATTTTTTTTTTTTCTTTGGTTGTGGTTCTTACTGGAAGTTTTGGTAGGAGAAATAGTTGTAATTATTAGGTGAGTGCATCTTCAGCCAGGCTGGTTAATACTTACTGAAATTGTCTTACATGTGATAGAATGAAGCAATCATTTTTAGTGAATTCATTGAAGAAATATCTATTCTTGATTTTTTTTAACCTCACTTGCTAAGTGGGGGTTCTAGAAAAATGTTACATGATGCCACACTTGTATTCCAGTTTTTAAAGTTTTATTCTTTTTTGTAAGACTCTGAACTACAGTGTTTACTAACATTTTAAATTTGTAGGGGACAAAAATAATCAATGAACAAAACTTTGAGTGATGAAGACCTCATTTTTGAAGTTTCTTTCACTGTCTCATTAGTTTTCTTCATAACACTTCAAACCAAGACTATGCTTGTAATATTTCCACTATTCAGAGTTTATGGGTGCTTGTCTACCTAGGGTACTTAATCAAGTGAAAATATAATTCCAGATTCACTTTTTCTCTTGTCATAAATCTGGTTGGAAAGGTATTTAAGTTTCACTCAATACAGTCAGTTTGCAAAAATCTGGTTTCTGTTCAGTTTCCTGTTTGTGATGTATGTCTGGACCTGTGTACAGTAGAATAATTTTTCATGTTGAGGCACGGCCACCAACATTGCAGCAACGGATACTGCTGCCTTGTAGCAGGGCTAGGAATGGATTTTGAAATCTCCCCCTACTGTCAAATCCCTTCCTGCCTCCCTCCACCCCCAGAAGTCAGATTTTATTTTAAAATCCATTTTGACACACCATTTGTCTGGGAAGAATTCCAAGAAAGAATCCTTAACAGTTTCCTGGCCTCCTTTAGAATCTACTTGCTCTGTATTGCTCAAAAGAGATAGGGAAATCTTAATCTGTTTATCAGTGTGCATCTCCAAAATCCTGTAAGTTAACGTATGCAGAGAAAGATTTTCCTAAAGAGATAAATGTTATAACTGTAATTAGTTCTTGTTGTCTCTGCTATAACTTAAAGGTGTTTAAAAGCCTCACAGTGGTCTTTTGTTTGAACTGCTAACATGAGTTTGGTCCAGGGGAGTGAGCAGGAGTGATACCCATATTCCCTTACTCTTGAGAAACCCTATCCCTGTGAGAGAAGCTTTTACTTTAAGATTCTTTTGGAGTTTAGGGAAAAAATGTCTTGGATGGCCATTATGCAGATAAACAAGGGATATGTAAAACAGGATGATGTCATTAACTTAAAACTATGTAAATTTCCACATTGAATTACTCTATTTTTTGAATATACAAGGAATACTTTACCCACTTGTGCTACTGTTTTAGCAATACAGGCTACAGTATATCCTTTTTTTCCCTCTCTAGAAATTGAATAAGGTTCTTTACTTCTGTGTTGTATTGTGTCCAGGTTTTAATGTCAGTCACATGAGCCTTTTAGCAGTGTTAATCACTGTTTCTGACTAAACATTTGGACTCAGATTTAAAAGACAAGAGATTCCATTTACCAGGTACAGGATGCAGCTTTGTTCAAGTATCATTAAATTCAGATAGATGGACCCAAGCACACAGGGTTGTAGGAAGAAAAATCTTTAGTCTTACTTAAAGATTATTAAGTATTGTGGTTTGACTGCAGCAATGTTGTTGATTAGTGGACAGAATAAAATAAACAAATGAAAACCCAGCAACACCCACCTCCTACCCCCCTGGAAAAAAACCCAAACCCAACAACAACAAACAAAAAAGACCCCAACACTCCCGTGATTGCCAGGTTTATTTGGGTTCTGCATAGCTAAAAATTTACCAAAGAGCTGTTTCTGGCAAGGGATTTAAAAATAAAAAAAATCCATGAGATGTAAATACTTTAATGTTTCTTTGAACTTACTCCTAGAGAAATGAGTTTTATTTAGACATGATTTCTACAACAATTGTAAGAAAAACATAACCACCAAAAATACTTCAAATTGTGATTTATATAGTTGAAATAATAGGACACTATGTATTGTTTACATTAGTAGAGTACTAGATGATTATAAATATACAAATAAATATAAAATCTACAATATATAAAAATACAAATATCTCTTAGGAAGCATATATATTTACCAAAGTACAATAAAAATAAAATATATAAAAAAGGCAGATTATAACATTTGAAATATCCCTTAAACAGTCTGTGAAGCTAGAGGAAGGCCTGCTGAACTGGAGAAATGTTCAAAGACAAAATTTATAAAGAACAACTGCACAAGCCAAGTATTTACAGGCACCGGGATGATGTCTTCTGTCTGTGTTCAACTTTTGATCCTGTTTAATCTTGCAATGCTAATTAGGTAAAAATTAGCACCTTGTGGATAGAGATTCTTTTGAGGAACAATTTGTTTTGCAGAAGAGGAAATGGACTAACTGGTGGTGCTTTTCCTTATGAGTCACAATTAAAACATTTCCCTAATGTTGAAGGATTGCTGTCTCTCATCATAGGTTACTTTGTATGAGCTGTCTCACAGTGTGTCTTATAGCCAATGTAAACATAACACTCATATGCTTGGGACATAATAGCTAGGTGGCTATTTCCAAAGCTTGAGCATTTAGGGTTATTTAAAATGATTACTTTTACAAGGTTTTTCGTTATTCATTACGTATAGTCTGTTCTGACTTGTCTAGTTATATCTGCCAGTTACACAAAGAATAGGAGAAGTGGGAGGAAAGAAACTCATTCTGCACAGAAAATGCACGGCATACAGGCACCCTTTGAACTCTGAGGCTTGAGTTACAGGCCTTGTACTTGAGGGGGGGGAAATATCTTCCACAAGAAATGTAATTTTTAAAGTGAATTGGTATGAGAGATAAGTTTCTTCAAATTATTGTAGCTTTGTTTCAGTCTTAAATAGTTTTTAAGACAATGTGTATTCTCTTTCAGAAAACTGAGATGTGGGAGAGCGAGAAGACTGAGGAAGACATGGAAGAATATATCTGGGAAAATAGCTGCTCTCAGAAAAATGCCTTGGATACACTGCTTCGAATAAAAGCCTCAGAGAATGTCAGTAATGTAACTAAGGAAGAGCTTCTTGCATCTGAAGTGGTTAAGAATTATAGAAACTCTGTAATTGCACTTAAAAATGAAGGTGAAACAGAAGATAACATGTCTCGGTATAAGGAGTGTGTGAAGAAACTATTGAATATACAAGCATTACCATGAGAGCAGACTCCGCAGGTACAACTGATTATTACAGAATTGTTAAACCACTGTGTTAATATTTCTATATTATATGGATACATAATTATTCAGAACCTTAACTGAAAATATGAAACTTGATAATTTCAGTAGTAATTAGGTTTTTCTTTACCACTGGATTTTCTTGTAAACATAATTTTCAGGTCCATGAATCTTGTTTTTTGAATAAAGTATGTTTTGAGTCATACTGGTGACTTGAACATTCCGTTCTGTGCTTTTACTTTGGGAGATCCTGGTTCAGTCCTCTGCTTAATCACTTCTCACACAATATCTTTTAGCATATAACTCACAGCAACAATGTTAAAAACAATGAAAAGACTTAGGCTCCCAGATCCATTAATTAAGAGTCTGAAAGTTAAGAGTTCTAAACTTTCTAAATGCTTTTCAAATGTCAGTCAGATTTTTCTCTGTCTGTACTTCTGTAAAATAAAGGTAATATTGCCTAAGTAGTTTACATTTTGGAGAGGTGTTGAAACACACTGAGCAGTATGAGGTTCTCTCAGTTGTCATCATGAGGGCTAACAAATACCCTGAGTAAAAATACCTGTCTCTGAAATGGTGGAATAAAATAAGGTAGAAAATAGGATGGTAGTAGGCAGGTGAACTAGCAGTTATTGACAGGATACCAAAATACCTGGGAAAAGAAGATTGATGCAAGTTGCTGAAAGTGAGAGCTGGTAAGTAGTGAGGTCAGGAATGGACCGAGTCTTGGTACTGAGAGGTCTGCTGAGTTGTCTCTTGAATGTACCCAGGCTGTTCAAGGAAAAAAAACCATTTGTAGCATCCAGCTTACTGTTGTGAAGCACAGAGAAAGAAATTATATGGGTGTTTATCTTGTATTTGGTAATTTGTATTTGAAAGGAATTTACTTGAAGCACTGGAATCACAGGCAACTTCCATTGCCCTCTCATGGTTAATATAAAAAAAAAGCCCTTAAAAATATCCGCTTGAAAGGACATAACTCTATTCTTGCTTTTATTGTACATTCCTGGCTTACAAAGATTTCAGCTTTGAGAGAAAGTCTTCATTTTCTGGAAGGGGCAGAGGGAGCTTTTATTCATCAGACTTAAGGATTCTACATACCTACAAAAAGAACCTAGTATGTGGCCCTGCCAGCAACTTGTTGAGAAGCAGCAGCATAAGAATGAGGACACTGATGACAACTGAAGGGAATTGATTTCTGCAGTGTGTGCTATGTGGCTTGACTCACTGACTGTTAGGATTTCTCATTGTTTTGTGTTTACATACAGCCAAAGGGTTTACATTCCCATTTCCAAAACATTGTCAGTTTTGGAAACATTCTTCTTGGGTAGAGACTGTTTTCATATGGCAGGGGACCGAGTTTAATGCAGCTTTTTACTCCCTATGAGAAGTTGCCAGAGCTGTAGCTAAGGCTGAAAATGCTTGGCCTATAATTCCAATTTTGCACTTCCCAACTTGGTTATTTAGTGGTCCTTCCTTTTAGATTTGTATTAATATGAAGTTTTAGCAGAAGCTTAATATGGGGTAAGCTTTAGCTGTTATCAGGTTGTTCCTTTAGTCAGGAATAATGAAGGTAATGTTTAAAATTCTCATTTGAAATAGTATATCTGTGTAATTTCTAATCTTTTTTGAACAGCTGTGAAACCAAAATTACTGAGGAAGCAACTGCAGTCTGACTCAGAGTGGTATGGATGGTGGAGTTGTGCCTGGCTTCATGCCAAAGGCGATTTGGTTCTAGTATGTAAACAAGAAAAATTTGTTTCCTTAATTAGCTTTGTCAGTGCTTGCATAAGGACTGGTGTACTAGCAAGCATATGTAACTAACTTCTGTTTTGCAGTGGCATGTCTTGTACCAGACTGTCATGAGTAATGGCCTTAAATATTTTTAAGAAATCCAAAACCCCGTAAGCTTGCTTTTCTCCATAAAGTTGTCCTTATGTACTCAGGACATATGAGCACCTGATAAAATCCTCTGTGCAACAGAGGACAACTCAATTTTCCTTTGCTCTTCATAGAATTTAAATGGACCTAAGCAGAACTCTGTATGAAAGTTGTAGTTAAAATACTAATTTGACTTTACTGATAATAATGGCTGGTAGAAAGAACAGCACAGCAAGGGAAGTTGATTTTTTTCATTTGATTGTGTTAGCATTTCATTAACTTCACGGCTAATTCATGGAAAACCTAAAATGCACAGGCTTCTAGAGTTCCCTCTGAAGTGTTCAAGCCTAGCTTATATACATTCTAAAAATGTTTCAAGAAATACAGGCAGGATAAAAGGTTGCTGTCTCCTGAGTGCCAGGACATTCAAATGTCTTTACCAACAATAGATTATACCTACTGGCCAAGAACAATGTTGGGACTAATTCATTGTGTTTCTTAACCACATCCAACACTTACCATCAGGAATTAATTGTCAAAGGTACCAATTTTCCAGTAGTATCTGGCTTAATGACCCTATGGCTATAGAACACTTGGCCAGCTGGCCTTAGAAATCTGCAAGATTGATCTCCAGCCTTGGTTTTCAATGTTGTCTTCATGTCCTCTCCTTGCTAAGACACATGCGAGCAGAATTAAAAACCTTTCTAATTCTCTATAAGTGCCAAATAAAGCTGCTAGAATCAAATGCAATATAAAATTCAGAGTTATGCTTGTGATTTTTAGTAGTGGTTTATATGTTACAGTACAGAACTTGTGTAATGCAGTGGACTGGATCAAAGGTAGCCTGGGTTGTATTTTGAGCTCTTTGTCATCTTGGATGTTTCTGTTTTTCCTGCTTCCTCCTCTAAACTGTTTGTGTTTGAGGGTGACAGTATTTCTCTGTGATTATGTAGAATACCTAGAACAGTGGGATGTTAACTCCAGTGGGAGTCTTCCCAACCTTGATGATGTATAATATAGCATGTGTTTTTATGAACTGAGCTACACATCTCTATTTTCCTGTACAATACTCTTGCAGACCATCTCATTGGAAACCTGCACTGAAGTTTAAAAACTGTGAAGAGTTAGAGTAATAGACTTACAGATTAAGCAACTGTATGGCAGAGTAATAACTGTATCTGTAGCAGTTGTCACTTATTAATATATCATGTGCATCATAATGTAAATGCATGACTGAGGTGTGTAGCATGACAATAAGGTGTGTATCCCTCTATACATACCTGTGTGTATGTACTTTCTCGTTACATGGAAGTGCTCATGTTAGTTTTAAATAGAAACGTAGGTAGATAAAACTTAAATCAAGAAGCAGGCTAGCCCCCCCCGAGTGCATAAATTTGAAAGGAAGGAGGAGAAAAAAC
Organism: Aviceda cuculoides; assembly: GCA_035590195.1. NCBI lineage: Eukaryota > Metazoa > Chordata > Aves > Accipitriformes > Accipitridae > Aviceda > Aviceda cuculoides. The sequence goes on from JAVJGG010000024.1 coordinate 4,806,894, forward strand.
CACACATAATATCTAGAGGCATTGGCTGTTTCCATAGGTAATTCTTTTACTGGTATTTACTGGCCAAGAGGAACATTGAGCTGGTTCATGACAGCCCTGACCTCAGGCAACCCTGTCCATCACAAATTGAAACTTGAGCAGGAAGGCTACTACTATATGTGCTGCTTTGTGGTCACTGTTCTAACCTCCAAGTAGCAGATGTCTCATTTCAAATCCAAACACTTGCCCCCGCAAACTGGAAAAGTAAGTTCCTTACAGCAAGGAAAAATAAGCTATCATCTCCAATGGGAAAAAACCTCACATGAATTAAGTTCTTGGCCATCTGGAATAGTTGTGATGCATAGTTTCGCTGGTGCTGTTGAGGAGACTAACCTTTCTTTTATCTCCCATATAAACATTCCAAAAAAAGGTTGAGATCCAGCGTTTGGTCAAACTGGTAAAGGACTTGCTTTGTCAGCATTTGGGCTAATTTTTTGCATCTAGAAACTACTGTAATCACTGGCGTAAGATGTCTTTAGTAAACAGTGTGCTAGGAGTTGTGAAGTGAGATGTTCAAAGTGTTGCTACATAGTTTCTTGAGGTTGTTTGTCTATGCTCTATCACACTTTTGCCCTTTAAAAAAGGGCTGTCAGACACTAAGCATAATCTCTTGCTCAGATTAGACTAGAAGGCCTGTACAGAGACATAACTTAGTCTTTGGCAAGGAGAGTAGATGTTACAACTACTTGTAACTTCAGCAAGCCCTAAGCCCCAACTGTGACTGGCTGTGTTTGAAGAGTTGGTAAACCCCTACAGATAATGTCATGGTCTTCAGGGAACTACTTTGTACTCCTGGCTGGAGTTGACACTTTTGGCCTTATTTTCATACATAACATTGGTACAAGCACAAGTAAGGGATAAAGGGACAGTGCCTAAAAAGGGATGTGCTGTCTGGACAAACCATCTTTCTATCCATTTCTTGTTTTCCCTCATACTTAAAATGTATGTATTTATTTTCTTGTGGTTCTCCTAGTCTGTAATAAAATAGTCCTGCTACTGTGCTTTATATAGCCCTTTTCCTGCCTATTTTTTTCTCTATATGCCAACAAACCTAGAAGACTTTTCAGAACATGGTCTTGTATGTTTTAGTCATTCCATCCTGCCCCAGAAGCATTTGTGCATGGGACACAGAAGTTTTCACTTTTGTCTCATTTTCTTTTTCTGGTGAGTGTTGCGGTCCTAGCTCCATTATATGATTCTGCAGAACATAATATTGAGGGTAAGTATCAAAGGAGCATCAAGTTGCTATTAAGTGCATTATACAGTCACTAATCTGGAGATGAAGAAACCATGGACACCAGGGATGGCTGTGACTTCCTGCAGATCACACAACTGATCAATGGTCAGATAGAAGTTATTTTTCTGAGAGTAAAAGGAGATGAAAAAACCACCTGTTTGAAAGCAAGTAGTATATTACCTATGACTTCTTTCTAGTAAAACTAATGCCGCCTTGCAGAGATTTGTGTTTCTGGCATGTTGGAGTGTATCCTGTCTAGTGAAAGGATTTCTTTGCTAGTCTTTGCATTTGTAGGTATACGCCATCCCTGGTGTAAGAATAGCAAGTTTTCACTTTTTCAGTAGTTGATTTCCCTTTTAAAAAAAATAAATCTAATAGCAGTATCTATCCCCTATGACTAGCTTTTCTTCTTGAATCAAGCTGCTGTGGAGGATCACTTATAGCAAAGGAAGAGTTAAACAAGCTGGAAGAGGCTCAGTGCTATTGAGTTGGCAGCACTGCAGACTGTCAACAGATGTTTTGGGGGGCATTTAGGTAGCAGCCCAGCCTGAGCAAGAAGAGTCAGGATAAGAATGGATATTGAAGACTTGGGGACAATTAAATTAGTGCAAGTTGACTTGGAGCTCATTGACCACATTGACTTGAAGTTAATCAGTTTGTTTAATGTATTTGATCGGGTTGTCATGATGTATGAAGCATCTGTTATCTGTGGTAGACATCAAAACATGAACTTTGAAAAATTTTATTTTCTGGTTGAGACTTTATAAATGCTTGTGTCTTTAACAGAAAGGTGGTTCACTGAGCCATGAACATTTCCTTCAGAATTTGACAGAGACTGGCTGGTAGACCACTGTACAAAGAGAATCCTGAACCACATGGTCTGTAGCTCCTAGTCTAAAAAAGAGCATACTGACAGTCTTGGTGCACATCACCATTTCCAGTGTAAGTTGTGGAGAAAGGATATAAAGCACATCACAGTAATCTGTAGGCTGAGGAACTGAGTTTCTTCTCTGATATACGTGTGCCTTTGTTTCCTAATGAAATGAGTCAGATCTGAGACTTTTCCATTTCGGGGTCAGATCCATGAAGATTACCCTAAGATGATGAGCACATCACGAGACATACGTTCTTTATTTACAGTGTCGCCGTATTCATCCTTTTGATACAATATAGAGTATGTTGGTTCCTTTCTCCTAGTTCTTTTCCTTTCGGTGTTAAAAACCTGGAAGAGCATACCTGTCAACTTCCTCTAACTCAGAAGAGCCCTTGGGGTCTCATCACTCTTAGTTGAAATTTTTAGTGATAGCTAACTATGTGCTAGATTCAGCCCCATGATGAATTAAGAAAGTACAATTTGATTATAAAAGTCAGCTTGTTCAAATTTAAAGTACATCATGGAGTGGGTACATCTCCAGAGTTTGTATCACATTACAAGCATAGAACTGCCTTTAAAAACAAATCATACCTGATTTTTCTAGCTAAAATAGAAGGAATTTTTGTGTTATTTCAACTGATTAAATAACCCCACTCCTTTAAAATGTTCTTATCCTGTGTCAGTCCCTCTTCTATTATGTATAAATTAGCATACAAGGTCAATCAAATAATATAAACAAAGGGATTTTTAACTTCAGTTTTCTAAGCGACAGTGCTGATCAATGTGGGCTGAAATATAATTTGAGAGGTCTTTTCCTCTGAAACCAACCTGCTCAACTGTAATGAGGTATTCATGTGGCCTTACAACCTCATCAGTGCAGTCTTTGAATATTGCATGAATCTTACCAGTTATAAAATAATTTACTGCCACATAGATGTGACAATCAGTTCTATTTTTTATTGTTTCCTTTTATAACATTTACACTTGTCTGGGAAATAGAAACTTCTTACAGCAAGTGAAGAAAGTGAGAAACTCTGAGATGTCGACAAGTTTAAAAGAGGAAGAACTATCCTGGTTACTGTTGAAAATGTTTGCTTTGCTAACATTTTTAGGTAATGTTTGCAAACATTACCTAAAGAGACGGGGGAGTTGTGTTTCATCTGTCAAGAATTAAACTACAACTGAAAGATTCTGAAACCATCTGTGAAAAAATTCTTTGGTTCTGTAAAAGAAATAAGCTGGTATATATGATTTGGTTCTGTAAAAGAAATAAGCTGGTATATATGATTATTTTTTTTAAAAAGCTATTTGTTCCAAAACAAGGATGGTGATGGTATTTTACAAATTACCTCTGACAGTAGTATACTTTATGAATTGTCTCGACATTGCTTTTCTCCTTATCGGCTTATAGTGCCCTCTCCTATTGCTGCAACGCCCTGCTGTGAAAGCAACAGTACAGCAGCAAAGGAAGATGAGAGAAGAGCAAAGAACAACAGGAATCAGCCAGACACCCAAAGCTGCAGCTTCCCAAGCAGGTGCCTCATTATCCGAAGTATAATTCCTACCACTGTAGCCTTTGGTTTCATTTAAGTGTTGCTTACTGCTGTTCAGACGAGGAGGAGTGGGCATGTGGGATAACACCTCGGCAGACTTTGATATCAAAGTTGAGCGTGCAGCCTTCTTGTCTGAGCTGGTGGTTGACATAGCGCTTACTGAAGTTGTGCATGTCCTCTTGGCCAAATGATCATCTGGTGGAAAAGTTTCTGCCCTGGAATAGGTAGTAACCTCATTTTTTTGGACTGTCAGGCTTGTGCTGGAGGTGTAAGTGTTTGCTGTTAAGCTGTGGCTGGTGGTAGAGGAGGGAGCTTGGAGCAGAAGAGAGCTCGACGTGGCATTATGGTGCCGGCATCTTTCCCACTCGGTGGACTTTGTGCTGTTTTGACTTTCATATTTACTCGGTGCGGAGTGAGTATTTGGCTCTTTGGATGTCGGTTTTTCAAAAATAAGAAGATCCGGATCAATCCCTATTAAATCATAAACAATGTTAGTTTATGTGATAAAAGCTCATCTGCGCACCCACAAAAGGAGCACGTGGAGACAACGGCAGGTCAGGGAGCCCAAATAATACCCATCAACACCTTTTGGACTGGGGGGGGCACTGCCTAGGGTTATGGGACACTTCATGGGATGCAAGGGTGGTGCATTTAAGGATTGCACAGGACTTACTATGGGATGCTTAGGGAAGGAACCAAAGGTGAGGAAAGGGAGGGATCTAGGCTACTGGGGAGTAGGGGAGTCCTGACAAGCCAGGGGGGTGTGTGTGAGTGACAGTCTGCACCAGCAACTGGAGGGGGGCTGCACCCTCGGGAGCTCGGACATCTGGGTGACAGCAACTGGGGAGACTGGGGTCTAGGCTGGGCAGACGGAGCGTCTGAGCCCAGCTGGGGGGATTCACATTGTACATGTGTGTATATATATTGTCACTAGCAGATCTCCATCCCGTGCAGCCAGAAAAAGCAGGATGAGGCTCTCGGCGCTGCCTGCGTTCGTGTGTCTGCTTTATGCATTTGTCTGTTACCTGTGTGGCTGGTTGTGTATCTATACGTACTTGTGGTAGGTACGTGTGCTCTTTGGGCATGTTCCTAATGGGAATACACTTTCAGCCTTGCTACTGGTTGGCTCTGGGGACATGGAGCAGTGGCAGCTTCGCCTCCCAGTCTGTCAGATCTGGTATGGTATTAACCCCAAGCATAGTATCGATTAGGTACTCAGAGCATGACTCTTGAGCAGGATGTATCTGCAAGGTCCTTTCTCATGTACTGAATGGAAGAAAGGGGGGAAGTATTCTCAGAAGTAGGTACATTAATGAATAAAGAAAAAAGTCTTATGCTTTTTTAGCATTGCGTGTTACTTCAGAAGATCTTCCAGCACAGCAACTGACCTAGTATAATTTTAATGTTTCCTAGAGTTGCTATGTTTTCAGCCTTTATAAGTGAAACGTTTAATTACCTGTTGTGATGTTGTACAAAATGACATTGATTCTAGCCTTTAATATACAGCTTTCCAATGCTGGGCAAGACATGTGCAGGCAATTCATATTCTTATGACTGGCTCCATGGTAGAACACTGCTAGATTGCAGGAAACTATAAGACAAAAAGAATAAAAAGTTGAGCTTATCAGCATAACGACCATTGCATTTTGCGTGTTGTTATATTATTTAACATCAGAAGATCATTAATACTGTGCATCTCCATAGCACTTTAAATGTGTGGTTCTCTGATTATCATGTAAACTAAGTATCCAGTCAGAAAAGTAGAACCGCTTATAATTATATTCTTATTTTACATCTGGAGAAAAGGAATCGAATAGCCATCTGAATTTTAAATGTGTCTGATTAAATACAATTCTATGCTTTATCTTGTAGTCCCCCTACCAGTTGCCTGCCCTCATGTCTCAGATGCAGCGAGTGGACCATTTCTAAAAGTAAAGCTATCAAGGAAGACAGCTTTAAAGTGCTTTCTTTTGTGTCATACACCTGTCTGCTTGAAACTGGACTGCAACCACTCATTTCACCCGGACTATTAAAAGACATCCTGAACTACGATAAGTAAATGACATCCTGCCCTGCTGCCAGTTCCCATTCGTTTTCTGTGTTTGCCTTTGGGCTGTTGTATTTCTGAGAATAGAGCAGTTTAGACAATTCTTCATTTATGTTTGGAGGTTCAGTTTTATCTTCCCATGTCAGAAATCAGGGTTAAAGTAATAACGAAAAAATGCCTGAACAACTTGTTGCTGAAACCCAATTTTCAAAAGTATATAAATGTGCAAATCCTAATGTTTTAAGATTTAGATTGAAAATATATGCTAAAATACTTATGATTAGAGTCACACTATATAAAAAGCAGGAAAGATTCTCCTTTCAGAGTCTTACAGTACATCAAAATCTCAAGTCAAAATATCAAGTCAAAAGTTAATTTTATTTTATTACATCAATGTGCTTGGAACAGGATCAATGTTAGTTTTTGGTTTAGTCATACGAAGTTTGGGGGGTTTTATTTATTTCATTTTACCTGCCTTGAATGTAGCCTCCATACCTGAACTAATACGGCTACCTGCAATTAAAAATGAATTGGCAGGACAGGGCTTTATAAATGTGTTCTATTTATTTAGGTATTTATTCTGAAGATTTTCCTCACATGTAAGTAATAAAAATAATTTGTAATGCTTCTGCAATGTATAACAGAAAAAGCCATGCAACTTTTTCCATTTTATGTGTAACTAAAAAAAAAAAACCCCTAACCTATCTACAAATGAGAGAAGGAAGAAAATACACTAAATCTGAGTTTACTATCTTTTCTGTATTATTTATATTTTTTCAACTAGTAGCCTCAATACTGCATCATAGATTTAACACAGTAAACACATGCCTTGCAAATGTTTTTTTTTTCCGTCATAATGAATTTACGTGCCCTAAGAGAGAAGTACTTTCAAAAAAAGTATACAATTAATCAAAGATAATAATCGGCAATTTTTCTTTCACTGATGTAATTTTCATGTCCTGTATCTACCTCTAGTTAGGCTTCATCAGTTTCCAGTTCCACGTCATAGGAACTTGAGCTTAGAGTAGATATTTATGAAAGTGAGACTGGTACAAAGAACATTATGATTATCAAAGCAATTGAAAAACATAACTTGTGGAACACAGAATGATAATCTTATAGGGATTATAGAAAGTCCTGGCTCTATTATATACCAATTGGTTTACATTTTTCTTTAAAAGATTAGAAACATTTTGTAGTGTTAGAGAAGCATATTTATCTAGTACATAACTATTTTGATATATTTCCTGAGGACTACAGGCATTTCTACAGGTGATATATAAAAAACATTGGCTTCTATGGATAAAGGAATTTAAAATCCAGTGACTGTTTTTAAGAAAACAATTCTGAATATAGAAATATTTCTAGGCATCAGTAAATATTTTGCATCATTTTTAGCATAAGTTAACAGTTTAAAAGACAAAGCCCTTCAAATATTTCTGTGAAATATCTGTGTAGTACTTGCTTTTCTGTGATATCTTTTGTTCAAGGCTTCTTAAACAGTCTGCAAACACTAACAAAGTGGTATTATTGAAGTCATTGTTTGAAAAATCACAATTCTCAGATTTCTTCACATTGATGATTTTTCTTCCAACAGAAAACTGTTCTTCACTTACATCACACGTAGCAGTATGTACCCTTGCCTTCAGACCCGGGTATACAATGTTCTGGATTCTGTCAAAATTGTTCTTTCCTCACAGAATTTAAGACAGGAGTTGACTCTTCCCAGGAATGCTGCTGGCAGTTCCATCAGTTATGGCAATGTCAGGTTGTCAAGGTCATATTTTTGCTCATAATTCAAAATTTCATCAAAATTTATATTGACTGCTTTTAGTAATTGGTACCTCACTTTCATCCTCCATATCCAAAAACCTTTCAAGTCTTGTGAGTTTTGCAGTCAAATTTAGGCACCGCAGACACACACTTCATGTACGCTCCTAAAATATACTCCTGCAGTGTACCAATGCAGCGTGATACAGAGAAAGTATGATCTTGGGTTTAAGAAAAGCAATGATTTTTCTTATTTTTATTCTGAGTCTGAGTTTACAAGGTTAGGGAAAAGGGGTTGCCAGCTGAATAGCTGCTATTACTTATTGCTCTAACTGTATTGTTCATATTAATGTTATACCTGGGTTGCACCAGAAACATGGTGTAAACATAGAACAAGAGAGTGCTCTCTCCAAGAAAATGAATATTCTTGTGTTTCAGAGAAGGACAAATTGTGTGTTCCCTCCCCTTCCCCCTAACTATGTCCTAGTCTGGTACCGTACTCCATGAAGAAGAGTCCTGCTGGAATCAGTGTCACTGATTTTTCTCTACAGGAGTAGATGGTGATGGATCCTGAAGAGTTATTGGTTTAATGTTGGCATTGCCCTCAAGCTTTGTAACAGAGATCTAAAATTTCCAAGCAGACTCTCAGATTTTCATGTGTTTCTAGTGTAAGTCTTCTCAAAAATTCAGATTATCGGATTTCTTTCTATGGGACTGAAGGTGGGGGAACAGTTACAATGTGCCTCTGCTTTCCTGCCTCAAAAAACCACATGCATCCTTGGTTTGTTTGGTTTGTTGTTTGTTTGTTTGTGTTTTTTTCCCATTATTTCTTCTTCAAGTAAAGGAATGTTTAGATAAAAATTACCCCAAACGTTTTTCCTCAAGTGTTGTGATACAAATGTTAACGTATGCCACGATCTTGGTAATAAACACTCACCATTCCTCAGAAGGCAGCAGGTTCTGCTGCACTGTCGGGGTGAGACTTCTGCGTAAATCTTCAGCACCTGGGCTCCCCTCTTCTGTGATTCCCGCAGGTCAATCAGAAGACCCGGGAAGCGTCGGATCCAGCAGTTCTTGTAAAAGGTAGTGGGTGAGCAGAGACAGTCCGACTCCACAGCCAAACGCAGAACCAACAGCACCTCGGCTACTGCCACCAGCAGAACCATTTCTTCCACGTCGATGGGCTTCTCAGCACCCTCTCTCCTCCGTGGATGGATGCGCTAAAGTTTGGACCAGCGTTTTAAGAGACGATCTCTTGAGTGGTGAGGATACTGCCAGGGACATGGGCCAGGGGATGTTTTTTCCAAACAATTCCCATGACGTTCTTTGGACAGCTGCTGGAAGGAAGCAGCCGTTTTATGAGCTACATACAATTATAATAGTTATTACTGTTGTTCTCCAACTTGATTATTTGGAGACAGTTGTTGAAAGACAACAGGCACGGGTAGGTTTTAGTCATTCAGAGGACTTGTTTCTTTGGTCCCCAGCTTGTGTCTCTTGTCCTTCTAAGACCGAACTAGGCAGACAGCCTTAACCTGTGGTGAATAATGGGAAACTCAGCATATAGTTTCACCTCAGCTCTGAAAGCGTGCGGTACAGTCGCTCCAGAGCAGGTAGGTCTGCCACTGCGTTCAGGGATGCTATTACACTCAACGCAGAAGAAACAGCTCAGTTTAGTTTCGTAACACTTTTTGAATTATCTGGCAGCTGCAAATATAGTTTCCTTCTTTACGAACCAACTGAATTATCTAATTTTGTCTGCTAGCCAGAGGTGGAAATTTGTTACCCTTCCCTACTCTGTTTTGGTTGCGAGAATAATATGATTTTATTTGCAAAGATCTAGAAATAGATGAATATGACTGCAGAAGGCTGTAAGCTGCATTCATCTCTGGACCAGACAGGTAATCACAGACCTGCCCCTAATAAGTTTAAGAATATTGACCAGTCTGTATGGGTTTTCTGCTTATGTTTAAGCATTGGAAAAGGCCTGTGAGACTTAAAGAAAGAAAACAGAGTTGGCATATAGGGAGGCAATTTTTCAAGCACCTGGTCTGAAACCTGAAACTCCCAAGTGTTTTGTTTCTTAAAAGGACCCAGTTTCATCCCTGATTCCCACTTCTGTATGCAGATTCCCACTTCTGTATGCCTTTCATACAGAAAGGCTTTAAAATATTACAATACATGAGTTGATTTAAACTCAGTGGACTACACAGTGATGTTGAGAGAGCTAGGTAGAAATACGGTTGTCTGCTATAAAAATTGTGTGTTGAATATATAAAAATATTTTAGACTGCATTTTTTTCCTTCAAGATTAGAGTCAAGGAATTTCCCCAGTTCTATATGAAGTACAGACCGGTTACATGGCGGGGGGGAGCCTCAAACTCATTTGAATTCTTTAGTCATTATAGCTGGTGTTTATTTTGCAAAACAAGGCCCCCAGTTTGGAAATGAGCCAACATGTATACAATTTTTTTCCACACAGAGCTCCTTAGAAGGTAATAAAGCTCAGAGTAGGTTAACTCCTATTGATCCAATAGCAAGACCAAGGCATTTATTTATTCAGTGGAATTACTGTCTATAATAAGGAGGATTCCAAATAAATGTCTGTTTTTATGCAGACTGCCTGTCTGTTGTGGCGAATATGTGAATTAAATTGTAAGGAAGTGCGTTAAGTGGTTAATTCTTTAAGCCTCTGTCCTGAAAACCAGCTCTTAGTACTTGTGTTGTTTTATTTAGTTTTGGTGGTTTGATGTTTTATTTTTATTTTAATGTCTGTGAAAATCACTACTTAAAACCTTAAATATGTTTCAGCGCACCTGTTAGTTTGCATTCAGTGGACTGGGATGTTTTTAGGCATTTATCTACCATTGCCACAAGCACGTACTGACAGTGTATTTTTCTAAAATTTTTGTTTCGGCTTTCTAAATATTCCAAGGCACCACTTGATATGGGACACACTCAGAACTTTGAAAGACATGCCTATATTTTGGCATTACCGCCAGTATTTAGTATGAATTTTGGATCTATTTTGTTCTGTAAGACTTGTATGCAAAAATGTTGATTCCTGATTACTTTCCTCACTCCTACTCTTCCCACATCTCCAAGAAGAGAAATCTAGAATATTCTGAATAACTCAGGGAAGCATTTAACAAGGAGATTAAACTGATACAAACCAAGTATTTATACTGGGTAAAGATGAATACGTCTTTAGTCTATTTAAATAAATAGAACTATTTGCAAGAGCAAAAAATTAGATGTAATAGGTAGCTTTGATGGTATACGTGTTTGTAGTTACATAAAGATTATGTCTGTAGATAAAGATAAAGAAACTGTCTCGGTTCCTCTGGTTTTGTATGTTTGATGCCTTGCAAGGTGTCTGTGTAGATAACATGTATGTTTACTTCTTCCTTTCAGGAAAAAAAAGTAAAGGACTAGCCCTGTGACCTATTTCAGTTAGGTGGACCTGAAATACCATATGATTTCTTTGATTTCAGTGGAGCTCTGTCCAGACATTAAGATAAAGTGTGAGACTGGATGTGAATGTGCCTGAGCATCTAAACATCTTTCAGACCATTCAGTAAGTCTTTCTCTGGCATCATGTTTTGAATAAAGTAACAAATTCTCATGTAGCTGTTACTTCCATTGAGGCAGTCTCCAAGCACAGTAAGAGTTCTCACTGTGCCCAATATTTAATTATGTATTTGCAAAAATAGGCTTGGGTAACCAGCCCTGTTGTGTACAGATCTATGTGTTTTCAATTTATATTTAATGTATATTCAATGTATATTTTGCCAATAGAGACATGGCTAGTCTGAGTACCTTCATGTTTTTATTCTGTTCTGCTGTGTGCTTCAACCAAGCAGCCTTTTTTTCCTTTTCATTACTTGTCATTCTTTCTTCCTTCTCTGTTTCTGAATAAATTATAAGACCAGGAATAGCTGCAGGGAAACTTTTTTTATTTAATGAAAAATAAAAAGATAGAAATAAATAAGGAAATGGCTGCTTTAGGCAATTTCCTTTAAAAACTGAAAAGTCTGTCTATTAAATTTCAGAGTCTTCTGCCAGCTTCCCCATAATTTCACTTTGACTTTTCTATGGGAAATGCATATATAAAATTCAATGCTGAAGTTTTAAATCACAAACATTTTGCAAGAAGGAAATACCCGAGTCTTACCTGCAAACCAGTGACCGACTGTTCCATGTGCTCTGTCTGCAAGGAGGGATCAAGAGCCTTTCACTGTTAGTAAGGAGTCTCTGGCCAGTATCAGACCAGCGCTTCATGTTATTCAGTGATTCTTTTCATCGATCTTCTCAAATTTCGTCCTGGAAAACAAAAAGGCAGTTGCCTGATTTCTGTGAGAACATGGATGTCTTTGCAGACCTTTCAGTAAAAGAGCTATAAATGTACCTGCCACAAAGGAAAAGAAAGATCTTTTTAACGATTTTTCTTATAAACAGAAACAGTACCTGAAGTTTTCCACCTGGGCTGGCAGTGCTAATGGCACAATCCAAGAGCTTCCTAGCACAAAGGATTCATCATCAGGCATTAACTCTTTTTTTGCCAAATGCAAACAAAACAGACACTTTTTCCATATAAAGTAACAGATATATATTGATATTTGGAATTATATTTAGCTTATGCAGACTATATGGTTCTAGTACTCAGACTATGTAAAGACCAGAAAGAAGATCTATATGGTACAGGAAAGCATTCCCTAAAAGGACTAAAAATGCCAAGGCTTTGATTCTGTAGTCGGATCAGCGCATCTAAGACCACGCTGCACGTGGGCTTTGTTCATGGGTCATCCGTTGTCGGTGCTGTTACTGTCCTGTCCTTCTCTGCTGAATGTCTTGAAGTCCCCTAACGGGGGAGGACAGTCAGTGTCCCAGCTCGAGCTGAAGCTTAATAATTTGTGCTGTTCGAACAGCTCTGGGGGACCGCCGCGTTAGCTGCTACGTCCCAGCCAGGGCTGCTGCCCGTCTGTCACGTTCCTCCTCTCTTCTGCTCCATGGCGGTGGTTCAGCCAGCACGATCGGAGGGACTCACGCCCCACGTAGGTGCCGACTGGACAGGAGAGGACAGCTGGGCCTCCCGTCTGCACCTTCCCTTTCCCAGGATTACAGGAGGGAAGGCAGAGGTACCCCCGAGGCCCAGGGGCGGCAGTGCGGTGCTCCTCAAGCAGGACGGCAGAACCGCGCGGCGATGGTTGCTGCTAGCGCAGACCTAACTGGGGCGTGGGAAGAGACCGGTGCTAACTGTGTAAAGCACTTCTTCTCTGCCACGCTTCGAGTCGAACACGTTAGCTTAAATCCTCTCTGGTTTAGGTCGTCCGTGACGGAGCAGTTGAAAGATGCAACGACCAGCTGAGAAGCAAGACCAAAGCCTGCAGCTTCCCGGGTGAGGTATGAACCTGCCCATGTCCTCCTTCGAGCATCAGTATGCTTATGTAATCAAATGTGTTTGATTAAGTGTATTTGATTATGCAGCATAATCCCCTGCGATGTCAGCCCTAATAATCTCTGCTGAAGTCACTGGAGCTCTGTGCCTGTGTTGCGCTCCGTGTGAATAAATTGAATTGCGGGCCTGTCTTGAAATTGTCTTCATCTCAGTTTTCCTTCTTTCCATATGTACATGTGTTTTCCTTTTGTTACAGTAGTTTTAAGGTCAAAATTTTTACCTAAGCTAAGTATTTTGATAATGCCAGAATATGTCACTGTTACTCTATAATAGTATAAGAATGATAAAAGACTAATGTAATGAATCATGAAATAATGAAATGTAAGTACTTTGAAAAAAAATCAAAGCAAATCTTTCTGACATTATTGAAATACTGTGCTCACTTTTCTTCTCCTTTAAAATTTCCTTGAAATCAAAACATTCTTGCAAAATGTCTTAAGTCCAACAAAACAGCATTTTTTCAGAGAACCATTTTGTCAAAAACAGCTATTAGTGGTCAGGTTTTGGTTTGGAGCAATATATCAAATTTTTAATGAATCTGACCTTCTCCGAGGTTTGCAACAGTTGGGTCCAAGATTCTGGTTTCAGCCCCATCCCAGCAACATGGTAAAAAGAGGTGAAATATTACAGTTTCTGTTCCTGGGACTTTATGCAAACCATTTTTTAAATCTTTGTTTCAAAGGGGCTGCCAGTCCCCGAGATTCTCTCGCAGCTTGGCTTCAGTCTAATTCTGGTGAAACCTCTGCACGAAGGCTGGAATCTGTGTGTTCAACCAAAGAGCAACAGAAGTCTTAGCCAGATTAGATTTATACAAATATAAATCTACTGGCATACATATAAACTTGAGCCAAGGCTTGTGACAAAAGGCACAATGTTTAGCAAACACTAATGAACGAATGCTGATTTATGACAGACTTGAAACTAGGCAAAGGGGATGGAGTTTCAATATTGTGATGTATTTTATACAGCTGGATACTTAGGAAAAGTCTTCCATGTGGATTACCATTCGTCTTACCTGGTTATTAGGTACTAAAATTCAGCTCTGCCCGTCTGCACCAGGATTTAAAAATCCATGCTGTTTTAAAAGCGCCCAGTTTACTCTCATCTAGACAGAGCTACGCAAGCAAATTCTGGCGGGGGATGGACGATGCGTTTGTGCAAACACGCATCCCTCGCCGGAGGGTCAGCAGCAGGCAGCTCCCCCCAGTCAGGTTTTGTCAGGGAACTCTTATTTCACCTGAGAGAGCTTCAAGGAAATTCCTTACTGGGTCTTTGGCATAAAAAAAAAGGAACAGAGTGAATGCCATTGTAACGATTGGCACGCTGGTGCCTCCGTTCTGCTGTCTGGTGACTGAACTTTCTGCTGATCCGCGGAGAACACTCGCTAGCACGCAGACTGGTGGAACAGCCTTCTCGCTGCCCAGAGAGGGCTCGGCAGCACACGCGTTCGTATCAATCGCTCATTAAATTTGACTAAAGCAGGGATAAGTTAAGTACTGGATAATAAATAATCAGTATTCCAGAAAAATACCACTACAAGTTATTTTTTTCAGGAGTGTTACAACATACAGTTGTTGCAGGGAATAAATCTTAAATAGTACATCAAAAGCAGAAAAATTAAACAGAAAATAATATGGAAGAAAGTCTAAACAAATGCTGTTAGAAATAGGAGTGCTTTTTTTTTTTTTTTTTGGAATAGCATTGCTAATGGCATTGGGTAAGAAGTGCTTTGTTTGGCTGCAAATCTGAAAAAAGAAATTACCTTTATTTAGCAGCTCATCCTTCACAAATGATAGAGATTTCAGTTGAAATAAAATTATGCTCCAGTCAGTTCCTCTCAGAAATGCCAAGATCCTTTAGAACACTGATATTTTTAATGCTGAAATACTGCAGGATATTTCCTATGTTCCACAGAGACTTACTTTGTATCCTGTGACAAGGAAAATACTAAACAATGGCAGCAGTTGGTGAATCCTTTCCAAAAGACTAATTCCTCTCTTGAGTAATTCCACTATTACTCAATACACAGTTCCCTGGCAGTACAGTACAATTCCCTGGCGTCTCAGAGGGAAGAATGTGGCACTTTATATTTTATATTAGATAGCATGTATACTTTAAATATCCCCTGATTTGGTTCCAGTTCACATTTTAGATTAATAAGGCTGAAAGGTATTCAATTTTTCCTTTGTTTTTTTCCCTCTACGCGGTCCGTAGAGCAATCAGGATGGTGTTACTGTCTGGTTCTCATGTATTATTATCCAGTGTCTCTGTGTTGAATCAAGAGAAGGTTTGCCTAAAACAAACACAAAACCACTGCAGTCTTCCTTTAGGCACTGTTCTGGTGCTTAAGGGTTTTTTCTCCTCTGCTGCAGATTTTTTGTGTGATCTGGGGTTAGACCCGCAAAGAAATTCAGGCTGTATTTCATGTACATGTAAAGCAGGTTTCCTGCCAAGAAAAGCATTTGTCACTCTGATTCCTGGTCACTGGTACCTCTGTTCCCCCCACTTTGTTGCGTCTTGTGACCTTACCAGTCTGGAGACCCATCCAGCCTACCACACAAAGCCATCGAGTGGTTCACGGAGGAAAAACAAGGGGCCATGGTTTTCTGAGTAAATCTAAGCAGTGTTCACTAGTTAAAGTGAAGGTAAAGCGTAAGCAGGCTTCAGGCTCAGCACGCAGCCCAGGCTCGCACCAGCCCTATACACGTCCCCTGCCACTCAGGAAAAGTGAGCCCAGTTCCACGCAAAACAGAAAGAGAGCTATTTCTGCCTGGTTATCTCTGGCTTTGCTTTTCCCCATCTTTGTAGCAATAGCTGCTCCTGACTCCCTGTGTTTCCTTGCTTTTGCTATGCTGGAAAAGTCAGAGGGCTATAGAAATGTGTGCCCAGGCAGAGAAAGGGTCAGAAGCTTAGGTTTTCCATATCATGGTTGAATGGTCTATTACAACGTGGCTGCTGTATAAAAGAGCTTCTTCCATTTCCAAGTCTTTCTAAAAGAAAAGAGCGATCTCTCTTCGGCCTTGGAAATAATTCAGGCATTAACTACAAGAAAATAATTCAGGCACTAAGCACAGGAAAAAGTGTCTAGACTGAATCCCAAGCAGAAATGGCCATCTCAACTCTAGAGTGAGAGACAGCCCTTACTGACGCTCTCTGGTGCCTTCCCGCTCCATTTGCTGGCACTTGAGAATCCTTTTCCTTGAGATAAATTTGTCTCTCAGGCCCTGTAAAGAGAGACCTGAACTATCTAAAACAGCTTGAAGATTTTGCTCCAGAAGCCAAGCTCTAAAAGCCAGGTATTGAAAAGCTGAGCATAGTTACCCTCGCCTTCCTCTCTGTGTAAACCTCTTGTTCTTCAGGGTATGTTCTTTTATCACACACTCATTTAATATCTACCATGATGCAAACTTGTTTTTGTCTTGTTTCACGCTTCAGCATGTTCTTAAATAGTGATAGATGGTCTTTCATATTTGTTTCAAAGATCATGCAAGTCTTTTATGGCTCTTAACTACAGATTCTGACTTTGTAGCTCTAGCACTAGACTTCCATTTTTAACTCTGAAAAATACATTTCTTACTCTCTTAAGATCAACAAAGATGACTGCTGGCGAAACAGCAAGACCTTTTCTTTGATTCCAGTACAACAATATGCATTCTTGATCTTAGCATAAAACAGTATAGCTGTGGACTGGGAGACAGATGACATTACCTCTACAAACACGGAACAAAAAGGTAGTCCTCGCCTTGGTGCATTTGCCGTGTAAGTACTATATAAGCACACCATACAGTCTGACTGATTACCGTAGTAAAAATCCAAGGGAACTGCCCTGTCAGCATGCTCTGACTTAACGCAATTGCCCAGTCCTAAGCCTGGATAAAGCACAGATAGCTGACAATCAGCCTAGTAAAAACAATTGGCTAAGGAAACAGATTTTGGCTTTTTGCAAAAGTGGCCATTCACCAAAGAGTACTGCTGACCCCTTGTGCGTGTGACGGCTCCTAATGAAAGCTACAGAAGTCGGTGCTCCTGAAAGTTTGCTGGCAGGAAGAAAATACTTGTTAGTACATGACAGAACTGATCCAGTCTATTAAAAACCTCACGGACTGTGAGGAAGACGGACTTGAAATCCTTGGCAGAGTGGCAGGTGCAGGCACATAGGCAGCAGGAAGGCACATAAGGCAACAGAAGAAATATTCCATCTATCCAGGCTGCTGTGTCAACACTTTGAGGGAACAGAACTTATCGTAACTGACTACATGGAAAAAATCACTCACCAATTAGGAGCTAACTTCCAGATACATCAAACATGCAAGACTCCAAAACAGATGTCTAAAGATGGCAATCATACCACCGCGTTGGCAGTCATACTGTATTCCAACGGGGGAGCTTAATGGCCACGACAAACACGAGCTCTCTGTTTGCCTCTGGAGTGTGAATGATTACAGTTTCTTGAAATGTCTGCCTATGGGAATTAAAATACAAGAAGGAAACATGGGTTGGACTCCTCCTGCAGTGGTAAGACACTTGTTGTATGTGAGGATCCTTTCAAGGCTGAACCTGAGGCAGAGAAAAAACCAGCCAGTGCTCAAACTCAAGCTTCAGCTAGGTGTAACAAACTGGAAAAGCCAAATGATGCAGTCGTTCATCAAGAACAGGAGAAAGGAAAGCAGAATTTGAGAATTAGTTAAATCTTGAGGGAGAATGAAAGAGGAACATAAACAAACAGTGGAACTTGTTAGTAGGAAAGAGAAAACAAGAGGTGATAGTGACCTCGCTAGGGACTAAGGCTGCTGAGGAGAACTCTTTGGAACTGGCTGAAATCCTATATAAAAGGATTTCAGAACAGGAAATGGGCCTTTCAAAAGCAAGAGGATGAAAATGTTTTGAAGTGAGGTGGAAAACAAAAATACACAGAAACGTACCTCACCTCAACAAATGCTTTTATAAAAGTCAGTAGAACACCTGTAACTCTGAGATTGACATTCATGTCATCTGTATGGGCTAAAGTTAAGAAGCTGAAGATTAAAACAGTGAGAGAGGATCATTTCACAGAGGAAATGCTCAAAAGCAAACAACCCTGTCTTCCCAAAAAAAAAAAAAAAAAAGAAAAGAAACTAAACAGTCTAATACCACTCTGAAGAGTTTTAATAGTTGAGGGAAATGATCCCTTCTGAGTAGTGGAAATAGGGAGTTGCCTGAAAACTAAGCAATCTGCAATAACTGGAGATGAGTCACATTACTGCTAAAAGGAAAGATATTCTATGGTCTGCAGTACCCCAGGAAGTATCTTTATAAAGAGAAAAAAATATATTTTTAAAGTCTTTACATTAAGCATCATCATATAGGAATACACAGGATGACAGACTTCCTTGTCTGTTTCAGCAGGTGTTTGTTTGTTTTGTTTTGTTTTGTTTTTTAAAGAGTGTCATTATGTTTCAAGAATATAAGGAAGCAAGCAGCAGAACAGTCCCTTTATCCATGCGCAGTGGTTAATTTGCTCTTTCCTTGTTCATGTTACACCAACGCAGGGCCCTGGTATGTAGATCGCTCTTACGACTAACACAGATGTCCTACTCCAGGAACTTTGTTTAAATCGAGAAAAAGAGAGGAGCAGAACAGGTCGTGTAGTATCTTTACACGCCAAACGAGGGGCTGAGACCCCGAGGGACTTCAACAGGAGGAATCGGGAAGGTCACAGCAGAACCGTTCTTGCCGTTCCTCAACCCTAGTGCTGCTCTAGACGTGCGAGCTGATCCTTTTTGCTGGTTTTACTGGTGAACGCCAGCGTGTCAGGGATGCCGCTGCACCCCCCTCCTTGCCGGCCGTGCACCCATACACCTACACGTACCAGATTTGGGTTTTTTCCCTGCGTGTGCGCTTCGAGAAGATTCCCTCTCTCCCGGGATGCAGAATTACATTTACAGCAGGAGCTCAGAGCCGCCGGCCCGGCCCAGCTCCGACCGGGGCGGGGGGGGGGGCGATCGCATCGCTGCCCCTTCTGCCTGGAGCGGGACACTCGCTCTCCGCATCCCCTCCCTGACAGGCACAGGAGCTTAAAAATCAAAATTCTCCCCCCCCGCACCCCTCCCCAGCGCCAGGCCGGGCGGGCGGCTGGGTGCCCTGCGGCGCCCATGTCGTCCCCCCCCCTCTCCCCGCGGCGGGGAGGCCCGGCCGCCGCCCGAGCGCCCAACATTGCCTTTTTAGGGCTTTTTTTTTTTTTTTTTGTCGTTCCTCTCTGTGGGTTTGGTTTGGCTTTTTTTTATTTATTTATTTTATTTTCCCTTTCTCTCCTTGCAGGGACGGGGCCGCGGCAGCGCCTTCCTCCCTCCGCCCCAACCCGCCTTCCCCGGCCCGGCAGCGGCCTCCGGGGCGGAGGAGGAGGAAGAGGAGGAGGAGGAGGAGAAGGAGGAGGAGGAGGAGGAGGAACAACAACCCGCCCGCTGAAGCGCGGCCAGGGGAGGGGGTGAGCCATGTCCCTGGCGGAGCGGCGGCGGGAGGAAGAGGAGGAGGAGGAAGAGGAAGAAGAGGGGGCCGGCGCGGGGAAGGAGGAGGTGGTGCAGGTCCGGCTGGGGGACAAGCGGTACCCGGTGTGCAAGAGGAAGCTGATCGAGCAGAGCGATTATTTCCGAGCCCTTTACCGCTCGGGCATGCGGGAGGCAGGGCAGGGCCAGGAGGAGCAGCTGCTGCGGGGGGGGCTGAGCGCTGCGGGGCTGGAGCTGGTGCTGGACTTCATCAACACCTCCCGCCTGGGCAGGCTGGAGCCGGAGGAGGGGGGCGAGGAGGAGCAGCCCCCCTTGCTGGAGGAGCTGGTGGAGGCCGCTTCTTACCTGCAGGTCACCCCCTTGCTCCGCCTGCTGCTCTCCCGGGTGAGGCTGGGCAACTGCTTCCAGCTGCACCGCCTGGCCCAGGTCTACGGCCTGCGGGACTTGCACGACGCCTGCCTGGACTTCATGGCCGCCCATTACCACCAGGTGCTGCGGCGGCCCGAGGCCCGGCCGCACCTCCTCCTGCCCCAGGCTCTCCAGCAGCACCTGAGGGAGAGGCGGATGAGGGGCACGGCCACCCTCGTCGCCATCGGGGACTTCGTGGGTGCCTCCTCCCTGGGCCTGCCTCCGGCCCGGCACCCTCAGGTGGAAGCCCCCTGGTCGATGCTGAGGTACGACGAGGAAGCGCAGAGGTGGCTGCCCCTGGCCAACAACCTGCCCCCCGATCTGGTGAACGTCCGAGGCTACGGGTCGGCGATGCTGGACAACTACCTGTTCATCGTCGGGGGCTACAGGATCACCAGCCAGGAGATTTCGGCTGCCCATTGTTACAACCCTTGCCTAAACGAGTGGAGTCAGCTGGCTTCCATGAACCAGAAGAGGTAACCCTCGCTCCCCGAAATACACCCGTGCCCATGTATGTTGTCAAAAAACGGACCCCGCCGAGTCACGCGGTGGTGACCGGACTCGGCGTTCCGACAAGCGAGTCGGACCCCTCTCCGTGCCGTGAACCGCTCGCATCGTGCGCTGGGAAGGACGGCGCTGCTTGGCGATGGCTTGGCGGCACGCCGCCCGACCGGCCCCGCAAAACCCGGTCTTTACCGGCAAGAGTCGGCCCACCGCAGCGCGACGCTGCCGCCTCTCTCCTGCTTAGGGGTCCCCTCCGCGTGGCGCCGGGAGCTGCTGCGGCGAGGGAAGGGCGAGGGGGACGGGACGTTGTTGCGTAAATGCTGGTGGTTCAGGCCTCGGCCGTGGGAGAGCGCGAGCTTGGCGTCGGCAGAGGAGGACCGTGCCCTCCGCCACGTGTGATCCTTCACCTCGGCGTGAGGCGGTGGCGGGCTCCCGCTTTTCCTTTAAATTGCGGTATACGAGGAGCTAGCCTCTCCAGACAGCTGTCTCGCTGGTGGCAGAAATTCTCTTTGAAATAACAAAAGATTTAGGGAAAGGAAAAAAAAAAAAAAAAAAGATAAAATTCTTCTACTTTCTTCGTGGTGCGCTTTAACTCCAGTGCTGTAAGCAACAAGTTTTTCTGCTCTTAGTGGGGATGTACGTTCTATCAGAGTTGGAGGTGGCTGAAAAAAATTAGTGATTTAGTTGGAGCAGTTTTTCATTGGTTTGCCCTTTCATAAAAATGTGAATGTTTTGTATGCCTGCGTTTCAATGAAATATTCAGCAGAAAAATGTCAGGAAGATTGTGAGAAATTTCTCAATTTATGAGAATATTGGATCTGGGAATCACGCGTCATTTTGACCATTTTGCTTTTTTCCTTTATCCTTTTGAATTGTTTGTTTGACGTTGATGTTAAGTTAGTATTCAGAAACACTTGTATAATTTACATTTGAAAGAGTAATTGAGAGCTAGCCTTGAGGGGGACCGAAGAAGGAGAGGCCATCTCCTTGGCTAAGGTTGTGGCTGCTCTACCTTAATCACGCTGCAGAGTTATCAAAACAAAGCCTTTCACTTCACTGAAACAAAATGTTTCTGTTATCCCACGTGAACTTCCTCATTGTTTCCATTTTAGAAAAAGCATTTAAATTTTTATCTTCTCTGTCTGAAAAAGAACAAGTAGGAAGGCCAAAATTCACTGTAGAATGGAAGTCTCTTCTCCATCTGGTAAACTCAAAGAACATGCAGAGACCCAAACTATTGGCATAAGTGCTTTGTGTTTAGGTAGTAAAACTGCAGTCTCTATTCCAGTCTCTATTTAGCTCTTGCCAGCTAAAACCCCTCAAAACAGGGGTTTGACCTAAAATTAGTTCTTTCCCATTTCACTTTTTTTTTCACTTCTTGTATTCTCGTGAGAATTTCACTGAAATTATTACCTCCATAATCAGTCATTAGAATTGACCAGGAAGAATTTATTTCAGTATTTTTGGCTTCTTGGAACGGTGGTGTGAAAAATTTCATCTGTAAAATGAGCGTTTAGCTTTTAAACACTGCAAACACCTTTTCCTACAGATCCATTTCTTGGAGACTGAGGCTATAAGCAGTCTTCACCGAGCACCTGTGAGAACTGAGATGTTTTAGCCGGCCTCTCTTCGGCAGTCTTGCTTGCGTGAGCACAACTGAGAGCACACTGACCTTGGTAGAAAAGGATGATAGGGTCAGCCCACATGGCATCTCCTACGGAAATTAACTTGAACATAGAAGTCCCGTGTTGATCAAACTACAAGAGTTTGGCCTGGGTTTGTGGATGTGTATAGCAAGAGAGGTGTGCCTGTGTGTGATGATTCTGCAGCATGGCGAGTGAGGGCTTTTTAAAAAATGGGGGTTTAAGGCCCTTTTTCCACCTTACGACCTGGCTGTTCAACCTCTAGATCAGCCTCCCCCGCCCCCCTTTCCCTTTTTTCTGAGATATATAATCATTATATCTGAAATAAATACATGGATATTTTCTGCTTATATTGCTATTTTCATCTGTGCTGCCATACCAACTTAATCTTGAGGCCCATCACAGGTGACAGCAAGGTGTTCCTTAGCGTAGAATTTTACATTGGCCATTCACTGCAGAAAAGTAGCATGCAAGTGGATATTTTTGGAATAGTCTCTATTCTTACATTTCATGGTAGTTATTGCAGGCCAAAAAGAACCCAGAATCAACGTCTTCCCCTAGACTGCAAGGCAGCAGCAAGTGAGTATGTTGCTCTGAATGATAATCAGGGGAAGTTTTTTTCATGGAAACTGCTGACCCCTTCACAAAACATGTTTTTGACTAACATCTTCATGGCCTCTCAACTCTGAAGTTATTAATTATTACTTTTTCTATCTGACATAACATTTCAGCTCTCTGATGACCTGCTTGACGTCTTGTGGCTAGAACACAGAAAGGGGTGGCCTGTGCCGTAGGAACCAAGGGCAGGGAGATTTTTGGGATCAGGGATTTTGCATTCAACATGAACAGCACAGACGTGCTGCAGTTAGATCTGCAGTTTGCTCGGCATTGTATTTTTAGTTTGTTATGCTGTAGTAAAATAAGCAGGGCAGTTGCCCAGCATGCTGCTCAGGAATTACAGTCATGTGACTGTCTGCCAAATTATGTCAGCTGATATAATTACATCCCATGGGTGAATTTTTTTATGTACCTTGAGGGAGGGTTCTAGTTCCTACTGAAGTTGGTTTGACTTCAGACAACAGAGTATCTGGATTTGGCCTATATGAATGGATGCATATGTTGGCCTCAAGGGAAGGCTGAGAGTTATGGAAATAATTGTGCTGATCTGCTGTTAATACAAGAAGTTCTCTGCCCTCAACAAACCTTGTAAATTCTATGATATTTTTATCTTTAATTATTTCCATTATTGTAATATAGAGCCCCAGGGCGCTGGGATTCTCTACACATGCATAGATGAAATAGTCCCAACTTACTTCTAAGTAGAAGACAAAAGCCATCAGATGTATATTGAATACTTAGCAGTCATTCTGGTTTAGGTTATAGCTCTTAGCTTTCTTTCTAGATGTAGAGGTCTTATTACTGTAGTTTCAAACTTGTTCACAACAGGTAACTCCTGTATATTATTCTTGTGATGCCCACATAAGCTTGATAAAGTGTTATTCCCTATTTATGCATACACAAGGGAAATAAAATAATTTGCTCAGGCTTATATAGAAAGCCTGTGGCTGAGCCTGGAGTTTCTCATCATCTGAGGGCTAAGGCTAGTGCTGGTCACAAATAGTCCAAAATAGATCACAGTTTCTAGATCTTTTCATTCTAGATATATTCCTATACTTGGAATAGTGTCTTCAGAGAATGACCTGGACTTTTTCATGGAAGAAACTTCATGTAAGGGTTGCCCAAGACCACTTGTGGTCTCTGGGGACAAGAAGGTAACAGAGTGCATTGGGAACTGTTCAAGTAATGCCCTTGAATACTTTGCCATACTTTTCTTTAAATTGATGCTGTCAGTTGAAATTTGCTATTTAAAAGTAATATGCTCACAGGATTTCTACTGCATGTGCCAGTTCCAGCTGTATATTCCACTTTTATTTTCCTTCAGAACCTCCTACTCATGGCAGGTAAATCTTCCAGGCTTGGAAGACCCTTGTAAGCCCCTGGCTGGGATTATACACATGCACGTGGAACATGGGTTTTGTGAGCAATCTGTGCCTGAACTGCTGCCACTCTGGGGACTCTTAGAGGAATATAGGAGAGGATGCTCCTGGGGAATGGTAGGAGTTTATAAGACCTTCTCTCCACATTTTTTAATGTTTTTTTTCACTCAAAATTCCTCTGTGTTGAGGGAAAATAGACTTTTCAAAAATGTTTAAGTTAGAAATATTCATGTCATATTTATCACAAATGTATCACACCCTTCCAAAGCTAAATGTTGGATGCAGTATGCTCTGCAGACTCATATAAGGAATATAAAAATGTGGTTTATGCAAAAAATGTAAAATGCTTTGGAATTGCTTCGTAACTGTGCTTTCATGATTCTTCATCTCTGTTGTAAATGCTTTAACTCTAGAATAAAGAAGTAACCTGATTTGTGAGAAACTTTAAGGTTAAAGTTGATCATTTGGCAGGAAGGAACCACAGGTTAGTTAGTGCAGGCCTCCCGTTCTACGCCAGGACCAAGCTTACCTTGCGAATACGCGTCTAACTTGTTCTTAAAACCCTCCAGCAATGTAGATTCCCACCTCCTTCCTCCCGGGTGACTTGTTCCCCCGTTTAGCCACCCCTCCCATGAGGAAGTCCTCTCTAATATCTACGCTAACTTTTTCTTGTTGTGTACTAATTGAATGATATCTGTCAGTGGACAAGAGGAATGCTTGCTGTCCTCTTCATAGCCACCTGCATAGTTAGTGGTCTCCTGCAGATGTATCTGTGGCTGTTAAAGCAAGCCAGAACAACGCAGGGTTTTTTTGCAAGTTGTTGAATGTCGTCTTGTATTCAGAAGGCTATGCACTCCGACCCCTAGATCCTTTGCATTTGTGCGTTATATTTTTATTCCTTTGTGCATGTAGTGCTTTGCGCTTGTCTTTATTGAATGAAAAATTTATTTTGAACTGTGGTAAAACTCCACAGCTCGCTCCTGCTTGTGTTCCTGGGGTTCCTTTCAGAGGAAACAAGGGACATCAGAAGACAGCTCGTACCCGGTCCTGTCCCAGCAAGAAGGATTCGCAGTAGGCCTGGCATTTGGAAAGTACTTTTGATCCCTCAAGTTTAGGTAACTCACGGGTGTGAGTGGAGTTTTGTCGCAGTTAAATCTGATGGACTGTTCAGCTCTGTTGTTTCCAAGCTGTAGTCCATGGAACAGTTGTTAATTGTGGAGAGCTGGCTGGTTGCTCAGTGTTTGCTTTCCTTGTTTCCAGCTGCTCCAACACATTAAAAGAGTGTAAAAATACACTAAATATTTCCTAATGTTCGCTCTCCATAAAAACACCTGCTGTTACTGGCGTGGAAAGGTGAATGGGAGAAATTTTTCATAACGTATTGAGCCATTGTCCAAACTTACATATAAAGTATGCTGATGGATGCAGCTGCTTTTGAGTAAAATGAATCTTATAGTTAATGTGTGTTCCATGAAACTGAGATACTTCCACAGGATGTCATCCATTTTAACAAGTGTTGGAAGTGGGTAAATAACTGACACAAATGGACGTGGCCACCTTCTAGAATAAGTGAAGTTGAAAGATGTGCTGTACATCTTTCACGAGATAGTTTTCCCTGTGCTGCAAAAAACAAATCAGTGATATGAAGGCCATCAAGCAAAAGCTGGATAAATTACCTCCATTTAGATAAAATAGTAAGAGGCTACAATTACAGGGTAACTAGAGAAGCACGTGCGAATTAGGAAACCTGAATCCTTTAATGTTCTGACACTATACATTTGTTTATTTAATTCATGTGCTCTCTGGCAGAACTTTTAGCATTTTTAAAAATTGGCTAGAAGACCTTAGAATAGGGAAACGTTATCTGTGTGCGTGTGAACTCATTTTATAAGCCAAAAATCCTGCACCACTTCCATCACGGGCACAGAATTACAGACTTTCTGACATACTTCAGATTTTAAAGGATTGCTTGAAAAATGCATTTACATTTTGTGGTTTTGTCCCTTTGTTAATGTGTGGATTTTTTTTTTTTCCACCATAACCTTTAGAACAGGTACATTGCTTTGAAAATCATAATGTTTTGCGAGTAATTATCCTCATTTCATACCCGCTATCGATTGCCATGTTATTCTGGATTCTCTAAGATGGAAAACATAATTGCTCTAGAGAGGAGATGAACAGAGTGACCTAATCGTAAATGTCAGCAAAAAATGAATAAAAAGCAATTAATTCCTTCAAAGGAGCATTTTAGTTTCCAAAGCTATATCAGGATGACAAGAACAAAATGATTCCATCTGGAAACAAAATCTTTTTCCAAATATATTTAATAAAAAGAAATTGCAGGGCAGTCTGCTGCTAAGTAGGGTTCATTTTGTCCAGACAAAACCCTGCAAAACTACTTAGCGGTAAGTTTTGAATCTTGGATTCACGCAGAGTGAAACTCACTTTACTGCTCTGCAGGCCAACGCAAGTCTAAAGCATCACTTTGGTTTTACAGACATAACGCAGTTCCCGTTTGGCTTTATGCTGAGCTGGTGCACTCCAGTGACGTTCACACGTCTAGTTAATTGGGATACTGCATGGTAAAATCTCCATTTGGCTCAGTAGTAGAGAAGGAACAACCTTTCTAGGCAATGAGACTGTTTCTGAGGAGGGTAAGAGCTCATCTTTTATTAGACCAGCCTCCAGAGCTGGAAGGAGTAGCTGAGCATGCAAGCCCTCTGTCTCCAAGTCCTCCAGTTTCTTCCTACAGACTTGCACCTTTAAAATCCATAGGCCGTATGTTTCTGCCTGTATTATCTTAAAAGTGTTAGATAGAACGTTTCTTGCGCTTCAGTAATTATAAAGTTGCCCTTCGCCATGCGTGAAATGTAGCAGCGTAATGGAATAGAATAAAAAATAAAAAAACGGGGCATTGCCTGTGGAGTGTGATGGATTTTGTTCAGCTATGGGTGGAGCATTAATTTACAGATATATCTTGCTTCAGTGGGATGGAGGATGTATTTAGTAGTTTAATGTTGAATAAGGTACAGGAGATTCTCTCTTCCTTCTTTTGCAGAACATGATTCGATGTGTACCGCTTTAAATTTCTGTTAGGGTTGTTAAAGAGTTCCTGTATTACAGACTAAGACAAGTACACATTCTTAGGCATTCATCAAGTCTTGGTTGAAATTTCTGCAGTTTTAACTAAAATAATATCCTTGACTCTGTGTATATATATAATACGTTTTTCTCTACTAAAGGTACCTTACTAAAAGCCTAGTAAAAATAAGACATCTACTGAACTCATTAGTTAACTAAAAACTTAAAGCTCAAACTGTGACAGATTGAAATCCAAAATAAAGTATTCATCAGTCTCAGCATCAACATCATTAACATCCAGAATGTCACTGGTTACTGTCCTAAGTAATTACAGTGTAATTATGGAATTTTGGCCTTGCACAGAAGAGTTCAGATGCTATAATACATGAAGCGATGGTACAAGTTGTAAGTGATGATGAGTTAGTTGGAGCCTGGATAGGAAGAAGTAACTTTCCTGTATTTTTCTCTACATCTATGCAACCTATTTCAATGCTGCAATCTTTTCTTTCAGGTCCAATTTTAAGCTTTTGGCTGTAAATGGAAAGCTCTATGCCATCGGTGGTCAATCCCTTTCCAACGTGGAGTGCTATAACCCAGAAAATGACTGGTGGAATTTTGTGGCATCCATGCCAAACCCTCTTGCAGAATTCTCAGCTTGTGAATGCAAGGGCAAGATCTACGTTATTGGAGGATACACTACACGAGGTAGAAACCTTGCTTTTACTTTTTTTTTTTTAACCTGATTGCTTCCAAGGCCCAGGTAATTTTCGTCTCTTTTTTCAGGAAATCTTTTGAACTGATGCAGAAAGCTGCATAATACTCGTTAAAACATGTGGAAATAAATCACTGGTAGGAAATAATTGACAAACGAAACAAAAAAAAATTAGCTCTGTCATAGAGGAATCGGATATCTATTTTTTTTTCAGGGCTTGCACAGACCTGGGGCTCTATTATTCAGAGGGGACAGACTGATGGATACTTCATCACCCAGCTTAGCCCTCCTTTTTTTTAGATTTTTATCACACAGTAGAAGGAGAGGTCTCAACAGATACACTTTGTTTACTTTTTAAATACCTGTTTTAGACTGTCAGAAGGAGAAATATGAAGAAAGTATCTGCCTGCATTAGTATTTCTCATGTATTAATAGATGTCGTGGTCCTTTCACTCTAGCATTTCAGTGTTTCACAGGCAAATTCAAGCTATAGGTATGATTTTCATTGCTGAAATAACTTAATTGAATAATTAATCAAAAGCTTAAGCAAGAACCAACATTTTTAACTTACTTCCTTTCTATACCCTGGTTTTTGGCGATACTGTACAGAGGGAAAGATTTGAAGTTGCATTCTCTCCTGACAATTACTTTATACTGTGGAAAAGCAAGGCACTTACATAGAGCTCTCATTTGTTCCTTAAGCACATAGTGCCATTCTCTGGGAGGAATATAATTTTCTCAGAGTTTTAAAAGTCTTTTTTTTTTCGTGTCAGATGTTCAGTATTTACCAGGATTTCCTAAATTGAAATTCCTATCTCTAAGGCCTCTGCCCACTTCATTTGACCACAGTAGTTTTAATTTTTTTTTTTTTCCAAATGGAGAGTAAAATTAGAAGAGGGATCAGCTTTTACAGAGAGTACTGCAGGCAAAGCTAAACTGACATTAGAACAAGCTGTCTCTTCTACTGTCTGAGCATATTTTAGTTCTGAATCATTATGAGGTTTATAAAAGACACACTTCCAGCCCTCATGGTCCTTGTGGTAACGATAACCTTCAAAAGCATTTTTTCCGGTCCATTCTGACCCAGTACCTGGTGGCTTCACTGCGGAAAACAAGACACCGGCATGCCCGTGTCCGTATGGAGGGCCACGCTGTGGGGTGCTCTGTAGTCCCAGTGCTCTGGTCATCCCCACTAAAGGACCTGTTGGGGTGCGTTGTGCTCCCTGATGTCCGGCACTGGGACTCAAGATGTCCGGCACGCAACACTTGCCGTGCTGAAAAGTCAGACCCAAGGGGAAACATCCTTTGAGAGGAGAGAGCAGAGAACAGAGAGAAGGGACTGGAACCGAGTGATGGGAAGACTTGTCTCTAGAGACAGGAGTTAGGTTTTGTCATTTTTACCTAGTGAAAGAGAAAGAAGAGGTAAGAAAAAAAAGCTCTGGTTTGGTTAATAGCGCTACAAAATTACAGGAGTACCAGCTTTTCTCTGACATCCCCTGCACTTTGCAAGTTCCTTTTCTGGTGCTTGTGCTGTTCTTTCTTCGGGCTGCCTGCTCCTGGTGTCGTGGATAGGAAGATCTGCTTGTTGCTGATGCAGATCCTGTTCCCTTAAAATTCATTACCAAAGCGTGTGTAGTCAGGATTGCTGCCCTGTGTCGAGCTCCTTCTTCAGTAGTGATTACCTCTGGTTTCAGCTGAAGGAGGATAGTCAGTGTGTTACCTCTTGCTTCGTCACCTCGGAGGATTGCCGCCGACCTTCAGGCCTCTGTCTTTTCCTAGACCTTTTCTTAGACCTTTTCCTAGACCTTTTCCTAAAAGCCGTTTTTAATGGAAACAGGATAACAAAACAGCAGAAAGTTGTGAGCAGTGGATAACTAGCACATTTAGGGTTATGTTTAAATCCAAGACCGTTCAGGACAACAAATGCCTGTGCTCGCTGTAATTAAAGATTCTTTCCTGAGCAAGGGTCTAGAATCAGGTTTTCTGTGACCCCTTGGCTTAGGACAGCTATCCGATTTTGAAACCAGAATTGCTGCGATTACACTGGTGATTCACCTTCCAAGTTATGCAGATGTCAGAGAGTGTTAAGGCCTAACTGAGAGACACTGAGGTTCGTTTGCTGTTTCACTACATTCACTACATAAAATGCATGCAGCAATTAATATGTAAATTTTTATTTTATTTTATTTTATTTTTTAGTATTTCTGCATGTACCTCAGTTTTGGTAGATTTTGGGGGCTTTTTTTTTGATCTGTGTAGAGCTTTCTACTGAGACTGCACTTTCTAAAAGATGATAGGATCTGGAATTTCCCACTGTAAATTATAATGACACTTCTTGAATAAAGACCCTCCTTCCAGTTCTCAGCTCTCACTTGTGAACGTAGATCCTAATAGAAACTCCATGTCAGGCACTATAATGTTCATGTTTTGGGGCGGGGTTTTTTTGTTTCAGTGGATATAAAAGACGCAGGCTCTGGACTGAGCAAATGAGGGCCATATCACAACAGACTTCCATTTGATATGCCCCCTCTCAAACCATAGCATTTTTCCCCTGGAAAGATGACTGCTATAAATAGACATAGAAACTTAATTGGGATTTTTCCCTCCCGCAATGAGTCAGAGAATGATACATTGCTTGTAGACAAAAATCATCTATATGTAGAGCTTTGATCAGCAATTTCATAGACTATTGCCATGATATTTTCCCTCTTTTTTTTTTTTCCTTTATTTAAAGTGGATTAGGTGTTCAAGAAGGCAATGTAAAGTAATAAACAATGACTGAAAATCATCAGAGTACAGGCAGATGCTATAGCAGCACCTCCTTAATCATGCTGCTAATGCACTTCATTCATGACAATCCCATTATATTTATGGCTATTTATACCTGTGTCCTTAAATAATTTATCAGTATGTCACCACGTGCTGCTCCACTTGGGAGCTCATCTGGAGATCGTCGTGCAGCATAGACTTGTAATACGGAGCAGATTTTATTAAACGACCAGGCTGGAGTCTGCAAACCTGTTGCCACTTGTCACTTGAGTTCAGATTTAAGCTCAGGCCTCCAGAGACCGAAACTGAATTTACTAGCTAACGAGTCTTGTGCATTCTGTGTTAATTTAGTGAAGCCTTGGACACAGCCAGGGTCTTCACTGCACCATAAATCAGGGTGGTATTGTAATGATTTCACAGAATAACAGTACTGCAAACACATGCCTCCGCTGACTTGTAACCGAAGTATAGATATGGCTTCAGCTTTTTTTGGTGCCTCTGTCTGATGCTGGAGCACCGAGTTCCTGGTTCTTAAACAATTTCGACAATGAGAGTTTCTCTCTTTAGAAGGTACTGAACATGTGCCCTTAGGTCATCCATGCCACTTGCCAACACGTAACTAGCTTTATGAATTTTATTCCATTGATTTATAGAAGCAAATGCAAAGCATCAAAGTTAAGCTTGGATGATAAATCATCACCTGACAGCCATTAATGAAGCATATTGTCTTCATGATAATTTGATTCATCTGTGATCAGTGTTGGAGAGCAGAATATTGCTTCATTTCCCTTTTCATCAAAAATTCTTACATATCAATCAGAGACAAAATTAAAAGCAGAAGTTAAAAGGTAGGAATTGTTCTGCTAAAATCTGCATCCCCAGACCATTTACATCATCTAATGTGCCAGAAGTAGCTTAATTTTTTTCAGTCTGCAAAGGAACAGAACGTTCAAACTTTATTGTCAAGGGCAAGGAGTTGCAGTTCTCAATAATCAATATTTCTTCCCTGGTCTGCTATGCTTTTGCACTGTAATACATTAGCAATCTGTAGTAATGGTTGATACAGTTTGTAGGGAGGAAGAATCCTCCTTCATGAGTACCTTCTAATCTATTTATTTGTAAATATCTCTCCTCTGTTTCAGATAGGAATATGAACATTTTGCAGTACTGTCCCACTTCTGATTCCTGGACCAACTTTGAACTTTGTGATGTCCATGTTCGCAAACAACAGATGCTATCTGTTGAAGAAACTATATATCTGGTAGGGGGTTGTATTCATGAACTTGGACCGAACCAAAAATCCAGCCAAAGTGAGGATGTGTTAACTGTGCAGTCTTACAACATTGCTACCAAAGAATGGCTCTACCTCAAAGAGAACACATCAAAATCGGGTCTTAACTTGACTTGCACTCTCCACAATGATGGAGTCTATATATTGAGTAGGGATATTACTCTGTCTACAAGCTTGGAGCACCGTGTTTTTCTCAAGTATAATATATTTACGGACAGTTGGGAGTCACTAAGACGCTTTCCAGCCTTTGGACAAAACATGCTGATCTGTTCTATGTATTTGCCTGATGTGCAAGAAGTGTAACAGCATCAGGTTTTTCTTTTCAGCTCATTAATCATTCTTGGGAGAAATATTGCTCCCTCTAAATAATTCCATTTTCAGATTGTAATGTGTTTGCACACATTCTTTAAAAAAGTTGCAAAATCCCATACTAAGAGAAATGCTTCCAGAAACATTTTTAAGATTTCAGTTTAAAAATTTTATTGTTTTGGATTAAAATTTCACCAGGTATTGTTTGCAATTTAAACATAAAATTATTGTGTTGGTAACTGATAAAGGAATTCCAAAGGCAAAACTGATCAGTCTAGTTTTAGTCTCCATCTTAATAGACAGTGTAGAAGGTGAGCAAGAAGTATATACATGGTAAAAGGGGAAATAATCCAATAAAGTAAATAATAAGTATAATAAAAATTACAAAGGGTATTATTTCTTTTAAAATACAGCTTTTACTCAAACTACATCCTGTCAAATGCATAATGTTTAAAATTGTGTATGCTATCACATCTTTATATCTTCTACAGTAAAAATTGAGATTCTCAAAGGTGCTGGCAATTGGGGTACCATCAAGAAATAAGAACTTCCCCTGAATTATTTGTAATGAAATGTTTTGCCAGGGACTGGGAGGAGTTGCCTAGAGGCTTACGGTTGCTGATTGGATACTAGATGCTCCTTTAGTGGAAGTTGGCAGCATTTATTGCTACCGTTAAGACAGAGGTAAAAAGGCTCTAAATTCAAATTGAGAAGTTTGCTCATCTTCAGAAAGAAAAGTTTTAGTTACCTTGTTGTATTCTGTAGTACTGACTGTTAAAGACCAAATTATAGTTGGCAACAAGCTGCATATTAGGAAAATGTGCACGAGCACATGCAATGGTGATTCTGCACCAGGCGCATCCTGCTTGGTAACAGTCATCCAGGCCATCCGTCACGTGGAATGGAAGGGTCGATTTGTGTAAATCACCTCCTGCCAACGCCACCCAAAGCAGGTGCACGTGAGTGCTGGCTCTTTCTTGTGTTACCAGGAGCTTGATGGAGATTACCTCAAGTTTGCCACCCGCCGTTGTTGGTCTCTACCCAGAGCACTGTAAGATGGTCACCATGAATACTTCTTTGTGGGGATTCAGGAATAGATACTCTGGGACCTTCTCCCTAGTTCCTGCCTGTTGCCTGAGAGAATTATAGTCATGATTGTCCCCTTTTCTTTTTGTAGATGACAAGTTCATAATTGTCTTCTGAAGGCACCTGCCCAGGTATGGAATGTGTGTCCTCGTGACAAGAAACAGAGAAGGTCTTGGTCACCATGGGGAGGTTTCACTGTGTCTGCCTTTAGGGAAGAGAGAACCAGCTTAGACGTGTGCTGAATACGTTGCAGGGATGCTGGTTCTGCACCAGCTGTTTCTCCACATGAGAAGACAAGAGATTTAATTCACCTAAACAGGTTCCTAATATGTGGGGATGATTTATTTTTTTCTTCATTGGAACTCAAGAATCTGAATCTTCTTCTGAAGATAGGTGCCTGTTGTAGAGAGGAGGAGGAGGCAGCGATGGTTCCCTCAGAGTCCTTTTAACTCCCTGCTTTTCCGTGGTTTGAGTGAAGTCAGTGCTGACTAACAGAGCTCTCAGACCTGAAGTGCCTTGCCAATTACCACGCACGCATTCAGTGCTTAGGTGCATAATTTTGCACCTTCTGATCATGGGTAGCAACTCAAACAGAAAATCGCAGGAAACCTGTCCAGAATGAGGGCATTTGGGTTTGAACATTTTAGGATACAGGTGGACATGAAGTGAGGTATTTTGAATGTCCGAGATTTACCTTTTGGGTGGAATTTTTGCAGCCTGGAGGAGTATGTTATGCTTCAGCCCAAACTAGTGTCTACTATTCAGCTGTATGCATGAATTTAATAAGTTAAGTCCATATCTATGTGTTAGTGTTTATTCCTTTGAAAACACAACGTGTTGAGCAGCTGCTGTGTTTTGACAACAGTATCAGACCAAGCAATGGCTCTTCTGCATTGAAGAAATAAGGTGACTTTCATAAGATTCTTCTTTCAGAAGTGTTTTAGAATAAATGTAAGCAGTCTGTTATTGCCTGGCGATAAATTATCTCAGTCACATTATGTTACTTGCTTTCCTTCAATTCTTTTTAGCTCCAAATTCAGTAACCTACAGTCATCCATAAGTCAACTCAGATCATTACTGGTGGAGGGAGTCCCATCTGAGTAGCAGTATTCTCTTGCCTAGCAAATTAACTGTGAAAACCCATCACTCCCAGATTTGCAGTGTGGTATATCTAATCGAGTCTTTTCAAACCCCCTCATTTCTTAGTGCAGTCATAATTCCAGAAACTATGACATCATCTTTTAGGTGTGATATTACCCTTTTTCACAAGAGGCCTTTCCACACTGGATTTATCTAGGTGTTGGTTTCAGCTTCCAGAGATCAAGTGACCACCTTGAAAATCTGGAGAACCTGCTCAAATGTAGAAGAGAAAGATGGCTCAGACTGTAAATACAGTCAGACACTTTTGTTAATCCATGGTGCAGATTCCTCATATACTGACCTCTAACAGTACCACGATCACAAATCAAAACTGGTCCTGAATTTAGTGGCGGCACCAGGCTGTAATAATCTAAATGGACTGTATTACTACAGGCTGACATAAATATATTTTTTTAAACAAAATTCATTACAGAAAAGTATGAAATGTGGGTGGCCCCCATACCTCAGGAAAAAACCCAAACGGTGTAATGACTGTCTCATGCCCTTCTTGTTTTCTTTCTATCACTTTAATATTTCATATAAGGCACTGCTGGGCAGCTTCTGCTCTTTGGGGCCAGGAAAACTGGTTGGGAGTCACTGACAGAATAATTAAAAAGCTGCTGTTTAGCCAATGGCACTGTTGTTCAGTGATTCAGTGTGCTCTCTTTTCTTTGGTGGTGGGAGGAAAAAGGTCCTTAAGGTCAAATAAGCTTCTTTTGAATGACAATGATACAAGTGTAGACCAAGGGGCCTTGCAGTCTGATCGACTGGAAATTCCTGTGTTATCCTGACTGCGCTTCTAACTTACCGCGTGGGCTTGGAGAGATCACTCCACCTTCTTGCATCTTCATCCACAGATGTAACACGTGAGTAGGAATGTTCGTCTTGTGGGAGCACAGATGGTTTGTCTGGTGTAGTAGTGTAGTATTTGTAAGACATCTTGAGCATGTGAAGAAGCACGTATATTCTCATTGTTGTAACTGTTTACTTGGTTATTCAAACTGCTTCATGACAAGTGGCAGGATAGAAGGCAGCTAGTAATCTCATTGTGGTCTCTGCTCGTTACCTTTATTTTGAACTGATGGTTGTTTCCAGTCTGTTATTTTCTTTCTTTTTCTTTTTTTTTTTTTTTTTGGTCACCTAATAGCCTGTGGTTCATCTGAGTTTCTTAGTCTTGGTGTTCTTAAGTCTGTATCCAAGTTCAAAACTGCTGCTTTCCTGCTGTGTCTGGATTATCCAGTGCTTATATATCCACTGTTCATCTTCTCTGTCTCGTCGACCCATTCCACTTGATACTGACCAGCAAAAGCGGACTATGGTAGAGGATGATCCCAAATCAAAAGAAAGAAAAACAGCCTCCAAAGTCCTGAGGGAGGAGTAAATAATGGAAGACTCTGGGAACTTAGTCCCTTGTCATAAAACAGAGAAGTGTTTAAGAAGGTTGCTCATATCAAGGCTAAGAAAGAGCATAAGAGTTTCTTCCTTTCTGGGAATGGTTTGTGGTTTGCAATGTGAAATAAGAGTTGTGTGGGGCTTAACATTAATCTCCCTGGCTGGTTTCTATAGGTTTCCCTTTCTGACTTGTTGGTTGACCTTTCTTGGGCTTAATATCTGTGTTTTCCATTCTTTGAGGATTTGCCTTTCTACATCAGTGTCCAGCCTGTTTTGCTGAAATTATATGTAGCAGTTTGTTGGTCTTTGTTAGTCTGTTTTTCACACTGATCTGTGACTGTCAATCACTATGATGAAAAAGTAAAGTAATTTGTAATTCAGGTTGAATTTTCATTTATTCAGTTTTGGACTCTTGGAAGAGAAGTCTATGAAGCATTTAGCACGTAAAATGCTCAAAGCCCTACGCAAGCAAAGATTACTCACCCCTATTGTCCCTGTAAGGTAAGATACATATTGCAAATGGTGTTAAACCAGAGACCATCCTTGGAGTATGGGTCAGTATGATCAATAAATTTATAGATGGTTACCAAGAACCTTCAGAGGGCAGAAACCGTCAGCAACTGTGGTAGGTTATATTGATTTTGCATTTACAATAATGACCAAAGGGTGGCTCCCCATCCCCACAGTAAGTCTTAGGATCCAGAACAAATACTGGAAGATAGAGAAAGTTTAAACGTCTTTCTCTACAATATTAACACTGCCATTCTCGGAGTATGTTGTCTGTCTAATCAACTTAGAGCCTATTTTAGTCTAATCTCTGTCTTTTTCTTCTCCAAACAGAGAGTGGAGTTTGGAAAAGGAGTCTGGATTTTGTGAACTGATAGGGGTCATGCATTCACAGCTTTAAAATTGCTATCCCATTTATGTGTGGTATGTGTTTTTTTTTCTAAAAGCATTGACATTACCAGTAAACATATGTTGTTACATCCTATGAATATCAGTATTTTCTAAAGTAAGTTCCAGTTTCTGTGTTGTAATTAGAAGAGTGAAACATGTTTTGTCTCTGAAATACAAACTGTCTCTTACAAAAGAAAAGGAATCACTGCAATTACTATATTTTTCTAGTGGAAGGCAGATTAGATGGTGTCCAGTTTTAGAGTATCCAGTTACATGATGTGCTGCACATCTTCAACTCATATATGCTTCAGGAGGAGAGAAAGATGTTCAGCACCTGAGTGAAGTTACCTCCTGTTTGTTGGTACTTATACCATTATTTAAGATTTAGCACTGAATGCAAACTTTCCAAATCCTCCTTTCCTCACTCCATTTTTTCAGTTGAAATTTATGATTATTTGATCTGTTGTTGGTTTTCCACTCTCTGATATTTTCCAGATGTTTTTAAGGGTGTGCCTTGTGATAAGACACCCTTTCTAAATAATTTTCAGAAATTAAAGTAGTTTACTCTGACTCACCGTCTTTTGCCTGTGAGGATTTTACCCAGCCGCAGCTCTGTCATTCTTCTGCCAACAGGCTGCTATAATGCTGCCCCACATTTGCCATGATCGTGATATTATCCTCTATGAGCACCCAAAACTGGTAGCACTTTTGGATGAGGCTAAGCTGATTGTATAATAGCTTATGTTGTACTGCAAGTCCCAAATTCCTTTCCCAGCACAAACCTTTAACGCACTGCTTCTGCTGTACAGTAACTCAGCTTTGACTTACGAGACACTGTCGGTACCACAAATCACTGCAGAAATCAGGTGCCTGATGCAAATGTCAACCTCTTCTATGCTGGAAGCTGCCTGTCTCTTTTGGAGTTATACCCAGCCCTTCTTGTTCAAGATTCCTGTAAACAAGTGCAAGTCAAGTGATAAAGAACCCCTACTGTAGGGAATTTCTGGGAATATTACACTTCAAAATTAAAATTAACGGCTATGTAGGCTTTGATCTTCCCATTCCTCCCCTTTGTGATACCCCATCGACTTATCCAAGGATACACAGATCCTTCCATGTCTTCTGTGTGCTGGTTTTTCCTCAGATGTTTTCCAAGGAAAGATATAATTTTTCTCCATTCACCTTTAATAATTAGAAAAACCTGAAATCCTCTTTCCAAGAATCTTCCTAATTTTAATTTATTACATCTTCAAAATGACTTAGCCTATAAACTTTCTGGTTTGCTTTTATTGGTCATGCTTTGAAAAATGATTCTGTAGAATTTTGCGTACTTTCTTGTACTTAGTAAGTATTCACAATATAAGGGATTTATGCAGTGTAAGGGTAGGGAAATCTTATCTGTAGCTCTTCAAGGATACGACTTCAGCTGTGCAAGGTCTGAAATGTGAAAACTGGCATTACTTAATCTCTTTTAGAATTTAGACTAATTTCAAGATTTACGCTATTCACCGAGGTTAAAAAACTTGTAGCTGAAGAGTGGTTTGTTTGGGAGGTGGTGTTAGAAGGGCTCTGTTTTCATCTTTGGCTATTTTTATTACAATTTTCTTTTTCTACTAGGGATATTATACATGCCTTGGATCACATTGTACTGCCTTTTTAGTTGGTTGTAAGGGAAATTTTGCCCTTTTACAGGTAGGGTCTTGATTTACTGTGAAGACCAGAGCTGTGTCATTTGAGAATGTGTATTTTGCAGTTGTAAATTATTGATTGATGACAACTGCTCTGAAGCCCATAAAAACATGATTTTGGGTGGTAGGGGTGGAGATAAAGTCAGAAAACAGATGCTTAGGAACAGCCATCCTCTAACCTCCAGGCATAAGCAATTTTCAAATGCAGAAGCAGGCAGAAGTTTTGAATGGTTTTAAAACAACAGCTCCTTTTTCCTTCTTCCCATCTCTCCCCCTGCAACTCAAACCCTTTCAACCACAATAATTTGTGGCAAGGCATCTGTGCATTTGGAAGAAAATGTTAGTGGTGAGGTAGGAATGCACTGCTTGGGCAGGTGATCCCTTATCAGAGCTACTACTTGGCAGACCTAGAAACCTTCCTTCAGCTTTTCTGGATGACTCTCGGACTGACATTTATGCCTCGTTAATGACATGTTATCTGCTAACGTATGTCTGATGATAGGTGAGGCAGGGAGAGGGATCACAGAAGCTCTATTGTGTACCTAATAGCAAATGCACAATAGCCTTGTAGAAAGACTTTTCTTTAACAGGGCCCAATCCAAAGCCTTTTGATGTTAATAAAAAGAACCAGCTTTGAATTAGGCGCATGTTTCAGTGAATTAGATAATTCTGAAAGAATCTGAGAGATGTTAACTGTACAATTGGCTGGTGAAAGAAGAGGCATAGACCGAAGACTTGGAGAATCTTGTTACAGTATGATCTCTGATGTGCCCCATCTGTGTTTTTTGCACTGAATTTCAATGTGAAGTTGTCCACCTCTGTTAACACAAGTCTTCAAAATATACTGGCTCTGAAGTAGTCAGGAGAGTGATGTTTTCCTAAGAATATCTGAGGAGAAGGTGAACAACTCTCCAATTATGCTGTTGGGGAGTTACTGAGAAAATGTTGCTGATACTTGATGACTTTGAACAGCATTGTCGTGTGTCCTAGTCTACATTTTCTTGTACCCAGAAATGTGTTAATGGGGGTTTGAAATGTTTTACTTTAGATCATGTTGCTATGAGGTTTTTGTTTGTTTGTTTCCACAATGTCCCCTAAAAAAAAACACAACCCAAAATTTGTATGTAGGCATTTGGATCCTTGTCTCACATGCCATAATAATGCCAAACCCAATAAAATGCAGAGTATGGTCATGTGGAACAGACAGGCATCATTCCTGTTTTACGTTGTCAATATATACAAATACAAAAGATTTATTTCCACACGGATTGGAACTTTGGCTAATATTCCATGCAAGGTGAAACAGCTCCAGGAACTGTTTGACAACAAACCACCTCAGGGCTACACCTTTATGGGAAAGATAAGGGTGTGTCCCAAGTAGTGAGTTGAAATCTTTGAGGAAGAGGATGGACTTGAACCCAAATCTCTTATGCCTTGGCAAATTTCCCCATAAACATAGTCCCTTCCCTCTTCCGTTTGTATGTGTAACTAGTTTTTGTTATTTGCTTAAGCCAAAATTTTTTTGTCAGGCTTTATTTGGGATGATCACTGTGTTTTTTCAGAAAATAAGATATTTACCCCAAGCTGTCTACTTATAACACCCCTGAATCAGGGTGTTCAAGCTTGCATTTCCTATGTATTAATTTCCTTGGTTTTTTCTCTAAATCTGTTTCAGCTACTAGAGTATTCAAATGAATCTTGTTAATGCTGTGTTCTCTGCGTGTTTGCAAAGCAGCTCATGAAACAAGAGTGTCTTTCTGTCCATTAACCTGGTATAATTGTACCCATCTGTGGGGAACTGGGCATGGGCTTTACTGGCACTGTAGTTTCATTAGGCAGATGGTCAGAATGGGTTGAACCAGCTGTCCAAGACTATTTGTAAAGGCTCTCTGTGATTTTGAGGAGTGATTGTTGTTGACCAGCGTGGCCATAATGCCGCTAGAACATCCCCTTTCCAAGCAGCATAATGCAATAGTAACTCTGACATTGTTTCCTTCTGGATTTTTGGTTGATCCATCTACCCTCCAACACCTTCAAATCAGAGAGATCTTCTTCTGCCAGCTGCGTTGCATAAAATGTTCCACTCTCTATGTGGCCCCTGAAGTCCAAAATAAACATAAAAGAACATAAACTCTTTCACCCCTTCTGGGCCCAGCACTCAGCGGACTCCTTACCCCTCCAATGGTCAATAGAAGTTAAAAAAAAAAAAAAAAAGGGCAAATACTTCCATCCCACCTGGGATCAGGAACCCCTAAGTCACCGGCAGCCAGAAAAATCACTCATTTTCTGCCAGGCCTTCTTCACCAAAGGGAAGCTTTAATTGGGAACAGTCTCCCTTGGCTTCAGGCCTCTCAGTTAGTCACCATTAATAGCTGGATACTCAACCTGTCAAGCTCTTCCCTGCCAGTATAACACCTACTTCCTTCAGGTGCCGTAGGGTGGGACATATTAGGAACTCAGCAGCCCATTAATTCTTTCCTGATTTCTGTGGGAGGTCTTAACAGATTTTCTTCAGAGGCAGCAAGTTTGGGATTTGAGTTCCACCCTCTGCAGCAAGCATGGAGCACGCGTAGTAATACTAAATTCTAGCTGTCTTTTTGTCAGAGTTAGAATGCGCTTGTGCTTTAAAAGTTAATGAAGGCAAAGGTAAAGAAAATGTTCTGGTGCAATGAAAACGTGAGTTGGGGTACAGAGTTCACTGGTAATTGCAGTGTTCACAGGTATGCACAGCAATGGCAACTCTGTGGACACAGACATAGACTTAGAAAAAAGGGGCAAAAGTTTTCCAGCATGGGCTACAATGCCTTAAGCATTGCAGCATT
Source organism: Aviceda cuculoides (assembly GCA_035590195.1). Lineage (NCBI taxonomy): Eukaryota > Metazoa > Chordata > Aves > Accipitriformes > Accipitridae > Aviceda > Aviceda cuculoides. The sequence continues at coordinate 4,848,093 of JAVJGG010000024.1, forward strand.
AAATTTCAGGCACTTCAGAATGAGCTCTGAAGTTTTCTAAGTTCAGTGCTTAAGTGCTTTCTGCAAGTGTTTCTATTTAGGCATCCAGAAATTATAGTCAATAGCTCTGAGCTGTTTCTGTAAATTTTACTAAGCAGCTTTCTGTATCTTCCTCTTTTGAATGCTTTGCAACTTTGAAAGCACAATTTGCTCAATGGAACAAATTGAATTGAATTTCCCTCAAGCCATGTTATCCGGACAGAAATAGTGAGGCGCTTGCCTCACTTCCAGTATGGAAGTGCAGGTCTTCCAGTTCAAATCTCCACAGTTTTTGTGCAATGTAGTCTAGGTAAGAGATTACAAAATACATTGTATTTGTACTGTCCGTTAAGAGCTATTGAACAGTGATCAGTAAACAAGAATAGCATGACGCAGGAAAACCACTCGGCGTTGATTTAGTTAAGCATTAAGCTAAGCAACAGAAAAGGAGTGCATAGTCAAAGGAAGAGACAAACAGAAGTACCAGGAAATAAAGGGTGTATATCTGTACAACAAAGTGATAAACCGACTTTTGGGGTTGGATGCACACTGCTTTTGTGTGTCCACCCATTTTTGTCCTTCCTTTAAGCCAGAGGTTGTTTTATGAAAGTGGGTTTTCTGTGGCAGGGACGTTCCTTGCATGTCATAGGTGATTTTGGGAAGAGGGGGCAGCCTTGCGCTTCTCTCTCTCCATTATTTTCTGGCAGCAGTAGCTGTTAGGGAATATTTCAGACCCAAAGTTCTTTACTGCACTTTTTGGCATTATTCACTTAAAACTGCCATTCTGTTGGGAGGAATATTCTATTAGTTTGTGACTCAAATCTGCAGAACAAATACCAGTTTTGATGTCATGTATTGTGACGCCGATGGAATCCCAGAACTGCCAAAAAGTGTGAAAATTATTTAGCTGATAGTTTGCTACAAAGACCTGGCAGGCTTGTAGAGTATTGCAGAGTATTTTTTTGGTGACCTCAGAAAAGCCGCTTCCCAGGCTTTGCCATCACAGGTCTCCAGGGTTTGCAGATGAGCTGTGTGAATACGGAGCCAGTACGGAGCACCCACAGCAGAAATCTCGGGCTGAATCATATTGATTTCCACCACAGAGTGGTTTTTTAAAGCAGTAAGAGGTGGTCGGATGGAGGAGGCAAAGACATATTTCCTCTCCTGTAACCCTGCAAGTGTTTCGCAGTGGACTTGTTCCAGGTAGTTGATAGTTCAATCCGTGCTGGGTCAAATGGGTTGCATAGGGGTTTTTGGTAGGAAAACCTGTTACTCGGCAGGCTCAGGGAGGAATTAATCTGCCTTGGTGGAAGCAGCCCGCTGAAGTTAGGAGTGAAAGCTGCCTTCTCTGCGCGCGTTGCAACCAGCCGGGCTCGGCCGTGGCACCAGGGCACCTTTTGTGCCAAAGTCCGAGATACCTTCAGCGGCCCAGCTGGTGAGTCTGGAGGAAGATTGTGGCTTCCTTGCATCTCCGTGTGGGGAGAAATGGGTCTGCATACGCATTCATCCAGGCCCTTGCTCCAAAAATCTTTCTTACGCTGTTACCTCTGCAAAGTGTTCCCTTCAACTGTATGGGAAGTTTAATCTAAAAGAGATCCGTTTCCACATAGTACCTCTCGCTCCAGCTGATTTTGAATGCCCGATTACAAACTTAACAATTCCAGCACGTAAAAACACAGAGAAGCTAAAATAATCTTATCATTTGAAATATAACTTGCAAATTATCAAATTTGAGGTGGATCTACACCCTAGGTAAGATGGATGTAATGACTTCTTAGTGATGCGTGTACTCTGCCGCACACAAACTTACAACTCCAAATGTGGTTTTGACACAAACTCCCATTTGTCAAATGCTATAAAAATGTCATACTTTGCATTGTTTAAGAACATTTCAAAAAGTAAAACTTATACACCTAGGACAAACCTGACGCACTTATTCCACAGTTTCAGTGTACTGCTTTTGAGAAGCATACCATGCATTCTATAAACATATATAATACATTTCCTTCAGTAAATATTTGAGTAGCTATCTAACCTATTCCAACACAGCTGTAGACTTCCCCACGGTTGGGGGGAGAAGATGTCGCTCAGTGTTGCTATACTAAGTGCTATGCCAAGTGCAGAATCTGCTTTTGCAATAGCAGGGCGTCTCTTATCTAGAATAAATACATGGGTTTGACTCTGTTAAAAGATTATTTGTATGAAATAAAAAGCTTCAATGAGCGGAAGCTTATTTTAATTGTATGTTTATGCAGCTCTTGATCATGATGGAAATATCTTTTCTTAGGCTTTTCAGTAACAGTAATAATTTATCTCAAATCCCACGTTCCCAGGGCAATACGTTATTGGCATTTTTGGCGCTTGTGTTAGCAGTGTTGTGACTGTATCCTGGCTTTAACTGTGTCTGTTCTCTCTGCCCTACGCTTCCATTTCACCTCTTATGTTTAAAGGTAGGACTCTGATCTTCCTTAACTAAAGAAACATGTATTGCATGAAACATGTTTATTACTACACTGTACAGTCTTCAAAGAAAATTCAGAGAAGGTCATTTCTTGTTAGCTGTGGGAGATGGGAGATCAACTTTGCTTTTCCCTCTAGTCAAAATATTCCAGAGACTAGAGATCACTTACAAAAATATGATGCGTTTGCCTGCGGTTTTATCATGATGTCATTATAGGCTTGCGATAACAGCACTCCAGTAAGACACAATAATAACACACATACGCATGGTCACACTCTGCTTAACTTTTAAGTTTATTCGGCTTTGGCCTCCAGCACTTCTCCTGTCTGATGCCGTATGATTTGAAAGCATTCCCAGCGGGCCAAGAGCAAAGCCCCAGGCTCTGGTGTCCCTGGCACAGAAAAAAAAAAAAAAAAAATTATTGTGGAGGTAATCAAGTTCTTTTGAACTGTTTATGACAACAAATTGGATGTGAAATAATAAACATTGGCAGCTCTTTTCAACAGTAAAGGTATCCCAGAACTGACAGGAGCTCTTATCAGTTTCTTGAAGAAAGGACTTTTCACGTGTAACCTTTTAAAGCAATTTGTCTGTGAGTGAGCGTGTTAAGAAATTCTCCTTGCATCTTCCGGGGCTCTCAGGCTCTTTTATGCGTTAAAGGGCTTGAGAAGCTTTGCTTTATTTTTTTCAAATTTAGAAAAACTTTCAAGAAAGATAAAAATACCACCACTTTGACTATTTATTTGATGACTAGTAACTGTGTGACTAACCGGAGCAGCACAGGAAAACTGTCTTCACCTTCTTGCTTCAATTGTGAAGGAGATTATTTCTTCCCATCTCCCTCCCCAAAGGTTACAGAAATTTACTCTTCACTTACCCACTGACAAAAACACTCAGATACAGTACGAAGAGCACTATCATTGCCTAATGGATATAAATGAAAGAAGATTGATGTTATTTTTTAAAGTAGGAACTTGGGCTCTTAAACAGCTCAAAGGGCTTGCCTACCATAGAAAGCTCTGTGGTGCTTAAAGAGCTGGAGAATGCAGTTAATTCCAGGCTATTTCTGCCTTTTGTCTCCTAACTTGTGTTTTCACAATTTTCTCCTGAAGACAGTAATTAAAGTAAGTTGCTGCAAACAACATCTCCTGCCACCACTACATCATAGTAAAGCTGTGATGTTGTTTGGCAGAATTTAACTTTTTGGTGCGTAAGCAAACATTTTGAAGCAGGCAAATATTGTCTCACAGGGGGATTTGAGTTGGCTGAAGATTATGTTAAATATCAATTTGGAAACGTGCCCTAAATTCTGATCTTCTCCTTATTGCTTAGGGGATTACTTTTTTTTTCTTCACTAGCATTTTTAACACATTTCAAATTATTCCCAAATCCAGATAATACGAGAGCATTTATGATAACTGTACAAACAGTACATCCCGCAATAGCCTATTTAAGATTTTAATCTTGAGACGTAAAGTGTTTTAGAGAGATTCTGTTAAGATATTGATGTAAGGATGGACTTTACTTTAATGGAAGCATAGGCTTCTCTTTGTTTTGCTGCTTCTGTATCATTGGGGCAGTAACACAGACAAAAAAAGATTGATGAGTGGATGAAAATATTGAAGAACAGTGCAGACAAAATGAAAGGTATCCCAAGCACCATCATGATAAGTAGAGTCTTAGTAGATACTTAGCTCTACCACGTACAGTGGAAGCCAGCACATTGCGAAGGTGGCAGCAGCTCACTAGAGAGGCTCTTTGGGTGTTTCTGTAACTCAGCAAGGACATCATGGGACTTTTGTGCAGGAGAAGGACTAGCCACGTGTAGCTGAAAGTAATCACCATGGCTATCTGATGGCTGCACGAGAAGAATCTGATGGTGTAGCTGACAGAGCGCTGACTGGCAGGACGTTCTGTTTTGACTGTAGCGTGGATTTGCAATGATAAGCTGATGACCAAGCTATGCCCAAAGCACAGCCAGCATAAAGACAGTGGTACTCTCGTAAATGGCACTTATGGGCGCCCTGTAAGGTTTCACAATGATTCTGGATGTCCCGTATAGCAAGAGGAGTCAGATACAGCAAGAGGAGTAACGTGAAGAGGCAAAATTATCAATTCTTGGATCTCTAAAGATTTGCAATGATAACTAGGTTTGTGAGAACAGAGAGGACTTACGATATATGATCCTGCTATAGGGCAGGATGACCAGTGAAGGAGAGCAGAAGGATGCAAAAGGAGGTTCATGGAGATATATGCTGAGTTTACTCTTTCTGTATTGTGGAAAGTGGTAGCTATAAACATTGCTTCTGCAGTAAGGATTGCACAGTTGCTTCAAAATCATCCCCGCCTGCCACCATTCCCACTGTGTTATGAGTCGGTCCAGACTTGGAAAGTGCCGGTCTGCCAGCACAAGAAAGGACGTGATGCTGGGGCCTGACTGGGTGCTCGAGAGTGTGGTCTGCAGAAGCCGGGGCTGCTGCCAAAACCGCGTGTGTGCAACCACAGGCTGCGGTCCGACAGTCTCAAGATTCTGCTGGCCGTCCTCGCCGCGTGTTCCTGCCTCCGTACCACAGCGCGCTACCCGCTTGGTCGTGCAGATCACCACTTACCCAGCCGCCCTCCAAACCCCGTCAGAGAATCTTAAAAAGAGACTGCCGAGAAAAGGGGGCGTGTGAGGGGGCTGACGGTTTGAAAGGCGGCTAGCTAGTTTTGTCTGAGGTCGTGGCTCTCTGAGGTAAAGTCTAGCAGCACAGCTGGCTCGAAGTTTTCCACCTCTCCGCTTTTCCCACCTTACAAGTCCTCTGTACCGGTTCGGTGGTGCCCTGTCCCCTCGGCTGGGTCAGCACAGCCATTGGCGAAGCCAAGCCTGCCAGCCGGAGCGCGGGCTTTCTTCACGGTCGGGATGTACAAAAACCCAATAAGGAAAGAAGAGAGCGTTTTCTAACGGCTCCCCGTTGGAACAGAAGGCATCGGGCTGTCCCGTCAAACCACACGGCAACTGGAAATCCTTGTCCTGTCGCTTCGGACTGGGCAGAGAAGCCCTACCTGGCGCCTGCTCCTGACCCGAGTCTCGGGCTCCTGCCGGCAAACCTTCGCCTCCCGGTTCTCAGCCCCGCGTGGCGGGAGCGGCGTGCCTGGCGGCCGGCGCGCTACCGGGGGCTGGCATCCAGGTCCCCGCGCTGCCGCGGGGGCTCCAGCAGCACCAGAGCCGGTGCAGCGGGTGAGCGGCGCGCTTGGTTTGCGTTTGCCAGTCAGGTTTTGAGTATACCGTGGACTTACCCGGTTAAAACTTGGGTCGTTGGGGGGGGGGGCGAGGGTCTGGCTTCGCTCGCGTTGACTTGAGCGGGGCAGCTCCCGTGGGCAGGGCCGGTACAGGCGAGGGTCCTGCCCCGCGTGCCACCCACTGCTCCCTTCAATTGCCTGGTTCACAGCGTCTCGTTTTTCTCGCTCCAGCTTTCCGCCGCCAGTTCTCCGCTTTCTCTGAAGGCAGTGCCGCAGTCTGCCCCACACATTTCCAGGTTTATTCCTGGTTGCAGTTGGTCTCACCAAGTAGGAAAGTATGAATTTGCAACCTTGTGGTTATTTTTATATAAGAATGTCTTAATACATGGTGGATGTTTGAGTCTAGCTTTCGATGTTTTTCAAACGGTGTCTGTATTTTGATTTTTAATTTGCCTCCGAGCAAGACTGTCTACAAACACTGGCCAAATCTGCCTATCTGGGACCTGGAAGGGGTCCCTGGAGAAAGCACTTCAAGTCATTTATTCAGCACTGGCTGCTTTTACGTTTGGCTTGAAGTCTGACAACTTTCCACCAGACCTGCAGCATAGTAAAGCACATCCTCTCTACGACAAGCAGGAGAGCCAAGGAACTAGCAGGTTGCAGGAGTGAATGCTATAAACCAGATGTTATTAGTGGGCTTCACCAAGGGTGGGAGGCTGAGTACAGTAGCCCTATTACAGCCTCCAAGGTGGGCCACAAGATTGCTGTCTTATGAGCAAGCTGTGCCTGCAGTACTTGGCTCAGCGTCGCATCCTGAAAATTCCAGTGCTGAGAAGCACTTTTGCGCTGTGAGTAAACTGTAAGCTAGATTTGAAAGGAAAGATTTTGATTAAAATCAGCATTTCGGAGCCTTCGGCTGGCAGCTGGTGCGGTGTTAAGGATGGACATCGTTGGAGACTCCTGCGGTAAAGAGGCCCCATGTCTGAGTGTTTAAAACCAGGTTCCATCCAGTTGTGATGGTGGTTTTTAACAGTCAGAGGAAAAAAAATATTGCTGCGTATTTACACATAGGGACAGATTCTGCTCCCATTAAAACCAATGGCAGAGTTCCCGTTGATTTCCATGGGTGCCTGCCTCAAAATGTTTGAACAGTAAATATATTCTTCTGGGTGGGAAACCAGGATAGAAATCCCTCTCACAGCCTGCTCCCAGCACTGCAAATGTCAGGGTTTTTCAGGGCTAGGCTCAGAAACGCTACTTCTAATTTTGAAATCCTTTTAAACTTCAACCACCATATGTGGCCTTACTTCACAGCTGTCAATCAGAATCAACAGCCGGTATTATATTAGCCTATATTTACCTCTATTCTCCCTGTATGTAGAATTATTTCATTTTTATAAATATCAAATATATCAGAGTAATTGAGATATGTAATATTAGATTCAAGCATTTGCTCCCCAAGTGCTTTTAATCAAATAATAAATCTTGATGCGCTTTAGTTTCATAGACACTAGCTGAGCCGATCTGGTATGGATTTTTCAGTGCTACAGCTTATGCTTTATATGCATTTCCCAAAGCGTGTGCGTGGCTGTGGGCATGTATTTTTTGTCCCTCTCCCCACCTATGTCTTGACTGAAAGCTTTAGAAGTTCGTGGTCATTTGGGATTTTTAGGGATATAGCATACGAAACTTATAGAAAACAACTTGTATTTAAAAAAACCAAAACCCTAGCTTCTCCCTAGAAATTTGAGACAAAAGCCTTTCTTTAACGTCTCTGAAAGCTCCTTAATGCAGAGCATTCCTTGATAAACTGTTGGCTTTGTTTTAAACCTGTAATGTATATATAGATTTCTGTTTCCAATAGTTTTCAGAGTTGTGTACAGTCAACTCTAGTTATACAGAGCCAAAACTTCTGGCAAATTACTGTCAACCTGTATCAACATTTGCATCAATAACATTTGGTGTCACTTGATGGATGGTCTACATCCAAGCTTTGGAAATGGGTATGGCCTCTGTGTGTTCGATGTGCTGTTAACTCTGCTCCCTACTGAAGGCTGCTCCTCTTTGGCAGTCGGTGCTTCCTACGGATACGATCGCATGATGGACAACCTGCATATCCCAAACTTCTTGGTCCCTGTCAATTATAGATTTCTTCTGTGTTCTGAAATATGTAGTAAGAGGGCACAATGACTGTCCAGAAAGGAGGGAGAAATAGATGAGCAATGGTCTTCGATTACCAAGGTAATTAAAAAAAAAAAAAAAAGAAAGAGAAAAACTAAAAAAGCGAGAAAGAGGAATAAAAAAGAGGTTAAAAGAGGGGAAGAATCAGGAATAAAAGGGAAGTACAAAAAGCAAGTAACTGGTTTAGTTGACGTACCTATGCTTCTAATACCACCCAGGTATCAACCCCTTCTTAAGCCACACAAAGCTGAGAGTGAATTGCACCACCTTGGAAACAGTTTCGAAAATGCTCCTCGCTCATTTTTTGGTGCTAATGGAATATTAAACAAAGTTTTGAGCCTGTGCAGGCATTCTTAAGTAGCCTATGCCCATTACTTATAGAGTAAAATCAAACACCTATGTAAAGCCAAGAGCTCGCAAGCCTTTCCTCGTTCACTGCAATGAATCTGGCTGCTCGATCTTACGTCTGGGGGAGCCGCTCTGTTAAAGTAACGGGATTTGTTGGGGGTGTACCTATGTTTACATGTTGTTCTTCTCTCGTGAGAGAGGAGTGTAATTTTTGCTGAAGGATAACAGATCTTATGGAAACCTCCCCAAAGGGAAGAGTGACGAATAGCAGAAATCTTAGCGGAGGAGCCGACGCTTTCATTGCCCACGGTGTCTTCTAGGTCAGCTTTTATTCATGTTGGGGGAACTAGGTTGTGTGCGAGGGTGACAGCAGCCAAAGGGGAGACAGAGAAACCTCCGTTTCTCCCAGCTTTTGGTGTCCCAAAGGGGAGAGGGTCCCCCCGGGGGTGCTCACACGCTCCTGCCCTCTTCATTCACAAAGAGAGACCAGTGACATGCCCCCCCTTTGCTTTCTCGACACAGGCATGAGGGAAAACTTATCATAAGTTTGTCTGCAATGTGCTTTTACAATGAAATGGTGAAGTAAAGAAAGAGCTCACCTAATTTGCAATGCATAAGCAATGATCTACGAAATATACCCTCTGGGTTAGAGATGGCACCTTTTACAATTCAGCTCGTGAGAGCAGTGTCTTCAAAGGTTTTTCAATATTTTGCAGAGTCACATTCAATTTCTCTTCCGTCGGTAACTGTGCATGCTGTCAGTAAAAATAACAAGATAACCTAGAAGGAAGAAAAGCTCACATTTATTTCCTTACTTTGGCACAAATTACTCACTAGTCAGAATTTTTGAATCTCTACACCTTTCTGAGGTAAATAAATTGAGTGCCATGCGTCTTAATATGTATGGGTCTTTCATATAAGATGTTAAAAACTGCATTGTGTAGATAATAGGTCCATTGATGAGGGACCAGACTGGGAACTGGCTAAGCTGGGTGCTGGTGTAGGTTCTCTCTCTGAGTGGCTGTGTGGGGTTAAGAAAGTCGCTGCGCCTTGGGGCGCCCATTTGTGACAGCCCCTCTCCCAGTAAAGCACTTGAGGGCTTAGAGGTAAAAGCCACCACGTACGGAGGGTGTCAATGGCCGAGTGACCTGTCCTCCTATATCACTGTATAAGAAAACAGGACAGGACTTTGGTTTTTCCTGGTTTCTACTTTTCTTGTTTTTTCTTTTTTGGTTTTTGTTGTTTTTTTTTTTCCCTGACCCTCCTTTCCTCTGCTGTGCAGTCTCTGCTGGTGTTGAAAGCAGAGTGGTTTTCACTGGTGTCTCATCAGTGTATTGGTTTCTGAGTGTACTGAACTAATTTCCTAGTGTCTGTATTACTGTGGGTGGTGGCAACTTGGTGTGAGATCCACTGAGGTGGCAATCAGTGTGTCAGTACGAAGCAGTCTGTTGCTGTTTTGTTACGGTTGACAATTTGATAGCTGAAAAAAAAAAGTATGTGTTAAGTTATACAAGTAACGGGGGGTTGGGGTTGTTGTGATACTGAAAACATGATCCAGTTTTAGGTCTGCCTGAAATGTTTTACTCTTAACTTCTTTTTATCAGATTCTGCTTTTTTAAAAGTGAAGAAGATTGTTTTGAAATAAAACTTTGAAATGTTTCAATTAGCGTCAGTGCAAAACTTTACAGCTTTCTTACATTTTAATCTTTCTTAGTCAAAAGTGTTTGTGAAATTCAGCACAACTTCATGAATGGTTTCAGCCTTCCCAGAACTACATAGTTCTGTGAATAATCTATTTGCCAAAAAGCAAAGTAATCAATCTGCTCGGTTCTATTTATAAACAAGAACTTTAAGAATTCATCATTGTTTTACAAAGCTTATTTTGCAAGCCTGTTTCTTACTGAATAAATTGGATTAATTTTCAGTCTTGCAGCGTGTCCGTTCAAAACAACAAAATCAAAAATCCTGAATGTTTCTCATAGTTTTGAATTTGTTTTCAGCTGTGGTAACGACACGTCATGCTATTTGTTCTCAGTGTTGATGTGGACATTTTCTATGCTTCTGTACAGTGAGAGGGCTTCTTCATAAGTGAGAGGGCTTTAGACTTAGATAACATAGGTTCAGATTTTGCTTCCCTGTTTTCTCTTTCTCCAGTGTTTAACCTTCCTGGCTGTGCCCACAAAATGGCGACAATGCTGCAAGGTCCCCAGGGAACACTAAAAAATCTCCCAGGGAAAGGCAATTGGATTAATACTATGGATTAGAATATATTTGTGCTTGACTGATTTTCCAATATCTTCATTAACGCTGGTGTTGATAACATGGCTTTTAATAGCTTTTCTAACCACAAATGCAGCATGGAATGAAGCAAATAGGTCATTAATCCCTTAAAAGTACAATTTAATGCAATGCTTCATGACAGGAAGTGAACAGGATAATAAAACCTTTACTGTTTTAAGCCACACTTAATATTTTTACGGCACAGTTGGCTTGACAAAATACTCTTTGTGAGTCATCACTTCAAAGCAAGGTCCTGGGGACCAATTAAAGTTGTGTCTGCAACCCTCATGCATAACTGCATGTAAGCGTGAGGTATTTCAAAATATCTCTTTCAAGTAATAAGAGTTGTACCGAGATGAAGTAAAAGAGACCTTTTGCTTCAAGCCTTTTAATTTAACATGCCCATGTGTGGAGACACCCTTGGGGAATGAGAAATTGATTTTCATTCTTTGCATGGATCCTGCAGTAATGTGCAATGCCAAAATAGTCCGTGGAATTTGTCTTCCAAAAATTATATCCTTGACAGACAAACAATAGCAAGAGAGATTGTCCTTGATTTCAAGCTTTATCTTGAAAGAGAACAAAATGCCCCTATTACGGCTGATTAAAAAGTGAGAAACATAAAAGTAATTGCCTTGCATCCAGTTTGCAGTTTCTGGGCCAACAGAACTGAATGGGTTAAAAATAAATATGAGTATCGGAGAATTTTCTATTCTAATTTAATCTATGCCAATAACCTGCTGTTTGACCAGGCAAGGTGTTTAACTGCCCTTTGGTTGATTTCCATGTTGAATGAATTGGAAATATGTCTATGTTGTTCTGGTGGTGCTGATATTACCATATGCCTAATGTGGATTTCTCATCTGAATGGCATAGTGAGCATTTTTGTGTGGATTTTAAAGGTTTCTGGAGAATCAGCTTGGGTGGAAACTCTTTCTAAGTAACATGATGGCTTTCATACTGGAACAGGTTACATCCACAATTTTTTGTTGCTTGAGGATCATCTGGGTAGAATCCCATTCATTACTCTGCAAACAGCGGGCATAAAATGATAATTCATCATTGTAGGAATGAGAAAGCAAATATATTATTTTCATTTAAGAAGAGAATAAACATTACATGAGCTGTGTTTTCTGACAAAGACCATGTGTTTATGGAAAAATCACTCTCTGCTGTAGTTGGATTTAATGTTTTTATTGTGCTTGCTCTGCAAACAAAATAGCAAGAGATAATCTGTGCTTCAACAAGCTTATAATAAAATATTGATTGTTATTATAACAAATATTGCTGACAGACAAAAATATGGGAGCAACAGGCAGAAAGCAACAGAATGAATCAGAAGAGAAAACTAAATCTGTAGTTCCTGGGTTCTAGTCTAGAGCTGTGTTTGCAGGACTGTAGTATCTCAAGTACTATGGTTTCTTTTTAAAAAATTCTACACTACCAGAAAAAACCCCAAACAACAAAACATGGAATTGTTTCAAGATCCATAACTTCTCCCCACCAGATAATAATTTCTCAGTCACTGACATATCTTCCTTTTTATTTCAGAATTTCCTTAGATTTTGATTGTGCAGTTTGTTTACGAGTTGGGTTGGTGAACCAGGACTGAAGAACTGACTTACTACTGTAACAGATCATAGAATTTTTAGGTGTGAGTGTCCTGACACGTCCATGTGTGAAATGCGCTCCGGAGACAAAATAGAGATGCAAAGAAAAGGTACTTGCATGAGTGGTGGAAATTTGAGATGCAGATGCAAATGACAGAGTTTGCATGAGACTCTTTAGATTTCTGCTTTCTGTCCAGGAAGCATTTTTGCAAGAGTGTTTCTATGAACAACCAACTTTTTTTTCCTCACCTTTCTCCTCCTTGCACTTCCTAATTATCTGTCCCTTCCACCTCTTTATCCTGTATCTCCGTTTAATGCCCTAGGAACATCTTGGGAGCTCGAAAGTAGGCAGCTTTGGTAAATGTTTAGCAGTGGCTCATGTGCAGATTTCTGAATCCAAGGAGGTTCAGCCCGTGGGAAAGTTTCAAGTCCCATCTTAGGACTAAGCTCCAAGTATTGTTAAATGGCTGAGGTTAGAAATAGTGCGAAAAGAGTAAATATATGCAGAGCTGCAAGTCAAATCTCTACACCCTTTCTTTTCCCTCTCCCCACAACCTTGCCTCATGCACTGTTGTTACATGAGTCAGTCTGTTTCTCCCTCCGCACCCCCCCTCTAAGTGGGAAAGTGGATCTATAAAAACTAATAGAAATGAGAGGGGAAAAAAAAAACCCCAACCCAACCAACTCTTGATCTTCAGACTCGGAGACTTTGACTGAGAGCCAAATATTTCGAACAGCAGCCCTTTCATAGCCGGGAGAGCTCGCGCTAGATCTGTTGGGTATGCAGCGTGACCACATAACGCTCAGCACATGTCAACATAACTGATAACCAAATTGTACCTCTCAACCTCCCATGCAGCCTAACTTTGGCAGGCTGCCAGTCTCTCAGTCCCAATTAACACGCTGCCATGCTATGACTGGGAGGTTAAAGCCACAGCTTTATTTACTGCACAATTAACGGGTAAACATGACTTAATCATAACTTAAACATTCAGCATTTATGAGACAAAATCCTTTTAGGAGCCCTTTTGACCTCAAGTCTCCAAGCAGACCTCTTGTAATGTGGAATTAACCGCCTGTTCCACCAAGGGACACGGGGGCTCTCTGTGACACTATAGATTTCCATCCCTGAACAAACTAAAACCAACGTTGACTTAATAGACATTCTTGTGCGGGTGGTCTTATCCCAGTGTCAGGGTTCTTCTGGGCTAAACCTGCATCTGGTGGCATCGGAGCACTGACTTCAGTGAGGCTCCCGAAGTAACAGAAGATCTCTTTATTGTTCTTGGATCTCAGTAACTCCGCTGTGGCCCACGCTGACCCCTCGGCTTTGATCGAAATGCAGCGGCTTAGTCCTGGTCCTGCAGAGACCTAGGCATGTGCTGAACTTTACGTCTTGTGAACGAGCATATTAACTTTAACAAACCAACCACTCATGAAGTTTGGCATCCATGTACTGTTTGTCTATCATGTTTGGAGCTTTAGATGATAGCTGGCTTACTCAGTTTTAGTTTTTATTTACTGTAGAAACCCACCAATACAAAGTGACTTCAGCAGCAAATTTCTTTCTGCTTAAGTGAACTGGAGCCCCAGTACCCAATTTATGCTTCGTCTCACACCTGAACAGACGTGTAATCCTTTCAGGTAGAACTAGATATTATACCAGGGGTGGGGAAACAATCTTTATCGCTGTGGAACTACCACAGTACGAAGGGAATTGTGTTGTGGCGTGGTGGCCCACCAGCAGCACGTGCGTTCCTCACCTCCGGAATGAAGTAGTTTACATATCACTAGGTGTACAGGCACCACGTTTTGATAACACACCACCACTGCCACCGCTAGTTGTACAGCCATCTCACTGGTACATGCATAGAAATATATCCCTAAAAAAGGGTGGGAGGGGAAAAAAGCTTTCCTCTTCTGAAAGCAGAATGGCTTGTTGCAATAAGTACTATCTACTGAAATTTATCGCTTTTCAATATGGCACAAGAAGCACAAGGCAATTGTCCACCATGAAGAATACTAACCCTCTTCCACCTGAGCTCCTGATCTTCTGATATCGTCTTTGCTACCAGCAGACTGTTTCTGTCATTGCAGAAGATGCTGAGCTGGCGGTTTTACCTCTCACGCCCCTGATTCAGGCTGCAATGCGGAGAATCTTTGGCAGGAAAGGAGGTGAAGTAAAGAAGGAGTTGCTGATATCAACCGGAGCGGGTCAATAAAAAATTTTAAACACCCATTTAGATATATGACTGTATTTTACAACCTGTAAATAGTGATAGAGAATAAAACTGATCAAGAGAGAAAGAAAATTGTTCAGGTTTTGTTGCTGGGAAATGCTGTTTATTAAAAGTCTCGGTGCCGTTGCCAATGCCTGATTTTCTCACAGTCATACGTATTCCTCCTAGGTACTAAAAATGCCGCATCTTCTACCGTGGAAGACTTAATAAGGCCATGTGAGAAGAAAAGTGGATGAACAGAAGCTGGTGCAGCGCGAGGGGAGAGACCCGAGTACAGTTACTGCGAGCTGTCGGGAAGGCGCGCGCTTCAGACGGGCAGAGTTGAACAAAGTGGTCCCTGCGTGTAGCGCGCATTCCTTTCCCGTCCCCTCCCTCACCCTTCAAGCTTCTCCCAACCCCGTAAGAGCTGGTTCCTCTTCCAATTCGGCCCCTGCTAGAAGCTGATATAGAGTGGGAGGAATTGCAGAATAAAGGAAGCTTTGTGGATGCGGGACTGGCCAGTTCACCGGCAAAATTCCTGTGCCGTCCTACTCCCTACTGCTCCCGCTGCGCGCGCGGTTTTCCACCTGTTTGGGCGTGCTCTGGGACGTCGGAGGTGACTGTTGTGCGCCACGCTGCTTCAGGTCTGCGTACGGCTAGTCGTGGCAGGCTGGCTTGTAGGGATGAGATTGAATGGAGAATTAGGAGTCTTAATCTTCTCTTTCCCGCCCTGCCGTTGCCTTGCTTGCACCGAGAGGGAAACCAGTTACTCTGACTTCCATGCTCCTCGGCTTTCCTGTCTGCGCGATGGAGCTAGCGGTGCTTATCAAGAAAACATGAGCGATTTCAAGTGTTCGTTGTGTTTGGAGAAAGCTTTAGTTTCTTGGATTCGAGGTCCCGTTGGAAGTGTCAAGTAGTATTAATGTAAAGAGAATATGGTGGTTTTTTTGCTTCTTTTTAATGTGTTATTCACTTCTTGGCTTCAGGAATAATGTGCACATCCTCACGTGTGTCTGTGCCAACACTCAATATCGTGTGTGCCAAGATACGTTATAGTGTCTGTATTTACTATGTACAGCCTACATACCGCCTTTGTGAGTAAGTATGGCAGCAATGTAGTAGGGGAGGGGGGGGAGTATCTGTGTGTCTGTATATAAGATCATATATTTGTACAAAGTGTGCGTCTGTGGGCTTCAGAGACTGAGGGGAGTCTGTGGTTCAGACAGTCTGCCTGTTTTTTTCTTTTTTTTTCTCTGAAGGCAGCAAAATATGTTGATATGGATTTTTTTACAGGAGCTTTTTGTGTTTTGAGTTAATACATTTCCTTCACATCAGATCTTGCCAAACATCATTTACTTACTAGCGCTGTGAAAGCAGGTTACCCAAAGGCAGCACCATTCCCCGTTGTTTTCTCTTCTTCCAAACTTCTCAGAGACATACTGTAATAAGACTCCTAGTTAAAAACAACAGAATACCAGCACAGGCAGAAAAGTTGAGCAAAAATGCCTGTGCTTATGCTGCATGTGTGCTTAAGTATTTAGCTGAACTAGTGCCAAGGTCGTGAGTTTATACAGCAGAAATAGTGCCATGATGTGCTCTATGTAACTGTGACCCAGTAACTTCATTTGTGAATTGTGTCCAGTGTGATAATTCTGTTCGATATTCCCACTGGTAGAATGAGGCTTTAATCACGGTGCGTATGAGAGAAAGAGAGAAGCTTCATACAGACTAGTCTACAATGAAGTACAGAATTTTCATTCATGAGAATGATGTTTGTGATTTTTTTCTCTCAGGAATGAAATGCCTGCAGTAAGAAAGTACAATAGAAAGAAAGTGGATTCTTCCTGACTGCTGGAGGTTGCAAGTTATGACCTCTTCTTTTTTTTTTCCACTTCTTTTTTCTTTCTTTTTTTTTTTTTGTTGTTACCGACTAGCAAGATTTCTCAGTGGAAATAAGCTATTTAGGCTATGTATAGATCGCTCATCAGAGGGATTGAAATACATTCTTCACAAGCATGCTGAGCATACCCAGCCATTAACAATAAAATTTTTAGTGGTGAATAAAACAAAGGATATTACACGTTGCCAGTAGGGAAATTGATTTATCTTGCTTTGGTTGGTTGTCTGCATTAAGAAATGTCACACATATTCGAAGTGTTTTGCATAGCTAGTGTCTTGTGTTTTGCCATACCAAAATCTGCTAGACTATATTTTGGCATCTTTTTCTTGACCTCATGTCAGCAAGGAAACAACTATTTTCAATGAAGTATGTTTAGCCAATTAACATATATACTTTATCTATGTATGTATACATACATAGAAATATGTATATATAGTTATGCATGCGTTTAGATATTTTGATGAATTAGACGGCAAAACTTACTTGCTTCTCCAAAAAGGACCACACTGAAGTGTGTATACACTGACTTTGTGTACAATCTTCACGGATGAATTGTTGACACAGGGGAAGACTTGCTGCTTCTGAGAGTAGGACTTCAGAGAACATGTACTGCTGGACCTTTTCCCATTGAAATCAGTGGCGTTAAGATCATTAAAACTAGATTTATGGACTTACAAAACAGCTTGCAGACTGGTGCAGCCAAAGCACAGCCCTACAAGCGGAATTCAGCTTGCCTAGGTCCACACGGCGGGCGGGCTAGCACACTCTCGGATAAGTTTAACTCGGTTGAAAAAAAAAAATGCAGTCCATGATATACCCATAGAGGCAGGATATAAGGCATATTATGCTAGTAGACACTTCTACAACTTCCTTTCAGAGCTGTGTGAACATACGCAATGAGCATCGTTAGGCTAATGGTGATGATGCCACTCCTAAGTATTTATAAATTTTCCCACTACATCTTGAAAGACAGAAAATACTTAAGTTACATCCTGAAAATGAAATTTAGAAGACTTATAACACCAAATTTGTTAATGTCCAGATTTGGCTTGAGGATTTTGTGTTTGTTTGCTATTGGGTTTTTTTCCTAAACTTATTGAGATCAATGATACAAACAAGCAAAATTTGGAAATTCCTTACTGTAGCTGATTTTGAGTTCATTGAGCAGAAAATATCTGATCAGAACATACACGGAAAATTTTTTTGTGTGGCTTTTTTTGTTTTCACTACTAACATAAATAAACTGTTCGACTGATTTTGTGTAAACTTTCCAAAAAAAATCTCAAGCATGGAAAATTTCAGCCCAAAATGGAGTTTATTTGAGAAAATTACAAGCAACAGAAAAAGAGGGTTAGAATGGAAATCTGAACTCCTCATTAACTAGAGTTAAGCGCCAACTTAAATGCCAGGGTTTTTTTTCTGTTAATATTTGGTTTAAAGTTACATACAGGTTTGGAAGAGCTTAGCTCTTTTTAACCCCTTTTTTTATTGCTGTCGCTGACTTTAGTTTTGTTTCAAAGCGACGGCACGGGTTCAGGACTCAACAGCTATCTTCACCGCAGCAGGAGACATACTTTTGAACTTTTTCTTTCAGATCATCACGCGCGACCATGTTCACACGGCCTTCAGTTGCCCGGTATCCCTCTCCCTAATCCCTCTATTACCTAAATCCCTCTCCCTAGTATTTACTATTGGCTGGCTCTAAAGATTTCGTGGCACAAGCCACTGGAGATCATCAGGCTAAGGCGGGCCTTAGGCTGTCAGATTATGGCTTCTGGTTTCCATTACAGATCTGCGGCGGTGGGAGGAGAAGACAGGAGCTGTACCTGGCGCGGCGAGAAGGTCTGCGTAGAACTATTATAAATACAAATTATTATTATAAATCATAAAACTATTATAAATACAAGGCCGCCGAAACAATGGTGCACTGTGGTTTTAATCCTTAGCTGGGGCAGAAACCTGCACGGCTTCTTCTCTCAAAACAATGGCAAGTAATGTTTTGAGCACATGTTATATTTTTCCTCTGGAAATCTCAGGGCCTTTAGGAAAGTGAGGAGATGGATGTTATTTGACTGCTTTTGCTCTTGGTCTAGCTAAATATGGAGATTGCTGCGGTCTGATGGGTAGGACCTGCATCTAACTCCCTAGCAAGCAGCTAACTCCGCTCCTGGCTCTGCTGCAAATTCCCTATGTAACCTCTGGCAAACTTTCTCTTCCTCTGCTCCTTCCTTTGGAAAAATTCCTCTGAATTCAGGGGGGCATTTTGTTGGGGGAATGCAGGATGAGGAGTCACTTTACCAGATTTGGAGTCTCTTTCGCTTCTTGAAGGTTAGCCAGTTGGGTTCTGAGACCAACAATGAATGTCTCCATTGCAGTTCTTAAGAGAATTGTCTCTTTTTCCAGTGATGTAAATTTTGTTTACATTTTATGCTTTCTACTTTTAAAAACCTCCCTCGTCTGTCTTTGTTCCCAATTTTTTAGTCCAAAAGATCTTTTTTAGATATACAGAAGAAGGGATCCAAGTATGTATTAGAAGCAATTATAAGAACTCTTAATTTAAAAAGTGTGTATTGCAAATATTCAGAAAACATTCAAGTGGTCACTGACATTGCACTGAGTGTGGGAGTGCGCTCTTCTCTTCTTTTTAAGTTAGGAAAATGCTTAACTTTTCTATAACTGTGAGGAAGCGCAACGCAGGCGCCTGGAAGAGCAGGGCTACAACTCCAGTACTGCAGCTCCGAAACAGGTCCCTGACCCTTAAAAGAAGACAATTAAAAGAAAACTTCCATCAAGAGCTAACGGCCTGCAGAAACGTGCATGCAAACTACATGGCAAGGTGCCTACACGCTAAGGGCATCATCCGGCAGCCTAAATCCCACGGGCGCCCGTGCCTAGTTTTTCCTCTCGGCTTTTTTTCAACGTCTCCATCCTTAGCTGACTTTCTGAGCCGTACTTCAGAGACCTTCCTTCAGAGCTGCCCGGCTTCTCCACCGAGCGAGCGCGGGGACGGGAGTGGGTTATAGACCGTCTGAATGTGTCCTCAGGGCCCAGCCGTGTTCTCACTAAGTGACATCAAATCCTTCACTGTCATCACCGAAAGCTGAAGTGGGCTCTGGTCTGCCCATAGCAACAGTTATTATTAGTTAAAATTTACAAAACACTAAGCTATTGATTGACATTTCTGATAAATTCAGATTCTTTAGACAAACAACTCCACCACTGGTTGAACATATTCCTAGATTTCTGAAAATGCTCTGAAATTTTCACCATTTCTTCACTAGCATACCTCTCTTCAAGGAGATCTAATTACGCGGAAAGCTTGGAAGTGTTGCAACAAGCTGCTTTTTGCTGTTTCCATTTTTCAGTAACATGAACAAAAATACAACCTAATGAGCAAAACATTTATTTTGGTACAGGATTCTTCCTGCTGCTTAATGCTCTTTCCTTCTGCTTTTTTCTAGAGTACATGATTTTTCACATTGGCAGGATGTGTGTGGACATGAGCTGAATATATGTTTAATCTTAAATTCAGTAGCAAGCAGCAAGTTATTGAACAACAATGCCTGCATGAAGACAAAATTATGTCAGTCTGATAGGGACTTATGATAAGGTCGTTACTGGCTTTCTTGAGTAGACTGGGACCTGCTTTCAAATAAATAGGGTCCAGCATTTTCTGAAGTAGCAATACTTCTGATATGAACACTTGGTTTGTACAGAATCTCAAACTCGGACTACAGCCTTTCTTGTGAAGTAGATTCAAAAACCCCATAATTAAAATACATTTTGATGTATTTTTTTCCAAGTAATAGTAACTGCTTGAGCATTCCCAGTGCTCACGGCATGTCATAACAGTTAAAGTAACCTGTATTAGGAAATGAAGTGCCAATTCAGTGCTGCCAAACTTGTGTTGATTATGGTGGACCTGGAATAAAAATAAAGATACAAGCTCAGTCTAACCATTTAATGCTTAGACACTTATATGGACAACAGCATCTCCCTTCCTGATGCTAATACAAACCGTATGTTCCTCTTTTCCCTGTGGGAAGCCCTCAGGCTAACGTTCGTTAGCAGGGAGCTGTTTGCAACTGGGAGAAATGGTGTGTGTGTGTGGCTACTCTCGGAAATGCTCACAAATTCCAGCCAGCACAGTATCGTTCTGTGACTGGCACTATGTAACATCTACATTTGAGATATTTCCATGCTCTGACCAGAAAAATCCCAACTGAATCCAACTCTCGATCTTCATGGAAGGGTCCCTCACAAAGGTACCCCATCCGCTTCGAGGTCCACCTGGACACGCAGCTTCTTTGCTGCCGATTTACGCAACCTGATATATTTACTTCGCCGCGGATATTTCCTTCTGGTGACAAAAATAGCTCAGAGCGGCAGAGAGCTCCTTTTCTTTCTCACAGTTTCTTCCTTTTTGCCCTCTAGGAGGTGCTGATGTTGTCTGTCAGCTTGGAGCTTCATCCTCCCATCAGTTCGGTACCAGTCCTGCTGCTACTTCAGCCTTGCGGGGATGGTGAGCCCTTGTGTCACAGTGACCGAAAGGCAGAAAGGAGAGAGGGTAACCTTGCGGGAGCTCAAGAACGAGGTGGGATCCGGCAAAGAAACTCTGTGGATGGTTTCAAGTTTGTAAGCTGGGGCTGGGCTCTGTGCCGTAGGTCAAGGAGCAGGGAACGGCTCAACGTCTCTTCTTTTTCTCCCTGTCATTCCTAGCCCTCTACTCCAAAGCTATGCTGGTCTGAGAGGCCGAGAAGTTGAGTCTACTGCTTTTGCAAGGAGTGTTGTCCTCCTGCATGAATACTCCAGAGTTTTGGCTTGGGAGGGTGGGAAGCTGTGGTGAAAGTGCTTTGACCTTCACAAGCTTTTGGCAACACAGTTTTTGCTCATTCCTTCATTGCCCTCGATCTTTCCCAGATGAGTGGACATGGCCCGAGGCACAATTACAGATGGTCTGCAGAGAAGGAACATAGTCAAACAGAAAGAATATTCACGAAAAGTAACCAGGCTCTGAGGTTTATTTAGTGATATCTTCCATTTCTTAAAGGGAACTAGATTTTTAAAAGCTTTTAGATGTTTAAAAATGTAGTCACTTAAAAATCCTGGTAGGTGTCTGCCTGCTTAATCAGGTGCTTAATTACTTTTTAAAATCTGTTCATCAGAGCTTTCTTTCCATACAGATTTGGGGGCAATTCTTCCTGTGTTGGAACTGTCACCAGCCGTTGTTTTGCTGTCACCTGTAAGTGTATGTCTGCTGCTCATAATTGCCAGATAACCTTTCAGAAAACATAAGTAAAGATGAAGAAAAATAATGATATACGGCTAAAACACGGCTACAATATTGCTGTTAATGTGGGTGACCAAATGCCTGAAACCAAAATATAAGATGCCTGTTTTCCTTAGTGAGGCTCTGAAGCTGATACTCCATCGGTGCAGGAATGAAGCCAAGTAATATGACAAGTGAAATGTTGTGGTTCTGGGAATTTCTAGCAGGCTTATGGCTCACATGTGTATTTCATGTGAAAGCATGTCATGTGCCTGTCCTGGCTGATCTTGTATACAGCTGTTGAACAAAAGTATGTGGAAGAAAGCTTGCATGCAAATCTGTCTTCTATGTGTGCCAAATAGAGGTGTTTTCTTTTCAGTCCAGGAGATGTTAATTATTGGGGCTGGGCAAGGAAGTGCTTTCAGCAAAGGACTTTTGCTCTGAGGAATGGCAGGTTTTCCCACTCAGAAAAATCAATTTTTAGTATGTCTTTTTCTTCTGGAGTTTATAGGGCAATCTGTAGTGTATATTATTACTAACTAGTATAGAGCTCCTATCAGAAAGCTAGGTGCCAATGAAAAAACCAGCATCCTTTTCTAAGAGAAAGAGAGGCTAAAAGTTTGGTAAGGTACATTGGGGTTTGCTTGCGTATATCAGTTTGGTAGGGTAGAAAGAGGTAATGACAGGATCGTCGCCAAAAGAAAAAGAATTCAGCCTTTAGTTCACGTACACTCTTTTTAACTGTTGCAATGCACTTTCATTACGTGAAATTTAGCATGCCGGTCATGATAATTGATATTCTACTCTCTACCTGTAAACTTCTTCTTTTCTCCATCATCAACATTTCTCAGAAGTGAGTCACTGAAAACTGCAAAGACACATTCAGACACTGCAGTTTATTGCTTACTTTGCTTATAAGGAATCTCTGATCCTCGATGTGATATAGATTATATATAGAATTGCAAATATAGTATTCAAGAGACTGCCAGAGTTTCTGTGTCTGCGTAGCTTCAGACCATCGATGTGGCCTGAACCCTTGAACTTTTAATAGTGAAAGCATGAATCCTGTCAGATGGAAATAAAGAGCTAGGCTGGTAATGAGGTAGTTTATATTTCAAGCTTTTTTTACTGATCATGCAAAAATAGTGAAAAAAAAGACGGGAATAAGATGTGCTCAAAATGGGGATCAGGCTTTTTCTTTGAGCTTCTGCAGAAGTCAGCAAGTACATGGAGATTGGAACTATTGTTAGTCCATGACTGGTTGATTTGGGGGAGAGCAGGTGATGTTTTGAAACCTCTTCATAAACATCTGTGCTTACACTGGCTTCAAATGGTGACAAAAGTGTCGAGAAGCTGTTTTTATGGGAAGTTTGAGGAGGGAAGTTAGAAAGAATGGATAGGGAAGAACATACCAGTGGATTTGATAGTTTGGTGACCTTCCTTAAACAATAAATAATCCATCCTAATAGTATTGAGCTTTTATTCTAGTTAAAAACTAAAAGGATTCTTCCTTGATCGGTTGAACATTGAGAAGCTTTGGTTTCTTATGTTAAATTCTTCCATGACTTCTCACCTGCTACGTTTTCCTGTTTTTTGAAGTCAAGAGATAAACATCATTCAAGAGTGGCTCAGCTGTGCTGATCGGGGAGACGGATTAAGATGATGTTTCTCTCAGCCAACAAATGTGACAGCCTGTTTTTATATGGAGTCAATTTTAAGAAGTCTTACTTAAGAAAACAGAAAGAAGAACTGAAGAGAAGTTTAGTCCGTGACATTTCCTTCCTTCTCCCCCTAAATTTGTACTGTATAAATACTCCCTGAAATCATTGCTTGGAGTAACCTTGAATGGGTTCTCAACCTTTGATGAATTACTTTCAGGTTTTATTTCTGAAGAGTTTGTACAATTAAAGAAAAAAGATATTCCTAGGGGATTCCCTAGGAAGATCTGTCTGTCTTGTTACGGGATACGTTTCTTGTGCTGTCACAAGATGAAATGAGGGGCTCCCCTGACACATATAAAAGTTATGTGACAACCCATCTATTTTTAGATGATTTAAATCAGTGAAGAGGGAAAAACATTTGTTTCCAAGACTGTAATTTTCCAGATGACACCATTTTATAGCATGGTGCCATACCATGAGAAAGAGCATTCTTGTGGCTTTTGAACTGGAAATCCTGTAGGAATGCTATTTCTGGCATTTATTTGCTGTGAAGCCAGGCACACATGGAGAGCAGACAGACTGACCAGATACAGTTTGTGGTATTAAGGCATTCAGAAAAGTCCCTGCTGCACAGCCCTTTTCCAGTATGCGAAGTGTTGAGTGAAGTTGAAAAATTATCAATGAAGATCAAATCTGAAAGCCATGATCTGATCAGACAGCCAGACTTTCATGCTATTAATGTATTCCTTCCTCTTACAAAAACGTTATTTTGAAAATTCAGCTTTTCTGTCTTCATACATTGATGCTTGTAAAATAATTCTTGGTAAAGAGCAAGATTTTGCTACAAAGTGGGAGTGAAGGTTGACTGCACACTTTAATGAAAAACCAAATGCGGTCACTCCAGTTTAACTGGGGAGATATTTTTTTTATTTACTTGAGTACTGCATGTGAGCATGCAAAAAAAAATGTTGACTGAAGAATGAACACAAGAGTAGACAGCTTAGGCCCGTTCTTTGGTAACCTTCCAAAGTGGGCAGTCATAGTGAATTCAGTATGGCTACCCATGCAAGAACTCTTCTTCCATGGGTAAGTGCTTATGGGAGGTAGCCCTCTATAGCTTAAGAATTTGTATCCTCAGATACTTTCTGTATTCAGTTAAACAGAGTCGGCTGGATTTTTCCTTTTTCAAAAAAAAAGAAGTACTCTCTGAAATTTTTCTTGAATATAGTTGTGTCTCTCCACAGCCTCTCTCATAGGAACAGCTCTAAAATGATAGTCTGCCCGAACGGAGCAAAACCCCTAATAAATATGGTGCATTCCTCTTTAAAAAGTATATTTATTTAGTAAGTTTAGAAACCACTCTGAGGTTAGGTTACAGCTATTGGGATTAGAGGGCGTCTCGTGGGCAGTTCAGACATCAAGCTATAGGTCCGTGGAGCGAAGCTGAGCTGTTTCTAGCCTGATGTCTGAATTATGAATTAGGTTCATTCTAATTCCAATGGGGTAAACCTCAGAGCAGTTTATATACTTATGGCTAAGTGCTCCTAAAATACAGGCTATTTATTTAAAACATACATGTAAAAAGTAATATCTAAAAAAGATGTCCGGCCTAGCGATGCTGGAGCACAGCAGCCCAGGCAAATAAAATCTGATTTCCAACTTTGGAGCGCTACGGAAGGGGATGGCACAGCTGGCTTTATGCCACGTGCTGATACTCCCAGCTAGGCCAGATCCCCGCTTGGCTCGGGGCGAACTGGAGCAGCCACAAGACTAAATTAATTTGCATCAGCCCAAGGCACTTGCCTCTTCCTCCGCCATGCCCGTCACGCCGAGACTGGGAGAGCCTTGGGACACGATCCCCTCCCTCGGCCATTCGGGAAAGTTCCTTAGGCCAAGAATACTCTGCAGGGTCGGTCCCTCTCGCTTTCCATCGCCGGGAGTTGTGCAAAGAAGCCCGAATCTACTTTTTAGTCTAGTTGGAGATTCGGGGAGCGGGATGGAGCTGGCGGGTCGGACAGAAAGCAGAGGGTTTATTAATAGCCTCAACAACTACTTCCATCTGGAGCCACCCTGGTCTCTGAGGTCGTTCTAGCAGCAGTGCCAGCTGGTGAACCTCTCACCTGAACCAAACGTCCTTGACCCCTGCTGCTCGCAGCCGGGTAGCCCTGCCAAGCTGCAGTCCGCTGCTGGCTTCTTCGCAGGACGCTTCTGACCGGCTGCCTGGTGGGGACGAGCGGTCAGTGAGGGTTTCTGCAGGAGGCTAAGCCGTCCCTTCCTCTGCTCGTTTTGCTCAGGCTACCGAAGAATCTGAAGGAGAGACAGCATCTGATGTTATTTTGCTGGGACGGGAGTGGAACAGAAGCTACCCGCTGTTTTAGGACAGCTGAGCTGGGTCCATCACTATACAAAAAAAATGAGTCAGTTTACGCTGTGGTTCTCTCTTCCCTCCTCACCAGCCTCCTTTAATTTCCATTCCAGGAAATAAATGGGACAAAATACCTCTCAAGTAATTACTTCTGCCTTAGCATTGAGTGTGATGCAGAGAAATCTTCTGGAAACTGCCCTTCCCAGGTTTGGTCAGAAGGTGAAGACCTGTTGCAGAAGCAACAGATGTGTAGAGGACACGAAGGGCAGATTTCTCTGGGCACTGAAGAATTGTCATAGGGCTGAAGGAGTGCATAATTAATTCATGTAGGGATCCTGGGGCCAAAGATCACTTTATTCAAATGTGCAGGAGTTGGCAAAACAAAATGTCACAAGGGAGCCAGTGGGAGTTAAAAATTGAACATAGACAAACCCCGCTGTTATTATTTTCTGTTTTCAAAGAAACTAAATCTCGCCATTTTGTGTGGCAGCAGAGTGCTTACTCATAGTTTTTGGATGCCTGAGGCTGACCATGCAGCACTAAATATGCGTGAGTGTAATGAGAATATTGGAATAATACCTCTCCCTCAGCTGCCTAAATCCATTCAGAGATGCTTGGCATAACTGAATTTTGGGTTGGGCTCCGCTCAGGGCAAGTACAAGGAGTGGAGTGCTTTCGGTGGACTGTCGGGATATCGGCAAACTTCCCGCGTCACTGATAAGCATGAAGGTAACACTAATGAAGGGTTTTGGAGAGTGACATAAAAGCGGTGAAAGCTCTGAATAGTGGATCTCCATCTAGCCCTGCTGCTGTCCTTTGGTCCGTGATTCTGTCATCCCTCTCTGGGCATTGTCAAACGTGTCTATATTATCAACAGCCTTCCCCTGGGCTGTAGCATTCAACTAGTAGTTGTACATAGCGGCAGGTGATACTAAAGCCTTTTATTCAGATGCTCTCCAGGTACAGGAGAAAGATCACATCTAGAATTGCTTGACTTTTTGCATGCTCTCTACCAAGAGTATTTAGGCAATAAGATTTGGTCAGACGAATGTGTCTTTTTGTTTCACTTCGTTTTGATAGGCTACTCTTCTGTCCTTTGAGCTGTCTGGATTAGCATCTGGGTTACTTCGGAGCAGGTAGAGCAGGTCCTTGAGGTATGATGGCACTACAGATCAGACATGATGGCTTGGTAATGGCTCAGATGTTGTGCCTGCAATGTGTTAGAACCAGCTGCATGCCTGGAATGTTATTTTCTTTGCTGATGACCAATACATATGGCTAGAGGAAAAATTCTCTGAGAAAGTGTCATCGGAGAATATGCATCAGTCAGTAAAAGCAGAATTACAGAAAAAAAAAAAAAAAAAGATCCTGTTGTAACAGATTAAGTACCTATCAAGTGACAACAGCAGTTTATTTTCCTTGAGCAAACGTAATGGATATACTTAGACATAATCCTACCCTCAAGTGTTTTAATTCTGATGGCACTTCTTATTAAGGAGAGTCGCCAAAATGGAAAAGTGCACACTCTAATGAAAACAATGTCATAAAGCTGACAGCATTTCTACAAGGTAGGTTGATACCTAAATTAATTAAGAAGGCTTGAAACAAGACGGAAAAAAATTAAAATGAAAAGGAAAGAAAAAGATTTGCTGTGAGTCAGTGTTTTTAATATTTGATGAGTGTTTTGCAGTCTGTATTTTCACAGCCAATTAAGATACAAAGGGTAAGAGGATTAGGTCTTGTTTGTTTTATTCTGCCTTCCTGGTCTATTGACTGGCTAACAAAGAAAGCTCCAGGCCAAGGTGGGAGTTCATACCCACTTGTGATATCTCTTTGCCTCCATGTTTTAACTTGAAAATGTACTTTGTTAAACTTGCAACTCATCCTATAGCCTTGAAACAAAAAAGGATTCAAACTTCCATGTCTCTTGGCCTCTTGGTGTTGACACTGTAGGCATTGCTTGTCTGTACAGGATAGACAATATGCCCATACACTTGTTTATTCCATGCAGATGACAAAAATCACATCTGTATGCTGATGTATGGAATGCCAATATGACCAGACTTGTTTGTATATCTCCTTAATTTCATTTGTAAGGAGATAATTTTTTCCTAGTCAAAGGTTTGCAGGTTATTAAAATCACCCAGCAGGCTAATGAGGCCTACAGTGTGTTTCTATGTGATTCCCAGTATATTTTCTCAACCTAAGCAAAACCAAAGTTGTGTAACTCCAGGAGCACCTGAAGGAAAAAAATGCATGGTTTAAAGAGGCACAATTCCTTTTGTGCTGTCTTCTTGCTCCTTGTGGAAAAAAGTATTACTTTTGTACTAGCCCACACTGTCAGCAGATTACTTTGCAACCCTCAATGCAGAATGTGGCATGCTGTAAAGAAAGCTGCTTATGTGCAAACTGAATTTTTGGCTCATCATAAGTCAGTTAGGCTATGTTATATTTCAAGTCTATGGATTTAATAAAACAAGAGACTTCAAGGTTGGAAATCATTCTGGAGAGCTCAGCTTCAGTTCCAGAAATGTCATTTTCCTTCTCTGCTCATATGAGAGTTTCTTTGCCTGTATTATATGGTGCAAGGAGTGGGATTTGATTCTCTGTATTCAAGGAAGGGGGAGGAAGTCATATGGAAGAACTAGAGAAAGACATTCACACACACACACACACACACAGAAAAAAAAAAAACCAAACAAAAAAAGGCATAACCATGAGCATGTTGGTTGGAATGAAGTTCTTTCAGGTTCTCTCATGACATTCAGACTTTCAGTCTCCTCCATTCAAAAATTTAACATGACAGGTAGACCAAGATGATATCCTTTTGGGGTGATGAATCTAAAATTGAAACCACCTCTATGAGAAATAACAGAAAACCTCTCTGGTATCTCTGTCAGCATGTCTAATGTTTTGAGACAGTCCGGAAGACATTTCAGAAAACAAGCTTCCATGGCTCATTCCTTTAAGTTGATTACTCATCTTTTCCCTTTGTAGTAATGTTTTTCTAAATGCATTTCATTCAACACAGTGTTTCTTTGGGAACAAATGGCAGCTCATTGTTGAATAGCTAGCATTGCTTTGGTGAGTTTATTACTTCAGTGCCCATTTGCATAGCAGAATCCTCTACAGAACTGACACAGCCAGTTCCTTGTGTCAAAACTTTCAGAAGGTTGAGCTTTAAAAGTGCACAGCTTTCAGCAGCAGAAAGATGAGTGCTTCATCCCATGAAATTGTTTGAGGTTTGAGAAAGGTTCTTTACTTGTATAGTGGTGAGGCCCAGGGAAACTAAAAGGCCTCGTAAAATATTTTCACGCACATGTGCAAAGACACCTTGGGACAGCTGAGAGCAGTCTACTTCGGGCACTTGTGTGTGTTGGCAGAGAATGACTTAGCAGAGGTTTAAATCCATTTTTTTATATCCCAGCTGACAGCCCCAATCAGTAGGCTATCATCTACACTGAAGTTATTTGGGCAGCCTCTCTTTATGTGCTCTCTCCTGTCTCATATCAGTGTGGTCCTCAATTTTCTTCCTTCCCAAGCAGTCTGATCTCTGACACATGGTGAGAGGATTTCTATGTTAATTTTTTTTTTTTTTGCACAAAGGAAAAAAGAAGTTCTAGCAGGCTTTAAAATGGTGTAATTTTAATGTGTTTCAGGCTCCCCGCAGGTCCTGACTACACAGTGGCTGGCTAGGCCTAACACTCCACTGGAGTTCTTTGTTTTGCTTTATCGAGGCTTAGACACCTGCAGTTTATCTTGGATGATTGCTGGCTGTGAGTCTATTGGAAGATCTGTAGCTTAGTCTTTCTGTCATCTCAGAGCAGTCCCACTTAAACAAATAAGTATTTTTTCAATGAAACAAGGTTTTGATCTGTATTCCAGGTGAGTGTCAAATTACCGAAACTAAACATTGCAGAAAATGCCATTCAAAATTTAGAATTGATTTCGTGAGACAAGATTATTCTAAATTAACATGCTCCCATTAAGAATTCTGGTTTTATGGAACTGATATTTTTTACACTAAAATATATGGTAAAAAGCATACTAATGGATGTTTGTGTTTTTCTACAGACTCATGCGAGGCGAACATCCTGACCTGAGCAAAGAAGGAGCAGGAGTTGTTGTACTGAAGAACTTGATATACTGATTCTAAGTTTTTAAACCACCACTGCAATGCTCCTTCTTAGACAACTAGGTCCAGCTATACTGGTTATTGTGGGAACTGATTTGCCTCTGACAGAAAAAATGCATTTATGACAGTATCCTAACTTGTCTTTGATAGAGGGACTAAATTTCTGGATTTCAGGTGCTAATTAAAGCGAGGATTCTTCCAATACATCACTGTGCTCCCACTAAACTAAGCTATAAAATTTCTCTGGGAACAAGGGTAGGCCAGTTCGCAAAACCTGGCCTCACATTCCTTGTCATTTCTCATATCCATCTCTGGTGGTTGGAACCTCAACCCATACCTCCCCAGTTTAAGAACATCCTTGCCAGGAGGAGCTCTTGGTTACCTGGCCAGCTCTCATTCTACTAGGATGAGAGCTGACTGGGTTGTAATTAACCGGACACTTCCATTTATCTCTTCATGTCGGATCAACATGGCAAAATGAAGACTAGGTGTTTAGAGTGCTTGAAAGGCAGTAAACTTTAAAGTGGCATCTAATCAGCCTCTGGAATTTGTTGCTGTGGGACATGGAGGCAAACAGTTCGAGAGTCAGGGTAGGATTAAGCACCTGAATAGGAATAATACCGGCAGTTAACTTGTGAGGTTAAAGTATTATGAGGTTTATCAGTTCTTTTGCTTCTGGGCATAAACTGCCATCTCAGCTTGTGAAAGAACTGGTTTCTGCTCTGGCTTACTGCTCCAAGCCATTTGTGGGATGCTTTCACAGGGAGTGGGGCACCTGAGTGAGTTGGTGCCAGCGGGGAGGACAGCAAACTGGAACGGTCAAGAGCCCTACTGTGGAGCAGGGGCTGCCAGACTGGTTTCGATACCCCCTGCTTCTGAGGGATTCTACAGCCCCTGTGGGAGGCAAGCAGCACAGACAGTGGGCTGCCTTACATTAAATCTTGTTCGCAGAAAATTGTCAAGGCTGGGAAGTGATTTATCGCCCAGTCACTGCATGGCCACTTTTCCATGCAAAATAGAAGCCCTCCATTATGTATGTGTGTCTTCTGACATGCAGATATATTAAAAGGAATTAAATCCTCTCACCATTTGGTGTGAGATCACATTTATCTGCACATTCTTTTTCTGTCTTTTTGGTAAAGAAAAGCTAGAAGGAGGTGGCTCGAACATTCCTGCCTTTTTCAAACTTTTCCTGTAATGTCTCTTCACAGACAGAGATTATACGTATGCATGTTATGGCTAGAAGTAAATGCACAGGCATTAAGTATAGCAGCAGGTGTTTGGGGGATTGTTCACCTCTAGAATATTTGCACAACACCATTTAAACAATTAGCTGTTTGCCCTCAAGGACTGGGGTTTATAAAATGGAACACTTTACAGCAAGGGTGGTTCTGACTGGAAATGGCACCAGTTAGATGAGGGGTTTTGTTCTCAGACGTGAATGTTAAGATTAAAACTTTAAATGCCTGGTTGTACCGAAGTGGAACTTTGGTTTTAGACTGAAAAACTATGTTTAGGCTGCAGGAGAGCAGAGAGACAGTACTGTTGGTAAAGATGTTATATTAGAAAACAGGGTTAAGAGTGGCTCTCTTCAGGCAGTGATACGGTGTCTTAGATAGGCTTGCAAGAGCGTCTGATGGTCTTATCTCACTGAGTTTCAAAAAAAAGGAGAACACTCTGACTTCTTTGAATGATTAATGTAACCACAAATGTTACTAAGAGGTCTAGCTGAACCCAAACAAAAGCAAGTGATGCTTCTCCTCCAGTTGGCTTCAAGGAGCCAGCCAGTCAAGGTGTTAAATATGCTGATCTCTAAGACCAGGATAAAGGGTTGAGGAACCCAGTTTAAATGCTTCTTTTATTCCCAGACTTCTGCAAATTTCTGTACTCCATTCACAGCTTTATTGTTAAAGGGGGCAAGGTGTTGGAGATGCCATGAAATATGCTGTACCTCCCTATTGATCTGGGTGTCTACGTAGGGATGCTACGTGCACTACTGGATTCTTGGGTGGAGGTAGCTGGACAAGCACTACCTGTCTGCATGACAACTACTATCTGGAAATTTAATATATGGATCTACTGACTTTACCAATCCCTTGAGGGACCATCCCTTTAAGACTCTGTGTGCTGAGGTGAGTTGAGCAATGGGACAGAGAACTACTAGATTACTAAAGGACGGTAATTCCCTCGTGTTACAGGCTCTGTTGCCAAATTACAGTGGTCAGGGCCTTGAGTGCACCAAAAGCCCTTAGTTGCCCTGACCAGCCTTACCCAGGGCCTCCATCCACGCAGACCCTGCCCATCGGTCCACGAGCTCCATTAAGCTCAGTCTGGGAGATGTTGCAGATGTGCCTGTATCTTGCTGTCCTGAGTTGCCGACTGGATTTCCAGGAGGGACACCAGGCCTGTGTTGTAGCTCTGTTTCTGATCCTGTCTCTGGGTGGAGCTGCAATGTTGGTCGTCTTGTCTTTGCTTCTGTCTCCTATCTTGACTAGATGACTTGACTTCCTGAGGGGACCCCAGACTGTGTAGGTAGCCTTGTCTCCAGCTCTGTCTCCAGCTCTGCCTCCGGAGACTGTTGTGTTATGCAGTAAACATGGAATAATCCAAAGTACATTTGGCACTGGGCTGTAGCTGTGAGGATATTACCTGGCATAGTCGAAGTCAGAGAGGAAGGGAGAGAGAATAGCAGCTGTGGTGATGTGCTTGTTAATGTACGGTAGACTAATTTACTCGTTGTGAACCACCCAATGGCATCCAGCTTCATTGTGCCTACTCCTCTACTTCAAACATGTAGCTAAACAACGTCCTGATTCTAGTTCTGTGCCAGAAGGGCAGCTTATAAACCCTCCTCAGACAACGTACAACCTCCGTCTTCCTTCCTGTGAAACCTCCTGGGGCTTAGCATCTGCGGGGGTGGTGGAAAAAGGGAGGGAGAAGAGGAGGAAGGGTGAGAGGAGCAAATATCCGTTGCCAGCCGTTCCCGATGGAGAAAAAGGCTGTGATAGTAAATGATGCATTTTATGGCAGAGAGGAAATGCCTTCATCTCACGAGCTGTGGCCGCTTACGAGCGCCCTGGGCAGGGTTCTGGCTACCTGAGGAGGAGGGGGAAGGTCCCTGGCTGTATTCGGCCAGATGAGAAGTCTGCAAGTTGGGAGGTGTTGTCCCGGGTGGATGTAAAATACTTACAGGTGCTTCCTGCCGCCTGGCTCCAGCTCCAGCTCTATGTCGGGAGGCGGGAGAGCTGTGAGCGGATGATGTAGTCGCGTCTGGAAGTTCTCAGGTGGCAGATCACCCCTTAGAGACTGTCACAGCGAGCCTGGATCAGCACAGCGAGCTCAGTTCGGAGCTGTGGAGGATTGGGAACTATGACAGGCTGTACTTTTCTGACCTGGAAAAAAGGGCACAGGCAAGGAATGGTTGCAGGTTGTTGTTCGTGGCATTTCTTGCCTTTGTTATTTCGTGTTATCTGAAATGCACTTTGAGCCTTGTCTTGAAATGAAACCGTTTGACACTCGTTTGGAGGCATGCCCAAGGGGTGGTCTAGAAGCTCGACAGGAAAGATCTGTGTCATGGTAGCTCTTACAAAGTCCGAAGAAAAAGGGGCTTATACCACGTCTAGCAAACTTTGTAAGCAGAGCTTTAACCCTTTTGCAAGGAAGAACATTTTCTCTCAGCCATCAGGGCTTTTTTTTTCTGTTTTCCTCTTCATTCTATTTATAGCCTGCTCTAGTTTAATTTTTCTTGGCCATCAGACAAGTAAGCAAGTCTTTTCTCTGCTGATCTTAAGGTGGAGTTTGTTTATACGTATACAAGATCTGTAATTACATAGCAGTGTGATTCCCCACAAAACACCCCCTAGCCTCCACTCCCCAAATTCATATAGGACTTCTTTTCTGCTAGGCCAAACACGCTTTCAGAGTTTCTAGACAAAGCTATTTTGTGTATATAGGATTTTCCCTCCTGTCTCAACACTTCCCTCACAAAACAGAAAAAGGAGTGGAAAAAAAAAGAAGACAGGGCAGCTGGGAAATCTTAGACTAAAGGGCAGATCACATTTCAAAACATTGTGATCTAAAAATAGCAA
Source organism: Aviceda cuculoides (assembly GCA_035590195.1). Lineage (NCBI taxonomy): Eukaryota > Metazoa > Chordata > Aves > Accipitriformes > Accipitridae > Aviceda > Aviceda cuculoides. Next base: position 4,881,850 of record JAVJGG010000024.1, read on the forward strand.
TTCTGATTTCCCCTTCCCTCTCTTTCTCTCCCCTTTCTCCTTCTTCTCAATGTAATTCATTTTCTCTAAAGAAAATTCCCATCCTGGGAGTATATGAACCATGTAACACTTCAGTGAGATTGATTTGATTTGCAAGATGCAGTTATGATTTAAAAAATTGGGAACTGGGATACAAGCAAGCGTGAGACTATTGTAACTTGTGCAACCTTATGTAATGCTGTACCGTATGCACATATTTGCATGTGTGGTAACAGGAGTAATAAGGCTAGAATTCATGTCCATTTCAGTTTATGTCAGGAATTAGATATTTTTATGGATTTCACATTAATTATTAAATATTTTGGCTTTGTGGACTTACTTCTATCTCTCAAAGGATACTCCTACTGAAATTTGTGGGTCTACCCTTCTCATATGAAGATCAGTGGTTTTCAGTTGCGTGAATTAGATTGGAGGGTTTGGGTTGTTGGTTTGTTTTTGTTGTGTTTTTTCTTTAACTTTCATTGGTGTTTTCAAAAGCAAAGAAGAATTTTGCACCTTTTTGAGTGCCACTCTGCTGCAGGTAAAGAATGTAACAGCTTGTGAGAGTGCAGCTAGAGCCAATAATAATTTGACTGACATGTCTTGGCACTGAAATGCCTATTAAAACTCACTCTGTCCTTTCAAGATGGAGATTTTAATGCTGGACACTTGTTTGAGATGAAAATTCACTCTCTTTATAGATCCAAAGAGCCTACATCCATGAAAGATTCTCAGAAGGATCTAATATTTCTATTGATGATAGAATAAATCCTTCAGTGTCATGAAGTTTCTAAGGCATGGAAGTTTCCAAGCCCAGTACATCCTGCAAACATGTTTCCATATGTAACACACCGTACTTTTCCATACAGGATCCCAGAGATTCCTTGGAAAACCACAGAGGACAGTCGACTATGATAACCTGGTAACAGTTTTAGGAAAAAATATATTTACTTTTAAGAATTTATAGGAAATATAGCAATTCTCAGTAGGGGTTAACTGCGGATTCTAGGAATAACAAAGTTCACCACGGGAACAAATGTCTTCAGATATTTGATGGGCATGATTTCAATGAAAAATAAGCCAGCTCTATTCAGAAAAGTTTGACAATATATATACTCTTGTTTCACAGAAAGGCAACTTCTTTGATTTTATGTAAGATATGCACGCTTTTAAAGCCAGTTCCAAAGTAAAATCACTGATATTCTTTCCATGGATTTGAGAGAGTTCCAGTAGGTGGGAGGTTAGCTCTCCTACCTACACTGCCAGTAACCAGAAGAGGTTTTTTTAAAGAGCTGTTTATTACATGGTATGGTAGAACAAAATTTTTCAATACAACCCCCTGTCTCCTGCAGCTTGCAGTGCTAACACAGGTTTGTGGTGCCTGCTGGAATCTGCCTGGATTTTAAGGCAGAATTTTAAATACGCTATCTGTTTGTTTCCCTCTTTACACACAATGCAGTAAAAGCTTGCGTGAGCATTTAGAAATTTCTACGTGTGTGAGAGACCATGACATTTGTTTGACACAGAGTCCCGTGTTGACTTTCTGCAGGATTAAAGATACTTTGTCACAGAAGGTACTGTACATGTTTAGGCGAATTTCTGTGTGTAGGCACAGGTATTATAAAGAGATTGATAGCCTGAGTACTCTTACTGCTTTCATTAGCTGCTCTGTGGCTATAGCTTTTTACCTGTAATTGAACATCACCATCATCTTAATGGTGAACTTCAAGGTTTCTACAAGTGCTTTCCAATCCAATATCAGCAAAGATGAATAAATCCATTTAATCCTGGTATCTGCACCACCACTGTGCTTTTTTTCAGAATCCAAAGACATGTAGAGTTTGGGGTGAGATCTCGCTTCCCGGATCATTCTCTGCTACAAACCTCTTGAAACAGAGATGAAATGTCACTGTGGCGAAGAGTCAGATCCTTGTAGATCACCAGAAAATTGGTGTGCAACAGCTTTTATTCCTCTCCTTGCTGAGAAGTCACATGAAATTACTTAGGAGAGTCCGGTTTTAGCATCCAGCCTTAGGAACTGAGCCAAGCTGGCCGAGTTAGCTGTGTCCCTGGACTCCTTGTACAGACAAGGGTGACAAGGATTCTCCTGAGGCTGGTGCAAGGGGGACACGACTATGTCCGGCAGCAGCTGTCGAAGGACACCGGGAGCACTAGGGGCCTGGAATCAGGTAGTACAATGGCTGCCACTCGTACCAAAATCCCAGGTACGTGAGGGCTTCTCATCGATCCCCTGGGGAGCCTACTGAGGACTTTGCTTCTCACAATGGGAGATGCTGTTGGGATGGCTGTAACTCTGAATCCTAAATGGTCAGGCATGAAAGACAGCACAGACAAACCGCTTTGAATAGGGAACCTGGATTTTTCTACAGTTCCCCAATTTATGAAAAACCCACGTTTATGGAGCAGAGAAGAGCAATTGTTCTCCCACGGCAGCCCACGGGAGCAGCAGTAGCCAAATACAAGCTACCTCACTGCTCTGCAATTTGCAGTGCTGTAGAATATCTGCATAAAGAACAGTGAAACAGTCTTTGTGATGTCCATGAATTTGATTAATCTTTCACGTCGTTTTAGTTCTAGTTGCACTCTGGCATTTCTGTACGTTTGTGCCACAAGCAAAAATCATTTTTTCCTAAAGCAATAATAATAATAAATTTTGAAATTCGTTGCACCTAAACAAGCCTCCCATGAGGAAAATATTATCTTACTTTTCCTTTCCAACACACAATTTAACAAAAATTTACAAACAAATATGTATACTGTATATTGTACAGATTTATTTGGATTAGAAATCTAGCTTGTTAGGTGTGTAGTTTTTGAAATACTTCTTTGAATGAGCAAAAAGTGAATTTATATAAGGAAAGGAGGAAAATGTAATATAATGAAAGCTAGGCTGAATTAGGAAGAGAAGTTCTAAGACGCCACAGATAATAAGAAGCTTAGGATTTCTTTCAAAGAAGTCAGGCCAGATTGCTCCTAAAACATCCTGAGCTTCAGGCTCTTTTGTCCTTGTAGAGGTCTGTGGGGTCTCAGATGTTCCAGCTCAGTCACCCCACACTGTGGTTATATCTGTCCTACTCAAACTCCTTTGACAATTTCACAGGGTAGGTGAGAATATATCCTGAGGTACGTTTTCAGGAAAGGTGCTAGAAACCTACTAGCATAGTGTCGTCCCACTACATTTCCACTGCATGACCACTTTTTTCCATTGGTGATTGTTCCGTGGGAGCCACCTCTGAGGTTTGATTGGTGTGAATGGGGGCAAAACTTGGCCTTCATCATGCGTGAAACTCCAGTTACCTCTCAATTAGTTTTTACCACAAAGTTAGTGGAAGTAGTGTGAGTCTGCAGCCAGCAGCACCGTGAGAACTACATCTCCCTTGCTTCAGGTACGAAAGGGCGAGCTCATCCGGGTGTACCTGGCTGCGGTGTTGAAGACCATATCCGAACAGATCACACTGGGCTCCATTTACAGTCAGGATCAAATCAGTATAATTAACGATGCCTAGAGCACTGTCTAGCCCATCTGAAGCTAGACACCCAAAGCGGGGCTCTAAAGGTGCCACTTTCTTTTCACTGTTTATCAAGGGACTCGGGGTGATTCATTTGGCTAGAGAATGAAATCTGCTGTGTCAGGGTTGAAAGTGAGAGGAGATGAGCCTCACCTAAATTCTGCTGCCATTGATAGGCATAGGGAACGTGAATTGCAAAATTCAGCTTCTGTGTCTCTCCCTAATACAGAGCATATGCTAGCAAAACCAGAGTTGATAGCATTCATTGTGACAGCTGATGTTGATGATTTGACTTTTTCCATTACATAGATGACTCACCTACAATTTGGTTTTGGATTGTCCAGGTTATGTGTACTTAAAGTCCTTTGGGAATTTTAATTCTGCATTTCATCTGTGACAGGGAAAAGGGCAGGCATGTCGAGCATATGAAGATGCAAAAAGGAAACCTGAAGGTTCCCCAGACTCCGTGAAACACAGAGTCAGATTCCCGAAGAAACCAGGCAACACAGATATATAAACTCTTCTTCGGTGTCAGAGATCTGTTTTCTAAAGCAGCAGTAGGAATAAGCAGGTGGCATTTCTAGCACTGCTCCTGGGGTAGAAGCAGCTACAGAGCGAGTCTGTTGGGATCACTCTGTCTTCCTGAGAAGAGAGAGGGGAAAGAACATGTACTCTTTCTGGTAGGGTCAGGTTGGCAGAGGAAGACTTCCTCAAGACGCCCCAATTTTAGGATCAGAAATCCATAATGAAACTCACCAGATGACAGCCAGCATGCAAACTTGTATCTTTGCTTAAACACCTGTTGGTTATTCAGACATGAACTATATCCTGGGTGCTAAGTTCTCCTCAGTATTATTTCTGTGGTTTCAAAAATTTCACCTTTCCTGCAGCAGTGTGTGCTAGAGACCGGACCACATCTCTCCACTGTCTCTCCAGAGACGTTCCTCTCTTTAGGAAAAAAAAAAAAAAAAAAGAAGAAAAACACTGAACCTTCTTTCTTCCACACTAAAAGACCTTTGTCCCAAACCACACATGTAGATTTTAAACAGAAAATAATATGAAAGCACAGTGCTTCCTTTATAGCAGACCTTATGTGCCTTATGCAGCTTTCTGAGTTCCTGTGTCCATGGATTTATGATGTGCTCTACACTTTCCACATTCTCAGTGTTGTTTTCCCACATTTGAAGGAGAAATGATCAAGAGATTTGTGCTGGAGTGAAATTTATTCTGTCTTAAGCTGTGTAAAGGTTCCAAATTCACCACAGCATGGAAAATAGAAATGCTGTAAGCATCTTGGGCCCTTCCCAGACATGCAGACACCGTGCCTTCTGTAGAAATGAACATTACATTCTTGTAATTACTGTTCTTGTCAGAACTGCTTTTGCCTCTACTAGATCAGGTAAATATGAACTGAGCATATGTTATAATGCCCAGGGGGTCGTTTCTGCATGGGAAAATAGCCCCCAACCCAAAGCAGAGTTGCACTCCTCTGCAGGGGGGGGAGCCGGAGTTGCCTTTCTGGTCATTTCGAGTGAATTGCGGGGGCGGACCATCAGCACTCCAAGGGGTTCCTTTGTTTTGAGGTCGGACGATGTAATTTACTACTTTTGTAAATGCTTTGAAAACCAGTTTAGGACTGTGGTAAAAAGCGTCGCGCTGTCCAGTTTCCTCTGTGCGTGCTCGAAAACTCCGAGTGACCGTCAAGCCTCAGGTGCCGAAGCTGCTGCCCCGCTGGGTGGGAGCCTGGGAAGGCCCCCACTTCCACAGCAATTCTTAAAAGCAGCACTGCCAGACTTGCCTCCCTACTGCTTAGCGAGGAACCACCTCAGTACTTCAAGTATTCCTTGGAAATGTAGTTCGTTACAGCTGTGGTCCTGTCCCCCCTGTTGAGGAATACTCAAATTCTGCTGAGATTCCTCAGTGGTTTGCCAACTGCCCTTTCCATGGAACAAACAAAAAAAACCAAGCAAAAGTAAAGAATTAATTTCTTCTTACTCCAAGATTAACAAAACAGACAGCGGAAATAAAATAAAACCACACTTACAATCACCCTTTCCTTGGATCACCTATTAACCAGCTAACCCGCTCTTGAGACACTTACGTAGCTGGGATCAATCCATACTCAAGATTCCTGGGCATTACTTATATAGAAAGGAATTGAGACTCGATGGGGAACTTCTCCTTATATATCTATTTAGTCCTTGAGCAAGCAGCTCCAGCTTGAAAAGCGTTTTGTAATTCATAACTTAATTAGGATGCCAATTTTTAACAGTGCTATTAAAAGATTACTGACCTCCCCTGCCTAATTTTAGAAATATCGATGTCTTTTTGGCATAGCTAGGTAGATGTATTTTCTGATCAGAGATTAAACATAACTTGTTGATGACTGTGCCGGTGCTTAACAGGCTACAGATCTATTTTTAGTAATGAAGGCAATCTTGCTGCCTGGAATTGTCAAACGTACACTAATGTTCAAACATTTGTATATGACCAGTGTACACAAAAGCCTATAATTTAAAGAAGCATATAAATAGATAACGATACTTCATTCTCTTTTCTGTGTTTGCATAATATGCGTAATTCATTATTATCTCTCAAATCCGGTCAGAATGTGACAGTAATCAATCAAATTGGAGGTGAGAACTGGTCTGGAGAATAAACATGCCTTACTTTGGCTTGGAGGGATATTGTGATTTGCAAGCTAGTATTTTCTCCATTCCATTCCTTTTCCTTTTTTGTTATTCTACGGGGATTTTTAGACTACAGTTACTGGTAGCTGCAGTGAAGAGCATTCAGCTGAATACAATCTAGCCAGATTCTAGGTAAGTGCCTCTCTGGCTACATACTCCATGGTCAAAGATGAAGCCCCTCGATCTACCCATCAGCAGAACTATGCAGGATAGAATAATTGCCTGAGTGTAATAGAGTCTGATGGCATCGAATATTCATTTTTTAATATTGTTTTTATTCTAGCACCTATTAAAGCTAATAAACTGTTGCAATACTGAAGAAACCTTTATTCCAAATATGGGTTTACCTTGTCAGCTGGTGCTCGTGTTAAACGATAAACATTTCTTACTGTGCCTCGCCTTAGTGTCTGCGCCCTAAAGTTTCCCTAAGCCAAAACCAAAGCCAGAAAATCAGACCATCACAGAGTGTTAACCCAAGGCCTCTACAGCCCATTTATATCCCACTTAAGCACGGGGCTTCCAAATTTTACCTTAATGGAACAACTCACAGCGTCGAAGGAAAAAGCATCACTCTTGTGAACCTCAGTTGCTTTGATCCTTGCTAAGCAATGAGCTGTGCCGGGCCATGCTCGAATTGTCAGTCAACACAGGCTCTGCTCTACTGCTCTCAAACTGAGCAGCGGTGTGTTTTTCTCTCCTGCTCTCTTCCTTCCAAGGGCAGCAGAAGCTGCAGAGACAGCACATTTGGCTCCCTCCGGAAGGATGTTAGTGCTTTGTTTGGTTTGAATCTCTCACCTCGTCCTCTAGCCAGTGAACAATCATCGTGGGCAGGTTCCGAAGGGAATTTTCTCGAGGTCTTCTTGAAGGAAAGATGATGCCAGTGATCTCGCAAGGGGGGATAGTCATGCCTCGGAAACCGACGTGGCGCTACCACACCTACCCACAAAAAAAAATAATAATATGAATGGTAAAATTAGGGTTGGAAATAAGTAGTGCAACGCTACGACCACAAGTACAGCACAAAAGGAAACCAGAGAAACTGGCATGGTAACAAAATGTGCTGGGATCTGTGCAGAAGGAAAAGAGACCTCGGAACAATTTAGGAAGGTAAGATCAACTGGAAAAAAAAGTGCTGCATTATCAGTTATTCTAGTATCTTGCAGTAGATGGCACTGTGGAATTCCCATGGGCCACTACGGTTTAGGAGACTGAAGCAGGAGTCATTGAAAAATGTTTCTTTTCCTCTTCAAGGGATGTGATCAAGGACATTAGAAGCAGAAATTAACCTGATAAGAATTGATAGAAAATGAGATAGAAAATGTTGACTTAAAAACAAAAAAACACCCCACACAAACCCAGAAAACATTAAAGGGAAGTTGCCTTAAAAGCAGAAACTAAATGGGAAGCAGGGGGGGGTTGTCTATCATATAGGTACTAAAGACACTATATGGATATCAGGCATTTGTATATGGAACAGAAAACTAATGTATTGTAATTCAGATCAAAAGATAAATAACAGATTCAGAAAGCAGCATAAAAAAAAGAAGATCCTTTCTTTATTTTAACTAACGATTTTTGAACAGCAGAGGCAGGCAAAGCTGGACAAAACTACTCCACGATGGGTTTCCAGCCGGACCACAACACTGCAGTCTCAGGCCCGGGGGGTTCTGGAGCCCAAGGAAACATCGTCTGCAAGAGAGTTGGGCTTTCCAAAGCCTCGCATGAAAAATGAGGTTTAGATATGCAGAGCTGGCAGCACTACCTGTTGGTGCAAGACCCCACTTTTAGTGGACTTTGAATTTATTGAATCGCAATAATTTCAGTTGACATCTTCCACGCCACAGGTCTGGCTCAATGCACATGATTACTTCTGACTTTTATTGTATCCACAGTGACTAACGGATACAGGGAATAAGAAGCTGTGTGAGGTCGGCTTTTTCGTAATACCCAGTGCCCGACCAAGTGCTTTATTTTGGTATGTCATTATAATAATCCCCCTTACAAATATTCCTTTGTATGCATGAATGCTATAATTGTGGATGCAAATCAAGGGCATGTAATTGCCCTGGCATTTTCAAAAACTAAGTTTCAATGCAGAATTTTAAGTTGCTCAGTGTAATCAGTCTGGTTTTAAAGGCCTATACAACCAATTTCCTGCAATGCCCATATAAATCTTTCTTGCAGCTTTTTTTTTTAATTGCCATGATTTTTTCCTTACCTGTGTTTATGAAGATGAAATGTCGCCTTAAAAAAAAAAAAAAAAAAATCTTATTTTGTTTCTAACTAGTTTGACATCAGAGTTCAGATGTTTGCTGGGGGAGCACATAATCTCTACCGCAGGGAACTTGGCATGTCAGAGCAGACAACATGACACTTTTATGTACAGATGCATATGCACAGGACTCCACTTCTGACAAAGTGGGAGAGCTTTATGAGGAAGGTACAGGGCCTTTTTTATCAGTTTATGATAAATTACTGAATTATTTTGGTAAGGCCTTCCAGAGTAGGAGTTTTCAAAAGTATACGGTTGATCAAGCATACCCCAGCTCCTGCTATTTTGTTTATAGCACAGAAGGTAAAGGAGAAACAACAAGTCCTAAGACTTTTGGCTGAATCAAGTAAGCCTTGGGTGTCCTGGCTGAATTAAAAAAAAAAAAAAAAATGCAGGGAAGAAAACTCAGTGACCCTTTGCAAAACTCATCTTCTACTTGAACAAGTGCAGTTGGAAAAGGATGAACAGACTGATCATTGCTTTTTAAGGAAAGCATCATCTGTCTGTCTGAAATCTCTCACCGTGCTGTAATAGCTATTAACAGCATCTCTTAGTGTAAACACTATTTTTTCCATCTTTATTTCTCGTTCATATATTTTGTATATAGAGAATTTCTGGTGTATAATTAGCTCTAGATTATCCTGAGATACTCGACCACCTTTTCATACTGGTTGTGTGACCAGGCAACTGATGGAGCGATAGAAAGATTTCTTTCTCCCCATTCCTTTTTTTTTAAGGAATGTTCACCACAGGACCAAGGGCAACTCCTTTGGCAAGTTTGCCTGTGCTTTCTGAGTATTTACTTAGTATCATTGTTTAGTACTGAATTCTCCGATTAATCTTCAGTGACAGTAACTTCAAGAAAAAATTACACAGCTTCAAAAAGTGTGTGGGCAACTTCATGGCAGAAAAATCTACTAAGACTATTAAATACAAAACCAGAAAGTCCCTAAACTGCAAATTGCTGGAAGTTGGAAGAGTGTTCCAAGGAAGTATCACTGTATCTTTTGCTTATAATTTTCCCTGGGCATCTGCTTTTGGCCAGCGTTGGAGACGGGGTACTGAGCCAGACAGATCTTTGGTCTGACTCAGTGCTGTTACAATTTTACGGAAGTGTCATGAGGGAGACGTGACAGATGCAGGGAGGCAGGTGAAGAACTGCTTGCTTTGTTATAGGTAACGTGTCTTTTTTTCCTTTCTTTTCTTTTTTCCTTCTCCCCCCTCCAGTAATTAATACGCTATGTTTTGCCGCGAGAAGCCGTTTAGCTTCAGCCATTGTTTTGCCAGAGCTGGCCTTTGCAAATTCAACCTAACTGCAAATGTTGTGGGGAAAGAGAAATCTCTCTATCCCTGGAGGAATTAAAGCTCTCAGTGAGAATTCACTGGTCTGATCCTTTGTGTAACCACAGTGTTGTTGCTGAGCTCCTGCTCTCTATTAGCCTCCCGTGCAGTCTAGGGTTTAACTTGGCAGGACTCAAGGTTTTCAGAGAAATTGGTTCAGCTCTTTAACCATCACGTTTACCAGCCCACATGCAAAATCCCTAAATATCAAAAGTCACGGATACTTTGAAAGCACATGAAAATCCATGACTCATATGACAGCTGTGACAAAAATGCAGTCTTTCTTCTTGCCCTTTTGTTTATGGTCTTTCGGTGGATTTCCAGTCTGACAGTATAGAAGTTCAAGTCAATTTTCAAATAAATTAGTGAAGTTCAATAGCAATACCTTGAAAACTTTGCTGAAACTCAGATACAGTTTTCGCTGTGTTTGCTTCATCCGTGACTCTTTTAAAGTACAGAATACATATATAAAAAGATATTGTTTGCCTGAAAGGCTTTATTTTTATATTTATTGGTTTTATTTGTCATTTTAAGAGCTCTTTTTGCATGTCCGGTACTCAGGCATTTATACATATATATTTTAACACTCTTTCTTTTAAATACATTAATAGGAATGTCAGCCACTGCTAAAATGGGGAAGTCTTAATCAATCGTGTGACGGTGGATTAAAAGAAAATTACGAGGGCTGTCAGCATTTGTAAAAAGCTTGAAAATATGTCAGTTCATGAACAAATTCAGCAATCACAGGTTTTGAGATCTCACACAGTTATTGAACGGTCACTTTAATTTGGCGTAAATCTATGCAGCCAAAGGGGGTATCTCGGCCGTCCTCCCTTCCATCGCACCCTTGGCGGCCGCTTTTTTCTGCCTCTCCTGTACTGGCACCAGAATTATTCTTCAGCCCGATCTTTCTGCCGCACGGCTGCGTCAGGTCTAGCAGCGGAACAAGGAGGAGTGCGGGCAGGACCGTTCCTCAGCACAAACCAGTGTCTCAGGAAACTGGACGTGTAACCACGGCCCTGGGCCTGGGCTCTCCCATCAAGCGTCGTGTGCCGAGCGGTTTATCTGGGTCGTTTCTGTTTCGGCTGAGGAAAGTTACAGAGGGGAGGAGGCAGACTTTGAAATATGAACGGGAACCAGCCTCACAGAACCTGCCCTACGCCGAGGTTAAGCTGAAGCCTCCAGTTGCCCCCCCCCCCGACAGCAGGTAGCTATGGAGAACATGCAGCACAAGCATGCTGCGCGTCTGTACTAATGCCACCACCAAAACAAGCAACTTGCTGATCTCTGCAGTCAATTAAGCGCTTAAGTGGCTGCCAAGGAGCATTATTTGGACGACAACCTGAGCCTGACAAGGCCAGTTGCAGCTGTTAGCTGGAAAGGGGACAAGGGCAGAAAGTGAAGGCCTCCCAGTACCTGCTGTACTGGGAGGTTATAGCTGTGGGCCGTTGCCTTCCCTCTTCTCTTCTTTTCTCCTCACTTTGCTTCACTTCTCTTCTCTCTCTGCTAACTGTGACTAAATGCTCACCAGGGAAGAGGAAGGAGTGGCGACCTCTCGGCAGCTTTATCGGCCGCAGGAGAGCAAGGCCTATGAGGAAGAGGAGGCCCATCCAGACCCCGGTGCTAATTCAGTACCCGGCAGGAGAAGAGCAGGACTTCTGCCGCTGTCAGCTCCTCCAACCGAAGTACAGTCTTGCAAAGGAAGGATGAAACACGGCTCCTGGTGGTAACTCCGAACCTTTCCTCCTGTGTCATCTCCGGCTTGGTCTAACAGCTTTTGTTTTGGACTCCTCATCTGGAAGCAGTGACACGACTAGACCTTACCCAGAAACAACGGTTAGATGTGCTGGGCATTCGAATGCAGCCCAAAGCGTTGTAGAAGCCTCCCTAAGCTCACACAAACACATACATTAAAAAAAATTAGAAGACGGGTGGTCAGATGAAAGCCTACACGCTCCTGTGAAATAGAGCTTCTGGGGGTTGTGTGGAATCATCCAAGCTCGTGGAGGATTAAATCACCCTGTTGAGCTCAGTCTTAACAATAATTGCAATAGTCATGATCATCCCCTGAGTCTCAGCAGTTAATAGTATCTCACGAGCAGGGGCATAAAAGACAGTTTTGACCGTGGAGGCATGAACCTGGCCTACAACAAGCTTTCAGCAAAGCAAGCGACAGAATCCGTCTGGATGAATGGACTGATTAAAATGTGATGATCTAGAAAGTACAAAACCTGCTTTCCCCTTAAAGGGAAAGACTTGACATCAGAAGATCCTTAGCCAAAAGCAAACTAGGAGCCATGCTTCTTACTCTTGACTCGTCTACCAGCTTCTAAATGCTGAGGATGCTTTTCTGAGCATTTGCAGTTTTGTTCTAAGTACAGGCTGAAATTGTATTTCCTGACTGTTAATTGGTGACATCCTTCCTTCCTTCCTCTCTGTTCAAATAGCACTATTGATTTTATACTTTTTTCCATTATCTCTCCTAATTACTTCAAATATAGATATTAGCAATTCAGTCTGTTCACTACCTAACTTGGTTCTACAACCAGTAATGGCTGCTGTGCGGTGCCTTCGAGGAACAGGTGATGGGTATGTTTTCTTGTCATTTCTATAGTTACACTTGCTTTTTGCCATGGTTTCCAACTTTACCATCTACTTGTCATATTTTTATTAAAGGAGGTGTTCGAAATGTCATTTTTGACATTTCACCTCCAACAGTAATGCTTCTTCTGGTTTTTAAATTTATTTACTTCCTTTTTTGGATTGCTGTAGTTTTCTTCCTCTTAGGACTTTTTTTTTCCCCCTCATTTTGTGTCTTGGTGAAATGTTCTTATCTGCAAGAGGAATGAAGACAGAATGCAGGTTTTCCTGTTTCCATTACAATGTATTTTAGAATCACATCTTTGAGCAATCCCTCCTGAAGACCTGTTGGCTGGTTTCTGGTTTTGACTTCTTTTTTGGAGAAATTGTAACCTGTTGGGCCTTAATTATAATGACTCCAAGATTCTCCAGCTGCCTTGGATTTTACTATTTCCTCTTGCTATATTTCTTCCACTGCTCCACCTCTTCTTTGCCTCCAACTCTTCTGCTCTTCTTCTGATGAACTGAATTAAAACTTTCACTAGCAGAAATTATGGTGTGCAGCTGTGCACACCATTTGCTGATTCCAGATTCTTTCCCTCTGTTTATGCTTTCCACACAGATTGTTGCTGCCACTGGAAAAACAAATTAAATAAAACTGGCACCCGGCTCACTGGTGAGACTAGCAGTAAACAAGCTGGGGAATGTTGGAGCTGTGTGATAGCCTTAAGAAAATGAAATTAAATAAAAAGTCCAGCTGCAATGAACTGTTTAGCACAAATGCCTAGAAAGTATCATGAAGGTGAGGCGTCCCAAAGGGGGATGACTGCGGCTTGATTTTTATTGAGCCTAATAAGCTTTGGTGTCTTTCTCCAGGTTAGGGAGCTAACAGGTTGACTTGGAGGCCCTGGGAACAATAACTTGCACTTTCTAAAAAGCCAGGATTTCTAGTCAAGGATTTATTTCCATTCTCCTATTCTCAGCAAACCATTTTGCTTGCTTATTAGTTAATGAGTATGGAGAATAAGGGGAAACATTCCCTACTTGGTGTTAAGATACACATATGGGTCTGCTGAGATATTTCAAGTCTGGAACCTAACGGGCAAAATGTTGGGTATCTTCCAACGTGTGTCGCCAGCTGCATGTGAATATGCATCCCTGAAATGCTAGCATTTGGCAGCCATCAAGATCTGCAAATATTAAAGTATTCGTTCTTGGATCTACCTATATGTTTATAACTTGCCTCCCCCAACTGTGTGTGAGAGTCCAAAACCAAAGAATCCCCAAATACCCTTTATATGCTCTCTGGCTCTCACTCCCACACACACTCGTACGTGCATGTGCATGTATGCATAGTTATTAGTCAAAAATACATGCAGACATACACAAAAAACAAGGCAGAAAGGAAAGCTGCTCTTGAAGGGACATCATTTGCAAGCTGTAGCGTTTGCAGCTTCATTTTTGTTCTTTCATTTGATAGCAGATATTTCACTTTTCTTCTGCTTTTATAAAGTATTCTGTGCTGAGTATGAAGTTACCAGAAACTCGCGGAGGGCAACAGGGTGGATTAAGGCCACAGCAGAAATTGGTCTGAGAGAGAGACTATGGGGGCGAAAGGAAGCTGCAGGATAAAGTGGGGGCTTCTAAAGGGAAAAAAAAAAAAAAAAAAGCCTGTAGATAGCTTTTGGGATTCTTATTCCAAATGAACTTGCAAACCTCTTCTCCTGTGGGTCTGGCCAAATGATTTCAGCCATTGCAAGTGATGATTGCAGTGCATACCTCTGTCGCAGAGGCAGCAGGCATCGCTGGAGAAACGGGGGATTTAACAGCTGGCGGGGGGAAGGGTGGAAAAAACAGAAAATGACCCCCTACATTTGAAGGGCGTGATGTTTCTTGCCTTGTCTCCCTCGCCCCCACCGCGCTTCCTTCCCTCCCTCCTACACGCGTATTAATAAAGCGAATAAGGATTTCAAGCTATGCAGTTCTTGGAAATAGGTTGGAGAGCCGGCGGTGCCGTAGCCGATGTGTGATTCTCCTTTTAGGAATGAGTCCCATGCGCTGTGTTCAGGGCTGGGGCGCAAAAGCCTCGCTGCCAGCCAGGGCAGAGGCGAAGCATCTGCAGCCTTTTCGTTAATGTTCCCTCGGTGCTCGGAAAAACAGCATTTCTGAAAGCAAAATGGTATTATGGATGTAAGTTATAACGTAACTTTGTTTTTTATAAAAGTTCCTATTCAGCGCGGCGCAGAGCTGGGAGGCTCCGAGCAGGGCAGGACACTTCACAGTCAGATTGAAGACGGTAAACACATACAGGAGATAAAAGTTTGAGATTCTTTGGGGGGAAACCTGGTCAGAATTCAAGCTTTTGATGTGGACATGAGCCTCGTCTCCAGTGCCTCCAAGTTCCAGTAAAGTCAGACTGGAGATGCAGTCTCTCCTCTCGCCCTTTCAGCCCCCGCCGCCACCACCACCACCACCTCAGACGGGTGGCTGGTGCACTGGAGGTCCTGCTTTCATCTGACTCCTTCTCCTTTTCTGTCACAGTGACCTCCAGTGGTTCTCCTCATTTACGTCCTGCGTGCTGTGTCCTTCTGAAGAAATTGGGCTAATTTTTTCCTTTTTTTTCCTTTTCTTTTAAACATCCACAGAGCAAAACCCATTGAAGGGAAGAAGTCAGAACGCATCAGGTTTTTCATCAGATTATTATTGTTGCTTGTGTGGGCACTGGATTCCTCCTTGCTGAACGTGCAGCAAAGGCACGCATCTGTGAGACTGGTGAAATAATTAGCTGGTGAAACAGAACCATTACTTGTGACTATTAAATAAATGAGTAAAACCGTTCTGAGATCTGCCAAAATGTTCACATAGAAAAAAAATCAGACTGCTCAAGGGGAGGGAGGGGGGGTGAGAGGCTTGGAAAAACTGATTTGCTCAAGTTTGAAGCAGGTCAGGGAAGACTGGGGGAGGGGAAGGGACTAACTTCATCTCTGAGGTGGTCCCACTTTCAAGAACTTTGTGAGCCCTCTTTCTGGAAGTGGTTCTCTTTATACATTCAGACTTGGCTGGCAGCGGTCACCTTGCTTGGCCTTCCCTTATTTAAAGAAACAGCTGCATATGTCAGTGTTTTTGTTGCTATTACTTTGTACCTTGTGCCAGAAGCTCTGAAGCTATGAGCCTGCTCACCTTATATGTACAGCATATAAATCTGTACTTTAAAGAGGGCTGATGGGACAGTCCTGGAGGACGGGAATGAAAGGGAAGGGCATCGGAGGCGAGGACTGAGACACCTCTGTACGCAAAGAAGACACAGATCATTACAGACTGGAAGAGGAACTGTGTTGAAAAGGAGTCAAATACCATCCAACTCTGAGGGGCCCTTGGGAATATTTTTTATGCAGGCAAAACTACCAATGAACTCAATGGAAGGTTTGCCTGGTTAAGGGCTCTTGAATATAGCCCCAGAGCATCCCTCCTCATGCCTGTCCTAGCCCAACAAAAAAAAGCAGAAGTCTGGCTGTTGAAGAAAATGATCACGAATGAATTTGTAGTCTGTCATTGAAAACAGTATCACATATATTTTTTACACAGTATACACGCAAATTTTGTTGCTTGGAAGTACCTACGGTGTTCACTTGTCTTCTGAGATAGCTATTGCATCTCATCTGCTGTGAGATCTTCCTCATTCTTGCTAGCCCTGCCTAGTGGCAGAAAGGAAAAATTCTGGTGAAATGTGGGATGACTCCCGAGACTCCAGCGTGAGCTCAACCTTCTGTGCTAGCTACTGGTATTTTTTTTCCAGCTGGATGACAAGCCTGCCCTCAGACAAGCTGGGTCTGAGATGATAACTCCTAACATCAGCAAAAGCTCTGCAGGGTGTTTGCAGTGCACCCGGACAAGCGTTCCTTTCACGATCCCTAACGGACGTTGTAGATGCCGCTGTAGGTTGTTCCATACAATCCTACCTAGGCTCTGACAAATAAGACCACATCGCAGACTGCTCTTTCCCAGCTTCAGGCGACTTGCCACTGTGCTCTCTTTCCTCTTAATGTGTTAAAATCACCTAGGATGAGCTGCATGTTTTCCTGAGGTCTTTTTTTCAGAGAATTTTAATTAGATCCTTGTAGTTGTTTTTCATTATGCATGCGTATGTTCTTACTACAATGCTGTTTAAATAATAACGTGCACGTCAAATTGTTCGTGTAAGTGTGTTCTAAATTTACTGGTGATTTTGGACTGTGAGACTAACTCTTGTTATGTCTGTCTCTGTTGGTCGCTGGCTGCTGGCTTTTTTTATAAGTGTAACTATTAATGGTCCCAGTGGGTTGATCTTTGTCTGATAAAAGCGTCTTTTAAATGGATTAAATATAAATGACGGATCATCTGTCATTAGAGCTGCTCTTAACTCCAAGTATTTACGCCATGTCATCTTATCATTATCTGAATAACACAAATACAGTCATAGTGATTGTGATATATTTATTTAAAGTTTTCGTTCTCCTGCCAATAGCGAGCCTCTGAAAATGAGCAAAGCTGAGAGCTCTGGATCTACTTAGACCTACGGAGTCCTGACATGAGAGTAAGTCCAATGAAAAAAAAAAAAAAAAAAAAATCAGTGGATGTCAGCTGCATTTCATTAATGTAGATAGCATTTTCTGTATCTTATTTCACGATCTGGTGTTTCAAATATAAACAAATCTACTCTGTCCTGTGAGGAACTTCCTGTAGCCATTGCACAACAGCTAGGCTGCTTGAGAAGAGACCTTTTAAAGAATAGTCTCTCTGTATCTTTTCGCACTTAAAAAAACGCCCAAATTTTGTCAAGTTTTTATTCTGCTGCCATTCCTCACAGTATACCATTTGGAACTGACTGTCGCCCAGGCGGTTGTCAGGAATGCTGTCCCGTGCTGCCCAGCCGTACTGAGAGATGAGCCTTTAGATCTTCCCAGCTGCTGGTGGTGGCTCTGCCCCCGTTCTTCCCAGGAGTACAGGGGCTCTGCGGAGTCTGTGCGTCGTCACGTTTTTGCTGTGTGCAGCTGATAGATTCTAAATCCAAAAAAAGACGGAGGACCTCTCTGTGACCAGCGCTTGCAATACTGAGCACTCGCGTATGCGAACAGCCCCTCTGTGGTCAAGGAGACCGTCAATCCTTGCTTATTTATCGATTGTGAGCAATCGTATCGATGTATCAGACTCAAACTGCTCGAGGCTGTAAAGCAAGCCTGTCAACCCAAAGTACATTTAAGCTACCTTCTCAGGATAGTTAGTGAGTTACAAGGAGACTTGTCCTTCATCTCTTGTCGTTTCATATGTGTAAGTGGAATGTCATCACTATACAATGAGAAGACTCATCATTATCCCCAAAAGTGTGATAAGCCCATTTTGTCTTACAAAAAATGTATTAAGCCTGTGTGCTTTCCTGGTAAATCTCTCTTGGTTATTATTGGAACAGGAACTGGAGCGATGCAAAAGATAGAAAGGAAAAGAATCTGTTTACAGACACTTCTTCCCTGCTGGCATTGAAAACTGTAGACGTTTTAAGTGGGTACAGCAAAGCACTATAATCTTCCCTGTTTTGTAGCAGAATTGCAAAAGCAGACTGGCCTAAAAACCTAACTGAGGAACTACTAATACCCCCAGTTCTCACGTTGGTGGGTCACCTCTCCTGTGAGCCCCAGCCTGGATGAGAGGAGCCTTGGGGCAGTTTGCATTTCACACTGAGGGTTGATCTGGTTGCAGGACTGAGCTATCGACAAAGTCGTGTACAGCCACTTTTTCTTCTTATTGGGAAAAGAATAGGTCTTCTCTGGACCAGCATTACTCTGTGATTTACTCTGATGTGCTTGTGTGTTTCCGTGTCCTTTCAGCTACTAGAGGGTGAAAGAGGGCAAAAATAGGTTTCTGAACACAGGTAAAGTGACTAACAGTGTGAAAACTTGAAATGCATCAGAGTAGGTCTTCTTCACTCCTCCAGTGTTGCGACAAAATGGAAAATTTGGAGACACAGTGGAAAACACAGGTTACAAGACAGGATACTTTTTCCGTTTTTTGTGCCCTAGTTTTCTGTTTGAGGGATCCAGATCTTACAAAATGTAGTTCTAATGGTATTAATCCCCACAAATCCCTCCCGCCTCTAACACGCTTGTACATGTACAGTCACGGCAAGAGAAAGGCCGTTCCAATATCTTGATGCTAATGAAGGATTTTTCATTAGTGCATACGTAGACCTTACCTTGTAGTTCCACTGGGAAAAAAAAATCTCTTCAAATTTTCTGGTTTTCCTTAAGGGAAGCTTGTCCACAATACTTAAAGTGGTCTTAAACGTGCTTTCTAAAGTCCAAATATGTACTCTAGTGTAGGAGTGCATCCAGTAAGGTGCAGAGGATGCTCACCTGCATTGTCAAAGAACAGGATCCAGCTGTTGGAAAAGGACAGTCCATGGCACATGCATTGCAAACCACTCCGTTGGATCACTAACTCATTCAGAAGGAGAGGCATGGAGAGGGTTAGATCATAGATATTTTCCACAGTAAATTAGTTAACATTAACTATAGGAAAAAATTATTTGCTAGGAGAAGAGTCCAGGAAACCAATTAAAAGAGAGGACTCTAGGGGGTATATATTCAAAGAATTGTGTGGGAAGTTGTGTGCATAACTTCCACTGAAGTTAATGTCTAGAGGGGCATCGTGGTGGATGGGTGATGAGAACTGTCTTTAAGCATGGTCACCTTTATCTGCGTGAATACTGAAACCTATGACTTACTATCTGATGACTGTATTCAAAGCCTGAATTAAAGAACTGGGATAACCAACGATGAAAAAAAACCCAACAATAAACCCAACAAAAACCAAACCAACAAAACCTGGCGGGGGCAGGGGGAGGAGGGCAAGCTATACAATAATGTTTTGCCTTTCGGCACCGAGCTTTCAGCAGAGCTCAGAACACTTCAGAAAAGTGGGCAAGTCTGACCCCATTTTGAATAACAACTGGGGTAAAGAGGTGAAATGACTTCTCCAAGGAGTCTCAGTGCTCCCGTTGTTAAAACTGGGGGCGAATGGACATTCACCTTTCCCTGCTTTGTTCTTGAAGCTCTTAGAAGAAACTGGTGGTGGTCTCAGTACAGCACAAAATATATACTTTTTAATGAGTTTGTTGTTCACGTGACCTGACTCCTCATGCTGATGGTTTCCATTTTATTATGGGAGGTATCATGGCGTGGTGCTTAAAAGGTAGTTTGTGTTTCCTCTACTTGTATCTATTTTGTAATCAAGTAAAGGCCTTCAGACTCCAGAAAAACTATTCCAGCACCCTTTCTCTGCAGTAAATTATGACCAAATAACAAAATGTTTTAAACTCTCGAAGACTGTAACTAAATACAGCCAGCATTCCCCTGCTTTCTGAATTACTGCAAGAGAGCCAAATTCTCTGTGGTGGCTCAGGAGATCAAGGGCACTTACTCATAAGTGAACATGCATGCTTCCTACACTGTAGGTGCATTGTATTGGGAATAGTGCTGTCCACATGTTGAGATGGTGAATGCCTAAAACTAAGCCAAATAGTTCCTGTGCCTGAAATCCCTTCCTTGAGAGCATAGAGTCATTTCATAGTATAGGCGTAAACTACATTGGCTTTTTTGTGTGTCTTGAACGCCAAATGAATGTCTGTATTTACAAAGGACCACGAAACAAACTCTGTGAGTGGAACTCTACTGTTAGTGAGCCGCCACTGCCAAGCACACAGAGCCTAAAAAGGTCTGTTATTGAGGTCCAGCACAGGGTAGCTGCTGTGAAGAGCTGTCATCTTTTGATGTCTCTTAACAGCTTTTAAGTTCTGTAGTAAACACGGTGACTACTTTAAAACCAGAGCAGCAGCGGGGTGCCAAATGTAGGTTCCCTTTGGAGGTCTTGGGCAGTAACATTTCTGCCTGCGTTAGCTGGATCTGAGAGTCAGGACAGCTGCTCAGTGCACTTCTGAGGTAGCCCACCATCTCCTATTCTGACACCCTGGCTTCATTTCTTTGTAATTCTGACTCATCTTTGACCTCTCAAGCTGAAAACTAAACTGTCTTTTTGAAAATTTCAGCCAAACAATCATACCATTTTTAAATGCGAAACAAGGAAAACCCATTGTATTATCCATGTTAAAAATATTCTGGAATTTCTTCTGAGAAGCTCCAGCACCTTTGTGGCTCAGGGGAAAAAGTGGAAATTTGGAAGTGCATCCTCTGCATTGGGAATGCTGTTTCATCATGTTGAGGAACACCTGGCCCTATTGTAACCCCCTGAAAAATCACACTAATTTAATGACGCAAAAGCCACCACTGGTGGTGGTCCAAGTCCTGTGCGTGACTGTACTTTGAGTGCACATCCCTTACAAGAAACACAAGGTCAGTGCCTGTGAGCCAGGATGTGGAAGAAGGACTTGCTGAACCAGGAGACTGGTAAAGGAAGCTGACGTGGGTGAGTTAAGGTCTGGGATTAGCTGGCCAAAAAAGGAGGGAAGATGAAGTGCTGCTGGTGATAGTGGGGACCAGAAGAAACAGAGCGGAAAGGACTTGGGGTGTGGAGAGAGGAGGAGTGAGTGGGTGGATGGTGACAGAAATGGTGGGAGCAGAAACAGCGAGCCAAGGAGAGCGCAGGGCAGCTGACGTCGGATGAAAAGAGAGGAGCTGGATTTTGGTTTCCACAGAGGAAAAGGAATGAGGCATGGATGGGGAAGCAGAGGTGGGAGGAGAGAGAGGGAGGAGGAAACAGGTGGCAGAAGGAAGAACTGTAACATCTGACTGTGTAATCCCGGCTCTAACTGTAAAGTGGGAGCAAAGAAGCCAAACGAGAGTTGCATGAGCAACCTGCCTTCTGGTACTTCCAAACCCTTGGAGTGCCTTCTTACCCATAATACCATCCATTTTAGGCATGTTTCAGTGTCTACATGTGCCATCAAGTGGGCAGACATACATGAATGTAGAAGTGCAGTCTTCCAAGAGTTCATACAATGCAAAGGGTGAAACTCTAGCACCATCTCTTTTTTTCATCTTAGACTTGTCGTCATGTATATCAGAAAATACCAGGATAAGTCCTGATTATTGCAGGGTCTTTGAGACAAATTGAATCATTTGGGTTGAGCTGTCTGAGGAACTGAAATCTCTGGAAGATTTTAGCCCCTCACGGTTAGGAAGGCAAAGCTGCTGTTGTTTACCTCAGAAACAGGGGTCGTCAGGATTTATTTTCCTGCAAAGCTGAGAGCTCAAAAAACCTTGCATTCGGCTTTGCAGAGTCAAGTCCAACAGTGTGCAGCAGTGACTTTCAAACCATAGACTGTGAACCACAGGATCCATAGACAGCTTTCATAAGGCCTGTGTAAAGGTCTTGAAGAAAAACAGGACTTTTGCTTAAATTCGCTACAATCACAAATTTTACATGTAGAAACTAGGAAAAAAATGCAAGTCCCTAATGGATAGTGTAAAGATATGGGGGAGACCAGAGGCACTTCAAAATCAGGCCTCCTTTTATGAAGTGGCCAGTTCTACAGAGCCAAGGTTTAGCATTTGGGTGTATGGGATTTTTTTTACGCTTTTTGGGCCCCCTGTCTGTCAAGGATCATCCTTTCTGATGAAGATAAATTGCCTCTGCCCACCATAACTTTAGGTTTTAGTTCCAGCTGGGATATGCTGGTAATCCTGAGATACAAAATCGTCTTCTGAATATATTGCAGTTAACTTCAGTTGTATAAATCCGAGCATTAGCTGGATACTATAAATAGGCAGGATGTGCAAGAAGGCCAAGCTGAAAATGTGCAGGAACCATGCCTTCTTTCTTTAATGCAAGCCCAAAGTTGTGCTACATTTCATTATGTATAATATTTTTCATCTGAAAAGGAAACAATACGCGTGTGATTTGTGGCTGTAGTAATTAACTGGACATAATGAAGCGCTGAATTTCACACTTCGGAGAAGTGGATGGGGGAGGATGGGTAAGTTTTTCTCAAGTTTTCTTACTTTTAGTGCTTTCTTGGAGGTAATTTTCTGCAAGATTGGGTAGAGAGCAGAAATACATCTGTTTTATATTATATGATGGCTGTACTTTGGCAATGGAAAAAGATGGCACTTAAAAAAAAGGAAAGAAGAATAAAAAAAGAAAAGCTTGGCAACTGCAGAATGGAGCAACAATTACAAGAACTATCTTAAAATTCCCAGGATTTGTAATTTATTTTTCCACACTTGCATTTTTCTGTTGTTGCTGATGTTAAAGGAGTGAGACAGAGGAAATTCAGTAGGATTTTACAAAGTACTAATATCTCCATGAAACAATCTCCTTTATTCAGGTTGCCCCCACAGCAGCTGCTGTGATTAACGTGTGGGTGGTAGCGAAAGGGATAGGAAGCAGGACTCATATGTTCACTTTAAAAAAGGGATAGATCGTAATTTTTTTCTGTTGTTTTCTTCAGCCACTGGCCATGAAGTAATGAAGGTAGTCTCCCCCCTAACTGCAATTATCTAGGGGTATAAGGCAGAAGTAAAATTAATGCAGACGTTTTTTTGGAATCCGAGCCATGCGAAGCATCTTTGTGGTGGGAGAGGGGAAAAGTTATTCAAGAAATGCAACAGTACCTAGTGATGTGTCACCTACTGCGGTTTCCATTTTTTTCTTTCCTTTGTATATTCACCCAGGAAACACTCTCCCCCCCCCCCCTTAACATAAGGTGGTCCCAAACTACGAAGAGCTGAGGTACTCTACTCATGTGGTAGACTTTGCATCTTTGAGTAAAGTCGGTGGGAGCCGAGGACACCGAGCATCTGTCTCTTTTTGAGCGAGATGACGGGGACAGAAAAATTGTAACGCTTCAGCCTTCGCAGGGCTGGAGGCTGGAAGGGTTGGGAATGGTGTTTTCCCACAGCGGGGTCTGAGCTATGTGACAGTACCCCCAGGTGGGTCAGGCACTTAGCTGACTGGAAATAAAGCGCTGGAACAAACTCTGTTCCGAGTGATTTTTAAAGTGAAAGCTAACGTGAAAATGTGGGAGTTTGAACCAATGTAAACACATTAAATTTAAACCGATTTTCAAATGTAGTAGAGAAAAATATAGCGCTCCTGCTCTTGAGATTCCTAAAGGACACAGCCTTCTGAGTTATGATTTAATTAGATTATATTTTATTAGACATTCTTTACAAATTTTAAAATACTGCTATTATACATGCACAAAGGAAAATCAGTTTGAACAACTGTATGTAGGCATTCATTGAAGTCAACCACAAAACAGGAACATTTTATGTCAGTTATCAATGTACTCGATATGTATATCTAAAGTGCATTATGTTACAAAAAATATAGAAAGTCAGCAGCACCAAGATACGTTCACAAAATAAATACACCAGTCAACAAAATAAATTATGGTAAATGTGACAATAATAATTGTCTTAGCCTTAGCCAAAAAAAAAAAAAAAAAAAAAGGAAAATTCACAATAACCAAATGTGCAGTTTCAGAGAGCAATGGGGGAAAAGGTTTTATTCTGAGCATTTACAATATTTACAGGTAATAAATATTTTAATACTTCCCATATGTTCACTATTACAGAATACTGCAATACGTCTTCCAAAAATCTCTTGCTGAAAATGTCAGCGCCTCCTGCAAAGAAAAAAAAGGACAGAAAAAATAGAAAAATTAATTTTCACTTCAAATACATGGACATAAAATTAATAGCAAGAGTGCCACAGACTATAACGAGTATGCCTTGCTAGTAAACATTTGCAATAATAGGACCTGTATAACAATGCTACAGTTTTAGACATCTTTTCAAGACCTCTACTATATTTTCCTCAGGGCAACTCAGCTAGCAGTCTGAAGACCTGCAGTTTGTCACGACACTGGGGTCATCTATTCCACTACACTGTACACTCAGAGAAATAGGAAGGGGGTTTAGTTTTCTTTAGAGCCTTACGCAAGAAGATTCCCGAGTGCTACAGGTAGAAAAAAATTGTATCAACCTATAATAAATAGGCCAAGTGCTAAAAAGAACAAAGTACGGCTGGAGAAATGAGAAATTGGTTTTGAAGAGAAGAAAAAGAGTCTTTGTTGAATACTGTGGCAATCATGGCCCTGCTGTGTTAACCTCTTGGCTGTGATGCCAGGCTTCTGATTAAAACAGTCCCACGGGGCTTATTTGGTCTATTTTTCCCGCTGCCAGACCACCTGTTAGACAAGGTGTCTGTTCACCTCGGAGGTATATATTTCCGTGGTGTCACGGACAGGAGTATACGCAGTACTCGTGCAGTAAAGGCTGCTCAGGTCTTGAAGTGAGCAGAGCCTTGATAGGGCGTCTCTTGAGGTGCTTGACCGAACAAAAAGACTATAATCCTGAAATTTTCCCTCGGTGAGCCAAAGAGCTGGGTCCCGAAAGACAACGGGCGCCTCTTCGTGTTAAGCTCTGACTCCTGTTGCGTTCAGTCCAAGCTGAAACAGTCCTAAGATTTGGGAGTTTTCTAAGGGATGCTGGGAGCCCGGTGTGAGTTCTCTACTCCTCCCTTCCTCCTGAAGGCATGAGAAGAAAAGCAGAGCCTGCTCCTACCCTGTCAGTATAATACTTATACTACAGTATTATTTTAAGTTACTTCTTAGCGGTGCTGCAGGAAATGCGGAAGGGTTGGGCTTTTTTCCCCTCTGTCCCTGTGAACGGCACATTTCTGTAATGCACTTTAGTTCCCTGGGAAACAGCTATAGGGTGGAATGCGTAGCTATAGGATGGAGCGGGATTCGCTCTGTTGCTGGACTGATCACCGAAGCTGCGGGTAGCATTCCACATGGCAGACATGTGTGGGTGTGAGACGCAAAAAAAAAGCAAATCCTTGAGAGTTTAAGAGGGGTTTTTTTACGTACACATTGAAAGTGAGACTACATTTAACATTAGGGAGTTTACTCATTTGAAAGGTTTCTTAGGAAATTAGGTAATAGCAGCTTAATTGAAGTGGAATGGGAATACAGCTGGAATGTCCATGAGAAAGAATTTTTTTAAGTGCCTGGAATGGAAATGCTAGGATGAAGCTCCTATGAATGAAGTCAATAATTAACTACTAATATTAGGGTGTATCCAGGCTATATTACAATATGTATAATGATGGCACACAATTCATATAGCATGACTGTATATGTGTGTCTCCACTACACAGGCCTTTTTTTAAAAGGGTGACATTTTCAATTTGGCTTGGATTTTAGGTTTTGTTTTAGAGTTTAAGCTAAGCCACATCTTGACAATGGGCTCTATACTAATGACTACTTGCAAGCTGCTTTCTGTGATCTGGTCCCCGATTTTGCAAGATTGGCTTCTTTTATGAGGTGCTTCTGTAGTAAGTCGAAAGATCTAGCGAGCACATGCTTTTGGGCCTTTTTTCTGACCTAACCCCGAAATTTTGGGATCAAGATTGGGTGGAGGGAATTGGCAGGAGGATTTTAATTCAGTGTGTTGAGCCGAAAAGAAGCACAAAGTTACAGTGGCAAGAACCCTTAAAGGTTATCTTTGCACCTCCTTGACATTCACCCTGCTGCATTATCCATATCCACTTCTTCACTGTAATGACGCTTTTCCTAAGCTGCAGCTAGCCTTAGGGGTGCTGCAAAAGCAGCTTCTACTGGTCTAGCCCATGGAAATCCCGTCTGCACACACCTTCCTTGGCCCACACCAGCAGATAGCGTAGAAGTCCCTGATTCAGCTTGGGACAGCTGAGGAATCAGCCTCACTCAGATGTGGTCATCCCTCCATCTAAAATGTGCTTGCCCACCTTATGTCAACAACTGCACGGACAACCGCACGGAACCTGACTCCCTTTATCTAAAGTACACGTCAGGGAGTTAGGACTTGCTTTCTTTTAAAGTTTAGAAAGTATCTCTCTTGCCAGCCTACTGGGATAACGACAAGCTCGTATACTAGCAGTTTCTTAAGAGCTGAACCAGCATATTATGCTCTCTACTTGTGAAGGACGAATTTCATCTTCCTGTTTTATGGCTCCTCTTTGTTTAATCATCTTCAATTAAGCATCTAAAATACAGGTCTTGTCTAGGAATCTGCTTCTTGCCCTGGAGAAATACTGCATCTTGGGCAGTAATATCAGTAAGGTAAAGCAGGACTGCCCTCAGCAGCGTGGACTCCACAGTAAAGCTGA
The DNA here is from genome assembly GCA_035590195.1 of Aviceda cuculoides. Lineage (NCBI taxonomy): Eukaryota > Metazoa > Chordata > Aves > Accipitriformes > Accipitridae > Aviceda > Aviceda cuculoides. The sequence goes on from JAVJGG010000024.1 coordinate 4,908,426, forward strand.
TGGCCTTCAGCCATCCAACCGTACTCGAAACAGTAGGAACTAGGAAAATCAACAGGGTAGTACCTGTAATTCTTTTACGTATCCCATTGGATATACAACCAAAGACAGAGTAGTAAGAAAAAGAAATGACAGTTGAAATGCCCTAGGATGTCTTTTCCCTACATTCAAGATTTCTGTGGGCCGAAAACAGGTGTTAGTTATTGGCCACCGCAGCTCCTTAACATCTGTTGAAACATCAGGCGTCTCCTGACCGGAGTCCCGGAGCGTGTCTTTCCTAAGGCACTGAGGCAAACCCGCCTCTCTTACTTCACTACTAACTGCTACAGCCATGCTAACTGGTTTATGACCCGGGACACCGAATGCCTAGCCCCAAATGCCGGTAACTCCTGTAGATGCCAGCAGAAGTTGAGGCGATGGAGCACGTTGCAAACTGCAGCCTGTAAAGCTTAACCCAAGGCTGGATTTTAGTAAATCCCGCAGCTGGCTTCTCTTTCTGAGGGATTTACTGTGAGCAAGTGGCACTTCTCTTATGTCTCTATTCTGCCAAAGCGAAGGGGAGGAGGAGAGAAAAGGGTGGGTGTTTTGCCGTTGAAAATGCAAATATTTGAGGAGAACCGAGGAGTGGGCTTCTTGGCTTTGTCTGCAAGTGTGCAGGCTTCCACTCCAGCTGAGATGGCTGCGAGTGGACAAGTCGCTTGGGACACCTGGGCTGAAGTCTCCAGCTCGCCGCTGCCCTGAAAACCCTTCATTGTCATACATGAGAGAAGCACGTCTCTCCCCAAAAGCAATGCTCAACATTTTTCAGCAGCAACGTCATTGTTTCACGAGCTGGCAAAAAGATGGAGCTGAATTAAAAAGTCCTAATGGCAGGGAAAATTTTATGGTGAAAGGCTGGTCTGCGTTGTTTGCAGATATTACTAAGAGAGAAATTTTCCGTGTTCTCCCCTAAGGTTAAACAGTAAAATGAAAAACTGTAAAGTAAGGGTAGGAAAGTTGCCAAAAAAAGGAGGCGTTGAGAGGGAGGAAAGAAAACTTCGCCATTTTATAGATGCAGAGCCTTAAATAAAACTCAAAGCTTTCAATCTGCTGAGGCCCAAGTGTGGGACCAAGATCTGACATGAGAGACACCACGGGTAAAACAGGAAAGGAAATTGTAATGTCTATGATGTGCTTTCTTTTTGCAGAAACAGCTTTACTTACTACTCACTCAGCTTCGGGAAGCTTATTTTGGAAATAAGTGGTTTACTTGAATTGTTTGTCATAGGGAAGAAAGGCTTTGTCACCAGTACAAAGTGGAAAGGGTACTTACCTCCAGAGAGCACCTTGAGGCCGTGCTCTGCTTGAAAAGCCACTGCCCAGTTATGAGCATAAAGGTGTATTATTACTCCAGGTTTGAGTAAGGCCTTGGCCTCTCACACCAAAGGGTAGGAAGGTCAGTAAATATATGGTATGCCCCCCCCCAAAGGATATAGCAGAATTACCTTAAAGTGTGATGATGTGTAGTAACAGAGTTGTCCAAGAGCGGGCTCTCGGTCACGCTGCTGCCATACACGCCAGAATTTAGCCAAGCCGAGCGGGCTCGCCTCTTTTTCTTCTCTTGTTCCTTACGTTTTCCAGGCTTTGCTTTCTTTTTCTTCCCCGATGCCTTCAGGGGCTGCTCCTTGTAGGTCTGTGATTTGTTTGTCTCCTGAGTTAGGTATCTGCCCTCATCTTCGCTACCAAATCGGACAGGGTAGTTCTTCGTGTTGGTAGCAGGCTTAGGGTTAGGTGAAACCTCTGAAGTTGCACGGATTTCTGCAGTGTTGACACCTTCAATTAAATTTTGAAGGAATATTCTTCTTCGTAAGTCTTGGATTGACTTGCCCTTGTCATGCAATAGCTGGTGCTCCGATACAGCCCGTTTCCTAAAGAAAGAGAAGAGAGGAGGGGGGAAAAAAACCATTTAGGAACTGGTTATCGCCCAGTACTTGGCAGAGCTTCTCTTTCCTCTGGCAGCGGTGGCCACAGTGACTGTGTACCAGCTCTCAGGCTTGGAGACATCCAGTTAAGTCAGACTGCTGGAGCAAGTCCTGCTTCTCAGAGTAGCTGCTCCCTGCAGAGAAGGGAAAGACCTAAGCGGGTAATAATTCTCAGCTGACCGATCACACACCACTGGACCTGGAGCTGGATTAGTCACCGCTCTGTTCTAGGAAAGCATTACAACTCTCAATATATCACACTTCAGGCAGTAAAAGCAGGAAGGCAGTTGTCAGAGATAGGAAAAATAAAGGGTCGGATAATGGAGCACCGCAGTCAAGCAAGAGAGGGAATAGCAAGTATTTGTATTGAAGCCGGAAGCGGTGTTTATACAGCATCATTCTAATAATTTTCTTCTGCTCAGTCATGTACTTCAAAACATAAATAAGTACATAAAAGTGCATTTCATTTCTAAATTTAAGTAAGTGCATTTGCAGGAGTGTAATGGAAAAATGGTTGAATTTGGGTGCCTAAGACACAGGCACTTCAGTCCGTAATGAGCTATCCAGAGAGGCAGCCTGAGCATCAGCAGAGATGAGCCTCAGCCGCTCCTGTTGATTTTACTGCTTGGCCACTTGTGTCTAATTATAGTTTTAGATGTCTTTCCTGTATTCCTTTAAGCATGATCTTTTGGGGCCAAATTTCTTGTCTGCTGTCCTCTCTGAGTTTTACATTAGCGCTCTTCACGGGATCTTCTTCAAGAGCATCCTGGTTTGTTTGTGTGGGTCTCTGGTACTTCTCCAGAGTTCGTGACCTTTTGGTTCACTAACCTCTGTCTTGTTTTTGAGGAACTGGGAGACGGTTAGCTAGCTGTCTGTTAGAGATGTCGTACTGGCAAAGAAGGTATGAAATGTCTAAGGAAAGAAGATACAAGTGGCACCTGGATAATAAATATCTGTGAGAAAATACATGCTTTTTCCTTGATGTGGGATAAACACACAGCTGCACTGTGAACCACAGAAAGAGTGCAAGCTGGGATTTTAGCTATGTTCCCATGAATGCTATAATACAGTTTATCCTTCCAATTGCCCTCCTTCCGTGTGCAGAGGTTGGCTATGTATCCTCTCGTCTTGCATCGGGGTACTGCGTGTGACTGGATTCTTACTGGCCAAAGAAAATGAATTCACTGCCTTGCCTGTCGTATAATCATTTGGTCAGTTAGCTGGATAAGAAGTTGTTTCTGCATATGGGTGAAATGGGAGAAGACACATAACTGGGAGTGAATATTGCTTCCTTCCATCCCATCCCTAATTATCCTGCCACATTACCAGGTTTCAAAATGTGGTGGACGAAGTCAGCATGCTAAATGACTGGGAGTGCTCTGCACTTTGTCTTTCTCAGTCCCTTCAGCCAAACTCTTGATTTGTGATTCGATCAACAGCAGAGCTCTGTGAAATTGGCAGCTTCAAGTAGCGTTTGTTTAAGAGCATCCCCTTCACTTTTTGTCTTTGTAGAGCTGCACTTTTTGAGTATTGGGTTCAAGCGATGGGTTCAAGTGATACTACATCTCTATTACTCAGCGTAAAATTCAAACAGCAGCTTTCCCCCTTTCTACAATGAGATGGAAAGATGACTCTTGTTTTTGCATTAAGTCATACAGTAGGAATACTTGCTCGAAATCAGGCCTAGATATACTCAGGTTTGTGAGCACACATTTGACCATTGTCTATGTTTTAAGTGTCCCCAAATCAGTTTTGGATGACTTTGGGCTTTAGGGCAAGTATTTTATGCCCTTCAACTCTGTCCCTAAGCAAAGATGCAATGTGATAATACTGAGCTGAACCCATATTGTTTTTCTCTTCAGTGCAGCTGTGACCATTAACGCAAGCTCAAGATCTCCCCCAAGAGAATTTTACTGACCTGTGCACTCCCTGAAGCTCTCCAATAGCCATCTCTAACAACCTTCTCATTAAGGGCAGCCTGATTTGCAAGTACGCTAATAAAACTAGCACCTTGGACTCCTCGGAGTGGCATACTTCTGTGCTGCTTGTCAAGCTGTCCGCTGTAGCTCACGTTACATTCCTAGCTTCAGGAATCTATTTTCCCAGGACATTTGCATGGGAAATGCAGTTCTCCTTTCACTCTTCCAGTTTATAAAAAAGCATACAAAATCTCAGTGCTTTACTGAGCCTAAAACAGTATGTCTCATGTGATGAGCAAAGCTTTCCTACTGCCTCTTGCGAACTACCAAGGATAATTCCTTTTATCACAGACAACCTAAAGCTGCCTTAATCCTGTAATGTGTATTTGGTCAATTTACTCACTGTGACAAAATCTTGAATCTCTAAAGCCTGTTATTAAAGTACTCTTGATTGAAAAGCTATTCCATTTTACAGAGCTGAAACCTAAAGATTTGGTTCCAATACACACAAGGCAGTCAAAGAGCATTACCAGATCTGCATCTTGATTGAGTATGCATTTCCAAAATAATGCAGGGATTGACGTGTGAGGGGTTAGTGTGCCAAAGAGGGTGGGTTTCTGTTTAAATGTCTGTATGATATTTAGCATCAAGTCTGGCCCCAAATAACATTCTGCTCTTCCAGATGATTGTATAACGTTATGTAGTGTTACATTTCCTGTGACTTTTATCACTCAGCCAGACTTAAGGATTACATTTTGCCTACTGACTTCCTTTGTACTCTCTAGATCAAAAATCTCCTTAAACCAAAGAAGATGTGGTAGATACATATCTCTTTGACCTTCTGCCTCAGTTATTCAAACTCCTATGTTTGTAAATCAGGGAAAAATCCTTGCCCAAGAAGGCTGATGTAAGAAGTGCTTCATAATGGAGATATCAACAATATCTCACCCACACACATAGAGTAGGAAGGCAATGGAAACCGGAATGATTGCATTCACATATTGGGTACGATATGTAAAAAAATATTAGGCTGTTAGGGTTAAGATGACCCACTAGAGGTCCCTTCCATCCTTCTATAAAATGCACCTCTCATTCAAGGAAAAAGAGTCTGTACCCAAACCAAGTGCAGTAAATGCTAAGCTTACATGTGGTAGGCACTTTTGAGAGAAGGATGTTGATGGTTTGTATTTGACCGGAGTGTCCAAACTAATTACTGTATCCAAGTACACTATGCACATAGGAGACTTAGTGTCTCATTATGGGGAAAACAGTAGAAATCCATGACTTGTGACTGTCCTGACTTCATGTACTTCCAGATAAGCTGTTCTTTTTAGGCACATTCCTTCTTCATTTTTTTTTTTCCCCTAGACATCTAGTGTCACTGAGAGCCAACATTCTTGAAGCGACAACTTTCTGTCTCAGAGAGTTGCTCTTATTTAACCATTATCATCCCTGACTATTCAGATTGGGTCCGATCCTAAGTTCAGCAAACTAACTGAAAATTATTCAGTCAGCTATCTGTCTGGATTTTGCAGGACTGAGTGCCCTTGCCACTGGCTCCAAAGGGAGTGAAAGCTGCTCAACCTATCTCAGGGTTAGGAAAAATATTTTGAATAGATCTGGGGACATGATGCTACAGTGTCTGGGCATGCTGATAAAAATATCTAATTGCACTTTGAGGCATTACTGGGTTTCTCAGAAGTTCTTTAGCAGTTAAAGGATTTCTATAACAAATAATATGTCTGGCAATCTTTTCTTGGGACAATTTGCTATTGCTTTCCATGGGAGATTTGCCTCAGTAAAGTCTGTAGAACCAGGCCTATGTCATTTTGATTATTTTTGCATGACTATAATAATGTGCTTCAGTATTTTCATCCGTTACTGGTTTAAGCCTTTGACTGAAAAAAAATATCTCTAGGCTTAAGTGAGTTATTAACCATTAACTCTAGGAATGGTTTGTGGTGATATTAAAACAGGACACATGTTTGAGTGTGGTGTCTGTGTTTGTGCTGTACCCACAAACAAAACTACGTGAATGCCACTAACTGACAGCTGACCAGTTTCTTGTGTGTGTTTTACATGCCATAGCAAAGAGGGAGCTGAGAAACGCATTTGGACTGTTTAGCTTCCACTTTTTTCCCCCCCCAGCAGGGCAGAATGGGGATGTTGGGAAAACCTCTAGCCCTGAGCTTTAAAAACAAGTGTTAGAACGATGTTAACTTCAAAAAGTGAGGTAGTATTTCTTAGCAAATCTAACTTTTTTAAAAACCAGATTTGGCTTAGATCCAGTTCAGAGTTTCCTAGCCAAGAAAATAACAGCATTGGACTGTACTTCAATTATTTTCCTTTTTTTAATTTCTGAAACTGAAGTTTGGTTCCTCTGTATCCAAGAAGAATAAAATGGTCTCAAATGGAAGAAATAGCTCAACAATAGCTTGCAGGAATACAAACCAGCTAAACGTTAATGAACTGGGAAGAGTACACTGTAGCATTATCAGCAATAACATGTTCTACACAATTTGCTGTAGGAGATTTGTAATAGCTGCCTGCCTGGTGCCAAAGTTTAGGTGTGTCTGAAGTCACTTCACCTGGGGGATTTTTTTTGTTTCTTAAATGGCAGAGGAAGTGCTATTTGGAGATCTTGTCCTTATGTATGTAATAAAACATTTACAAGGAAACCCATCTGAAATTGTTTGCTGTGTCATGTTTCCCTATAAGCTGTGATTGGATTTTCCAACCCTCTTTCTCCAACCTGATTTCCTTTTGAACTTGGTAACAATACAGCCCTCCACAGTAAGACTGAGGTGTTTCTTCCTTAGAAAATCTGATGCAAGTCCAGTGAAAGCCAGCGAGTTAGATGTGTGAGACAGCTGCTCCTACATCAGCCCAGTGGCTTCTCTTCTGCACATCGCGTAGGGGGATTAGTATAAAACACGGTGATTATTTTGGAAGGAGCAAAAAGGTCATTTCCTGAACAGACTCTCTTAAGTTACATTATCATTTATCAAAAAATATGCTTCTGCCTCAAGTCAGATACTGGACTCCCTTTGGAATTTTTTTTTTTTTTTTTCCCTGAAGTGGCAGAAAGCCAAAGGAATGGTTCAGTACTTCAGTTTCACGACAGCCCTCGCTACTGCGTGTTTCCCCTACCCTTATCAATATTGGCTCCCCGCCAGTGCCGAAGAAGACTCCTATGTCATTTAGTGCCACATAGGGCAGTTCGATAAAGCGGGATGCTCCCTACATGGGGCCTCCTTGGGCGCAGAAAGGTGCCTGGGCACTAGAACATATCGGACAAGCGCAAAGCTACATCACTTCTCCCCTCGGCAGAAGAGACCCTCAGCTTTAACATCTCCTTCCCCAAAGCTATATAAGGTCAGGCAGCTGAAAAGCTCCCTTTTCCCTGCCCCAAAACCCTTTTGCTTTCTGGCTTAGGCACCACCGGTGAGCACCTGGGGCAGGTAAAGCGGAGCCGCTCCGCCACAGAGCCGGCCCGGGGAGTGGGGGGGGGTGTCCGGCCGCCCCCCTCCCCACCCGCACCGTCACCGAAACGAGGGGAAGGGGGGGGACTAATTAAAAAAAAATAAATAAAAAGCGAAACTCACAGTCTGCGGCTGATCCCTTCTACTGATCTCCCGTAAGAGGGCACGGAGTAACTCAGGAGAAACACTGCGAAACTCCAGTGCTGGAAGAGTTTGGTGAACATTGTATCCGCCGGGTCTTAAAACCTGCAAGGAAAAGGGAGATCAGTCCCGAGGGACACATGCGCCAGCGCCGTCCTCAAGCAGTCCCCGCTTTGGGCTCTCCCAGCTTCCAGGCTGGGAAGGAAAAACAAACTTTGGGAGCTCTCGGCAGCCGCTCACTTCTTCCAAACTTCGCTCCGTCTCTCTCCCTTCCTTGCTGTCTGCCTCTCTCTCCCTCCCTCCCTCCCTCCTTCCCTCCCTCCCTCCCTCTCTCTCTCTCTCTGCCTCTCGCTGGCAAGATCTCTCTCAATATTAGTTTAAAAAAAAAAAAAATCATCTAGCTCCTATTTGAATCGGGTTAGAGAGCGCGTCCGTTTGTCTCCCTGAGCCCAGTTCAGCTCCAGTCCGCTGAGCCGCTGCCTCAGGGCTTTCTGTTACGGGAGAAGCCCTCTTTGCAGATAAGGCAAGATTCCCAAAAGTCAGCTCAGCTCCCCCCCTCTCTGTAAACACACACACACACACACACACAGGTTCAGGAGGAGGGGGTGGGGAGGGGAATGCATCTACCCATCTGTCTTTAAGTATACTTCTGGAGAGAAAAAAAAAAAAAAAAAAAAAAAGTCAGGTTCACGTCCTCTGGTTCCAGAAAGTTGGGTCCCCAACCGTGACAAGGACAGGGAAGGCCGGCAAAGAGCGCTGCCGGGCTGACCGGAGCTCTAAGAGCGGGGGGGGGGGGCTCGGGCGCCGCAGCTTGCCGGGGGCTGCCGCCGGCGCTAGTCGCGACCCGCCGGGCGGCCCGCG
>JAVJGG010000024.1:4921571-4942055 GCA_035590195.1 Aviceda cuculoides
TGCCCGCTGCGCTCCGCGCCGCGCCGCGCCGCGCCGCTCCGCCCGACCGCGGCCACTTGCCCCGACCCCGCTCCCGGCCCCGCTCGGTGAGGAGCTGAAGTTTCCTCAGGAGCTTGGCTTCTCCTGAGGGACAGACGTTCCGACTCGTCAACCCTTGGCTCTGAATCCGTAGGGAAGGAACCCGAGAAGAAACAAGGCGGCTAGGTCGGACACTCCCCCCAAGCCCCGCCGTCGGAGGGAGGCTGACAGACGTACCCGCTCCGAACGGTCGTGGCGCTTGGAGTGCTGACAGTGACCAGGCTTTCAACGCGGCCGGTGTTTTCCGTTAGTGCTCTGAAACCTGAAGCTGTTAAGCTGCCTCTCTCTAGGTCTGGTCTTGACTTTAAGCTCTAAATATCTCCTAACATAGATAGGGCTGGTTTATTTTGCTCCTTTTTTTTTTTTTTTTTTTTTTTGTGACTGAATATCTATTAAATACCAACAGGAACAAACGTGTCTGGTCTATTTGACTTGCACAAAACTATTACCAAGCTGGGCTGGCTGGAGAACAAGAATTCAATTTAAAGGAGGTGGGGGGAAGAAGCTTTGCAATTTGTTTTTGCGCGATGTTGGAACAAAATCCAGCCCTTTAGACATTTTTCTGAGAGGAGACAGACTCACCTCCTGCCTTGGAATAGCTTAGTGGTTAGTGTACTCATCTGGGATGTGGGACACCAGAGTTCAAGTCCTTCCCTTCTCTGATTCAGAGCCCTAATCCCTCGACTGTTGGCTTCTCTCAGTTCCATCTCAGACCTAAAAACCTTTCCGATGGCTTTTGTGATGAATTGATATTTTCCAATGGGTGAAAAATGAACCTTTATTTAAGGAAAAATTCCCATCTAACAGTTAGGCTGAGCAGCCTGGGATTTTTGGTTAACCAAGGAGAAGTCCAGACTGCCGTCATACAAGATGGAAGGGAATTGGAAGCTGTGAAAAAAAGTGGTGTGCTAGGAAAAAGGAGGGATTCTGCTTCTCTGGTGGCACACAGGGCTAGTGTGGTTAAGACATACTTTCTTTAGCTTCAGGTTTGCAGATTATTTTGAAAAAAGGAGGGCTCCGTCCTTCCCCATGGACACATGGGGCTAGTACTGTTAAGGTATGCTTTCCTTAGATATACTTTTGTTTGATTTTTTTCTCTTTCTTTGGCAAATGGAACACAAGAGAAAGTCACACCTAGGATCATATCTAGCCTCATTTGATTTCTCAGCTCAGAAGTCAGGCTGCCTTTCCACACGTGGGCTGATGGAAATAACTTGTTTGTGTGAAGGTTGAAGTCATGCTTGTGAATCTGGACAGCATGGTACCATAACATGCTCTACCATGAGCATAGCCTTTATTTGCTAGCATTTCTTAAATACATATCTTTGGTTTATGCATTTTGTTTTTATTAAACTGATTGGTTTTGGTAATCTCCAGTCTGCATTCCAGGAACTTTGCTGCTTCTTGCTTTTTGTTTTAAAACACAGAGATGACTGGAACTGTTATGTGCATCCTCTGCTTTGGCTCAGATGTGCTTTGCTCCTTCCTTTGCTCCTATACAAGTAAAATGATCCTGCCTTCTCTCCTTTCATAGCACATTAATTATCCATTTTCATATCCCTAATTCCCAGTGGAACAAACTGCATCTTCAAACTTTTCCCAGAAGTCATGAGATCTGATCCAGCTCTCACTGAAGCCAAACTGATTCTCTTCATTCACTTTATCTGGATGGTGGTCACCATCTTACATGGCCATCCCTTCTCCAAGTGTTGGATGTTCTTTGATCTCACAATGTGGTTACCTTTTCAGACACCATGTTCCATAGGGTGTGAAGCCTAAGCTGTAATAAGCAAAGTGGAATGACCACCAATGGGCCATCCATAGTGAAATGTAGCCCGTAGAGTTGCCCATGACACGCTACATAATCAGCCTGGAAAGCAGGAGATGTGAGCAAGCACATTTTTAGAGACACTTCAATTAACCCTTGCAGGTTAGAGTTCTAAATTTACTAGCTCGTCAAATGTGAAATTCAATTAACCTGAAGAAATAAGTAAGGATCAACTATAAAAATTATATATTAGCTGTTATTTGTTTATCCCAAGATGGCTAAACGGTTTCTTATATCATTCTAACACCTTGTCTTACACTGAGATTAAGTTAATTGCTCCTTCATTTCCAGATTTCATCTCTCTTAAAAACAGAAACAATACTCTTTGTGTTTGGTCTGACCTATCAATGGTGCTCTCTAAAAGCCGGGTTTTGTTTCTTAGGAATACTGATTACTTTATTTCTACCAAAGGCTTGAAGCAATTTCAGTGGCTGTGGGAGGTGGACGTGTAAAGGTGCCAAAAAGTTGGTAAAGCAATTTCTGTCTTTAGCAGGCCAAGGTGACAAGGTCTAATTTTCTGCTAAAAATTGGAAAGGAGTTAGAGTTTTGGCTCCGAGCAGGACTGGACATTGACAGTCAGAGCTCCTGGGTTCTGCTGCCTTTTTTGAAATCACTCCGTCTTCCAAGCCCTTGAGATGACTTGAGTCTTATACAGGTTCTTGAGCTGGCAAATGAGGGAATGACACATGGGGGAGTTTTCTGAGAGCAGCCTGCATGACTCAGGGGTGGCCTCTGTAGTCATAATGCATGTAAAAACAAAACAAGCTATACTTAGTGCAGGCTGAGGACAGCTCTAGGAAGGATCTGTGTAGGTTGCTGTGCTGGCAGGACTGAGATCCAAGGTTGTAATACATAGCCTTGACAAAAGGAGGCTGTAGTCATCACTTCAACCTGTATAGATCACAATAGCAGCAAGGCGTTGGCTTCTATTTTATTGGAAATATTTCAAGTTCTCAATTGCTTTGCAGGCTACCAGGTTTTTCCATCTTTGTCCTGTCGGAGTATTGCACTTGCTGTCTGGCTGACTGTACCCTTTTGACTAAGCCTTGCCCCTGCAGTATGACAAGCATGCCTAAAATAACCAAAAGGTGCCTCCTTGGCATTGCTTTCTGGAAAAGGCCAGTAGCTGAGCATGGAAATGTGACAATCTTCTCACTTCCAGCCCTGAGTGATGTATCAATTTTGAAATTACACGTACACACAGACAGAAAAGGCTCCTGGGCTTCCCACAAAGAGTTAAGGCATTCAGGGCATGTTGCTATTCCAGTCCTTTTCAGAGACCCTCTCAGACCCCAGCCATTGCAGGAATTCCTCACGTGTGCCCAGACCTGACAGAGCTCCTCCTCACTTTATTATTTTCCACCTTTGAAAGCACAGTACTGAAACTCCTCCAAGAACCTTGCGCCAGGACCAGTAGACCAGAAGAACTGACGTTAAAATTGAGGGATACCATTTGTATGGAGAGAAAGAGCTTGCAGGACTCGGGGGGGAATGTCAGACCTGATTAAATCTGTACGTTTTTTTGTCAACAATCCACGGAGTCACAGGCATGAATAGGGAAAAAATGTGCAACAGGTGGTGAGGCTTATCAGATGATTGCTTACCCCTAATTACCCCTGGGATGCCTTTATCCCCTTTTCACCAAATATCGCTATTTTTGCAGTATCAGGCCAAAAGGTAATCGGTGATAACAACAGCCTGTCCTGTCACAAAGGCAGGCTTTGTTAGACTCAGCATTTCTATGGCTGCAGTCACTGTCAGGTTGCGTCAGACTCTCCCGCAACCACCTCTCTGAGGGCACGCTCATAAACTCTTTCACGAAACCAGCCAGCATAAAGGGTTGGGTCTGTGTGGGGGAGGAAGGGAAACGAGCTTTATTTCAGTGACTACAGATATCAGAAATATCAGCAACCCGTGCTGCGAAGGCCATCTGCACGCTGTGCAATCTGTCCTCCCAACCGCTTCAGAGCAGGTGGCTTTTAATCAAGGTCTCCAGGTGCTTGTTTATGAAATACTTTGTTTCGAGGGACACATGCGCAGTCTGAGGAGGAGTGTGATATCTGTGCAGTCCTCTGGAATCCTGTGCTCATTAGTAAGTAGTGATGATGTGCTTGTCAACACCTATAGGAAAGCCAATTTGTACTAAATTATTTAAACCCTGCTCAAACAATGATGATCTTATTTAAGTTGCAGGTGCTCAGCTTCAGGCCCAGGCTTGTGTAAGCTGTTTACTTGTTATGTCTCAAGATGCATTTATTGGGGGGAAAAAAAAAAAAAGAGAGAGAGAGAGAGAAAAAAACCCCAAGGATGTAAGAACGCACAAAACAACATCTTTGTTACATTTTAGGGCCTTTTTCCATAAATGCACAAAAGCTGAGCTAAGACAGTCTTGTTAAGTTTCGCCAGGCATCAGGGCCTCCCAGGTCCCGTGTATGTTCTACAGAGCTTTTGCACAATAAATACTATCTACAGGCTGCAACAGAGCGCAAGGGCTCTCTGCTGCGTTTGGTGCTGCACCGTCCCGCGGTACAAAACCAGCTGCTGCGTAACAATCCAGTTTAAGCACCAGTTGCAACGGGGACGTGAAACCAGCAAGCAGGGAGAGGACAAGCAGGATGACACTAAACCCAAATCCATTTCGGTTAGCTTTGAACCACTCCAGCCCACTGCCTATAGGGCAGTAGGCATCACGGCAGAAGTCAAGCTTCAGGTGGAATTTGAAGGTGCGTAAGGAGGCGGCTTAGGGCGGCAGGGGCACGAGGGGAGAAAGCGCGGAGGGGTGCGAGGTCAGCCTGGGTGAACAGGCAGGGAAAGCTGGCAGAGCTAGCAGAGGGAAGATGGGAATGTGGCAAGAGCTGGACAGCCAGGTAAGGTGCAGTTCAGCTGTGAAAGGATTTAAAGGGAAGGATAAAATTTCGGGGGTTTGGTTTGGTTTTGGCGGGTTTTTTGGTTGGAGGTTTTTTTTTTTTTGTCATTTTAGGGAAGAAGGGGGAAGGAAGCAGAAGGCCATGAACGGCATGAATTGTAGGACTGAAATAACTAGCGAAGAGGATGGTTTGGGCAATCTTTTGAGCAGACCAGTTGGTGAACAGCTTGCAATGGCTGAGGGTTAAGATGCAGGGCTGAAGCACCCAGGTGAAAGCTTTTCTATTCAAGTTACGTTCTGGAGATTTTGAAAGAGGAAAATACTTGGGTACAAGCCAAGTGTTGGAAGCATCAAAATGCCTCAAAAAGACCCCCCAAATCAAAATCCGTAACCATGGACCCAAAGGACTGCGTGTTTGATAAGACTCTTATAAACACAGAGAAATAGTAAAAAAAAAGCATGCGTTTGGAGAAGAGCTCAGATGAGATCTTAATTGTGTTTAGCTTAAACTCAAGCCCGTACAAGTGAGAGATGGAATAAAGGATGGAACTGGATGGAGGCAATTTTATGTGCCATCATCCTAAAGACAGTTTGAGAGCGAATAAAGGTTCTATGTTTAGGGAGGCCTCATACTGTGGGTCTTGGTCCATAGTTAAGCTCTTAGCTGTCATGGTAATGCAAACACATAATAATCATAAAGGAAGAGTTCAAGGACAGCACAGTGTAAAGCCCAAGGAAAGGGAAGGGGGAGAAAGAGGAACGATCATCTGGATAAGGTTCTAACTGACCAAATAAAGAAATGTAATGAAACACAATGCCCAGCGCAATGTGGAATTTAAACAGGGTGTTGCTGAACAGGAGAACTGAACAGTTTATGAGGATGTGGATAGAGGAGGAGATTTGGGACTTAGCCAAGTGAAAGAGGTTGGAAACTTATCTGAGAGCTGCATTAGTCAAAAGAAGAGGCTAGGAGTCAAACTAGAGACAGCTGTGAATAGTATTAGTGAGAAGGATCCTAGGGGGAGGGGGGGGGTGGTGTTGCAAAAGGCATGCCTCCTCATTTGAGGGAAGAAAATGGGAATGTTGTCAAGTATGGGTTGTTTAAAGGCAGGAAGGACTAAAGCATGTTTAAAACAATGCTGTGGCTTTCTCTGTCTTATTTCATCCCATTAGTGTAGGACAGGAATATTTTGCCAAGTGTAAAGTCAACAGGTATGTAATTTTGCTTGTATACCGTAATTCTTATAACGAACTTCAATTGACTTCAGCTGGGTAACAACATAGCATATTTCAGTCATCCTGTTCCTAAACTTTTACCTTAGTATGGAAAGTATGTCCTTTCACTCTTTTTTTTTATTCCCTCAGGTCCATCACTGTCCTTTGTGGAAGTCTCACTTTTGTAGTAAGCTGGTTTATACCCTGATCCCCAAGCTTTTCTATCCTGACTTATTTATTTTTGTATACAGTTTGATTATAACCCTCTGCTATCATACCTATTTTAAAAACATCTCAAGTTTTACATTACCTCCTTAAGTAATTCCTATGGAAGATACTGAGTCTTTCAAGTTACTACAAAGAACCAAACCAAGCCAGCCAGCCAGCCAGTTCACCCACCCAAAACCATTCTCTCAAATCCCAGTTAAAGGTGATTGCTTAACCTATCCTCTGTACTGGAAGGTTCCCTAAGAATATTGTCCAGGGGAGATATCTGAAGTTTTTCTGGATTTCTGTCATTATTTCCAGGGTCTTGCTGGAAGCACTTTATAAATTATGTAATCACACCTTTAAGTCCCAAAATTCCATGTACAGAGTTCCATGAAAACTCTGCTGTGTGAAGAAATGCTGGGGTTTTTTTCCAGTCTCTTTTGCAGAAGTTTCGTTTTAAGTTTCATTATATTGTGACAAGGCATGTGAATACAGTGCTCGACCATAAATATAATGACAGACTTTGTAACAAAATGTATTATTTTTGATTTATTTATATCATCTTGTTTATTTTGCTTTATTCATCATGCTACTATGATTTTATTCTTTTTTATGCCATCACGGAACAGATAAACTCCGTCTTTCAGTGATGTGGGAAAGGCAACAAATGACTGTTTACTGAAACAAACAGTGACTGGCGTTGGCCTTCTTGGAATAAAGAATTAGATCATCTATTTTAAGTGAAAGACTAACAAAAGCACTCCAAATGTTGGTCCTTGCTTTACTTCACAAGTTCTCTGTCTCTCTAAGTGCACTACAGAGTAAAACACAGGCAGCATTATTTGAGCTCTGTGATTAGAAACAGTTTTCCCCAAGACCACTTTTGATTTTAAGGGTTGAAATCTGTTTTTATTTATCATATATAAAAGCTCATTTCTGTAATGGAGGCTGTCGTAATAGATGAAGCTATGCATACTTAAGAAAGATAAATAATTTAATTCTTATTTATAGTATTGTCAACATGTTGATTATCTAATCAAAACAAGCTCTAGTAATTATAGGAAATATAGCAAGGGTCACATGTACAGTTACTGCTTATCTAAAAAGAAAGAAGTCTGTTGACATGGTTTCTTTGCTAATCAGAATCATGGCAAATTTTCAGGCTCAGGAAGTTAATTCAGGTTGCAACAAGGCAACAGTATATAGATACACTGTTCAGATTACTTTTTTTCCACAAGCAATAACAGAATCTTCAGTCGCAGTATTGCAGAATAAGAGAAAATGACCGTACAAATCCCTGCAGCCAGAAATCTAGTTATGATTAGAATTTATGAATTTAGAATTTAAGAATATTTTTTCTGAGACTTCTATGTGACTACCCATTTGCAAAGTAACGTAAAGTGTTTGGAGATGTATCGTTTGAGCTGCTGACATAATTAATGACTTCATTAGGAGCATGAAAGGAGGCTCTTGTATTTCTCCGGCATTAGCAAGCCAAGTTCATGTCCGAACTCTAATAACCAAAGTCGCTTTTGCCGATCTAGACTGTTGGTCCTCTTGTTGCAAAACAAAAATTTGGAGGCCAAATATTATACTGGGCTGTGATACTTCCCAACATGTCAGGAGTGTGACATGTTTTAAATATGAGCAGCTACTATGGATTACAGGCTGGCAGAAAACTTACCAGCATTTCACATAACAATGCAAATGAGAAGAATGTAAATAGCATAATGTGCCTGCAGAAGTTCAAAGGAAACCAATTTAAAAATTACCACTTATCCCTCCCATTTTTATATAAGATCCTTGCTTAGGTAGTCTGCGCTCCAGAAGTAATGTTGATCCTTGAAAATTTATGGCGATCCTAAGAAAACTGCAGTAGAATTTGCTAGGAATAAATTATGAATTTGGGACAGTGCCCTTTTAGTTATGCCCTGACTGACTTTTCATCTCATGAGAGCTGGGCTTACATCCTGAATAAGTTGACATGAGTTTGGTTTCTTCATCTCGATACCTAATGAATAATAAAGATACAGCTGCTACAAAATCCATACTTTGAAGTAGTCTGGAGAAGTGGAACAGAAAGTGTGCTGAAAGCCAGATTTGTGCACTAGACCTATGAGAAAACAAAGCACGTAGGAAGTACAAATAGCGACACTGACTTCACGGATACGGCCCAAGCGCTTAAGCTAAGGAAAGGCTGCTGAGCTTTTCTGGTTCAGAACCAAGCACAACAAGGACTAAAATACTAGGAGGGCTGGAACCTATGTCGGGATTGAGAGGCATTGCGGGACTACATGGAAAACTTCTAGTGCATGCCTGGCCTCGGACATATTAGCCTCTTCAGCGAACATTAAGGTCACACAATGCCCTGCATCAACCTATACTGAATATTTGTTAGTTTTATAAAGAAGCTCTTTGATGATGTTACAGTTATGAAATCAATGATACACACCAGCCTAAGGATACGCTTAGCATTAATAGTGAATTATTAAGGACTGTGAATAGTCCTTTTTAAACCACCATTCACATGTTAAAACATGCACACAGATCAAAAGTAAGGAAAATGTGAAACTATATGGAGATTAAGGGGAAAAATGACTCCCTATTGTACATTCGGAAGTCTTTTGCTGATTCACGTTAACGTGTTTGGTAGCTTCATCTCTTCATCAATTTGAGGGTATTACATTGTAATAAAAATGAAAGGAAAACGTCATAGTTCTCTGTTTATGTGTATTATTTCATAGGACCGACACTCAGATGGACCTTGATAGCTGAAGGTTTCAGAGAGGCGAAGAAGAACCACATTAGGCCAGAACCAAGGTGCAGCAAGCCCATCGGGTTGCCTGTGGCAGGGGCCAGCAGCAGGCACACAGGCCAATATGAAGTGGATCATCTCCAGTTAAATTCTCCCGTCTCCGTAATCGCTGATTTAGAGAGTGACTGGCGGATGCGTTGTGCCGTCATTTCGAATAGCCGTCAATAGACTTACTCTTCCTGAGATTTACTAAAACCTTTTCTGACCTCGGTTACAGTGCTGGCCTCCACAACATCCTGTGGCGGACTTCCACAGTTTAATTATTATGTTGTGCGAAAAAGTACTTCCTTTTGTTTGTTTTTAATGCGGAGGGAACCGAGTTCTCCCTAATTTTTTATGTTATGAGAAATAGGGAATAGTCATTTTCTGCTCATCTTCTCCTTGCCATTCATAATTTTGTAGACCCTATTATATTTCTCCTCTGTCATCTCTTTTTCCAGCCGGGAAGTTGTAGTCCATTTCGTTTCTCTTCCTGTGCAAGCCTTTCCTTAATTTAAGTTTTTTTTCTTGGAATACTTATCCTCTGTATCTTTGCTACTTCTACTTTATCATTATCAACAAAGGACAACCAGAATTAGGAAATTATTCAAAAGAGTGCAAACACACCATGTAAGAATACGCAGGACTCAGATTGCTTTTCCCTCACACTTTTATAATATTTCACTTCCACAGTAATGTCCAGTTGCTCACTGTTGTTCAGCAGCTTTTGTATGCAGCTTTAGTGCTTCTTGTCCTGGATGGTTTCTGTGTACTCTGTCCTACTGGAGTATTTATAAAGAAAATTCCCCTCTAAGCAACCCAAAGAGGTGACAAATGTGGATTTTTTTATTTATTTGACTGTTAGATTCAAATAAGAGAAGGAAAAAAAAAGAGAAAATATAAAGTAAGTCTGCAAATTCTTTATGTAATTTTCAAAGCTCTTGAAGAACCATCATCAGGCAATACCTTTAGAAGAGAACTTAGACTCCAAAATCCATGTTTAGCTACCTTTCCTTGGAAGTCCTATTCCTAAAAGTCTCTCTCTTAGCTTTTGCTTGGCTGCTTGGTTGCATGTGTGTGTGTGCGTGCGTGCGCGCTGGTGTGTGTGTGAGCTCATTCACTTTGTGCTCGGGTTAATAAGATATGAGGTCATTCTTTCTTGAGAAAGGGTTTTGTGGTCTGGCTAGAGAAAAAAAGCCATGTTCAGCATTTTAAGCTGTCTCTTGCTGGGGAAAAGCTCAACTTTCTTGAGGAGCCCACTTATCACAGAGGGATCGGGGCATGGAATGAAGTGCTATACTTCAGGTTGCTCAGTCCTAATCTTCTGAATTTATGGGACCAATATATAAAAAAAAGAAAATGTTATTGTTCATATATACATATACATGTGTCTAGATAGGTTGTGCTTTATATGTAATAGAAAAAATATGTTTAATATGTATTGTATGTGTATAGAGTAGACATATGTGTACATAAGCCTATCCCTGATATACATTGTATATGTATGTATGTGTAGACCTATCTATTTGCAAGCAGCACTAAGTCTGGGGAGTAACAAGAAGCTCTTCTGTCTGGGGAGACCCTGTCTGAGGTAAACAACTGAGGTACAGTTCCTCAGTTCACGTTCACTCCACTTTTGAGAAGCTGGCATAAATTCCCATATTGCTCAACAGACTTGTGGGTTGGTGCTGAGTGCCTTACAGTCCTGAACTACATTCACTCTCTCTCCTGTCTTTTTTTAGTTTTTTCCTAATTTAGGGTATTCTTCTATTCTTAGCTTCTGGCTCATTAGGGTGGATATCAGTTACACCATTTACTTGAGGTGTCCCGTGAAATTTGTAGCATTATTTGGCAGCATTATTCATGCCAGTAGGACATGTGGGAGCCTTTACATGTATCATGTATCCACAAAAGTTACAGCTTTGGTTGTGATTTTTAGCTATGCGAGTGCAAGACCTTGCTTGGAATGTATGGGAAGCATGTGAATTGTGAGTGCAGATATACAAAAATGAGATTTGCTCAGACTGAAACTAAGCTAAAGAAGAAATTCCCTTCTAGTAGAGAGTGGACACAGGGTGTTTCGTCCTAAAGTGAATTGGTTTGGGAAATTTTTTAAGCAACCGAAAATCCAAGATTAAAAATGTGTGTAGAAGGAGAGGACTCGGGACTAATCTGGTTAGTGAGAAAGGGTTGGCAAGGGGTTATGAAACCTCATGTCTGGGACTGCATCTTGTGGTAGGGAAACATTTACCACACCAACCAATGTGTACTGGAGGGAGCTGAAAGTCCTCTCCCCTTCCCTCCTTTCTCTCAGTAAATCCACTTTAAATGAACTTTAGCTTTTACTAGCCAAAATGCTAAACTGTGCTTCTGTAAACTGCACGTCTGCACCTAGAAAGCATCCATTGTGAGGTTTTCCTGGTTTCTCCCAGTATACCACACACCTAGCAGTGTATAGTACTGGTGAGCGAGAAGATTAACAGGTGTGATTATAATGTATGATTAAATAATAAAATCTTGAAACAAAACTGACATTGAATGGGAAGGTAGACTGACAGAAAAAAAAAAGATTTTTACCAACATCATCAGGTTCTAACTACGTGCCTCTTCCCATTTCCTCTGACTTCCCAGTTGCGCTGCCGTTGCAGTAGGCTCCCTTTTCAGTTGACACATCCAAAAAGGAACACCTCATATAACCGCACGCTGAGTCAGTGCTAACGTTTAATGGGAAAATAGTAGTTGTCGCCCTTTAGGTATTAAAACAATAGCTGAAGTATTAATCATTCTAACATTTAATGCAAGGGTGAACAAGCCTTTTCCCTGAAGTTAAATATATTTATTTGAGCATTATTTCCATGTCCTAACTGATTCAGTTGTCCGGCTATGCTCTGACTGCTAAATGGGAAGAATTAATTTAAAATTATAAACCCAACTGTTCTGTTATGTTGTGAAACTGTGATTAATGTGTATTTTAACACATGGTTTGTTTTGGATTTGGTGGGTTTGAGGTTTCTTTTATTTTGTTGTACACAATTCTATAAGAATTACATTACATATTCTTTCCTTGAAGAATAATTTATCCTGTAGGAACGGCTACACCTTACAATGATTCTTCCTCTTTCCGGAACACCTTTCTTCCAGGAAATTTCAAAATACTGTGCAGACTTATAAGATAACTTGCAAATCTTAACATGAGTTTGATTTAAACCCCAAGGAATGACTTCCATTAGCTTTGATGGCTCTGTCTCAGATACGATAACTTTACTCATTGTTAAAATGGGATAGAATAGAAAAGCATTTCAACACTGCGTGGCAGTACTCGGTAATATTTCAAGAAAATACACACAGAAAAAGACCGTAACACCCATCAGAAGCTGCAGTGCGATTAAAATGCAATACCTCAAGAGAAGTTTGAGTGGGACGTGAACACTATCTTCTACTAGCCTACTTACAAACGCTGTGGAATTTTATATAGCAAAAGAGCTTATCTCTACATTGTCAAATCTTTATGCAGCCTTTGTTTGGTGTGTACTGACTAAAAAAGTAGTCCAGGAAAGCTATATTGACACAGTCCCTTGGGAAAAAAGTTTGGAACATCGCCCTGAAATAATTAATATGTAAGCATTGCTGGGAAATGAGCAAACAGTAACCCCAGAGGTAATCCTAACAGTCTCAGCTGGAATGGGAATTGTTATTTTCCACACTCTTATTTGCAGAATTCTTCCCTTTTGTTAGATAGACCAAGGAAGTTCAGAAGGCCTCACAAGATTTGTTTGAATCTGTGCTTATACCGCCTGCTGAGTTTGAGTTTTTTATAAAAATGGGTCTAGAGATGACATGGAAACCATAGGAATAGCATTTTCCCCTCCCCTGCCAAAGCAGGCCACTCTTTCTTCTGCCTTGTTGGAATGCTTTGTGTTCAACCCCTGCTGAACAACTGCAAAATCTTACGGCAGGCTATCATCGTATCTAGAAATCTTAGCTAAGCCAGATGTAGCACTCGATTACTATAACTTCTGTTAGAACAACTCCGTAACTGACTCTGCCGTTGGAAAGGTACAGCTGAAGTCCTGGAGCTCCCGAATTTTGAAGGCAGTAGCAGACAAGCAGTGCGTGCCAGCGCGTTGGGCCCGGGAGCACTCAACACAACCGCAGTGCTTCTTCGGACGTTGGGAAGACAAAGGCTAGAAAACTGCAAGTAGGCTGAAGGTGGATGTGAGTCCCCAGGGCTGTGTGAGGATGCTCAGCTACATGGCTGCTTGAGCTAAAAGCAGCAGTTCTACCTAGTTCAGAGCAGGCCGGATTTCAACGCTGCTTCCCATTTTCTTAAACATAGGCGTTGTGCCTAGCTCGTGATGCCTTGAGGGTTTGCCATTGCCTCCACCGTCCATCAGCAATGTCACCGCTTCCCAGTTCACTGCTTTCTAGTAACCTTGTGCTCCTCTCTTCCTCCCCATCACTCTCTGTTGCTGCTTTGGGGTCTTCCTTTAAGCACAAAAATGTAAACCAGTGAAGGGAACTATGACCATGTACATGACCTAAGGAGATACGCTGGGGTTTTTTTGTTTGTTTGGTTGGTTTTTTGTCAGCACTTGGTGTATTAGGTCCAAACCATTTGGTGTACTAGGTCCAAGTTGCCACATCTTCAGGGTGACTAGGAGCTAACTTATCTTCCAGATCGACACAGGGTTTCTCTGAGAAGATATAAATGTTTTCCTGTCATTAAGGTCTGCCATGCATAGGTTTACAGAATGCAATTGTAAATTTGTTGTTTCTCTATCTTTGGAAGGCTTCAGACGGCAACTAAAATAGCAGCCTTCTATCATTACTTATGTACTTTCACATTAGTTGCAGGCATTTAATTTAATAAATGTAACACAAAAAGCTCTACCTTAATAGTCATTTATCATTCTCCATTGATAAAATTTGACCTCCTGGCCTAACGACACAAGCAATTTCCAACTGAGCATCATCAAAGAGACACAGGTTATGCGGTTCATTAAAAAAAGGTCATTCCCTGTGTGAACTGGACATTTAAGGGAGAGGTACAGTGAGTTCTATTTCTTTGAGTTGATTTTCCTCTAAAGTGATGTCTTCATCACATCTTTGCCCATAACCTTTCCTCTTCCTTTCATTTCAAGTTCTTTTCTTCATCAACTGCTCCAGCACTTCAGATCTCTCATCCCAGTGACTTGTTCTTCCTTCCTTCTTTCCTGGTGAACTGCCACCATACCATGTCCCCACACTGGCCGTTGTAATCCTGTACCTACTACGCTGAGTCCCCGTGGTGGACTGGCAGACCTGTTTTGTCTGTACTGGCCCAAGACACAGCCATTCATGGAGATGTTGTCAGCACAGCATGAAGGCAGACGCATCAAATCTCTGGGGGTTTTAGCTAGTTGCCAAAATAACTCTGGTTTTTGGAAAATACAGTAAAAACCCGATTATTTTCAACACCTCTATTACTTGTCCAAATCTGAATTTATTAAGAGTACCAGTGAAAGGCATGACACTGGCCCTAAGGCAATCCCCACTTCTGCCAGATTTCAAAGACAAACAATAGAGGTGTTAACATTATTCAAAAATGGATTGCAATAATCTTATAATGGAAAGCATCAGGCAACTTACATAGAGGGGCTGGTGCCAGCTCCCACTACAATAAAAGTCTCCTCTGTCTCACCACACCCAGGCACTAAAGGATCAGATTCAGGGCAAAGTGTCAATTGCAGTCTGATTTTTATTTCTTTTTCGGCTTTTCTCACGCGCTCACTTTGCTTAACCAAGCGGTCTAATCTTGGGGAGGAAAGTGGGGAGACAGGGATGTGGGGGACAGTTTCAGGTCAGCACTTCAGAAGAACGGGCACTAAGCGGGTCATATGGAATAGGATACTCTTGCAGAGATAACAGCTTTGAAGGCTGTGTAGGCTGCTTGAAGCTCCTCTTTGTGAATGTTTTCTCCTCTCTGGCCTCATTAGGATGGGGTGACTGTCGTGTTTCATTGAAATATCATTAATTTGTCTTGCTTTGGCTGTGTGACTGGATTCTCTTCTCATTTATCTCAAAACCTCCCTGGTGTCTAGGAGTATTTCCTATCAGGTATACAACTAGAATGCCTGTCTGGGACAAGTGGGGTTAAGAAAAGAGATTAGGAAAAGCAATCCCTCTATATTGAGCATCTCCAAAATGAATAAAAAAGATCCCATAGTATATATAGTAAACGACCAGGCTTTCTTCACAGTTTCGTTTGGGGACGAGTTTCACCGGAGAGCTGAATTTGGGCAGCTGTCTTTCAGTTTCTGTTTATTAATCTCATCTAATTTAATGACAGGAAATGAGTAATGAAATTCAGCAGTGACAGCCTGCTTATTTAGGCCAAATGATTTACATCTGAACAGAGAGGGACCCAAACCATTACTTTACCAAGATTTGTTCCACTGATTGCTAATACACATTCAGACAGATAAAATATAAAAGCTTTTATGACAACTTTAAAGCATTACTGGGAGGCAATACTAGAAAGCGTTAGCTCTTTAGAGTCTACCATAATGGGTTCTGATAGCCACGACCACTACCACTAGCGGTGTCGTGGCAAAGTGGTAAAGGGATGCTGCATATAAGTTGGTCAGAAGGAGTTTGTGGCAAGATGGGCAGAGCTGAGTTAGCAATATTTACTACTTCTCATAAATTCCAAGTAAAACATGCACACCTGCTGGGATAATGTCTGAAATGGTGATTTTAAGTTTGTTTCCATACTCCTTCATCTGTTGTGTGTCATTTCCAAGCTACAATGAGGGGAAAGGAGGAACAGAAGAAGCCAGATGAAGTGAGATATTTTTTTAAATTTAAACGTGAAGGTATTGCCTGGAGGTATTTTCAGCTACAACCCCAGGTTTCGGAATAGAAGTTTAATTGATGTGATGTCATAAAATAAATAGAATAAATTTATGAATTGATGGTCTCTCAGTCTGGCTCTCAGTGGGTGGCAGGTATCTACCTTACAAAGACCATCAAGACTGGCACCTCTCTTGGCAGTGGCAGCTAGGAACCAAAGCATTAATTTGGCGTGGGGATTACACTGTTCTTCAAGGTGGTCTCTCCAGGTGACGGCTTCAGCACCGTGTTGGATTCACGAGGGGAGGTCTGGGGGGGGGGGCAGCACAGGAGGCAAAAAGGCCTATCAGTGCCTCACCAAAACCTGCGCGTTCGTCACCGAAAACTCTCTTCGGCAGCGGTGTCAGTCTGACGTCTGTCACCACCGCTAAGTGAGCTCTTAAAATTTCAAGGAAGATATTTGCTTGTTTGCTTTTAACCTTAGGGGGTTTTTCAGGTGCCTTGTTAAGAAAGCCATGGTGAGAGCAGAAGGTGTCTCGGCCGTATTAAACATGGTCCCCGTGCTGGAGGACAGTGCTGTCTGCTGTTACCGTGGAACGAGTTAGTACTGGGGGGAGGGAGGCCACTGGGGAAGGTAGCAAAGCAAAATATAGAAAGGGGCTTGGAACCACGGGGAAGGAGTGATCCCGAGGAAATGAGCTGGTCTTAGAAGGTGGACTCTTTAAGAAGAGAGCTGACGAGCAAGTTGCTGAAGTGACAGTTAAGCCTTGAAGGGGACAGGGCTTCGTCTAGAAGGACTATTGCCAGAACGCAATCTGGAAATGTAAGCCATGCAGATGTCTACAGACACAATTATACAGGTAATAGGGCTTATCCCCATTTTTGTAAGATGAAACTGTCTCTGTGTGGGTGGGGTCAGATGTTGTGAAAGCTGAAGTGCTGTAACCAAACCCAAATAAGCATTTGCCTTTATGGTATTACATTATTACTCCAAATTAGGGTCTGCGATTCCAGCTGTTGTGAATGTAATAGCAGGCTACTGGTGCTCTGCATCCCTATGAAGTATCTGCCAACATCCTCAATCCAGATGTACAGGGTGAGGCCTGAAGCCGCTTTTTTTGTTTTGTTTTTTTTTTTATTATTTTATTTGGCAGGGAATGAAATCTACACCTTCAAGGGGAGGGGAGTTTTCCAGCAATACTCCTCAGTCTGCTGGGTTTTAGGTTATGGAAATGCTGTGGTAACAGATGGTGAGTAAGGGGAGGGAAACCATTCCAACTAACTCGTGGTGTCTTAATGAGGGTATGTTTGAAAATATCTATCTACGCATGCCATCTTCTCTATGCCGAAAAAAACTGACTTTCAAGCAACACGTAGCACAAGAATTTTATGTAGCTCTGTTACATTCAGGTTCTTTGCCCAGGCAAGCATGATTGTAGGGAAAACGTTGTCTGCCCATGTTCATTCATGGATTCCTGTGACTATATACATCATTATTGCTAAATATAAACTGTGTCCTAACAGAAATCTTGATCTAAATAGGTGATGGAGACAGAGGATTTGTATGGTCTGGGACGTTACTCACTGTTCAAAAAAAAAAAAAAAAAGCCTTATGAAAAGCCTCAGAATTAATACTTGACTGAAGAAACACAGTTGTCATAATTATGCCAGGTCTGCACTATTATTTTACACCTTCTCAATACAATGGGGTATTATAGGATTCCAATGACTGCTGCCACGACCATTTCAGCACAGAAGTACATGCCAGTTGCTAGTTTCATTTATTTTTAGTGTGATCACTCTTCCCCACGCTTTGAACAAAAGAAAATTAGTAGGAGTGGAAGATAGTAAATCCTAGGTTTTAGTTGTACTGTCCTCACTTCCCTGCCTCCTTTCCATCATCCCATGTCTTTATATGGTTAATTCGTGAAGAATCCTCTTGAAGTGCCAATTATAACTTCTTTTAACATTTTCACAATTTAAATAAAATCCATCAGACTTTATTAACAGGAAAAGAAAAACAGTATGTGATGCTTTTGTTAAATCATACCATTGCTAATGTTTTCACGGCTAGGTCAATGGATACATGCTGAGACTTGATTTCTGTTAAGGTATTTATTTGCTTTCAGAAGAGATTAATTTTTTTTTTCTTTTTGGAGGAGGAGATGGAAATGGGGTGCCTCTGGCCATGGTCCACCCACATGAAAGTCTGGGAGAATTATTTAATTTATTCCTTTTTACCACACCTCTTCTCAATTCTGCTTTTGTCTTCTCAAGCCTTAATGTTTGCATCAACTAATTGCTCTTGAAACTCTGCTTTGTGGCCACACTTAAGAATTAATCAGTTCATATTTCCTTTCATGTTTGGCATTCGCTAAAGTTATAAGTGTGTGTGCATTTGCATGTGTATATGAAGATAAATATATGAATGAAACCATTTTATAAACAATATATTTAAAATGCAGTGAATTGAACTGCGAGCACTGAGAAAGGCATTAATATCTGTGCTGAAAGTCAGAATAAGGCTCATGCAACACCTGAGTCCCCAAAATAATCTTAAGTTAGAATTTAAGTAAGATTTAACAATATAAATATATAACAAAAATAGAGCAATATTTCCTTGCTTGCGGTTAGTTGTACTGGGCTAATCAGAGCTCATTCTAAATTTTCCGAAGGGTGATATTCTAAGCCAACACTTTGTAGAAAGATGTGATGAAAGAAATGATTTCTTCTACTACACCATGGAAGGCTAAATGAGGACTCCACCGCACAACTGGCCTTCCCTGGTAAAACCATACGTGATTCTTAGTTGACTGAGGAAAAATGAAGAAGGTCACGCTACATGCTATTTGTATTCTAGGCAGAAGCTCTGCTATCAAAACGGCATCTTGTTTTCGCAGCAGGAAGAATCCCATTCCTTGGTGACTGATAATTATGCTTTATGTTTCATTTTGACTCCCAGACAGCGCAATGCCTTAGTATGTGTACTGATTTTAAAAGGATAAGAAACTGGTGCACTAGCAAAAAGAGCAGTCAGGATCTATGAATAGATATATATAAACATTGAAACAGGTGAGAATTGAAGCTGTACAGATTTACATCTTGTCTTGACTGGAACTCTAGTCATGCGTTCACTTCCCCAGTCTTTCTCCCTCCTCTCCCTTTCTTTTCCCCTCCCACTTTTCTTCCTTTCCCCTCTTTCTTGCTTCCCCTCTCTCCTATCCCCCCTTTCCTTTTTGCCCCTTTTGTCACTTTTTCTCACCCTTCATCCCTTTCTCCACCTTATTCTCCCTTTCCCCTAGTTTCTCCTCTTTTTCTCATGCATTATTTTCCTTTTTCATCCCATTTTTTCTTCCCTTTTCACATTTTTTTGAAGTTCAGCATGACTTCAGGCCAGTTCAGGACACTAAAGTCCTCAGGAAACTCTGCCCAGTTCCCCTTTCCACTAATAATGCTTTACTGCATTTACTGCAGAGCACAAATTGTCAGAATTGAAAGGAAATGGACAGTGAATACTCCCCTCGAGGTGATGGCACCCACTCTGATTTTATGTGGACATATTAGCAAACTTGACAAAAGGAAGCATTTAACTCCCTGTCCGAGGTGAAGGGTGGAACAGTCATGTTTCATTTAGTTCAGAACATAATCAAATGCAAAATTTAGAACGCTGGAAAAGTGTTCTGCTCAGTTTTCTTGGTTCCTAGAAAAGGTCTGCCACTGCTGTGCTTCAGCGTTTTCAGTGAGCATGGAACAGTACTGAGAGACATAAAAAAGAACTACTAACAGGTATCTTTTGTGAAAAGGTGTTGCCTATTTTGAGCCTGGAAGATAAAGGAGAGAAATTTTTGTAAGCAAAGACTTTCACTGCTGTTCATCCCTAGTGCTGAAAAAGTACCCAAGTACGTGTGACCCAACTTGTGACAATGAGAGAGTCCAAAACACCACAATATGGAGCAGATCATCTTGAGTGCCATCACACAGCACGTACAGGACAACCAGGTGGTCAGGCCCAGTCAACATGGGGTTACAAAAGGCAGGGCCTGCTTGACTAACCCCATCTCCTTCTACGACAAGGTGACCCACCTAGTGGATGAGGGGAAGGCTGTGGACGTTGTTTACTTGGACTTTAGTAAAGCCTTTGACAGCGTTTCCCACAGCATTCCTCTGGAGAAACTGGCTGCTCATGGCTTGGACGGGTGTATGCTTTGCTGGGTAAAAAACTGGCTGGATGGCCGGGCCCAAAGGGTTGTGGTGAATGGAGTTAAATCCAGTTGGCAGCCAGTCACAAGTGGTGTTCTCCAGGGCTCAGGACTGGGGCCAGTTCTGTTTAATATCTTTATCAACGATCTGGACAAGGGGATCGAGTGCCCCCTCAGTAAGTTTGCAGACGACACCAAGCTGGGCAGGAGACTGATCTGCTTGAGGGTAGGAAGGCTCCACAGAGGGATCTGGACAGGCTGGATCGATGGGCCGAGGCCAATTGTACAAAAAGTTCAACAAGGCCAAGTGCCGGATCCTGCACTTGGGTCACAACAAGCCTGTAGGTTTGCATGGGGTCGGGGAAGAGTGGCTGGAAAGCTGCCTGGTGGAAAAGGACCTGGGGGTGCTGGTCGACAGCCGGCTGGAGATGAGCCAGCAGTGTGCCCAGGTGGCCAAGAAGGC
>JAVJGG010000024.1:4942155-4953409 GCA_035590195.1 Aviceda cuculoides
CCCCACTAACAGTATGCCCCCCCCCCCCCCGAACCTGTATCTCATTTGGTTCCTAGCCCTCCTGTTCTCCACTTTAGGTCTGCCCCCCCCCCCAAACCCAAGGACAAGAGACTCCAGCTCACTGCAACTGCACAGCCCACCCCACGATGTCACAGTTCATATCACACTGGTTTTTTAGGTGGATGCCCTATACAACCTCTAGCACTCCCCACCTTCATTTATGGATATTAACAGAAACAGAGCGCTCCGCTGTGCTGCAGAAAAACAGCAAAAAGGAGTCCAAAGGCTCCTAAATGGAGGTGAACCTGCTACTGTCCCTCTTCTCTCACCCCTTGGTTCTTGTCCATCTGTCCTGAGGTCACGCAACTCTGGCACGTCACTGCCTCCGGGCTGGGTGAGCTCCCAGAAATTGGGAAGCCGCTAGCTGGGGGTCGGAGCATCTCCTGTCCACAGAGGGCACTCGGTACCATTGCGTGACACTGCTTTTGTACAGATGTGCCCAGATGTTGTGAAAGAACCCCCAAATTTAGAACGCCTGTGTTCTGCTCTGTGAGACGCTGCGTTATTCAGATGTACGTATGCGGCACTTGCTCAAGAGGAAGGTCGATTTTAATTTGCATGTAAACTTTCAGAAGTTGTAGAAGGTGGTCTTTTGTGATACACTGAAAGAGATGATTAGGAAATGACAATTGAGGTGAGAGGCTCCATGTGGCTTCCATCAGCCTTGCAGAAAAAAAATCACAGACTTCATCAGTACTGCAAGATACTAGAACTATTCCAGCAAATTTGTCCAAGGCTTAGACACAGTTCTGGCACCGGAGAGGACGTCTGCAAGTCAGACACCTGCTCAGCGGTCCCCGCAGCTCAGCCTTCTGTCGAGCAGTTGCAGTGACAACGGATCCCATTTTTGCTAAAATTCCACTTTGGAGTGTATCGAGCAGCCGACATCCCCCGCTGAGCAAGCACCCGACCCCCTCCCTGCGCGTCTCCGCATGTTGGCACCCACGGTTCCCACGCAGAAATGCTCTACCTGGTGCAAGACGGGGCAGCGCCAGACCTGTGGTCCCAGCGAGACGGCCCACGAAACCATTCTCAGGAGAAATTGGACATCCCCCCCCCCCAGCTCTGCTGCACCCAGAGCACCCAGAACCTTTCACGTCCTGCTGCGAGACACTGCCCGGCTTAACCCACGGCATCTCTTAGAAGAGGGTCAGCAGAAGCCTCTCCACCTCTGAAGATGATTACGGGCCACCGAGAAATCTATACAGAAAGCTTCCAGCCCTTCCTAGAGCACGACCGGCGTCTCGCACATCCTTTCAGGGAGGGCAACAAGGAGCAGTCTGCGAACCATCCAAGCACCCCCAGAGCGAGGACCCACCGGCAGAGCCTCTCCCAAGCCCCCGTTTCCCCTGCGGACGAAGAGAACACCCATTCCTGTCCTGCCACGGCTCCCCAGCCTCTCCTGGTCCACCTCCAGTAAACCGCCCGCTCTCCTCCATGGCTCCCCAGCCTCTCCTGGTCCATCTCCAGTAAACCGCCCGCTCTCCTCCACGGCTCCCCAGTCTCTCCTGGTCCATCTCCAGTAAACCACCTGCTCTCCTCCACGGCTCCCCAGCCCTCCCCTCGGCACCGGCCCCGGGGCGCACACGGATGCTGAGCCACCAGCTCAGCTCCCCCGGCCGGCACGGCAGAGACGCTGTACGACAGAAATCAGTTACAGGAGGTGTAAAACGGAGGCAAAGAAACCCGAGTCATCCAAGGTTTTATGATCATTCCTCAAGAAAGAAGAGGGGTGTGCTCCCACTTCCTCTAAGATTTCTTTTTCCTGCTGTAACGACGGCTCGGTGATTGGGAGAAGAGCCTGCAGAGTTTTAGCCTGGCTTAAAACAAATCCATCTACAGCACCAAGGAGACTTCGACTACCACCGAGAGAGTGTGGAGACAGAAACATTCGTTATTTAGCAGAAAGCCTATCAAATTTGATAGATCCTAAATTCCTTTTTAAATGACACTGATCAGCCCTAACAGGTGCAGGAGTCGGCACTACCAAGGTCCCGACACCAACTCAGGAGCTGAATTCAAAGTCAAATAAATTCCAGTTTAAAACTATTCAAATTTTAAATAAAAATGTTTTTTTTTTTTTTTCCCCTTCACTAAGCCAAGAAAACGTTTGACAATTAACTGTGCAAATGTCTAACGAGTTAAGAAACTGTAACAATTTTAGGAGAAGAAAGGTTGAAGTAAGGCAGTAAAAGAGTTGAGGACAGCACTCTGGATAGGCTGCCAATTTCATACCCAAGGTTGAAAAGAACTGATTAAATTAACTGCTATTAATGAAATGATATACCTGTATATCTTATGTCATCATCTAATATATGGCAGTAGCCATATGGTTTCTCCTGTTACCGCTTTTATGCTTTACTGGTATCCGCTTCACCGTGCCTGCTGCTTTGAGATGCCACTGTCCGGGCCAAGACGACGGGTGCTGGCGGCGAGGGCGGGCGCTCCCCCACACTGCAAGACATCTACCCTACCCCTAGGTCAGGCAACCACAAAAGGGAGTAAAAAAAAAAAATTAAAAATAAAATAAAATAATCAGTGTTTTCCAGGCTGAAAAACTTCACAGCCATGACAAATCCATTCAGAACAGAGACCTGAAGAAAAAGAAAACTTGGCAAAAATATGGCACATTGGACGACTGGCTTCTGTGGAACTTCCATCCCAAATTCCTGCTTAACATGCTCAGACCTTTGAATTTATTTTTCTTTCTAGCTAGAGGGCTGCTCCGAGGAGACAGTAAGACATGCTAGTAGAGAAAACAGTCCCAAAGAGGTTGATGCACAACTTCTTTCCCTGACAATTCAGAAAGAGCCTCTTCCCAAAGTCCCAACCAGAGACCACTCCACTACAGCGAGGATCTCCTGTTTTAACGGAGCATCACCTTGAGAAGGGCCCTCCAGGAGAAATGGGAAGAGAGAGTGGTCCCTGTGATGGAAACGGAATAACCATCTTAGCACTCAGACCCCACCGGTCCATAATGATGTGTGTTACAAGGACCTGAGACAAGCCCGAATACTCCCCCAGAAGGCATTACGGTGAGAATGTGGAATTCATGTCGTGGTTCGCGTCTCTTCAGGGAGCCCTTCTGGTGGCCACGTTATCTTGAAAACCAGCACGACGCCCGCGGTACTGGAGCGGATCACTTGACGCTGTGGGAGCACAGGCGGCTATCAGGCTACTGGAGGGTCTATGGAGGGGAGATGGAGAGGATCTGCACAGCATAATGCACCACGGCTTGTGCTCCTGGGCTCTTCTGGGTCCTAGAATAAATTCAGCTACATTTCGCACTGCACTTAAGCCTGAATAAGAAGTATTCTCTTCCCCAAATTTCTGGCCAAACGAAAGAAGGACGAAGTCCTCTCCCCAGGAGCCGAACATCGCTTACCTGACCTTCTCTCCAGCGGGAAGTACAGCAGCCTTCACCACAGTGACGCTCCGGCACTTAAAACCTATTTTCCATTACACATCTAAACCGAAACACCTGTAAATCACATCCTGACAGTACTGAAAAAGTACAATCTGTTCTCAACTTTCTCAGCCGCTAAAGCCACATAAACATCTCCCGTTTTACCTTTCTACTCCGCTGGCTCCTTTATTTCTATTAGAGGCTCCTGTAATTTAATAAATCCTAACACATTAACATTTTCCCAAGACAGAGAACTCAGCCCATTTTAATCTAGTAATTAATTCCTTTCGGCTCCAAAAGTACTCGCCATTCTGTTCAGGGCTGCTCTGGGGGGCAGAGGAGCATTAAGCCCTCCGCAGGGAGCAGAGGCACGGGTCGGAGACCGGCACAGGCAGCCCTTCGCAGCGCCCTCGACAGCCCCCGGGGCTCCAGGGACACGGCGAAAGCCAAAGTCCACCCACACAGTCTGGAACACGGTGGAGAAGCCTCAGCCCTGCTCTGCCAATACAGACCCTGAAGTATCCTTTAAGAAGGTTATCTTCTTCATTGCTGTTATTCTTCCCTATGAAGAGTCCTGTGAACCCAATTTGTCTTCGCCCCGAAGTGGCTTATCACGACCTTCTTTCCTCTGAAAAAAGGATTTTTTTTTTTTGTTACTGGAAAGCAACAAGAACAGCTCTGCTTATTGGTACGTTCTTGTAGAGGTTTACAGTTTTTGAAGATCTGCAGGTAGAAAGTGATGGACGGGAGGCAGGGGGGGGAAGAGAAGAGAAGGGGGAGGGAAAAAAACCCCAAACCCCAAATCAACAAGAGATCTTATCCCAGGCCGCAGGTAACCATGAGCCAGGCACGGCAGCGACACTCACGCCGGGGGGGTCAGATCAATTCTAGCCCAAAGATCCACCCAGGCCGCGTACGCGCAAACGGACCGGCCCTGCAGAAGGGGACACGCCACACCGCACCTTTTACCTTTTTCAGAGTTTATGCACAAGTATCAAGAGTTCACTGGAAATATTTGAAAGAAAAAAAAAAGACCATTTTAATAGATTTAAGCCTTCCTGTACTCGTTAGCCTGACAGAAAACAGGCTGCGGGGCCGGGGAGGCACCGCCGCTCTCCAGAGCAACACCTCTCACTCCGGCAGAGCAAATCTCTGCTCATGCAGACCGAGCGACTAAACGGGCATAAACGGAATATTAAATACTCCCTCAAGTAGTGATATATTAATACCATGTACAGTAAAATATATTTGCCTTGTAATTCTGGAAATGCCTGCTGAGAGTTGGCTGAATGTAAAACTTGCTCGATCCTGGCTCAAGCAGATTAAGGATTATCTTCCGTTTCTTCAGGGCAGAAGAGAAGCTGAGGAATTGGGAAAGCCCAGCCGAGGCTACCAGAGGGTCGCGGCAAAGAGCCCACGACCCGCTCGGGGAGGGCAAGGCAACCGGGCTGGCTGGGTTGGCAAAGGGGGGGGGGCAGCCCCCCCAGCAGCTCAGCGACCAACACCGGGGTCAGGCCTCTCCCAGTTCGGGGGGAGCGATACAGACGGGGAAAGAGCTGGGGCTTGGGGTGCCCAGCTGGGACAGGGACGAAGCTTCGGAGCCCGCAGCAGGTCACTGCCCCCCTCCGCACTGTTTTAAGGCCGCACCTCGAGTGCTGGGTTCAGTTTTGGGCCCCTCACCACACGAAAGACACTGAGGTGCTGGAGCGTGTCCAGAGAAGGGCAACGGAGCTGGTGAGGGGCCTGGAGCACCAGTCTGATGAGGAGCGGCTGAGGGAGCTGGGGCTGGTTAGTCTGGAGAAGAGGAGGCTGAGGGGAGACCTCATAACTCTCTACAACTACCTGAAGGGGGGTGTAGCGAGGTGGGGGTCAGTCTCTTTTCCCAAGTAACAAGTGATAGGATGAGAGGAAACAGCCTCAAGTTGTGCCAGAGGAGGTTTAGATTGGATATCAGGAAAAATTTCTTCATCAAAAGGGTTGTCAAGCATTGGAACAGGCTGCCCAGGGAAGTGGTTGAGTCACCATCCCTGAAGGTATTTAAAAGACGTGTAGATGTGGTGCTTAGGGACATGGTTTCGTGGTGGACTTGGCAGTGCTAGGTTAGCGGTTGGACTCGATGATCTTAAGGGGCTTTTCGAATCCAAATGATTCTATTCTATTAGAAAGTAAAGGCACTAGAAAGATTGTATATTTGACAGCCCCAGGCGCTGTAGGATAAGTAGGAGCAGATTTCTGGAAGGTGCTAAGGAGCTGTCCCCTACCCTTTAATGTCCTCCTGCGGAAGGTGCCCACTGTAAGCTGTACAATTCAGAAATTAGTAACGACATTTTGCTGTCCACCAGATAAGTTTTGCATTTAATTTGAAAATTGTTTACTTTCAATAATAGTCAAAGGACACTAGTAAAATGTGCGTATGTCTGTGTGTGAGGGAAAGTGCTGGAGGTTATCCACAGTTGCCCTTCATTGTTTGCATAGGTATTTCAATATGTTTGTTACTATTAATTATATTTCACTCTTAATGGAGTTTTTCCATTCTTAAAGAACTTTATTAGTTGTTATTTGACCAGTTTTATTGGTTTAATTCTCAAACATTTTAAAGTAATTTTTTTTCTTCATACACCAACTATTTCTTCCTAAGATGGCATAGACACATGTAAATTCACTGATTTAACTTAAAGATGTGATTGAAAAATAACTCTCTGTCTTATGGCCTGCTATGACAATGGGAACAAGCATTGTCCACTCATGTATGCATTCATATGTGTGTGACAAGTCCACACGCACTTTCACCCTCTTCATTGACGGCTTTCTGCGAGGGTGTGGGCAGGCATAGTGTTACATTCGTGACTCTAGGGGTGTACAGAGCACCTTGTAAAACATTAATTTTCTACAGTTGAAGGAATCAGTAGCACCCACCAAATTAGAGATAGCAGTAATAAAGATAATGAAATCTGGTCCTGGCTAATCATACTAAAAATGTTTTGGAAAAAGAAGGGAAAGGGAACACCTAAGCAAGAAGTGTGGTTGATTGCCCAAGTCAAGTTTATGTTTCCTCTAGTGTTTTGCCTTAGCAATTCTTGTTTTAATCCCTACACAGAGGGCGCATTGAGTAAAGGTATCATTTCTGTTCACACTGGATTTGAATATTTAATGGAACCTAAATGGATAATGTTAGCCCATTGCACAGGCATGCATTTCAGCCTAGTTGTTTTGCTGGATTATTTTTGCTAAACTAGAGTATGATTTGAAGGACAGTTACTAGATTTCTAGAACCAGTGGGTATTATTTTGTCTCTGTGACATAAAAAATTATCATTACTCTGTTACAGATATAAGGTCATATTTGGCTTTCAGATACATAAAAGCTAATTCAAAATAACTTTTAAAAGTATGGGTATTGCTTTAGGTAACTGAGAAGAGACTTTGCTCCTGTCAAGCATTACAATGGCAGTGCACCGTGGTCATGGCAGAGACACGAGTGCCGTCATTCCAAACTCCAGAAGCTGGGGTCAAAACAAATCTTACTGCAGAGACGGAGTTGGGTCAGTATTGCTTCCACGTGAAGGCTCCAGTCATGTTTCCGTCGCAGTTTCACTAGCTGAGGTGTACCATCTACTATACTAGACACTTTCCCAGGAATTAAATGTGTTTACATTTGTGGTTACTTTGAAAGCGCTACGAAGCCTTTTTATTTAATTAAATTAACATTTATTCTCTTTAGTGAAACATAACGTGCATGCTCTCTTTATATTCATTCTTTACCTTAGGCAATTTGGATAACATTGTTAAGTTGTTAGAAAAGATTAGCTTCACATAGGATTGTGCTAGCTTTGCGAAATGTATTCTTTCACATCTTTTCAACTCTTGAGTTTGTTTGGTAGACAATGAATAAAACATATCATCCTGTAGGCTAGAATACATCTAATTGCCATCTATCATATTTCAAGGGAGCTCAATCAAATAAGTCATTTCCTTATGCATTAAATATGTTGCTTAACCTTTTAATTCCTTAAAACAAAAGGAGTGTCCTAACTGTACAGTGTGGTATAAATTAACAAAGTAGAAAACTTATTTTTGTTTCATGCCCCATCTCTTGTTATTTTTTGCTGTGGGAATGTGTTGATAATGTAATAATAAGTGCTCAGACTTCATCAGTCTGGTACACGGTGAACTCAAAAGACTGGAAGGAAAAAAAAAAAGGCTTAATGGATACTTGTACTAGTCAGAGTTCAGAACTGTCCCGACCTGTTGCAGGTTTGTTGTCCTTTTTCCGTTTCCCACCATATAAAAAATAAGCTAGCAGTACAGGTTTGCTCTCACTGTTTCACTTAATCTCAGAGCAGATGCAATTGCCCATTTCCTTGAATGAATAAAAAGACGTTAATCTATGCGTCACATTATGCTTCATTAAGCATACCTCTCTGGAGTATCAAGGAAGAAATCAACTGCAGGAACTGAAACTTAGAGCACCTTTTTTTTTCTGTAGTAAATGGTTTAGCAAGCTAAGTAACGGAGGTAGAGAACTGAATACCAATATATATGGGTATTTCCTAGGGATTGGTAACTGGCAGAACATAGCTAATGTTGTGGCCAGGCGTTAGACCACCCTTTAAAATAAAGGCTTGAAAAATGTTTATATTCTCCAGCTTGCTCATTGCTCGAGTGGCTGTAATAAAGATTGAAGGGTTAGCACGTTTTGAAGCAATCCAGTTCCCCTTTAAATTTGCCACTGTGAAAGCAGGCTTCAAAAATCTCTTGCCAGTTTTTAGACATCGCGGTGGCTGAAGTCATTGCTATTCTGAACGAGTACAGGATAGTGGTATGGGAAATTTCATAACTGATGCAACTTCACTTCAGTATGTGCAATAAATGGGATTTCTAGATAATACATTTCCTGTACTATTAGGTAAGTCCTGCTAGGAACTGGATGAATACAATCCCAAGGATTTGGTGTCCTTCCCAGATTTCCTGCTCTTCTTCCTCCTCTGCCACCGCCACTGCCTCTTGTCAGCCTGTCCATCAAAAAAAAAACCAAACCAAACCAAAAAAACCTCTACTTCTCTTAATCTGCATGTTCACCATTTGTTGCTACCTCACCTTTCTGCATGGCATTTGCAGGCAGAAGGAAAGAAGGGATGCTTCCTTGTGGCAGTGTTTAATTTTGAGGAGAAAGAACAAATTTTGGAACTTGACCTGTTGGTTAATGAAGACACTGTTAATTCTGAGCTGTAGCCATATTATTCAAGAGAAGCATGTACTTTGCTGCAGACTTCCTTTCCACGCAGCTGCAAGGGCCAAATTCTGCTCCCAAACTCCAACTAACTGTATGAACTAAACACAAAGTTTCTCTCCAAGGAGTCACAGGGAGAATATCTTTTATCCAAGAAGAGATTTCAGGAGAAACACATGCAGAGCTAGTGGAGAATTAACCGACACTACTAATTTGGTTGTTTATGAAAAATGCTGACCTGTTGAATTTAATCTTTCATGAAATTACATCAGTTGTGAGGAAATCTGAGTCAGGAAAAAATTCTCAGAAATTGAAAGAGAAATAGAAAAAGGGATTGGAAGGATGAGACTCCTTGGACCATGTGGCTCCTACCAGAGACTGATGATCCAGGCTCAAGAGCTGGATCTGAAGAAGGCAAAGCAGGGATCTGCTCCAGGGTCTTGCAGTCTCCGTGTGAAATTCATTGTCATGGAGCAAAGCAGTTTGCTTTCAAAACTTATTGGGGAAATTCCCAGGTCTATTCTATTGAAACCTGCAACAAGAACAGAAACAAAGGAGAGAGGAAGGGAGGGAAGGAGGAGGGAAGATTGATTGATATGCAGGACAGATTAGATGTTTCCTACCCTACTTGTTTTCTATGCAAGTATCTCTCAGTAAGGGTTTAAGCTTGGAGACATAATGTGTGTGACAGGTCTCTGTCCAAGTAAACTGTCTTGACTCCCATTTCTCTCACCTTCCAAATCATCCTCTGAGGTCAGGTCTCTTTTCTAGGAGTGAATGAAGCTACACCTCGAACGCAGTGTATGTCAGGATAGACCAAGTAAGGTAGAACATTTCCGTTGTGCATTTCCTTTCCATCTGGAAGGTTTCTGGAGATACGTTTGAGCACCTGTTTGCCAAACTTGATCTTCCATAATTAACTCTTTCTATTATTGACCCTAAATGTCCTTCGTACTGAAAAGAGCAAACTGTTATGGAACTCATTTAGCAGCACTGTACTAAAAGACTTTTAAAGACAGAACAGCTGATTTGCATCACTAATATTTGCCAAGGTTCAGATAAATTGTCCTCATAGTTGGTTTTTTTCTTCTATTTTCACCTTTCTCTGAAAGCAATCTGAAAAGAAAAGAGCAGGCTAAAAGTTTTTTGCAATCTCTGAAAGGAGGTACTGAACAGAATGGCTTTAGTATCTTCAGTCCTGCTCCTCAAACACAGGCAGTGGAGACATCAGAGCTTAGAAAATATTTGCTATGATCCTGCTCTTTGTTTTATTCTTTAACTTTGTTTTATTACTAAAAGTTACAAGCAATTCAGTACGTTCTTCTCATGCTGAAGGTCTGATTTTACTCTCATCTCTTCTGCTTTCCCCTCACATCCTTTCCAACTCATGTGTAAAAACAAAAAAAAAAAAAAAAAGAGACTAACCTGTTGCCTAAGATGAGTTATAGTCCATGAATATTTCTTAACAGGTTTGTGAAATATGCTCAGTTGCATATTGAAATCTGTGGGCACTAAGTAGTTGCAAAGTGAAATTACTACGCAGACACTTTGATATAGCCTGTGATTCCAAAAGCTGGAGATGCACTGTTCTAAAGAAATCTTTTGTTGTTTAAAGAACCCTATTCTTTAGTATAATTTAATAACTGATACTAACACAATGCAGCTGGAAATTCTTACTTCTGCTGTATAAATCGCTAAAATTACCATGGAAGGAAAGAGAGGAAAAGATCGGATCAGTAGTAAGTTGGAATGCAATTGTTAATTATTTTTGTATCTGGATGAATAAGAAGTGTTCATACAAAAGTGACTATACTAAACTGCAGGCTTGCAAATAGCAGTTGTGAAGATGGTGTACCAGAGGAACCAGAAACATTTTCTACCTAGTCTGGCAAAAAGCAGATTAAAATGTATATACATTTAGTTGTAGTGTTTCCAAAAGAAGCAGTCCCCAGAGAAATGCTACTGGAGTTTGCACATGTTGAAACTTACTGGACTGTGTTTTCAAAATACTCAAAATTTCACATTTCAGCACTTCCGAAAATTTCACCCACAGCACATCAGTTTCCTGTAAATCAGTTGTATGTTTGAATATCCATGTAATTTGCATGTATGCAGTGATCAAGTACATGGGTAAATCTAAGGTTGGATCGGGAAGAATAAGCAATAGTAAGTCTGTAGGTAATCTCAGCTGAGTAATTAAAAAAAATTGTAAATATGTGCACAAATTACAAAAATGAATTTTTAAAATCTTTGAAATATATGTTTTTTTCTTCTATTTTGAGCATATAGTACCCTAGATATTGTAAATACATGTGAAACTCAAGAGCAGAATAAAATAACACAGCTCTTTCAGGCTAGGCTATTTTTGGTTATTTTTAGAGGAATTTTATTTAAATTGGTCTTAGTCTTTAATTAGTTTTATTTTGGGCCCTTACATAGCTAGAAGCAACAGTTGTGTGTTTCACTGGGATGCTGGGAAATCCCCTTTTCCAAAAGATATGAAGTTCTCTTATCTAACCCTGGAGGGCTTTGTTTTATCAAACTTTAAGATAATTAAAT
>JAVJGG010000024.1:4953509-5018726 GCA_035590195.1 Aviceda cuculoides
AATATAATTAAATGTTTATATGTATATATATATATGTACATGTAGGTACAAAGGCTGTGGCCTGCGACAGAACCTTGCCCCAGCTGAGCCTCCTGCCAGAATATCAGAATATTTTGTGATTTCCATCTCCTATATGAAGGAAGATGGATTAGTGTGTTTGGAGCAAATTATGTGGCTGGAAATAAATTAGCATATCTATTGCAACACCTTTCAAAATAGAGGAGAAAATTCTTCAGAATGTTTTCTGAAGAATGAAATAAAGTTGGCATTTGAAAGGATCATAGAGGTGCTATTGATAATAGGTTACAGATTGAAAATGAGTCAATAATAATCTAATTGCAAAAAAGGCAAAAGTTGTGTGAACCAGCATGTTACATCTCCTGCTCTCTTTGGCTCTTCACAGGCAGAGAAAGTCAACAGGACAGCAGCAAAAATGATTGGAGGTTTAGAAAAAATGTCATGTAAAGAAAAATTGAATGAATTGTGGATGAATAGTCTACAGAAAAAAAAAATGAGGCAGCTCATCTAGACATATAAAAAGGCTGCTGCAAAGACAAAGGGAATAATTTATTTTTTTGTGTCTATGACAGACAGGACTAAAAACAATAGGCCAAACTGGAGGAAGGAGTGTTTAATCTGGATACTAGGAAAAATCTTTCCAATATTAAGAAGAGTTGCTTGTGGAGGTTACAGACTGAGAAGAGATTGGAGCTACCTCAGTCAAGGTTAAGTTGGTTGGTCTTGTCTTGGCAGCAGGATAGACTATATAACCCCCCGAGGCCTCTTCTGGGGTATTTTTGCATGATTTTACTTTTTTTTGATGTGTAATCCCCTGACAATTTTTCTGTAAAGTGCTTTATAGTGAGTTGGTCCCAGGTAGTGAAAGGGGCCTATGGGGAGTCATTCATTTATGACCTATTTTCAATATGCCAAAGCTAGGCAAATTCCCATGCGCAGACCTATCGTACTTTCTTTCCAGAAGATTCAGTGTACTTGAAGACTGTGTAGAATGGGCTTAATACATGTGCTTATTCAGAGCACAAAACCAGGAGGGGAAGTCAGCTAAGATGCTGTCTTAATAATAAAACTTTGGCTAAAGTATAGTCAGATAGTTTATAGCTCTCCTACAGTGTTCCTGTGCATCTAACCATATGTAAGTGCTTCCGTTGCCTTCACTGATGCTCCCCTAAGCTTCAGCTGAGTTAAGCTTTGTGATATGACTGTCTGTAAATACATCTCCATGCATGCATGGTTTTGTTAACACTCAGTAATTTGATAGTAACATGCTCTTTTTTCCTGCCTGTGGGACATGAATATTGTCCTTGCAGTTTGAGACATTGTCATACCTGCCTTTTGGCCCCAGTGAGGCTTGTGATTATGAGTTTCCTTGAGCTGGAATGACATGAAAACATAAAGGAGAAATACTACCTTTTCATTTTATTTAATGGAAAACATCCAAAAGTATTCCTGTGGGAGACAGCATTGGAGTGGCTAGTTTTGGCTAATAAGTTTCTAGGACTGAAAAGTAAGTGTGTATGGCTTCAACTCTTGTACTATGGGAGCAAGGAGAGATATGAAACCCTCTTTCTTTCCTAATTTTTTAATGTGAGAATGTCCTTCTGGCATCATGTCTTAACAGAGTCCCACGTTATTCTGAGATCAGAAGTTGTGAGCGTAGATAGCTTGCATAACTGAGATCCAGACTGCAAAAAAGTTGCTGATTCACTGGTTCACTGAGAGTGCCCAGATCAGCCTGTTTTAAATGCAGCCAATAATAGGAAACGCATGACTGCTGGAGCAAGACGGAGTTCAGCTAGCTAGAGCGACTTGGTTTGCATCACACGTGCTAAATTCTTCGGAGATACGGGTGGCGTGCAACGGTCCTGTTCTTCTGCCTATAAGCACATACATTTCTTGCCGCCTTTGAAAGCTACGCTGGGTTTATCTACATGGTATTTTCCGGGCTGACGAGAGTCTGCTTGGGCCGCTCTGTGAGCCACCATGAAGCTTCCATTAGCTCAGCTGGGAGAGAAGCATTATTAGCTTTGGCACAGCAACGTTAGCTCCAGCTCAGCACTGACCACATTCTGGTCACTGGCTGCTTCTGGTCTGGGCAGCTCAGAAAGCGAGCAGGCTGGGCTGGCAGTTGGTCAAGGCACATGCAATCCTGGCTCTTGTCTGCAGACTAAATGTCATGTCGGCATTCCCACCATGTTAGGCTAGGGCACTGGGGAAAAAAAAAAAAAAAAGATTGCTCAAAAGCTTAAAGAAGTGGTTGACTGTATCTAATGCTTGCTGTGAAAAGGCACAGAAGGTGAACGCATGGTTTCACAGTCTGAGTAATAGTTTACTGAGGTGTACCTAAAAGATAGGGTGGATTTGTCTAACTACAAGCTTACCCTTTAGATCTTGTCCTCCTTCACTTAAGAAGATTTCCTCAGAGGGGAAAAGATCTGAGTTCGGTACGAGAGCAATTGTTCATTGTGTGGTTTCTTTATTGTCTGTTGGCATGAATCAGAGCCAAGCTTCCTCAGGTTTGCTGGGCAACCAACGACTACGCTGTTGCGCTTTCACCAGTCGAGGAGGATTTTCATAACCCTTGGTGTGCTAGATATCTACGCGTGAAATCCGATTTTAATCTGTCTCTATAAACATGCTAACATATCTCTAGCTAGCCCTTCAGGCGTTAATGCCTGAGGTAATGTCTGGATTTGATGCCCCTCCCCAGCTCCCTGCTTCCTCTTTCACACAAAAGCTTCTTGGCTCAGCAAGGAGTCTAGTCCCTCGTCCTCACGAGATTTTTTTACTCTCGGGCGAGCTTCCATTTCTTTTCGCTTGTACAAAATGAACACCACCAATGCACCTGCAGAAGGAGCAGATGTAAATTTTTCTGATGTGACCTTGTGGCCCCATGGTGGCACCTCTACCAGAGAAGACAGAGCCCTTAGGCTGCCTCATAAGATTCCAGTATGCTAAGTACTAGTGCTCTGCCTAGACTACGTGACGACTAATGCTGCTTTTGAATCAAATTCCATGTCCATAAAGGGTTAATCAGCCCTCTGAAAACAGTATAAATATGCTGATTGGCATTAAGGAGTCAGATGTTTGGCAAAGCTAATCACAGTGAGAAAACAGAGCAAACTTTACCGCCATAGGTCTAATATACCTCCAAAATAGTACCTGCCGGCAAATACTGGTTTTTGAAAAGCCAGCTTCAAGGACAGTAGTACAGTTGGATCTGATGCTATCAACCCTCTGTTGAATCCTGTGAAGAGTAAGAAACAACAAAGTTCCCTAGCCCGCCCACACATCTTATTCCAGCTGAAATACATTCCAGTTCATTTTTTGTCTCCTGTTGAATTCAATGGCAAGCATATGGACAGACAAACTCCACTTCCAGACAATGAAAAAAAAGGGATCTCTAAGTAATTCTGGTCATTTTGTACTACATATTTCCTTTTTTGACCAATAGGCAGGTGGTATTGCTTTGTCACGTTACCCAGCTTGCCAGCCTGGCTTTTTAATTACTGCTGTACCTGCACAAGCATCGGGCTCTGTAAATCTACAAGGTGGTGACTGATACTTGGGCTCATCATGCTAATTAAGCGCTCACTCTTCTTGTAGGGATCGTTTCTAACGAGTCTAGTTAGTCCTTCTGTCGTAACAAACAGTGCCCGGTCTTGCACACGTATGTTGTAATACCTTATCATCACCCTCTCATTAACGTATGAAAATCACAGAATGTAGAAAGGTTTATCGGGCTTCTGTTGTGTAACTCAACGCTGATGAGCAGAAGTGCGTTTCATCACCGTTCCTTCGGGAGGGCAGCAGAGAGAGGCTGCTGTTGAGATAGTTGAATTTGGGCCATCTCACCAGACATAAAGTCTCCTCTGTTTTACATCAGGTAGACTATAAAAGTTTAACTCTTTTGATGAATAACTGGATGTTAGAAATGTAATCAGCAAAGTGCAGCACATAAGAACCAAAAGTTAGATGTTGCTGCTTTTCACATACCCACCATAAAAGGTCTCAAACCCCCATTATGAGCCACGGAAGGGTTCAAATTTGCTTCAGGACTAAAAATACAGTGAAGATAATTACTAGACATCTTTAAGTCCTCTGAGGTAGGGGTTCCTCGTTGACTAAGGTTAGGAAAGCTACAAGTTTGCATACGTCTATGATCGAAAGCGATGGTACTTGAAGAGTTACCATACACAAAGAAATAGCTTTTGCAGCTGATGAAGGGTCTAGTCTCTTTCTCATTGAAGTCTGCAGAATTCCCCATTGATTTGAGTGGAAGCAGAATTTGGCTCTAACTTCTAAAGCAAGACTGA
Organism: Aviceda cuculoides; assembly: GCA_035590195.1. NCBI lineage: Eukaryota > Metazoa > Chordata > Aves > Accipitriformes > Accipitridae > Aviceda > Aviceda cuculoides. The sequence goes on from JAVJGG010000024.1 coordinate 4,957,844, forward strand.
GACATTTAAGAACCACAAGATCACTTGGTGTAAGAGACTCTTTATTATAATAATTATTGTGTTGCTTAATGGCAACTGAATAGTATTGACTCTTACAAAATGTGTTTTTCTTTGTAAATGTTTATACTGTCAGCCAGAAAGGGGTTTGCAACAAAGATCTGTCCCACAACTGTTAGACTTTCTTAGACTTAACAGTACTTTATTGTGCAGCATCAGTGTATAAAACTGAGCATAACTGTATGCACTATAAAAAAATATACACATTGATTGTAAATTTAATCGCACAATAGCAAAAGACATTCAGTGTAGCCACTTTCATCACCCCTTGATTCAAATAAGAAAAAAAAGCTAAAATAATATAAATTTCATCTGTAAGCATTCACATAAATGAAGTAGATCTTCAGAGTGGAAATTCCTGAACCTGAACTCCTTAGCTACAGTCTACAATGACTGTGTAAATAAAAAGACCCCCTGACACCCCCATATTGGGTGGTGACCTGCAAGATGATGTGAGAGCAAGACTTCATATATATGAAACACGGTATGAGACTGGCCTAGGAGCATCTTCATCTGTTCCACTTTTCCAGCAAGAGTAGCAACTAGAAAAGTAGTTTTCATAGAAGGGGCTTTCATGAAGCACATGACCTTGCCTTGCTGGTGGTTTCATCAGACCATGTAGAGATGTTCCACTGATTTGTGGAATTACTTACTGCAGCTCATTAAAGAATTTAACAACTGCTGAGTGAGATAAACCTGTGAATCCCTGAGACTGCGGGTGTTATGTAGGGAAAGATGTTAAAAAGTGTCTTCACTAAATTTACAGAGATACGGTGGGCTTTCTTTTGAACTCCAGTAAGATGTCCTTACTAAGGAATAGTAACATGGATTGCTGAGTTCACAGCAGTCCTTTTCACCAAATCCTATACACTAGCTCTACTGAGAAAATATACTAGAAGTCTTAGGAAGCTTTCTTTGCCCACATCATCTAAGCTGTGGGCATCCACACTGGTAAGTATGAAGTCTGATGCAGTCTCCCCACCCCAAGTCGTGGTATTAGAGCTGAGGAAAGGGGAAGGTGTCCTTTGCTCTTTGAATTTGAGAGGCACGTGAAAACTGGGATCTCAGGAGTGCAGGAGCTGCCTCCAGCTCTTTTGAAACTCACTTGAGAACTGGCAGAGGTAGGTGTGCCTGCCAGTCGTGGCTGCTCCCTGTGAAATCAAGGACCTGCCAGGCAGGGAATCCCTCTAGAGACTGTCCACTCTCTCTCAGGGGAAATAATTTTGGAGAAACCCAGTTTTCATGAAAAAAAACCCAATAAACACAAATGCAGGTCTAAATGCACAATAGAAAATACATTGAAAATACGTTTACCACTTAGCTTTCAAAGAAGTAAAGTTAATTAAGTTCTATGTGACTGAGAAGCAGGAAGACAGCATCCTCAGGGATGATTTTATTATCTGGCAGACACGTAAGATGCTACCTACCTTGTCGTATGTTGAACACGAAGCAGAACCATGGCTCTTCCTTCCCTTATCCATGGTTAGGACTTGCAAGAAGGCATGTCTGAAAGAATTACACTGGCAGTATAGCCAAATGTTGTGTGTGTCAATGCGATGTGTTGTCAAGCATGTTCTCTAAGCTGGGGATGGCAATGAGAAGCAAATCTTTTTCTCCAGTTTTATTCAGGTAATAAAGAGTCCAGGAGGTGGCAAACATTTTTCAAACCAGGAAGAATTTTGATGGAGGAATCACGAAACTCTGGCGTGAGCCGTGCAACTAATGTGCTTCCCAACATCATGGCAATAGAGGAGGGAGTACGGAGAAGCTGAGGGAAATTTGCTGGAGGGAGGGAGGGAGAAGAAGGAGAGAATAAAGTCTAGATGTGAGGCAGAGGCAAGTTACGGGGCCATGACAGAAAGGCAGAGGGAAGCCCAGCAGCACATACAGGACATGTTGCAAAACCTTTTCTTGAGCAAAGCTACATCTACTGAGGACGACATACCCAGGGGCTCTGCCAGTAGGATAGAGGGTCTCCAAATCACTCAGACTTCCAGTACTTGCTCAGGTTGGACAGGTTTGCTGCTGTTCTCGTGCAGATTATAGGGAGAAGATAAACAGGTCACTGTGATCCTACCAGTGCTCTCCATGCTGATGTCCAGCTGATTAAGCAGGAAGCAACAGCTCTTCTTGAAGACTCCATGGATGTACTCAGCGGTCAATGGACAGAAGTTGGGGACCGAGCTGCACTACATATTGGTGTCAGGGTTGTCACAGTAAGCCCACAAACAAAAAGCAGCAGGGGATTGGCAGACATACAGGTACCTCTAACCACAGGGTTTAAAACATGATACTGAGAGTGGGGGCTGGATTTTCTTGTAAAATAGATATTGGATTTGGGGTGGAGGGAGGGAATGTTGTATAAAAGATGAGCCAACCTGCTGTGGTTGAGAAGCATAGATTGTTGAGATGCGTAGACTCTGATTCTGAGGTAAGATGGCATTGTTAGAATAGTTAGAATAATTTGGGAACCCTTCTGACACACAGCAAATAGGAATTGTTTAAGGCTGCTGCAGAGCTGAGGGTGCTGAATGACGAGATGTTCTCTTGACAAGCAGCATGTGACCAACAAGACTTCCACCGTGATTACAGCAAAACGGACTGGCAATCCCAGCTGCCATACCGCTGATCTGTATGAGCATGCCTGTGGGGCTATGTCCATGTGCTAGATATTTAACCACAACCCCTGGGACACGGTGAATGTCACCTTGGTGGTAGCACCTTGAACAACCTAGTTGTGCTTTTGGTGTATGAGAGAGTCCCCTTCTTGGAAGAGGCCAGGGCAGCACAGTATCTGAGATGCTTGTACCCCTGTTTGACCTTCTGTGAAGCCTCTAACTTCCTTGGCGTGCTTTCCCAGGGCCAGTGTCCCGCTGCCGTATACTGAGACAACAGGAGCGCTGCGGATGCTGAAGGACAGCACTTGGATGGGGTTTCTTATAAAGGGCTATGCAGCAGACCTAGCAGCTGAAGACCAAGTAGACTACTAAATATGAGTGCCAGAAGGTCTGTGTTCAGTGTATTGCAAGGTCTTCCAGGGCAGCAGGTACTCCCAAGGGCAACCTAGAGGCAGGTTGGAAACGTTCAGTAAGGCAATTCTAGCAGAGGCCAGACACAGCCACTGTGTCTGGACCAGAAATCCAAAACTATGCTGATAAATCAGATGGTTCAGAGAGAAGCCAGGAGAACGATGAACGGTAAATAGAAAGGATCTCTTACGGCTCAGTTTAACCAAAAGAATGATATGGAAAGACTTGTTAACAGATTATATGCACCTACGTGGAGGGAAGGAATTTGCTAAGAGAGGACATGCTCCTGAAGATAGCATTTTAGTGTGATGAAGCTGAATATGAACGAAGTCTGGAAATTGAGTGTGAATTTTGGAATCAGTATATCAAAGACTTCCATGGATGGAATTGTGTAAATCATCAGATAACCATCAGTCAAAAGTCCTTACAGAGAGAGAGAGAGCTGGATGTTGCTCTCTCGTTTCTCATTTCACATGGGTATTTGAAACACCAATATTATAGCATCTCTGTTCTTACCAGTCTCTGAAGTTCAATACAAAGAAGCGGAATCTGCTTACTAAATTTGTCTAAAGATTTACGTTCTTATTAACTTCACATAAGCAGTGTCACTAACGGGAAGAGAATGCCTTTTCCAGACATGTTTCCTTCAGTACACCCCCTGTAGGAAATTTAAGGCTCTACTCCAAAAAAAAAATTATAATTTATAGAAAAGGCTGATTGCTTTACAGTATGAAACTGAAAGCTACATTTCATTAAAACAAGTTGGCTGCTCTGGGAATGGGACTGTTACAGTTATAAATCATAAAAAGCCGTAGTAGCATTGGTCTGCTCTAACAGCTGTTAGGTTTTACAGTGTATGCAGGTAATATCTGCCAGTGATTAAAACAGAGACTTTTATGATGCCACCGTTTTCACTAATCTGATTGTTAACTTGAAAATTTTGCTTAGTCACAACTATTTCAAAAGGCTTGGATTATGCCCCTAGATCACATGATAGGCTGCTCCATCAGAATATTAATCTTAAGAATGGTCCAGGTAGAATTGAGATATATTCTTATGTTCCATATCTTGTCCACAGATTAGTGAAATATGACATGAAACACATAGAAAAATTGTCTTGCTTCTGTCCCATAATTGTATTCTTTATCAAGTGTTTTCTTTGGAGAGCCCTGTTAACTGGAATCGCAAAGCCACTTTTTTTTTTTTCTCCGCATGGAGGCATATCAAGAGCATTTGACCACCTGTATAGATCCGATTGCAGGACTGGGATCTCGGTTCAGCTACTTGTATTTACATTTGTACTAAAATGAAGGTTCATTATTTCACATTCCAGAGTTTTCAAACTCCTGTCAAGTATACAACCAGTTAATATCAGCCTGTAATCACTTCAGACCAGTTACAAGACTTCCCCAGTCAAAGAAAAAAAGCTTTGTAGGCAGGGAGGAAAGAAATATTTTTACCATTCCTATAAAACTTCTGAGGAATTATTGTCTGAGACATAATCATAAACAAATACCAGTTTTCCCCTTGAGAATCTAAACTGGTTATGCTGGCACATAAAATCAAGTGTTGTGACTGTTACTCTTTGTGTTGTACTATACGGAGAGGATTATATATGGTATATTATACAGGATATATTATACAGGATTCAGTTATGTATTTCTGTTGTCCCGTATGTGCTTAAAGCAGAAGAAGGAACCACAGCCTTTTCAGGTAGTTAATCTGTGACAGTCAATCTGTTGATCTTTCTACCCATACACTTCTTGTTCCACAACAATAAACATAATTGCCGGACCAAATTGCAGATGGTATAGATGGCAGTTATTGCACGCTGAGTTTAATATAAAGAAAAAACCCATACAGATGAAAAGTAATGCCAAAGTAATTAAACCTAAGAAACACACAAATAAATAGTACACAATCTTTTCCCTTTGACTCAATTCCAATTCAGATTGCCTCCCTATGCGAGACTGTGCTTGTCCCAAATAAACAAAATCCATGCCATATGCAATAAACATGTTGAAGAAAACCTACCTCAACTGAAGGAAATGGAGAGTATGCTGAAAGCTATTTCACTGAATAAATAATGTCTCAATTAGGCCTATTAGCATCAAAGGAGAAAGCAAATTACAAGACAATTTTAAAAACAAGCCGAACACCTTACCTTACATTATTTTGTTATCATTTTAGCGAGGAAAGCAAGCAGCACCTTTACAAAGGAGGTTTAGTGTACAACTAAATACAAAGCAACCATTTAAAGTGGCTTTTAAAGACATCTCATAGTGTATCAGAAAATTTTTGTTTGCAATGCAGTTTGGGTCTATTTCTATTTTCTAAGTAGAAACCAAGCATAGAGGCTTTTCATCCATCGAGGATCCTCTTTGGCTTTATCGCAATAAGGATGATAAGACCTTTATAGTTGTAGGTACATCCCCTGAACACTAGTGGCTTCATTATGCATTTCCACTAATGTTAAGCAAGAGCATTTTGGCCTCTGTGTTTTCTACAAAATGCAAAAGTTTAGTAGGCAACATTGCCAAATTATGAATTTAGCTCCCTTGATCTCTCTATTCTGCCTATTTTCCTACTATTTGACTATCTATCTCCCTGTCTTCTCTTTATCTTTTATTTTACCTCTGAGCTATACTCAAGATCCACTGGAATTTAAATGAGGAAAAAATGGTACCTCTTCACAAGAGCTGAGTGCGTTCAAGCAAGCTGAATGAGCCTTCCTTACCCCAAAGATATGGAACAAAGACTCTTGAAAATGGCCATGCGGTTAGGATTTCTAGCCAGCAGCTTTTGAAATGCTGGGCAAACAAATACAGTATCTAATGCCAGAGCTGATGTTGCATCACAAGTCATTGGGAAGCTGTTTAGTGCTTTTTTTCCCACTGTATTTGTTGTTGGAAGAGTGGTATTTACTGTTGCATCTTCCTGCATGCAAGCACACATAAACTCATCCTTTTTTTATTATCCTAATATTTCTATCATTCACAGTATGATTGAAAATTTCCTGGAAGTATAAATCTGGACTTAGGGAGGGTCCTCCCACAAAGGGAGGCCTTTTGTGGGTTCCAAAAATGTCAGTTTACATTTGGTTGATTTATAATTGTGGAACAGGCATTTTTAAGCCCACAGTTTGAATAGTATATGAGGTTTGGGTAATTTTTTCTTTTTTTGAGGGGGGAAGCTGGGATTGGAAATATGTCAAAACCCTTCTGTGCTACATTCAGTATCACCAAGCATGCCCTGTTGTGGTGTTTCACATCCCCATCTTAGCAGAGTCCAGACTCTGTGGCTACGTGAAAAACAGCCCCTCCAGTTCCTTCTGTGTACGCGCTGACAAATATTCAGCAGTAGGGGTGACACTGAGCTTCCACCTTGGGGTGGTACGTTGCCCAGCGAGAAAAGAACAGCTGTTTGAAGGTGCTGAGATGTATGGAATGGTAGAAATAGTCCCAGAAGAGGCAGGTTAGTAGGGAAAGGCCAGATGAGGTTTTCAGAAACACATAATAAATTGTGAAGCCATGTAATAAATATTATTTAGTGCATGGTTCTGCAGTTTATCTTATGATTCTAAGCTTACCGTGAGGATAACACTGTCCATATATTTATGCATATGCTGCATATAATATTTTCATAGGCACATAAAATTCTTCTGTAACTAGGACCCTATTTATACATAAATATCCTGCTGTGTTCTGAAATACTCCTGACTTTTTTGGTATTATTAGTATAAAGATAACAGTGGAGAGAATAAATGTTCCTCAGCATTGGAATAGCTTCATTTTTGGCTGTTTACAACTTTTGCACACTTGTATAAACCAGCTGGTATCAAGTTTAAAAGGAAATCGTATCAATGACTGAGAAAAATCAAAGCAGATGCTCATTACATTTGTCTAAGATAAAATTAACTGAACCTGTCATATTTTGTGGGCAATACTTCTAACATCTGCAGAACAAAGCAAATACACTTAATTCACTACAGCCTTTAGTTTATAGGTCAGATATGGCCTCTCAGGGCTATTGTGTTTGTGTTTAAATAGCTTAGAGTAAGTTTGAAAACAAAAAGGCTGGAAATGTTTGTTTTTGTGGCCCGAGCTAATCATCCTTCCTGAGTTTCAGTTATTCTAATTTAAGGTTTACACTTGGATGGAATAACCAGACTCGGCACAAATAATTCATATGCAGCTGGATGGGGGAAAGGGAACTCATGCAGGGAATTAATGAATTTAACTGTTACCTCCTGAGACTGGAAAGGAGCCTCTGTCTTAAATAGATTTGTCTCAGAAGAAAGACATGCCTATGTGTCTCCAGAGAAGGCATCTGTCTGCTGTACAGTTTGGTTTGATCGGAGAAATTGCTATTTCTGCCATACAAGAGAAAGGTACGCTGGCAGGTCTGTAACAATGACCTCTATTAATTATTCTTCATGTCTCAAGTGTTCTAAGCAATAGCATAGCTCAAACATTTATGTCTTCTTATTAGGTATCTAACCACTGCCTCCTACCCCCGTACCAAATTTGGGGTGGTATCGCTGTGGCTGAATTCACACAGGGAACTCAAAAACACCGAGATGAAAAAAACAAAAAGTGAAACCTTGAATTCAGCAAGGCTTTCCATATAGCCTCCTATAGCAGGCTTGTTAGTAAACTGCAGCAGAAGGGACTGGATATATAGAGTAGAAGGTGGGTGAAAATCTGCCTGGACTGTTATGCTCGAAGGGCAGTGGTGGGAGGTTTGAAGATCGACTGGTGGCTGGTTTCTGGGGCTGATACTGTTCCACATCTTCATCAAGAACCAGGCTGACAGGATGGAGTGTGCCCACAGAAAGCCCACAGATGGTACCAAACTGGAGGAGTGGGTAACGTGCTGGAGGTGGGGGCTGCCACTCAGCACCGTGTCGACAGGCTGGAGAAAATGGCAGACAGAAACCCGATGAAGCCCAACAAAGGCAAAGGCGGAGACTTGCACGTGGGACGGGATAACTCCGTGCCTCAGCACAGGCTGGGACTCACCGGCTGGAAAGCGGCTCTGCAGAAGAGGTCTGGGATGTCCTGGTGATGAGTAGGTTGAACCCGAGTCAGCAGAGTGTCCTTGTGATGACGAACGCCGAACACGGCCGGGGCTGTGGGAGCAAGTGTTGCCAGTGGGCCAACAGAAGAGATTCCTCCCTTCTGCCTAGCTCCTGTGAGGCCGTTCCTGCAGCACCATGTCCCGTTACGGGCTTCCCGTGCGAGAAAAATGTTGGCATGCCACAGTTAGTCCATGGAGGACTGTGAGAGCTGGATTTGTTCACCTTGGAGAAGAAAAGGCTAAGTGGAGGACAGGAGGGAATGTCGTTTTTGTCTTCAATTACCCAAACAAGGATTATAGCGAAAACAGAACTAGACGCTTCTCGAACTTGTGCAGTGAAATGCAGTGGATTTCAGCAAAGGACATTCTGGTTAGACGTAAGAAAAATGTATTCACTCGAGAGAGGTGCAACACTGGGAAAGGTACCCACAGAGGCTGTTGGATTTCCTTAAATCTTTAAAACTCACTCAGATGGGGCCCTGAGCAACTGGATCTAGGTTCAAAACAGGCCCTGCTTTGAGCAGGAGGTTAGTCTAGAGAATTCCAGAGGTTTCTTCCAACCTCAACTGTCCTATGACTGTACGGAAGAGGCCCTGGGTTTCTGCCGCACAGTTCTTTGGGAATTTCCCCACCTCCTCTTCTTTATCTTCACATCTTCCAAATTTGGCATCTTCCTCTCTCCCCACTCTTACAATTAAAACAACCTCACATTTGGAGAGGGCAAATACAATCCAAGAGATTAGAAGTCAGGTATTTCATGCACCATTCAGATCCTAGAAATGAGGACTATATCTTTGACGTTATCCACAAACTTCTAACTATTCATAGACTGTTACTACATCAACACTTTACCCAGTCCTACGCTCCATATAGTCTTTTTAATCTTTCAAAAAAAAAATTCCTTCAAATCTGTAGTCACGTGGACCAGATTGTGCGTCGTTGTTTTGGGGGAAGGAAGAAGGTTACTGTAAAGGATGCAATCAATGCAAGACTGCTTTGTGAGGAGTTAATTTCCTTGGAAGAAAGCCAGAGAGGATCAGAAGAGAGGTGGTTCTGAGCGGGCTTCTCTTTTGAGTCAGTTTGCAGAGCTAGTCCCATTATAGTTTGACAAATAAGCTGCACACAATGAACAGTCAGAGCAGTGAACTTGTAATACCCACGTGTGCCTGGAAACTTGGGAAGGAATCCCTCTCCCAGGCTGGTAAGGCAGCGCCTAATGGAGTCCTCCGAACAGCTTTTGCTGTTATTGTCCACACTTCCTTTCACCGTGTCATCATTTGCGGGAATTTAAAGGAATTATGTACGTGCTTATAATGTGGAAGTTGACGATTTAACTTGCTGCTGGATCTGCCTTGCTATACTCTTTTACCTTACTGAATCTCTGTGGTCGGGTAGTACCACCCGTGGGCAGAGGTTTTGGGGAGCAGGACCTACCCATAAACCTTCAACATGCATGAAGCTGAGTAGACCTTTAAGGACTTTAATTTTGAGAGGAATATCAGTGATTTCTTTTTAATTATTTTGCACGAGGTAGATTCCTAATGTGAAATAAGTGTAAATAAAATCATTCTTTAAATACAATCTATGCTAGGTGTGGGATATCATTCTATTTTTACGGTACTCTTAGTTTTGAAACAGAATGGTTGGGGTTTATTAAACAAACAGGCCTTCAGGGCTCTTTTCTGGTAATTAGACACATAACTGAAATCCATAAAAGTGCTTTCTTGGAACCATTGCTGCTAAAGGGGTCACACAATTTACTTTTGTGCTTGGCATGAGTCCTTGAAGCAATATATACCATTTTATTTTGGGATGTATAAACCACACATGGTTGTCAACAATAGAAACAATTATAACTAGACTTGCTTATTCATGTTAACCCATAATACCATTATAGAATTATTTGAGGTTAAAGCTAAGAATACTAATAAAATACATTTTATTTTTATACAGAATGCATAACAAATACTGCCACAAAAATCTCTGCAGAGAGTCAATAGAAAGATTTAATAGGGAAGGGCAAATTTATGTGTGCAGCCAGCAATACCAGCTTTGCTATACACTACAGTTTGAGAGGGAATGGAAGAATATCAGATATTTATGAGAGAGGAAAGAACACCTTCTGTTTACAAAGTTGTAGTTAGTCCTACCAGTTGAAAGCTTTTACCACAGCTTCTGGAGACATATGTCAGCCCTGCCTTCCCCCTGTTGGAATGAACATAAACAACATTTTTTGAAGAATGAGTGTGCCTCACTTCTTTCTGAAGCCATGTGACTAGAAGATTACATTTCAAGATAAAGCAAGGAGGATTTTCCAATGTTACCCTTTTGAACCAGCATTTTTGTAAACTCTGAACTGTACTCTGGAAATGGCAATGCTCAAGTTCATGTCACATCTAAGTGCAGACAGATCCTGACTTCTAACTGGTTGCAGACCAGTTACACTAGCGCTTGGCCATTACTTACTGTAAACAACTTGACTTTTCTTTCCTAAGGCAGGAAAATAAAGGCAGGCAGCTGATTTAAATCAGTTTTCTAGAAGCTCATGAAACCATTGCAAAACTGTTGAGTACTGCACACTTAAATAAGACATCTGAAGTATTTCAGATTTGGACAATCCGATTTAGAATGTCAATCTAATTTGGAGACCAGCAGTGGGATCAGGAATTCAAGGAGGAAGGGAATCTAAAACAGCGTTCAAAGGCACCTATTAGAAAATGATGGATTATTATGTCTATCAAAAGACCAGAGAGCTTTCACGTCTGTTTTGGTACTTCCTTCCTCATACCAAGCACTGCTTCACAACCGTTTGGGAGCCTGCAAGAAGTTATTCAAGTTCTAGTACAAGCTTGTCTATACCATAAATAAAATGATCCATGCTGAAATCGTGTCGTTTCTCCACAGGCAGCCTCAAAGAAAACAATTTAATGAGCCAGGGGAATAAATGGCTCTCTTACTCTTTGGATGTGGTCTGTCATGGCAAAATTTCAGGTGCATTGTCAAAATAATGGTGAGGGAGTGTATCCTTCTGCTCCCCCTGTCACACAGCTCCTGTGAACAAACCAATATGTTCACTACTGGGGCTTCTCAGGTTGTCTTCTTCCACTGGGAATCAGCTTCATTTTTCTTTAGAGAAAACCATGGTAATATCAGTGCTTAAATTGCCAATCTCTGTTCCCTAAAGCCGATACTATCGCTGAAAGAATATTGCTGGGCACAGTCCCACTGTTTCTCTGCTTAAGGGATACCCCTCACTCAATAAAAACACAGGCTGAGCCTGTTGGCACTGCTGTGCCCGACTGCTTTAGCCCGTTGTTAACGAGAAGTCTTCTAGCTCTGCAAATGGAGAGCTTTTCCAAGGCTCCTGTGGCAAACACCAAAGAACTGATTTGAAACATTAAAACCCTTGCACACAGGTGTCACCTGAAAGGAAGACAGCAGAAATAAGCCATGAAAGGAAGAATTCACAGTATCTAGGGTCAGAGTCAAGGCAGAAATAGAAGACGGAACAAATGAAGCAGGAATCAGAAAGCACCTAAGTCTGGTGTCGAAAGACGAAGTCTGCAAGTACAGGAGGAGCCAAAAGCTACAGATGAAGGCTCGAAGCACCAGCTAGCTAGGGAACAACATGGCCCACTCCAAAGGTTACCTGTGGTTAGGCTGTGGTTACCAAAGCTCAAGCTGAAAAGAGCAGTTCTTTGATCCTGGCTAATGAACCCCAGCTAGTGAGAACTGGTGCCAAACTCAGATACCTGAAAGCAAGCCACAGTAGAGCAGGCTCCTAGTTTAAGGTCATAGCTTAATCCAGCATTTGAGGTAAACTGCAGAATTTGAGAGGCTGAGTCAATGGCCAGACAGTTGCACTGTGCTTTGGTGCAGTATTCCGTTCAAGTATTTTGCTATTCTGCTTCTCCAGTAAGAACTAGATACTGAAGAGAATGTGAATACCAGTTCAGTAGTCCCCATCCAGCAAGTCGTGGAAGGGATTTTGTTCCTTTCCATGGACTTTGGATCAGGTTCATGAGGCCTTTAGGAGCTCAGTTTGTTGGGTGATCATGAATCATTTTCTTTCTTATCCTATAGGTACCTCCTCTACTTTGGCAGACTGACTGCTGCTGTTTTTCAAAGATCTTGAGAAACAGAATGAAAGGAAGTGAGCATTAGACAGGGTAATTTTCCTATGATGAATTAGGGCTGGGCATTCATTTGTTCCTTTGAGAAATCTTTGATCCGGTTTTATATCTTAGTTGTCCTTGACGGGAAACAAACTGCGCCTTTGTCAGGTAGTCACGAGTGGGATAATACTGTACCTTAAGTTGCTTTACCCGCTTCCAGTAGGCTCAATGATCATCTGTCTTCCTCAGAGTCCTGAGAACTTCTGTAACGTGCCGTAATGGGGAAAAGAAGGGAGCAAGAATAGTATAGATGAGCACTTCAGGCCATGTTATAAACTGTGTGGTAATTTGGACTGCTGCATTTACAGCTAACTTCTACCAGATGACACACGCAGAATGAATCATAACACGCCTGAGTCTGCACACCCTTCTGACTGCAGCGAGCTCAGGGCAAGAAGGGGCAAAGGGATTAAGTAAGTACTTCATTATCTCCTTCCTCAAGAGGCCAAACGAAAGACCTGCCTCCTGCTTTTCCGATCGCTGGGTTTTGCCACAGCTCACTCCAGTCCAAAAGTTCAGTGTCAGTAGTTTTATATATATTTACTTATATAAGTATTACATATATTTACATATTTATACACACACACACACATATAGTTATATAAACCATATGTACATACTAACTCCCGTGGTTTCAGCATCGTTTGCATGTCGGATGTATGACCGGCGTTACAAGAAACGTCGCTGTATGACTGCAAGGGAGTGAGCTGCCACCGCTGCAAGTAAGCAGCGGGTGAGAGCGGCCTCTTCCCTTCCCAAAAGCCGATGTCACAAAATGATAGCTCGGAAGTCAAAGCTCGGCAGACTTTCCTGAAACGCCATTGTTGCCCTTTCACTGACCTCTTTGCCTTACCTGAGCAACTGGCAGCACTAAGCTATTAAGAAACAGGGCATGCACGCTGCACCCAAAAATCTTTCATAAACACCCGTCTATCACAGCTTCTTAGGAGGAAAATGTACTTTTGCCATTGCTCGTGGCATCTTGGAACAGCGCTGCGCACCGCTTCACTCTCTGACCTTATCAGCTGGGTCTAGCTGCACGCAGAGCTTAGCAAAAACAAAACACGGTTCAGTCTAGAGCATTTCCCATGGGGTCTTTTCTTTTTTTTTTTTTTTCTCTTTGGGAATTGTTACCAGCAATGTTCTTCCATGAGTAAACGTTTTCAGCACTCCTACAGTTTCATTCAGCTTTTTCCTGTAGGTCTGATTGAGGCAGGAGGGTGAAAACAAACACAACACACTTCTGGTGGGTGAATGGATGTCTCGGAAATTTATTTCAGAATATAAGAGATTTCTTTTTCATTCTTCCCTGTTTTCAGTCCTGGCTAGACTTCCCTTGCGTATGTAGCGATTGCCTTCTGCATAAGGAGAGGACATTAGTGTTCAAGAGTCACTTTTTATTTCACAGCCTACAGAACACACTTCAAATATTCTTTTGAAAACAAAAGTTACACCAAACCTAAATGAGAGCCTGGGAACAATGAGGCTTACCCTCTTCAGCTGAAAAAAAGCACAGGGGTGAAAAGCTGAAGCCTGATCTTAGCAAACGCACATCCCGTAGCCTCTGAAGGATCTCCTTCCCCATTCTGCCTCTTCACCCCTGCAACACCCGCTGCCACCCAATGATGATTGCAAGGGGCACTTACAGTTTCTCACAGAGAAGGAAAGGGTAATCCAGAGAATTCAGGGAGCTCAGTTTATACCCTCATATACTCCCAGTAAGGCCTGCCTGGGGCCGTTTTGCAAAGGCTTAGTTAGTCTAGCCCAGTGACAGCTGTTTCTTTCATCATCTGTTTTTTATATGTTACATTCCTATTTAACATTGCTCTCTGTCAGGTCTAATCACTCTTTTCTTTTGAGGGGCTGTTTTCTGAAAGGGGCTAAGGAATTTATTCTCCAGGCTAAAAAACCCCTGCACTGGAAAAGAGCTAGAGGGAAGTATATTACCCTGAAAGCAAATTTTGTTTTGGTTTTAATGCCTGGAAAGGGGGTAGCAGAAATGGAGGTAAATGCCTTATTGGAATTAGTCATTAGCCTCTCCACTTCCCCTTTTACAAGAAGACAGCAAGCTTGAGGCAAGTCCCTGGCAGCAGTTGCAAAGTTGGGTGGGGATTCCCTTTCCTAGCAGAGACAGCAGTTATTTGCTATCATTACTTGATCCTTTTTAATTAGCCTTTGGACATCTATTTTACAACTCATTTTCTTTCCAATGGCATGAAGTGGTGTTGGGGTCGTGTGAGTGCCGCCCTTCTTTCTCTCGTCTGATCCTCTGAAAGCCCACCAGCTCCCACACAGAGGATCATCAACCAGTAAGGATGGAATAATTCTCCCCCCCAAAATACTTGACCCTAATGACAGGTACTAAATTCTAAGATAAACGTTTTACGCTGAAATTGCAAGTCAGTACTTGAGCAGATTAGGTTCACACGCAAGACTTTCTAGCTGTTCAGTACTATTTAACAGAAATCATATTCAATTTCTGTACCAACAGAAAAACAGGAAAGTTGAGGAGAAAAACAAGAGGCCAGGAAATCTTGTGAGGAGAGAAGTCAGTAGGGGTGGAGGTAGCTAACAAGAAGATAAGAATCTTGGGCAAGGTTTCACTAAGGTTTGATATATTGGTTTTATTTGTAAAGGCAGGCTAATTTTGTGTCAGAATGACCCAGAATTACAGAGACTTTTCCATCTATGTACTAAGGGGCTATATTTCATGCAATTTTGTTTTTGTATCTCATTTCACTACCTCTTCCCGCATAAAATAAGCTTTATGCAAATAAATGCTTGAGATTTCTGGGTTGCTCTGTGTTTACGAAGGTCTGACAACGCACTAATCATTAGAAGAAGGTAATGATCTTTCATAACAGTTTTTCTACATCACCATTCAGAAAAAGTCCCAGAAAACTTCACAGATCTGACCTAATTAAAACCAGCATCAAACACATGCCTATTCCGTTTTGATTCAAAACCCAAATCATATTCTGATTTCTGAATATAAATAAGAAGCTGATTCCATAATCGTGAAGCATAAATACGAAAGGCTCCAGCCGCCAAACGTTTTCAATTTTTATTTAGGACACGCTAATAAATCAGACTCCAACCTCAAAGTATAACTGGAAACATAAAATGAAAGTCAATTGTAAGGATATTCTGGAGTAATGCGAAGAACCGGATAGGTAAACAGAAATACTAAAAAAATATCAGTATAAAATATTACTGCTAACCGATGAAAGGTTTTCAGCTCCAGGGTGTTTTATTCCAAGACTTTTCCAGACTTTTTTTTTTGTTTTACAGTAAAACAGCTGTACTTACTTATGCAATCTAGTAGGCTACAGTATTGTATCAGTAAATGAACTGAAACTGTTTGCAGGGTACCACTTATGAGAGTTTTCTTAAACCAGTACACAAAGATTTGAGGTCTAAACGCTCCTGATCACGTCTGTGCCGAGTGGTCACAAACTGCAACTGGAGACCTGTCCCGAAAGTTGCATTATAAAAACTGCAGGGTGATCCTTGACGGATGGCATGTTCTGTGATCTCCATACACCCTATGCCAGAAACAGATTTTTAATCTCTTATTTAAGAATTCACTTCCAAACTTAGCTGAGGCAACCAGAATATCTTCATCTAGAACTCCCTTGTAGTCATTCTTGTGTCTCAGGTGTAGAATTCACCCTTGTTTTTCCATTGTTCACTGACAATGCAAAAAGCCCTGCTCTTTAACTTCATTTTTCCTTTACGGTTCTCCGAAGAGAAGGGAGAGTTTCTTGCCAAATACTGCTGTCAGTCTGACATAACTGAGGGCTTGATCACATGAAAATTGAAAGTGGTCCTCTTTGCAATTGATTAAATGATTGAGTACAGAATTCTTTAATAGGGCAGTCAGCATAACTCATCCATAAACTCAGCATGGAGCACTGTGTTCACCATGTTCTAAATTGGTAACAGTTTATGGTTTGTCACATTTGGCAGTCTCTGTACAGAAAAAAGGCCAGTCTTACGCTGAAATAAAAATAGGTGCTTTAACCAGAACTTGGAAACAACTGATAGGAAGAGAGGTTGTGCAAATACATATAAAAAACCTTCAGATGTTCATTTCTCACTTTACTAGCTTTAGTTTTATACATCGTCATAACTGTCCTTTCCAGACAAGTTACCATCTCTAAACAATGCAATGGAAATGGTGTTAAGATTTTTGTATCATGTAGTTAGATAACATTTCTAACATATTCAGTTAATGCTGAGCATTAGTGAAATAGAATGGTAGCTAAAGGAGCGAGGAAGGTGAACTTGTTGATAATTGTGAATTTCTTTAGAAAAGTGTTTTGTCTTGACTTTCTGCAAACATCTAGTATTAAAAAAAAAAAATCACGGCCAATAATTTTAACTATTCAGACAGATATATGGTTCCATCTCCATAACTCTTGGGTTTTGCACTGCTGCAGCTTCAGAGAAGGCATGTAGAACAAGGATGTCAACTTGCCGTGTGTTTCACAAACTGCCAGGAAAAGATACTTCTTCATGCAAACCTCTTGCATACTTCTCAGCCTCCTCTTCTCTAAGGTGATCTAGATGAACAGGTCTTCATGGCAATACAAAGCTCTGCTGAGATTAGTTGAGCCACAGCTGGGCACATGGAACCATCCACTTAAATTAGGTCACTGAATCGTAACCCAAGCAGCAAAAACAAAGTGCGGAAAAAAGCAGTAGTAACGTGGGTGGCATATGTATACAGTTTGTGCATGGTTTTGCTTTATAATGTAAGGAAGAGCCACCTGAGAATCCACGGGTGGTATCTGACTCTTAAATGGCAGCTGACTTACCTGTTGGTTAAAATGATGACACTCCAGCAAAGCCGTGTGAGGATTAAAGATCAGAATAGCAGAAGCGTCACAGATCAGAATTCAGCAGCTTCTTTATATACTAGACATACCTTAAAAAGCCCAAATATTCTTGACCTGGTTAAATCTGATCTCTAAAAAGCACTGAAAATCTGCATGGCATAAAACTGCCCCAAGTGTAATGTTTCTGGAAGTCTTGTCTCTACTGAAGCAGAATAGAAATTCAGGGCAGGATTACTTATTTTTTTGCTGTTTATTTAAAGCAATTACTGTAGAGGTTATTATAAACACTGCCTTTTGGTTTCTGCGACCGTATGACCAGGATTAAGAGGTATTACCTTGGGCTGGTATGGTAGCATAGCCAGCCGTTAGCTGACACAAGGTGTGCAGACTGGATGAAGTTCTTCTCTAGCCGACAGACATTTACGGCCGTGTTGAGGCTGGAAGCTGACAGAAGAGCAAGTCGGGAGCCAAGACAGGATGAGGAAAGGTCTCTAGTATTTCTGCTAGCCTCTTTGCTGCCTGTAAATCCAGAGAAAGTCTTTTGCAGGTACGACTGCCCTTTTAGCATTTAGATGCGTGCCAGAAAGCTGTGGATTTCTGAGGGTAAGGGGTCTACAAAAGCCATCTTTTTTCCACCTTCTGTTTTACCTTTAATGTACCAGCAGCTGTAGATTCAAAGTTCTCTTCCCGCATTGGGAATATACAACCTAACACGTAAAAGGGTGCAATAATTCGAGAATCTGAATAGTACTGTAATATTTGCAAAATGCTTCCTCTTTCAGAAGCTCCTATGATCCTGAAATGTGCCGCAGAGCCAAATCACAAATGGTAATTAACCTAATTTTGCTACTGTTCTTCATAGTGAACTGGACATTATTTATACCATTTAGTACAACTTCTCCATCCAATCACAAAGAAACCACTTTCTGTACTGTGATCCCTTATTCCAGAACAGTACAAGATACTTGCTTTTTAAAACCTTTGCTTCCATCTACCCCTCACATATGTTAATAAAACACTTCTTGACATAGAAATACATTCTTTGCTTCTGACACAAAGAAGGAGAAGAAAAGCTCCCTAACTGACCATTTTCCTTACATCATCTATTTTTAAAGCATTTTATAGACACTAATAGAGTGTTATGGGTGTCATCCAAATTCTAGTGACATAAGTGAAAAAACTCCCACCATTTCAGTGACTTCAGCAAGTTTTGGATGTTACATGAGTAACATTCATTGCATAAATCTGGGCAGCTTTCATTCAGAGAGCATTTTCAGATTTCAAACTCCACTTTTCTCCAGGAATCATTTTTGTAGTTGTTTCTGGTTTATGTAGAATTTTCGGAAGTTTAGTTTCTGATCCTAACTAGAATAAAGTCAATCAGCTTTGATAATTTCATGACACTGATAGTGTTTGTCAATGTCTGATGTGTAGAACTACTACACAGCAAGAAACTAATGTAGTCCAAGATTCAGACACTGGAGAGATTAAAATTATGACTCCGTGGTTTCCCTATTTTGTGTAAGACATTGCATTTCAGATTTTTTAATACCATGTATGTATAATGCTTCTATAAAAGTATGTGTGTATATATATATAAATGACTACATCAAAAATATAGAGAATCCAAGCACATGGTCACTTGACTTATTCATGTTAATTTAAATTTGCTTAATTTGATAATCTATTACAGAAGAGTTAATAGAGATTCAAAAAAGAGCAGAAGCACAAATGTGGAAAAACCTCTAGTTTGAGTTTGGAGCTAACTGATTTTATTTAAATAGAATAGCTGTTTGCTAAGCAGTTTTCAAATTGTTTTAATTGTCTTTTAACAAACATGTCTCTTGCAGATGCAGATTCTTCTAGCTTGTTAAACATTGCGAAGTGAACTCTCTAATAACACTGGTATGAAAAAAATGTTACTTTAGAATGTGCCTGCATTAGAACAGCTTCTGGACAGTAAATTTAAAGATTTTTCTCAGCACTACAGATGCTTTCAAGAGAAGACTGGTCACAGAAAGACTTCAGCGTTGACAGCTAAGGTAGAGCTACAAAAGGATCCAGTTTGGTGCTTCTGAATTTCATATAAAGCTTTCTGGTTTTGTGTTTTGTTTTGTTTTGTTTTTAATTCTGAGCCAAAATTCTATTCAAATTTGGCATTGCTTCTTCTGTGTATGATGCAGATGGCAGAATAGTACATGAAAGTTTGAAAGCTGAGAGCATTGCTACATCTGCTTAATTTGCTATGCAAATGAGCATACACAAGTAGTAAGTACTTAGCTCTTTGCAGGTAACTGTTTAGTTATGGCTCATTTGGAAACAAGGCTTTCCCTTTTATCCAACAACTGAAGCACATGTATCACAAAGAGAGAAAAGTTTGGTGTTTGTCATTTTCTGCTTTATGTCTTATTTTTGATAGTGTTCCTCTTCCTCAAAATCTCCATTACCTTTCCCTACTGGGCTACTTGGTTCAGCCAACCTGCTGCTGAGAACAGAGTCATTGCGGGTGACATCATGAGGTACCTTTCTTTATTTATTAGGCTTCAATATTCCTAGAGAGGAAGGAAGTTAAAAGAAATGAGATGAAGAAGGAAGTGGTGAAATAAAAATGTGTGTTGCTGTGGTGGGTTGACCTTGGCTGGCTGCCAGGTGCCCACCCAGCCACTCTCTCACTACTCATCCTCAGCAGACCGGGGGAGTAAATAAGATGAAAAAGCTTGTGGGTGGAGATAAATACAGAGAGAGCGCTTCCCAGTTATCGTCAATAGGCAAAACAGACTTGACTTGGAGAAAATGAGTTTATTGCAAATAAAAATTGAGTTGGATGGTGAGAAAAAAAGACAAAAATTAAAACACCTCCCTCCCCACTTCTTTTCCCAGGCTTAACTTCATTCCTTCAGTCTCAGCTCCTCTACATTCTCCGCCTCAGCCCCCAGGGTGGTGCAAAGGGGAGTGGGGGGTTTTGGGGGCAATCCATAACAGTTCCTTTCTGCTGCTCCTTCCTCCTCACACTCTTCCCCCGTGGGTCGTCTCTGCAGGCTGTAGTCCTTCGGATAAACCTGCACCAAGCACGACGTCCTCCGTGGGCTGCAGTGTGGAAATCTGCTCCGACATGGTCCTCTCCATCAGCTGCAGGGGAAGATCTGCTCCGATGCCTTCTTCTCTGACCTTGGTATTCACAGGGTTTTCTCTCACACTTATTTTCCTCATTCCTCACACTGCCCTGAGTGAATTTTGGCCTTTTTAAAATACGTTTTCCCAGAGGTGCCGCCAGCTTGGCCGATGGGCTCAGCTGTGTGCTGTGGCGGGCAGCCCCCAGTCTCTTCCCACAGAAACCATTCCTGCAGCTCCCTTGTTGCCCAAAGCTTGCCATCTAAACCCAGTGCAATCGCAAAGGCAAGGAAAGCTCGCTGTAGCTTAGAAAAGGCGGAGTTTCTCACTCAGCCCCAGTTTTTCCTACTCACAACTTACAGGTGAGAAACTTCCTTCCAAGCCAGAGCTTACAAGTCGCCCTCACGATGCGCTGCCCCGTTCCTCTGGCTCGCTCAGGTATTGCTCTACACGCGAAGTACCAGAAGGAGGGAGGCAGGAAGACACAAGCCAACGGAGACCTTTGGGAGGGTGGTTATTATACACTGTCACAGCCCAGGAAACTTCCAGCGGAATTGTTAGATGAACCATCTGTTTGCTGTTCATTTATATTGAGGAAAGTGAGAAAATCTAGTTGAAAATCCCATGAGAATTAAACATTCTGGAGAGAGGGACAGCACAAGCTGACTCTTTGCTCAGCTGGCTTGCCTCATATACCTCCAAAGAAAAAAATGAATCCATGTAAGACCACACTGGAGCTTTCCGATAACTCCTCAGACTCTCTTTAGGCAGAAACAGCAATCGTGCTGTGTGTATGTAGGGTGTAACAGACAGAACTGCTTTCTAAAGACTACCTTAATCTTCTGTAGCCATTTAAAGCATCCAGGAAAGAAAAGTGGAGGTACTCATATTCGTTATGACTATGGTCATCTTGCTGCACTGAATGGAGTTAAATATGCTGCATAACAGCTATGACAAGAGGTTGTTGTGCATCCTCTTAGCTCGTTTCAGATCCTTGTTCAGGTCCTCGTTTTCCCCTTTCGTAGCTCCTCCTGCCTCTTCTCTTCTCAGCTCTGGCTTCTTCTGGAGGCTTTCCTCATCTCTCCACTTTACCGCTCGGTCCAGCTATTTCCTGGGTTCTT
Source organism: Aviceda cuculoides (assembly GCA_035590195.1). Classification (NCBI taxonomy): domain Eukaryota; kingdom Metazoa; phylum Chordata; class Aves; order Accipitriformes; family Accipitridae; genus Aviceda; species Aviceda cuculoides. The sequence goes on from JAVJGG010000024.1 coordinate 4,979,257, forward strand.
CTACCTGGTATCGTCCTTGTTTTGTGCTCTGGTTCCTTCCCGGGCATTATTCTTCTCTTGCTCTTATTTGACTACTTTCTGGCAAATCTTTTCTCTTTTCCAGCCCTTATCACTGTGCCCTCCAGCATCCACTACCTGCTCAACTTGGCAGTGGCAGTGGCAGCAGCAGATGGAAAACAGGCATCAGACATACTTACCCCTATATGGCACCCCTTATGTGACGGCCGTGATGTTTATCCCACCCTTGCTGTGTACTGGTCAGCATATGTGTTTACCCTGGCCAGTTGGTCCAAAAAGAAAACAAAAAGAAATCCCAGGCACTGTAAATCTGATTAATACAATAGGAGTGTTTCTAATCTTGTTTATGTCAGTTGTACAAAATTGACGTAAGTATGGTCACTCCTAGTTTACCTGGTTGTGCAATTTGGGGAAATAGCTGGGAAAATGAACTGTCATGGAAGAATAAGGTGAATTTGGGCTTAATTCCCAACTCCAGTATTACACCAGTATAATGCCTCTGAAATCAGCGGCATTGCTCTAGCATAAAACTGTAATAAGCTGCAGGGAATGAAATCCTGCTTTGTTGCCTCTGAGGATTTTCAGAGTCTGCCTGATATGGCATGAGTCAAAAATATTTTGTTATTCACTGCTTTTTCTAATTATCAGATTTGTCTCCAGTCCATTTTGTGGTGTTGGCCAGGCACTTGATCTGAGTCAAGTTTTCCATACAATCCACACTGCTTTATGTTTCAGTGTTTTTTTTCTTCTGCCTTAAAACCAGAACAGAAGAGCTGGCTAAGCATGTATAAACCTGCCTGATGAAAAGACTTGTTTTTCCTTTTCCCTCACCCCTTCTTTTCCATTTAATGTTAGTACAAAGATGAAACACAATTTAAGTAGCATAGTGGTTAGAATTACGAATTAGGGAAAGTGATTAGCAGATTATCAATCTGTTCACTTGCCAGTAGACCACTTCATCCACACAAGTCATCTTAATGAAAGAAGCCAGTCTCTTGGAGATAGCATTAATTTTTATAATAAGGAACTGTGGCGTATGTCTGATATTGTTTTGAGAACACTTGTTCCAGCATTCCTTTACTGTTGGAGTTAGTCTATGGAAAGTTATTTCGGGTTGAAGACCATCTCTAGTTGCACAAAAGCATATGAGAAACACAAACAACTGGAATGAATAAGTAACAAATCCTCCTATTCCATATCATGGAGGGGTCTCATCACTTGGCCCAAGATCCTACTTATATTGTTCCCATTATGTACCTGATGCTGGCATCGTTTTCCCCACCCATTTCTGCATTTGGAGGAAGGACGTTCACTGTTGAAGTTTAGATGAAATTTCACGTGCGAGTTGCTTGCTGTCAATTTTATGCACTACAATCTGAATCCGTGACAGATAATTTGGTAGAAGATGGGGATTACTTGGTCTGGGTAACATGATAGTTCCACTGAATTTTCTGAGCACAGAGTAGACCCAAGATACATCATTGCAAGTATTGATTCGGACAAACCTATTTCCTACTGAAGAGCACAACCACAGTTATGTGGCTCCCAGACTTACCGTGTTGTCTTGTTTAGTGAAAATATGCTTAAAAACCTACTTTGGTTCACAAGCCATGGCTGAGGGAGCTCCAGTGATGAAACCGTAGCTTTTGGACAAAAAGGAAATGGTCTCTTGCTTATACATTTTACTAAAAAAATTTAGTGTTGTTGTCTTTGCTAGAAAATTTCCAGTGGCATTGGCTTTGGACATCAGAGATTATCACAAGCCTGGCTTAAAACCCCACTGTTCTGAACTGGCTTTTCCTGAAACGTCCAGCTCACCAGGAATAAAAGAACCCAGTAGTTGCTGTTGCACTTCAGTTCCTTTTATTTTTCTGAATGTGCTTTGAGTTGTGTGCTGCCTTTGTCTTATCCAGGGTCAAAGACATCAAAACAAACCAAATGTTTCTGAAGTTGAAAAAAACATTAAACTTCTGGTCCAGGTGGAACCTCATTTTTTTTCAAGGCACCAAATAGATCTGAGTGTTACATCCGGCCTTAAATGCTCTGTTTTAGCTTTACACTTTTGAACTAAAATCTTTTTCTTACCCTGACTGATGTCAGCTGAAAGAAAGTTCCAAGTAAAACGCCCTTTACAGTGCTATTTTAGGGCTGAGGCCATTCTTTCTCTCTTTTCGTCTTTCCATTTTCCTGATGCAATCCTCAGTCTGGCCTTGGGCTCACCTCACAGACATTAAAAAACAAAACCAAAAACAAGGAAAACCAGAGGGACCCTTCAAACCTCAAAATTTTGCTTTCAGAATAGGTTCAGAACCTAGTGATTAGCTTCCTCTGAAATAGCTTTTCTGATTCCCAAGCTTAGAAAAACTGGAATCATCGAAAGGCCTGGTGGCAGATATATATCTTTTTTCTCATTGAGCCTTTAACTCAATCTGGCAATGGAGAAGCCTAGAAAAGAAACACTGCAGAGAGAGGAAGTAGCTCAGTAAGGCTTGGCAAATACCTTCAAAGAATAACTATTCTGCCAAGTTTGATCACTACAGACACAAGCAAACACCTATTAGCCTTATCTAGGATTTTTCTGATGAGCAGAGGGGGTACTTAGGGGGTGCTATCCTACCAAAATGACTCAGTTCTTTTTGCAGCAACTAATTTTCCGTGTTTGGTTTTACACTGCTTTACAGTTGGCCTCACCACAGTGCCAGAAGGTCAGATCGCTTGTCCAAGGTCACCAAATGACTCAGTAGATTAAATGAAAACTGAACTCAGAGGACCACCCTGCTTTCTAGCTTTCATTTTAGGGATTCAATCTACAGGGTTTCTCTGGTATTTCATACATTCCATTAATCCCACTGGCTATCAGCCATAAAGATATTGCAGAAAGATTCAATACATGTAAATGTGCACAGCGATATATAACTTCAAGCTGACGGAAAATACATTGGACAAGCATGATTTAGTTCCTCTGCATTAAAAATACACTTCAGGCCCATGGCTCAAAAATAAAAGAATATGAGAATACTATTTGTGGCTTTCCCTGCATTTATTAAGATGAATCTTTCATCTTATTTCATTCTTGTACTAACCACACGTATTCAAAATCCCATGCTTTTGTATCCAACTTCTCAGCTTACTCCTATCTGAAAATGAAATTAGTAGCTTGACTGTTATGACTACTCTTCTGTTGATGTCCTCTGGATGCAGATTAGATAAAGTCCAAATTTCAGGATAAGGTATTTATTTACGTTTTTCCCATTTGTAAAAACTGAGAGCTAGAGATGTGATGAAGTACTCAGTCCATCAATAGAGCAAGGAAGGCAAACTTTCATCTAAGAACTTGCTCTCTAGAGAGTTGTGGAAGTCTCGTAAAAGTGAGAAATTGCCTCATTCTAAAGCAATATTCAAATTCTAAAGAAATTGGATTTGGAAATGGAAGAGTGAAGAAGCAGCTACTTGTTGCTACATTTCATTAAGGACCAAGAGTAGTAACCGACCCTTGTGAAGCTGCACAATGGGGTAAAGCCCTGTGCTGCCGCAGCAAGGTCTGCAAGGATGCCTCAGAACGTTGCGAGGCGGTTAACTCGCAAGAAAAGGACCTTTCTGTCGTTTCCTTCTTTCTGACATCATCCTTTGACTTCTTAACATGGGCACTAAGTGTGTCCCCTCAAAACAGTCATGATATCATTCGGATTAAAGAAATCTGTCTCCTGTCTGAGGTTCTGTATCTTTCACTTTACGCATTCCTCTGCAGAACCAAGTCCAATCGACTTCGGTGAGAATCGCCCAAGACTGGGCTTTCTACTGCCATTTCCAGTATTTTAAGCCTTTTTTGCTTTGGATTCTGTGTGAGTTCCTGGAAAAGGTACTGATCAGTTCAGATGTTTTCTGAGCTGGTTTGCTGCTTTATTTCCTTCCATAAGAAATACTCCCATCAGCCAATGGTTGTAATCAGCTTCTGGAGGCCTATTTACTGAGTTTTTCTTGTCTGAGGGTGTCTTTGTTGCATGGTGAGAAGGCAAAGAAAACAGTACAAAAAGTATTTCAAATATTTCAAAGGAAATGAAGGTGGTTACTTGTTAGCCAGAAAAGGAGTGTATGTGTTGCGTGAGTACTCTATGCCTATACAAATGGAATAGATAAGTTGCCAGTAGATGGTGGTCAGGATTGGTAGCAGGGTTCCCGAGTTTTATAGTACCATTAAAATGTGTGTAAATTGTTTCCCTAGATTTATGTCAGATATTAGTATACGGCATGCTCTCTTGGAAACCCCACCGCTTCCCACACCTTCATGAAGAAACACTGCCATTTCCTCTTCGCTAAAAAGCTCTGCATATACCCCCCAGCTTCATCTGTAAGTCAGATGTGCCTAGAGGGCCATAGGCAAAGCTCCAGGGAGGAACAGACTTGCAGAAAATTCTGCTGTAAGTGATCCTCCTTACTTATGCATCAAAAGAGAGGTGCAGAATCGCTGCGGGAATGTGGTGTGCGGTAAAAGTCCCACCGTCAGAAGTGCACAGGAACTTGCGTGGATCTACCAGAGAACATCGCATCCTTCATACTGGTCTGTGGGAGGCATAGAGCACAGCCTGCCGAATGACGGCAGTCAAAGACAGCTAACTTGAGCGCAGTTGCTGTCGTGGAGCCCTGGCTAGGAGTTTACAAAGTCGGTGTGGAACCTCAGTCTTCAGAACTGTGGATCCCAGTTCTCCGCTCCATTCACTCTCTCTGCCCCTTTCTATCCCTTCTGTATTTTAGCAGCTAGATGGCTCGGGAGACACTTCTGTGATCTTCTGCTTGGTACAAACATTTCTTTTTAAATGAAGATCAAAAGGTGAATTACAGCGATTTTCTCGAGCGCATGAAAATGGAAACAACACTTGCTTAGAGATGGTCTTTCCAGGACAGCTAAATAAGAGCTTGTTAGAAATACCATGGCTGAAAAATAGCCATGTTGGAAGAGCTGGGCTTATCTGCATATGGAGGTTTCCAGGTTTACTGTGAAAGAATACCAAAGTATTTACCCATTCATGGCTTTACTTGACTTGTTTAGGTTTTATTTCTTGGTAGCTCTCGAAAAATGTTTTAGTAGCCAAAAAATCTGTACTTAATTAGACACACAAAAATCAGCAGACAGGAAGTCTATTTCCTCACAGAGATACTGTGGTGTGTATATTCTGCCCTAATACAAAAATGTCTACTATTATTTTCTGATGTCCTTCTTGTTTAAGATGCTCTGAGTAACATGAAAGCTCTTTTTTTGTACACCAATCATGAAAGAAGGCTTGTCAAGACGCAGGCATCCTAGACATTACAGTATTCAATGATTCCTAATTCCATTTGAAAAAAGCTTCTCTCTGATTTTATTTTATAGAAGTTTATCTCATTTAAAAGTATTTAAATGTAACTGTGTATATTTGTGCAGGCTTAGGGGCAAAATCTGATAATGACTCATACCAGTGCTCCCACCCTGAATTTCATCAATGTTCTAAGTGGTGGGTTTATTTCCTTGTTACTTGGGGTTGGTCCAAATATCCAGTGACTGGAAGCTGTTTAGGACAAGGGCTCTGTGTTCATGAAGTATCTCACAGAAAGGGCCATCAGAGAGCTGCTGTGATAGAATAACTAATGAATAATAATATCTGCAGCCAAAAAAGGAGGTGAGGTCTTATAAGGGATGTTGATTCTCCTTACTTTAATTTAGAAGCTGAGTGGGAAAAGTAAAATTTGTACCCAAAAAAGTGGTTTAGGTTACCTTAGGACTCTAAGCAAATGTCAGAAAATCTCTGAATTTCACTATGGCTTTTGGCTCTCTTCAGAAAGTATTTAGATCTTAGGTAATGAGTGGCCCTACAACCCCCACCCCTCCAAGCACAGGAGGAAATTGTTGTAGGTTAGAACCTAGCACTATTTCTTAAATATTAAATGCAAATTAAGGTATGCAGCATGACTTACATGGCATGGCAACTATAAATAACCTACTCACTGTGTTATTGGTCCTTGCTTTTGGGGGGGGGGGACGGGAGTTGGATTTTTTGGGTTTGGTTCTGGTGTTTTTTTTTTCCTTAAGCTAATTATTAGAATATAATTTGTTATGCCTTTGAATATTCCAAACTTGTTTATTTCTGAAGTCCTTTCTCGTGATTCCCACAGACCTTCCCACTCTATTGTGAGGGTTTCTTGCATCCAACATTTGCTCTACTTTTTCTCCTCACTCTCTCTTAGCATTACATGTCTGTTACTATATCCCTTCAGTCTTTATTGTTCTGATTTCGCTCTTCCTCCCACAGAGTTGAGATAGAGCGAGTAGTATATTCCATGATCAGCATGAAGGGAAAACAAGAACTAAAAAACCCTTGAAGATGAGGCCAGTGTTGACAGTGCTGAAACAGGAACTCTTGAAAACCTGATCCATGCCAGGAGATGTGGAAACAAAGATGAGTCTCTTACCCAGATATCATCCTACTCCATCGCTATTATAAACATATCTGAACTAGACCTGGAGTTAAAAAAAACAACCCCTAAATCACTGCACTGCATTGCTTGCATTGCTTCTTAAGAACAGTCTTCTTCCTCAAGCTAAAATCACCTATTATTTGATATTTCCCACCTGAAGCCACAGCCTTAGGTATGTCCAAATGAAGTCCTCTAGAGCATGTGGGAGCCCTCTCTATATCCCATGTCCAAATGCACAAATACATTAATTCGCCGACTGACATTGGCTGTCTGTGAGGTAGCCATGTGGCTGGAAAACAGCCAGGATCTGGCGAAGGCCTCTGTTCATGGCTCCTCTGCAAGTCATCCTTTCGTTGGGGGTAGCCAGTAAGGCTAGAACACAAATAATTAGGGAAGGAGATACAGTCTTGTGCCTTCTTTCACCTTACATTTGCCTGATGTGGCCAAGGGGAGATGTCTAACAGATATGGAGTAGAAAGGATGCGCATGTGGAAAAGTTCTGATCTCTCAGCGGTCCTTGTCAGACCCATTTGGGGTAGGTGCCATAAATTCTCAGAGAGACTTCTTCTTCTTCTTAACATATATTTCTTCAGGTAGGCAAAAAAATAGTTAAGCCCATTTACTAAGTTACACTCCTGCCTCTCTGTGTAATGGCAACTGATGACTTCAGAAGAAAGCTGAGCCCTCACTTACTGATGGTGAGCTAGCTCTCTGCAAGGCAGCAAATAATCTGGCAATATTTGGGCCGAGTAATGCCCTCTCTCCATATGTTTCTTAGATCCAGTGTGGGGTATGTCTGAGGAGACTTTCAGTACAATTTTCTTAACATCTCTAATTTTCACCACCTTTCATTTTCCAGAAAAAGAGCCAATACTTATTGATGGCATATGACAATGTAATCACTACTCTGTCTGACCACCCTAGATCCCCCAGTGCTCTTTTATCATCAGTGAAGGAAAGATGGGAGAAAGGTGGAACTATTAACCAAGTCGTTTTGGACAAAGAAGGAAAAAATACAGCTATCAAAATACCAGTGGGCTCTACAGCCCTTAACTTGATAAAGGCAGCACAGAAAATGATGCTTTTCTCCAAAAAAGAAACCTTCTCTAATCACTCAAGATTATTTTGTGACTTAGCGTATTGCAAGCTGCTCTGAGACCTACCTCTGTGGTATATCTAAATTCTAGTATATTCTTTGCTACAGGTGAGGTAAGTGACATGAAAAAAACAGACCCAGTGGTAACATTATTGGAAAGCAGATTCCTGTTCAAACAAGCTAGAGATTAATAAGATAGATTTCTAGTGACTAGACTCATCCCTGGCTTTTGTCTTCCTGCAGCGTTAAATAGAAGATAGATAGTTTGATAGAGGAAAGTCTGGCAAAGGTAAATGGTAATGATGGAGCAAAGGAGTCATAACATTCTCCTGATGAAGCCTGGATGCTTGAATAGTGAAATACAGAGGAATGTTGATTAAGGTGACTGTCAAGCTTCCCATAGGTTGCCAGCAGTAGCTATAGTGTCCTCCCCAAAGCATACAACGGAGTCAGTCCAGATCTTTCTTTTCTCTGCACAAACTTCTCTAAAACGCAATCATCCTCTCACACAGAGGGATGTTCCACTTTAGTTCCTGCTTCCCCATGTTTTGCGAAGCAAAAGGCATGCTACTCGTTATGACTATCTCTTAAGGCTAAAGTTTTTGGTAGCAATGTCCACATTTCACAGTCCTTTTTGGAAATCTAAACCTAACATTTAATGAAAATGCCATTCTCTGTCTTTCCAATTTATGAAAAAAATTACAACCTCTCTGTGTCTGTGCTTCAAAATAATCTGACAAAAATGTGTTATGTCTACTTTAAATAAGCAGTAGATTGCTTCTTTCCAATTAAATATAATATACAGTAATTGCAGGAATGTAGACTGCACAATTGTCTTTCCTAAAGGTTATCTTCAGGTACAGGGGTAAATCACTAAAAGATGCAAAGCGCTAGTTCACTGTTTTGCAAAGCCAAATTGTTGTGCAATTTTTACAGCTATAAAGCAAAGAGTTTTAAAATTTATTAATGTATTTTCTGGAGAAAACAAAATGTACATTTAATATTTGAAAGAGTGCCAAAACAACGTAGGAAGAGATAATGATCTAGTAACTCAGAATCCATTTTCAGTGGAAAAAACCCAATTTACTTGGAACATCTTGACTTGATCTTTGAATGACATATTAGGTAACCGTTTTTTTTCTTGTTGATGGACATTTGTAATGTGAGGGGGAGGATATTTCCTGAGCCAAGTCACTTACATGAGCAAAACAGCCAACTTGTGCCATAGATTAGACTGACTCAGCACTAATATGGATTAAAAAAGACATTTCTTCCTTGCCCTGTAGTAGCCATTTTCATTCTAAACCTGGCAATCCTGTTATCATATGGTAACTGTTTTAATACATTCATTTATCAAAAGAGACAAATATGGAGTCTATTCCTTTTAGGCTGACTAGCAAGCAGGGTATTCCTCATCAAGTGCCCTGTTACAGATATAAACTAATACAACTAATTGCTTAACATTAAGCAGAAGCACGGAATAGCAGGAGTTGCTACCTTTTCGTGTAGAACCTTTGAATTCAAATTTGAACCCTGTTTGTAAGAGCTACACCACATGATGTTGATTCCGTGTGTTCGGATCACATCACACTTGAAGAAACTGCAAGTGAACCCGTAACTTCCGCCCCCAATCCCTGAAATGTTATTTGATCTGGGGAAAATAAGACTCCTGACCTGCAAATATTTATATCTTTGCATAAACCTCTGAGTTGCTAGATCTGGGATCAGGTAACATAAATGAATCAGTTCATGTGCTTAAAGCTGAGCACATGCAGAAATATTTACAGCCCGAAAGTCTAAGATATTAGTGTTTTCTTTTAAGTGGTGTAATTACCCAAAAATCCAGAGAGACATGCTGGGGAGTACAAAAGGGACCAAGGTATCTAACTTCCACTGAATCAAAGCACTGGAATGCCTTTAGAAATGTGGTGGTAAAGAAAAACTTCCTGATGCCCTTTTATTCACACGGAGCCGTACCTTATTTTGCAATAGTTTTGCCGACTTCTCCACGTCAGGGTGATAGAACGCAGCCTAGAGAGGTCACATGGCTTTCTCTTCAGCGCATTGGAAGAGGAAGAAATAGGAATGAGATCTTCATGCCCTTTGACCTAAATATTAACCTCTGCAAGAACATCTCTTCTGGATGAATTATCTTATATTATTCCAATTGGTCAGTATCAGAGAGTTTGGTAGTTTAGGTTCAGGGAAGTACTCAAGCAAGTACACATTTCCCAGTTTCTTGGGCACGCAGTTTTGACATTTTAGGAAAAAAAAATTACAGTAGTATTTCCAGACAAATTTGTATGATTTCCTTTGAGGTGTTTCAGTATTTCTGCTTCCAATATGAGATGAAACCAGGAAGTATGGATGCTTGCAATAATAGGGATCAACAAGAGAAATATGGAAATGAATTGCTCACAGCCCATAGTAGAACTGAGACTATGCTCATATCTCATGACAATTGGTTGATACTCAAATTAAGTGTAAGATACACGTGGCTCTTGGGATTTTTTCCACTGGAGTAAAAATAGTAGTGCATTCAAAGGACAGTTGTGAATGTCGATGCCATATTAAGAGAAAGCTTTTGACTTCAATAAAAACTGAGCCACTTTGTATAAGGTATTGCGCCAATTTCACAAAAGGTTTAGCATTTGGCCTTAGCTTGCAGTCACCGGCATGGCTTTCTTTTCAGACATGCATGTGATAGCTTACAAACATGTTCGATAAGGTTAAGAGGCAAGCTAATCTGTGAAAAGAAGAGAAATAGAAAACTGTCTGCAAAATAAAATGAAAACATCACCTGAAACAGATTTAAGCATATGCAGGTTACAACAGACTCCCTTAGGCATATATAACTTGTATGCTTACAACAAAAGACAGCTTAAACTGGTGTTCAATTTGCCAGTTTATTGCAAGGGCGCTATTTTGACTAGTATTAAACAGTCTTGACTGATGACCCCTCTAATTTGTTTGGTGCAAACACTTCCTTTCAACATCAGACACTTATTTTTTTTAACCATCTACTTATTTGAGAGAAAAATCTACTGTGGCCTGTGCAGACAATCCTGCTTTTTAATTGTGTTAAGGTTTTTCTGCATCTGCTAGACAATGCATGAGAGCATTTGATGATGAGAGCATTGATTAACCTTGAAACATATAATCTGGTTCCCAGGCTTGGTTCTAAAGGGTTTTTGGCTCTACTTTCAAACATAATTTGCCAAAAAGCAATTACTAGGGAGCTGCAAAAAAACTCACCTTCTGGATTTTAAATTCACTTTCTTCTTTAATGTATTAGGAATCTGAGCATGCTGCCTCCTGCTTCTTATCAGTTAAATATATGCAGTGATACCAGAAAAAGAAACCGTGAATGCTGCAATTCTAGTTCATTAGAAGTCGTCATATAGGGAACATCTATAAAAGCAAACGGTGCCAAGCAAACAGCTAAGGCCGTTCATCCACTCTGGATTTAATAACTACCTTATTTATATCCCACATCCTAGGAAAAATATTGTAATCGGGATGGATTATGTAGAACATGAGGAATGGAATAATTAACGGAATAATTAAAAAAACCCCAAACAGTCTGCTTCGCTTCTAAGCTATTTGTTTGAGACCGATTGGTTCAGTGGTAACAACGGGACACCATTAGCGCCCAACTCCTTTCACTTTTCTGTGTGACGTTAATGTACAGGTCTTTGTAGAGAGAACTTTTTGATGGAGGACAACACTAGAAGAGATTTTCCTCTGGCTTGCTTGTAGCCAACAAGGGGCCTGCCCAGCTTGCTCGGGATTTTGGGGGTAGAGTGCCTCTCTCAGCGGCTGGCTTGCGGCAGGGCAACCCAGAACACGCGCGCCGTCACTCTTGCTCTGCCCGACACCCCAAAAACTCCCTGAGAGCGTCCGTGCGGCAAAGCAGGACAGCAGGGTGATGTCCCGGCTCCCGCGTTTCATCCTGTCTGGGTTTTGCAGGTTAAAGGGATTTTTGTGTCCCTGACTGTCAGTGAGCCGTCTTTTGTCGGTCCTAATCAGCCCTGGAAACAATGGGAAGTCGACGGTGTGTTAAGACTTGCACGGGTATCTGATGCAATCGCAGCGGGAGACACTCCTGCTGCGTTACCTAATATGTCTAAATGGATGTCCCATAACCCATATTTTTATACTGGGGCACTGCTGGTTGCAGTAGCTGCTCATCACATACACCTGTATGTCTCCAGGTGATAATCCAGCAAATGAAGGACTTTTTAAATGGACATATTTAATATACATCCTTCTTATTTAAGGACACCAACAGTACGGAGCAGTGTTCCAGCAAAGGGGGACTTGCCCTGAAGTTCAAAGCACGAACTTCAGCAGAGTGGGGATGAGTCCTGCACTGTAAGGATCCTTTGCCTTGCAAAAGTGCTCATACAGGTTTTAGCATAAATAAGAACCAAATCTTTATTTTGAGTATCGGCTGAGAAGGGCACAAGATTTTTGATAACCTAAATTAAAAATAATCAAAATATGTTGCACATTTTGAGTGGTTTTCTTGGTGTTTTTATTTTAAAGAGGAGAACGGATATAGCAGATTAAAAAAAAACAAACACCACCAAACCATGTGGAGATACATGGCTCTGCAATGAAATACTTAAAACATTCACTGACCTTTTATTAATATGCTTATTAAAGATCTACATTTTGTAATGTTCCTATCTGGAATCAGCACTTTACTTTGTGTTGTAGACAGAGTATTAAAAAAAAAAAAAAAAACAACCAACAAATTAGGTATTTGATCATGGAGACAGAAAAGCAGAGAAAGTGGTGTGTGTGCACATTACAATTATATTATCAAGGCTTTCTGTAATGTTATTATAGGCTGTTCCAAGTTACCATGTATGAAAACAAACCACACTGATTCCAAGCCCCAAAATGAGAGAAGTTAGGGAAATATAATCAGTGCAGCTGTGGCAACAATACTATTGTTAAAGCACAGGGAAATTTCATAAACAGTGAGTAAGAAGTCAAGAAGGAAATAGTTGTAGACAAAATCATTGCTAGAAAACATGAAAGCAACTCTTTTTTTCCCATCCCATCCCATCCCCTCTCCACCCTGTGAAAAGATTATCCATGGAAGGGGAAAAAAGGGTGAGGTTGTGGGTGGTGTCCTAAATAAGGCCATAACACACAAAAAGTATGTGTGCTTTTTTTTCTCTTGGAAGAAGATGAGGGAAAAAAAAACGAGCCTGGAATTACTTTTGGAACAGACACTGTACTTTCAGGTGCCTTCTGTGGGCCATGCGTTGTATGAAATAAGTCTGTGTTAAAACAAGAATAAAAGAGATAAAGGACATTCGACAATCCATTGCTTGCAGCACGACATAGATGTTCCCAGCTGGTTTTAAACTGCCTAGCTGTAAGAACTAGTGGCACTTCAGTTTCTGTGCCAGCAATGTGTAACACAGGGCAACAAATATTTCAACAAATGCTAATTTATCCTGCTTCTTATTGACAAAGCTACAGATGCCTTAGTCAAAAAAAAAAGAAATGCCACTGAGTCAACAGCTGGGCTTTGCACTGGTTTTCATTGACTTTGCTTTGGCATTATGTTAAGAACTTCAGTGGCATTGCTCCTGCTTGACATCACTGCAGAAGAATCGCTCCAAGTCTGATCCCCTGATAAATACCATTTCAAAAGTAATTGATGGTGCAACTCCCCTTAGCATAAGAGAGGCCAGGCTTTAACCCACACATTTTAAACTGCTTCCATGAGCCATTCAGTGATGTGATAGCTGAAACCAAAAGACATGAAACTTGACTAATGTATCATCCAAATTTACATTAAATAAAAGATAATTTTCCATCTGCAGGGAAATTTACTTACTATAAACTGCAACCATATGAAATCCGTTTCCTGATATCACCAAAACTGCAGATATATGAAAAGAGGTTCCCAGTCTAGCCAATTTTCACCTTACAGTTTTTAACAGTGTTTGGATCATACACTTCAGTTTAAAGCATTTCTAGATTGTAGTTCGTGCGTATGGCAATGCTGCTCTTCTTCTCTGCCATGATAAAAGAGAGATTTTCACCATTTCTTTTGAAGTCCAGACTCCATTAAGCAGCAATATAACATTCACGTTTTGGAAAAAAGGGTTCTTGTGAACCGGCAGGAAGCATAACATGACTTGCTGGTAATTATTTCCATGACAGTAAGTTATTCCCTTTTGAGGTTCGCTTAGAATATATGTATTTGATGCAGCTAGGAAAGTTTATTGAGCAAGTGTGCATGCTGATGAGCGACAATGAAATTTTAAAAGAAAGAACTGTGACTCTTTCTTCGGATCACTTTGATACAATGCTGGTATTCCAGGCCAGATTCGTGAGGTGAGATGCGCAATGTCAGTTCGATACTGGGAGCTGAAAGGCTGAATGGAACTTAATCCTGCAGGCAGTAAGAGGCACTTTCCGTAAAGATTACGATATCTCTTAGCAGTAACGACCACTCCATCGTCCTTACCTAGCGTCTTATCTTTTGCAGAATCAGGTTACCTCTCCCCCCGCCCCTCCCCAGTAAATTTACAAACTCCAATAAAATAATTTCAGCCCTTTGTGATTGTGCTTTCTCTCTACTACCTTCAGCGCGTTCTCTGTCTTCTCCCTGCCAAAAGTATTTCCTGTCCCCCAGACGTACAAAACTGGCAGTGAAGAGGTTAGGTCAGCTGTGAGAGGATTTCCATGGAATCCATTAAATCTTTCTGGCAGCAGGAAGGCAGACACTGTGGGATGTGGTGGGAACAGAGTCGTGACCTCATCCAGTTTCTAAAAGTACTCTTCGACCTCCAGCCTAGCACCTCCACTGCTACTACTGCCCAGAACTTTTGAACACACAGTTCCCAGTCAGACCAGGTGCTCAACGGGAGATTTTTGCCTCCTTTCGGTACCGGAAACTGTTTGGGGTTCGGTGGAATCCCAGAGCAACAATTAACGCTACTAATTTTTCTGACATGAATACAAATGGCTTAGGGCCAGACATAGCATCGATACAGTTATTGCCAACTACTAAAAACAAATAAATCAGCCACAATTTACTAGCATTCCTGACTCTTTTTCTGAATTAGATTAGTACATTTTGAGAGTTTTCAGAGAACGTTTGAGAGAGTTCAGCTGGATGAGGAACAAGAGTTGTTTCACTGACATAATGTATTTGGATTTTTAGAGCGCTTTTGACAGTATACCTCACAAGAGGCTAGTAAGGAAACTAAAAAGTTGTAAGGTGGGAGGTGTAGTCGTGGTTTGATCACAAAATGGCTAAAAGAAAACAGAATAGAATAAAATGGTCAGTTTTCAATATGGCAGTGGTTAGCAGCAAAACAGTGTAAGACTAACAGGACTTCACTATATTCATTAATATTCTGGAAAAGGCCTTAATCAGCACGGCGGTAAGATCTGCCATGGAACTATTTTTTTAACAAGTAACAACTATTTAACTGAGCAGTTATTTAAGTTAGTCAAGACAAACCTAGGCAATTAGGCAGCACAATGGCAGAGGAAGTCCATGATGGAAAATTCAAAATAAGGTGTGTTGGAAGGATATTACTAATCCACATTGTCGGATTTTGAATTAACAGTAACCACCCAAGAAAATGACCCGCGTGTCACCTTAGAGAGCTTAATAAAAACATCTGTTTAATGTGGCAAGGCAATCCAAAGCGAACGAAATGTTAGCAGGAATAACGAAAGGGGTGGGGTCCCACAGAACCCGCTCCGGTCAGGACCGCGCAGGATGTGCGGTGAATCAGTACAATTTCTCGCTCCGCCGCGCAAGTGCTAGGCTGGGTTGGCTGGTTCCCTGGAGGAGAGGAAAGTGTTGAGTACCTTTGACATCGCTTTCCGTTCTCTGCCCCCAGCTTTCTCCAAAAGACCTTCCCGTTGCTGAGAAGCAGCTGTTCGTAGGCTTTTGCTGTTGGAAAGAAACTGAGTTTATAAAGCAAGCCCACTGAAATGTAGCCATTTAACAACATACTGCAAAACAGATGAAGAACACTGCGTTCGCTTAAAAATAAAAAAAAAAAATAAAATGAGGTGAGGTGAGTTATTCAGTTCAATTGTGTTGAAAATTGGTCTAAATGCAATGGCTAATGCCCCCAGTCACAGAGTCCAACACGTCTTTTGTTTCAATTCTCAAATGAAACCATCATTAAGCGGTATATAGGCTCAAAAGCTAGGAATACTTACTATTTTGTGTTGAAGAAAGATTATTTACCACAGGGCGGCAGGGCTTACTAATCTCTAAAAGCCTGAATTAAAAACATCAAGCACCCACAATACCCAATTAATCACCAGGTTTTGTGTGTGGGAGTTCTTTGCACCTCTGTATAAACATAATCCCATAATGGCAAAACATTCCATTGCCTCTAACTTAACACAGTATTATTCGGCATGTAAAATCTTATTCTCTTTGCAATAAAGTGATACAGGGTGGGGACTAGAAGAGCCGATAGAACCAGCCCTGCTCAAACTTACAGCATGAGGCAGAAATCAAACTTTGATTATATCTAATTGAGAATGCATTTTTCTTCCTTATATAATCCACTTCACAGCATAGTAAGTGTTCTGCACATGTCTGAAAACAGGTAAACCAAAATAGCACTGAGCTGTAGTAAAACAAGAAAGCAGCTAATAAAATGCATAAGGGGGGGAACCACAAAACCCCAAACCCCTAAGATTATCTGCTTACAGATCTTGAGGGAAACAGATGCACTGGAAAGAAAACCAGTGGCCAGATTCTTTCATTTGCCAAGATTGCTTTGTGCTAGTCATACAGGTCAGGTTCAGGTATCTGGAGAGACACTGAAATATTTGGTTTCTTTAGCAATGAAAGGCAGGCAGAGGGAAGGAGGATGTTTGAATACATCGGGAGAACAGGAGTTAAGTTGTGAGAGCTTGCAGGAGGGAGTAGAACTGAACCGGCCTTTGACAGGAAGGAAAGAGACACTGGGAGATATTGGAGAGGTCTGGGCATAGGAGGAGAAATTGATAAGCAGTCATTCTTATCAACTTGGAGATGTAGCTGCCTGAAGCTGCAACTAAAGTGCTTAGCAGGAAAGCTGGGCTTAGACATTCCCGGTCTGCTGCATGTAGACAAGCAAGAGTTAGGGGAGAAGGAAGAGCTGGACCAGTGAATACCAGCTGGGTCCTTCAGTCGCTGTGCAAGGAAACTAAGTCTGGGATAAAAAAATCCCAGGGGAAGGTAAAGAAACTGAGACTGGAAAGAGAAAACTGAAGAATGTAGACTTGAGTGGAACTAGGAATTACCAGGCATCATGTTGTTAACTCTGGTAGAAAAATGTATTATTTCTGGTTGTGCTGGTTCACCTAGACAATGGTTAGTCATCCTGCAGTCAATTACTCTGTTTATGTAGGACAAAGCAGCACAGTGGATCTAGATCCCAGTCCTACTGACATTTCACATGCTGCCAGAATACAGTACTTTTTTCCAGTTCATTTCTTAAAAAGTTAAGAAGAAATAAAACATTACATGAGAGCTATGCATTATGGTCATAAAGTCAAACGTTAACATTTATGAAAAGCCCAAACTAGAATTATTTATGCAACCTTCATTTGGCCACCACATACATAGTCATAATATCATCTTTAATTACATAGTTGAAGAGTTATTTACACACAAGATCCCAGATTTTTTCAGTATAATGAAGGAAACTTTAGCTCTAGCAGAAGTCCAAGACAAGGAAAGTCATAAGGCAGAGAACACAGTGTAAGAGGAAAAATATCTTCATGGCTATCAGATACTGACCTGGAGGATTTTCTTCTAGACTCTACTACTTCCCATGTAATAACAGACAGCTGACTTAAATCTGTTTTTCCCAGATGATCAGTATGCACATTTTCCATTTTCTAGGTGTCTGCCTTAGGCCTGATTTATAGAAATGCTTAAAGCTCAGGACCGTATTTGACATGTACGGGACCTGTGCTTTGGGCACATTAAGCGGTAGAAAATTCTGAAAAGATCTACTCCTAGGCATGCAAGACCTGACCCACACAATCAGTGAAAACTTTTGACCTTCAAATCTTTGTGCTTCTCTTCTCTGCCTATAATACTGTGTTCCCTGAGATTGTGAAAATAATACCACAAATATTTGTGAAGCATTCGTAAACTGTAGACATGAATATTAAAGAAAAAGCCAGAGAGAAATGAGCAACACTGGTTTTGGATGGATCCTACAGTTTGCAATAAACAGGGTACAAAATCACATACAGAAAAGAAAATCTATTATAGATGCTCCACGCCTGTTCGTTAACTGAAGACTATCCACCCTCTGTACTCAATGAGACAGAGTCCCCTAGAGAAAATAAAAAACACTGTGGTCTTTAATCTCATGATCGCAGTGGATATACAAAAGGTGGCCCAAAATTCTGACGGTCCCTTGGTTTAAGGACTTTACGATTTTGCAATCCTACATGATCTTTTAAGCCTTTTAACTCAATTTTGCATCTGTGAGATACGTGTAATAACTGGCTTTGAAACAAAGAACAATGGACACTTGAAGCTAAGTGGCTTGACTAACTACCAACCTATTATTTGCATTTTATTTTTCATTAAAATCACAGCAGAGCCTAGGGCAAAGAAAATTCCCAAAGATGTACTTATCTCAGAGTTCCTTGATCCTTCTCAGTCTCTTTATTTGCATGGGTATGGGACGGAAATTGCATTGGTTCCATCGATCTGAGAATGAATTATGACTGTACGTCTATGCTAATACTGCTGGACACATCTTCCAAGTTTCACTGACTTTCATATTACTCAACAGTCACGAACACTGCTTTTGAACTGCTGTTTTCTCTCCTAATTTGCTTTTCCCAGAAAGTCTTGTGTGAAATTCACTTCCTTCCCCTTAAGGCACTGTTATGGGGGACTACATCGGAGATCCGCCTTGTCGTCTTTCCCGTTCAGTGCGCATTTGAGACTGCTGGGTGAGTGGAAGTAATAGGATCCAGGTATTGTTTCTAGGATGTTATCACAGTTCTACCACTCCTCTAACAACCAGTGCAGTAGCGTCTTGCCAAAAGTCTGGGGAAACTGCAGAAACGTGAAATCTTGCTGATTCATCCAGCACAACTGGGATTAAACCGATGGAATGGTTGGGCACAGTAACTGAATTGTAAAACCACCAAATCCTTCATCGTTTCGCTATTTTTTACTTATGTTTGCAAATCTGCAGTTATGTTGGATACCAGCTGCTCTCTGGTCATGTAGCAGAAGCTACCAAAAATGCTGTGTTGCTGTGCTTGAAACATTACCTTTGCCTGTGGAATTTGCTGTTGGGATCCTTGCTTTGCTACTTCAGGACTGGATTACTTCAAAGTGAACTATACGGGATGCAGTCCAAAATCCTACAAAACACAGAGTACCAAAAGAAGAGCTGCTGTTGCTAGCAGCAATATATGCCCTTGGTGTTCCTTGCTATGGAATGGTTCCTAACTGGAATTTAGGAAACTGGTTTTGGCTGTAAAGCGGTGGTAGTGAGTCCTGAGTGCCTGGGTTCTTATGGCCTGACTAAACACATCGCCTCTTTGTGCCAAGTCACCAAAGGCTGTCTCAGTGGAAACACTCCAACAGAATCCTTCTTGACTGGAAAGACAGAAGGCTGGAGACGGAGCGTCTGTCCTCTGCTAGCGCGCTTCGGCTTTGGCAGGACCTCTCCTCCTCCTCGGCGGACCCCCCGTTTTATGCTAGAGGCAGTATGCCGCTGGCTGCCCCAGGAGTGGAATTTCAAGGGAGATTTGGGACTTCGCTGTTGTCTGTATAATACATGGCAGGGATAGCCAGAGATTTTAGAGTTTTCATCTCCTGCTTCTCTGTAAGATTTGTTGAACGCAGATGTTAAAGAAACCTGTGGAACAGAGGACTTCTGGCCTGTGCCACTACATGAGCATCCTTGGGCAATGGAAGGTGCAAAACCAGTTTTGTATTGCAACCCCATGGATTAAAAAAAAAAAAAACCAAAAGAGGTGTCAGAAATCCTTCTATAGGGAGAGAACACCACTATAGGCATTTTTTTTTTCTTCTGTCATTTTTTCCTTTGGATCAATAAAACCCTGCATAGTTATGAGAATCTGCACTTGTTATTTCATCACTTATGAGCAGTGTAGTAATTCCAAAATCATGCTTATAAAACTGTTACATCCCTTCAACATCTGTTTCCAATACATATGAGAACTAGGTTTATCTCTGTTGTCTAGTGCAGCCTGGCATTTTTACTTAGGATTAAAATCTCTATTGAATATACCATTGTGCTGATCTGCTCTGAAATTTTAGACCAATACAATGAAGCTCACCTGGAAATGGTACATCCTTGGTTTATAGCTAAGGAAGGTACACATCTTTTTGAACTTAATCAAGTTCATTACACTGATTGACCAGAATATTTAATTATCATCCTTTCTATCCCTTTTTCTCTGCTGCTTTCCTCTATTATGATTATGGGGTCAGAACACATTTTATGGTGGCTGAGTAAGCTGTCTTAACTGTATTTCCTAAAACAGTATGAATCAGCTATTTTAACCCTAAGTTAACCTTGTACAAATATGTAAGTACAGATTTGTCACTTCCTGTAGAATTATTTCAAAGTAAATAATACGTTGTAGAAATTAATGAAGGCTGGATGATCTGAGGTAAATTGAACAGGTCTGATCATGTGAGATTTTATACTACTGAAAATTAAAAGAAAAAAAAGCAATTTTGTCTTCAAATACTGACAGTTTTCATCCTACTGATGGCTACTATTTCCAAAAATGTTAAAAATTGCATTAATTTTAGCACTAGTTTTCTCTACCCAAGTAAAGCTTTTAAATAATATTCATATGGGTGTATTCTTCCTTTCCTATCCCATCCTTTCTTTTTTTTTTTTTTTTGTTACTATCCACATTTTTACTGTGTGTTTGTCAGATTGGCTAGGCTTATGATCTCTATGGGACAAAAAAAGCAGAGAGGAAAGACTGTTTGCTTCAGCATGACTTGTGCCTGCCAGCACAAATACAGGCCTGAGATTGAAAAGACAATTTACGTCATTTTTAAAAATCAGTCAAGGACAGCCAATATTTTAATTGATGAATGTTGCATGAGAAGCTCCAAAAAGTAGGTGATCAGAGACGAAAGGAGTAAGCCTGAATTTGATTTAACATACTGTACCACACTGACATGATTACTTTTGTAACCACCTGGGATACGTTCTGACAGCTTTTCCTAGTTTGTATCCACTCCTTACTCAGGCAAAACTCCCAGTAACTTCTCTCCCACGGTATTTTTTCTGACTAATATTTAAGTACATTATCTTTATGTCGTCTTGTATGGATCACACAGAACATCATCTTACTCATTTAGCTTCAGGAGACAGTGTATTTCGTATTCAGAAATGGGCAGAGCTGTTACAGCCTAAACATGAAAAAGGATTAGAAACTTTATTACACTCATTACTACTTCACTGTGAACTTTATACTTTGTTACATAACAATGTTTCATTTAAGATGGAGAACTGCTTTCATTATACCATTCTGACAAATAAGTATATAACCATATGATGGCAGCAATATGCTTAAATATGTGGATTCCAATACGCAATATGTTTTAACTTGTCTAAAAAAGAAAGATACGATTCAAACCAGCGTTCTAAAGAGTAAGACATGCAGCAGTCAAATATCACATTCAAACTGAAGATTTCTCAATTTTTTACTACAAAATAAAGATTGGCTACAATTCTAGTCACTGAATACAATTCTAATGAGTCTGGTCATTCACTCCAAGGCCATTTTTACCTCTTTAAATGCAGAGACAAGCATTTAGCATCAAAATGTGCCTTGCACATATGCAGTTCCCAGAGACCTTCGGGGGAGTCATGCATATGCAGGAAAGGACGAATCATTTTATTTCTGCAATATTACATGCACATTGTTGCCCCAGTTCATGTACCAGATGACATGGAATTACCTATGCACTTTGCCTTCCACAGTAACTGAAGGAAAATTATAATGTGCAACAGTATTAAACTGAGAAGATCTAGAGTGAGAAGATGCTGGAAATTTTAACAGAAAACTGACCTAATACTAGGAGATTGGAGATCTAGGTTGACCTAGATTTCTCTAAAATTTATTTTTTAACAGCTGATGAAAGTGAATGAATATTAAGTAAGAGCCAGAATGCAAGGAGTTGTTATAAACATGCCATGCTTGATAAATTGTTTGCAATTAGTTACCAGAGAACTCTTAAATTACTGATGCTGTGAAAAATAGTGGTGTACGAAATCTGTGTGGACGTACAATCATGTCTATAAAGGCTGGATAAATAATTATGGCTTTGGCATAGAACAACTCTCACTGTCATTACCTGAAACCACAGGGGTTTCTCAGCTTGTGAAGTATTTAACTGGCTTCTTCAGTAGCTGGATCATGGCTATCTAGCCTGTACACAAGATATTTTAAGACTGAAAGTATAAAAAAAAAATGGAGATACTATCTGGCAGGATAAGGGGACACTGGAAACCTGTTCTCTTATCCCTCTGATGGTAATTTATACTAAGATTCTTCCCAGGGTTTTGCTGAAAATTTAGTGCGCACGCATTTCTAGCCTGTGAATTTTACCTTCCAGGATTTCATGGGGGGAAAATGTAGCAGGGAAAGGAAGCGGCATGCCTATAGCGTGGACAATGAGCTGTTCTAACTACAGACGAGGTCAACCGAGGCAATGTCTAACCGAAACTTGGGCTCCCTCTAGACTTCAGTTTAGACTAAAGGTTACTGTAAATTAGAAGCTGAGGGGTCAATCCTCTCTAGTACCGGCTGTACAACGCCAAATAGGCCTAAAGGAGCATCGCAGTGTTTAAACAACTTGAAGGAAATTGGGTTATACAACTTTACACCTCTTTCTTCTTTGTTTATTTTAACTTGCTCTCTCAACCTTTTTTGACTAATCCTTTACCAGTTTGTCGTATTATTAAACAAGGAAGAATATTATTTTAAAAAGCCAAACCAAACCAAAATAAAACATACTTTCACTGATTTGATTTCTGGATAGAGGAAAGAAGCAATTTTTAATCAACAGTTTAAACAGATTACAATAGATTTTAATAGCTTGTTAGAATACAATTTCTCATCCAGGGATCCTAATAATTTCTGGAAACAACATTGTATCTAAGTTTCATCTATTTGCAGTAGGAGATGCTATATGGAGAAGATCAAAGGTGTTTTAAAAAAAGGACAAATATCCATTTGGTGTGTATGGGTCTGTGAATTAAGAAAACCAAACACAATTATTTTTTAACAGATGGTTTCTTACAGATCATCTTGACAATGCATCTGTACTGTCTACTTTCATGGACATGAAAAAATGTAATTCATAAAGAAATGGAGAAGAGGAAAACTTTTTGGCTTACTAGATATAATTAAAATCCGAAAAGGCCCTGAAGACCATGCTTTGTCTTGTTCTTGACAAAATGTTTTTATGTATTTAGCAGCAATCAAACACTGAGTGTATATTGAATACTAAAGTTGTCTAGCCATTGACCAATAGGTTCTACCAAATGTAAAATACTAAAATAATGTGATTTTCTTATAAAGAAAAGAGTAGTGACTTTCAGAGAATCTAAATGATTTTCAGTGAACCTTTCAAAATCTAAGTTTTTATATAGGTTTTACAAATAAATGTTTAGTATCAATGTGAGTTTACAAGCAAACAGAAAATCAGTTAAGTCCAGTGAAATTTATCGTTTCACTAACCTATTCCACATTAATGTTCTTTTATATAAGAAAGGGGAATATGTCATATTTCTCACCTCCCATAATTTTTGCACTAATTACTGATTGATTCTGCAAGTTGCAGCTCAAAAGATCAGAGCTCAATGTCTTTCTAAATGAGCTGTACTTGCATAGACTAAATACCTTGGAGGAAATGTAGACTTGTACATTCGTTACCCAGTTATGCCTGAACCTCACCTATCAGCATCCTCACCTTTTTTTCATGAGCCTTATCCCTTCATGTGAAAAATACAGACAGCATTTTCTAACTTACTTACAGAATGTTCTGAGAATAGATCTTGAACATGATCAGATCCTGTGGTGATGAGCTTTCTAAAAAAAAAAAATAAAAAAATAAAAAATCTGTAACCTGCACCCAAGCAATTTTCTGTTATTCTCACAGTCCCATTTTGTTCGTGTCTCAAAGCTACCTGCAGGAGTAGTCTCTGACCAACAAGTGCTTTATCAGAGAATACCATGTATCAAACAAAACTGGAAAAGGCAACTGGAGAATCCGCAGAGAACCCAGGCGACTAGACCGCAGCAATGCTTGGCTTGCTTTCTTCCATAAGCTGTTCAGCCAGTCATTATTGATCATCGCCCAATACTTCCAGCTTCTCCAAATCCTCACCTTCGTCCATTTAGAAATCACAGATTGATAACTAGCTCATTGACATTGTTAGCCTTTGGATCAGGTCTCACATGTAAAGGAAATTTGTTTAAACAGATGCCAGTAGTATTGTCAGAACTGAATAATACCCATATAATAAGATATAGCAGTTTCACTGACCTGTTACCAAACGTTCGCTTCTGCACTTAACTAAGACTTAATGGGTGCTTCCACTATATTCAAATTTTTCCTTTGTGTCTTGACCTTTTCTCCTTAGCATATTACTTCTAATTTTCAGCCATTTACCATATGAGATAACATCCACATAGAGTTCATACAAGACTCAGAGTTTCTGCTGCTTCTGTTTTCATTTTATTTAGGTTTATTTTTCTAAACCACATGTTACCTTATACCTTGCCAATGTAACTCGTTTGGAAATAGCATATTAATTCAAACAATGTTTGTTTGGAGGAACTCTCTGATAGCTTTCAGCTGGCTAAACACACTTAGATAGCATCCTGTTGGTTTCTAAGACAGAAGTGAAAGGCTGATATGCTTACCAAGTGGCAGCTTTGATGCAATATCCTTACAATATGAGTACTTACAGTCCTATATTACTAGCGATAGCTTTTTCTCAGGAGTCCTTCAAGTGCCAAAGTTCATGCGGTTCATGTTTAGATTCAATTAAAAGCTCAACTAAAATATTTGCAGACAAATGCTGCATTCTCGAGCTCTACGGAAGCCGTTCAGACACATCTTCTACACAGATAACAGGGTGGGCTAAGTAGATAATTCTGTGGCAAATTAGCTCTACTGCTGTTTATTTTGGTAGAAAGTAGTTGCTGAAATTGTTTTCATGCATCCAAAATGAAATGTAACTTGACAACGCACCCACTGAAAATATAAAACAGGTTCAGAAAAGAAAACTGCAATTCAGATTTGTTTTAAAGCATTTCATAAACTGCCTGATTATTTTGTTTTCCAGGGGAAACAAAAAGCTAAATATGCCATATGCAAAACCCATTGAAATTCAGTGTGCTTCTAAAATGAACTTGAAATCCTAATACTTAAATATAATGATTCATAACCATGTTCTGATAGTGGTTTTTTTTTCTCTTTACTCCCTTAAAGACTTGTAGAAGCAAACAAGGAAAGTAATTACATACAAATGACTGTTAAATGCATTATAAATAACAGCATACCTCCTCAGTATAATAACCTTTCCCCTCCCTTTGAAAAAAATGAAGTTATTTTACTAGTGAAGCAGCAGTATATTTTATTATCTATTTTAATTAAGCTCAAAACCCCTAGAGTTTAGCTAGAGAATGGTCTAATAATATAAAATACCTTTATTATGGCACACCCACACATCAAATGTTTGTTTTTCTAGCTGTCTATAAATAAACATTTTAAAGTGTATGTAGATATAATCATTATTATAGCACTATGTTATTTGCTGCTAAACCACTGATAGTTCAGGTTGAACAGGGCAGCATAATCAACTGGTCACTAATTAATAATAATTAATGTTACCTGGGTTCGATGATGTTAAGACAGACTAATTACAGAAAAACAGCAATTCTAGTATCATTTGCCACCACTTGTCTGTCTTACAAATATCTTATCGTATTTATAAGTCTTACATAGAAGAAGAGCATCATTTGATGGGTTGCAGGGGCAGGATATTTGCTTTCTTGTAAAGAGAAAGGCCTCTTTCAACTACCCAGCTCTATAATCTTTAAAAAAAAAAAATTAAATTGTAGATAAGTAGTGCAAACAATACAGAACATGAGCAATTTGAAGAATCTTCAATTTCTGTACAAGATGATTACTCATTTCTGGAAATTGTATGTAATTTCTCACTTAAAAAACCCTGCCTTATGCCTTTGACAGTTACCTGGGAACGTCCATGGTATAACTATCACGACTTGATAATTCCCCTCGTTTCAAAGCCCTGATGAGAAGCCACGATTGCCACTGACAATCTTTCACAACCAGACACTGTCTACACTTATATATGATTCATGAGGTTTTTCTTCTCATTTCATCTTTTGGTTCACCGGAGAATCATAACTGGCAGTGTTGATGTAGTCTCGTAATTTGTTTCAAAAGAATGTGCTTAATGAAGGCCTCTTTTTAAAAAATGTAAATTTTGACTGAAGAGAAACTTCAGTGAAACCTCGGGATATTTATTGGAGAAAAGCCAAAACCAACCCACCCTAAACAAAATGGAATCCCTGAGAACAAATCCCTTCCCAAAACTAAGAACAGGTTTGGTCCTGTGTTCCTGAAGCTGGATAGATTCTATCAGTACCACATAATTACTCTCAGGGCTTCTTACAATACCTGCTGTAACAAAGCAATAGACCTAAAATGTGTCAGTTGACTTCAGAATGACAGTCATCTCCTAAATAAAGGATGTTTTTTGCCAGTAGCCTCCGTTGTGGAGTTTAAACTTTCCTGGTTCCTTGGGATATATCTGCACTGTCATGTTTGCACAATCTCAAGCTGAAAATTTCGTTCCTGTAACACCTTTATTATCTACATGTTAATGCATGTTCAGACTCAACTTTAGCGTATGCCAGCTTGCTCACTGGCAGGGAAACTCTGTGGTGGAGAAGGAACAAGAACAAAAGATTGAGATCTGATGTATGCTTCAGCTCTATTGTCACAGAGGGTAATGGGCATGGCTGAATTAAGTTGTCCTGGCTCCAGTCCTCCAAAAGTGTATCAGTTTGCCATGTCCTTCCGCTATGACTCAATATCAACATAATCTCAGTGTTCTACTAAAAATCTGTTAGGCGTGAAACAGACTTTTGCTTCCTGGGGGAGTCTTTATGTATTTACGTAGCTATTACGTGAAATGGGTTGGTAAATACCAATATAGAAGGGAACTATATGGGTTTAGGAGAAAAATAAAATTTCTGGAAATAGTTAAAGGAAGAAAAAGTTTTCTTCTAACAAATCTCTAACCAGCATACAAAGAAGGCCACAGAGGGGATACGACCCCGAAGAATACAAGATTAAAAAATGAAGAATTTGTACTTGTACATATGGAACCTTGCCTGTTCCATGACAGGCAGACGGGATGTAATCTACATGATGTAATTCTTGAGCACCTGCGATTCACCTGCACGACTGCAAGTGAAATAGGCAAGTCAGGCCACGGCCTCCGTGAGGCATCCAAGGTGTGAGGCCACAGGGCATTGGCCCCTAAGCTGCCAGGCAAAAGGCTGATTTTGGAAATGCCCTTGCCACAGATGTGTATCTCATACACGCTTCCGTAGGAGACCCTTACTGAAGGTCTCGTAGATCAAATCTGGCTGACTACACAGGCATAATGTAGGTGTCTGCAGTGATGAGCACAGATGGGAGGGTCTGTCATGAAAGGTGAAGCACAGCTGGAACAACTGGCAAGTCCAAGTTCCTACTGGGAAAATTCTCTAACTGTCCGAGCCTAGGGTGAGTCTAAACGAAGCTATTGGGGGCAGTCTGTGCACAACTCCAGAGGTTGTATCTTTGCAGATATTTCATATGTCTGAGAAACACACAAAAATACAGACATATTAGAAGGGTAAAGTGCAAAAGAATAGGTATTGTACTATAGAAAACAGGTATTTAAACAACTGTCCGATGAAAATTCCTATCTTACACACCTTTGTTAATTTCCTTGACATGCCCGAAAATGAATTTTCTATAATTCTAGTTAGAATACCATTATTAACTAAAAACCCTCACAAAATAAACCTGAGTGAATAGAAAATGTACACAGAAATGGAAGTCACATTTTGCTTTATAAATAGTTGTTTGAACTATGTAGAAGAACTTTTATAATAATGTTATCAGAATTTTAAAATGTACAGGCATGCTTATTAGTGTGAATTAGGTCTATCCACACCACATCTATGGAATGTGAAAAGTTAGGTGGTGGCAAGTCTTACAGCCTGTGGGGTCAATCTTGCCCCTAGACACACGTGTATGTGTCATTTATCTGCTACAACGCTAGCCAACACTTGCTGATTTTAGAAAGTATGTGCACACAACTGTGGGCAAGACTGAACAGTGACTTTTCAATTTGAAGTTTCTTCACACAAATGCAAACACTTTTTGCAATCTGATTCTAATTAACAATAGAGTCATTCATTCATTCTCTAACAAATGAGCAGAAATCCCCTTCCTTTAGCAATACACAGACATTTGATAGTAACTAAATATTTGAGGTGATTATGTGTTACAAGATCTGATTCTGTTGTACTTAAGACGCAAGTCCTGTTTCCATCTCAGCTCTAGGCCACAAAACCACTATGCTGTATTACTTGCTCAGGGGCATTGGAAGAAGAAATCTTCCACCCACAGCTGCAAAGAAAGCAGTGGAGCCATTTTGTCACAATGAAGAAAATGTCAGGGTTGCCCTAATACTTAGCTTATAATCTACATAACAGAAAAGCACCTACTGAATGTCAGCGGTGGCAGCTAGTGTAGGCTTTTCATGGCCTGAGCTCACTATTATATGCAGTGATTCCATTGATCCCAATTAATAAAATCAGATTTGTCTAAAAGTGCCCCTCAGTCTACTGGCAACGCTCTTGCTAATACAGACCAGTATCCAGTTGGCCTTTTTCCCCACAAGAGCCTACTGTTGGCTTATATTCAATTTGTTGTCCACCAGAACTCCCAGGTCCTTTTCAGCACAACTGCTTCTGTGAGACTCTTGTTTAAGAGCAGAGGCAAGAGGTGCAAATCCTTCTTTATTTTTTTTTTTTTTTCAGACAGCTACTACTAAAGTGTTTACTTTGTGGTGGAGAGCACATCCAAAGAAGAGCAAGGAAGCTGGTGAAGGGTCTAGAGAACAAGTCTTAGGAGGAGCAGCTGAGGGAACTGGGGCTATTTAATCTGGAGAAAAGGAGCCTGAGGGGAGACCTCATAACTCTCTACAACTACCTGGAAGGAGGGTGTAGCGAGGTGGGGATCAGCCTCTTTTCCCAGGTAACAAGTGATAGGATGAGAGGAAATGGCCTCAAGTTGTGCCAGGGAAGGTTTAGGTTGGTATCAGGAAAAATTTCTTTACCAAAAGAGTTGTCAAGCACTGGAACAGGCTGCCCAGGGAAGGGGTTCAGTCACCATCCCTGAAGGTATTTAGAAGACGTGTAGATGTGGTGCTTAGGGCCATGGTTTAGTGGTGGACTTGGCAGTGTTGGGTTAGCAGCTGGACTTGATGATCTTAAGGGGCTTTTCCAACCTAAATAATTCTATGATTCTAGGACTAGCTCTGTCTGGTCTTATACACTGAACAATTATTCTCAGCTGGGGATATTAGATGGACTACCTGGCAGGCATCTTTCAGTTTAGTTTCTTTCAAAAGGAATTGGTGTCATCTGCAAACTTCCTGAGGGTGCAGTTGATCCCCCCGTCTATGTCACTGATGAAGATATTAAACAGTACTGGTCCCAATACCGACCTTTGAGGGACACCCTCATCGCTGATCTCCATCTGGACATTGAGCCATTGACCACTACTGTCTGGATGTGACCATCCAACCAACTCCTCATCCACCAAACAATCCACCCATCACATTCATCTCTCTCCAATTTAGAGAGAAGGATGTTGTGGGGGACCGTGTCAAAGGCCTTACAGAAGTCCAGATAGATGACATCCGTAGCTCTTCCCTTGTCCGCTGATATAGTCACTCCTTCCTAGAAGGCTACTGGGTTGGTCAGGCAGGACTTGCCCTTGGTGAAGCCACGCTGGCTGTCTCCGATCACCTCCCTGTCCTCCCATGTGCCTTCGCAGAGCTTCTAGGAGGATGTGTTCCATGATCTTCCCAGGCACAGAGGTGAGGCTGACAGGTCGGTCGTTCCCAGGGTCCTTTCTACCCCTTTTTAAAAATGGGTGTGATGTTTGCCTTTTTCCAGTCGCCGGGGACCTCACTTGGCTGCTGTGACTTTTCAAGTATCATGGAGACTGGCTTGGCCACTACATTAGCCAATTCCCTCGGGACTCTGGGATTCATCTCGTCAGGTCCCATAGACTTCTGCATGTTCAGGTTCCTCAGGTGGTCTCAAACCTGATCTTCTCTTACAGTGGGAGGGACTTTGCTCCCCCAG
Organism: Aviceda cuculoides; assembly: GCA_035590195.1. Classification (NCBI taxonomy): domain Eukaryota; kingdom Metazoa; phylum Chordata; class Aves; order Accipitriformes; family Accipitridae; genus Aviceda; species Aviceda cuculoides. Next base: position 5,009,321 of record JAVJGG010000024.1, read on the forward strand.
GCCCTGTCTTGCAGTCCGTCCACTCGAGAGCTGTGGGAGGAGAGGTTGCCGGTGAAGACCGAGGCAGACGAGCTGTTGAGTACCTCAGGCTTCTCCTCGTCTGCCAGTTTGCCAGTCTGGCAAAAGGAATGGCCTGCTGGGGTTTGAGAACCTACTGTAATGTTTAACTCTCAGTAACCAGAAACGTCAACAGCAGAAGTTCAGGGGGAACCTCTGTGATTTTAAGGTGCTGACTCTGGCATAAATCAATTCTTCCTTAACTTGGGCATTTACCTGAAGGATGGAAAGCTGCCATAACATTTTTCTAAGGAACTGTCCAATTTTTTAATTTTTTTTTTCCCATTTTTAAATGGCCTTCCTATAGCACAGGTCACTTACCCTGGACTTCTGCTGGTTTATTCGCTACTTTCTCACTTTCTTGCTACACTCCTTCTTCATCCCTTAAAAACAGCAAAACCAAAACTCGAAAAACCTGACAACTAGCAGGCTCTGCAAGAAATATTTTTGGTAATGTATTAGGCAACCCTCTTCTCTGTTTGTACAAAACAAATTTTCCAGAATTCTCTGAAACTTAACTATGTCTTGAAATTTAAGCTTTGAGACATGAAAATTAAGTTCTGATGAAATTGTGATTAACAGGATCCATGTGATCCTTTCTTTAAAAAGTCAGTATGTTATTTTTAATGTTACCTAGATTTCATGTGGGTAATTCCTCTTGCAGCTCAACAGACACCCCTCCTCCCCCCCCGCCTTGTTCTTCTCAAACCCTATGATTTTTATGAATTGTATTAGACTGCATGGGAGAAATTATGTTTTCTATTTTTATTTCTGAAATTGTGGGAATTTGGTATTCTACTTTATCGTTCAGATCTAGAAGAAAGTAAACTGAAACCCTCAGCTTTCATTTCTAACAGATAAAACCTAAAACATTGCTCAACTGCTTTTTAAGAACAAAAATACCTTGCACGCAAACAAAAAGAACCTTGGTATTTTTAGGTAAGGATTTTGGAGGGTCCCAGCTCCTCAAATGCCAACATGCAGGTTTGGTATGACTTACATTTTAACTAGGGGATTCAAACTTTAGTTCTACTTAGGTAGAAAGATTAATGAATCCTACACAGTCATTTCTCTTTTAAAGCACTTTCAAACATATATACAAAACATCTGATAAATGGACTAAATAAACGTAGCTTTATTACAGCCAGAATAACCAACTCTAAAATTAGAACTATGTTAAAAACAAATACCCACGTATTTCTTTAAATCCTCAATCTAGTCTTTGTAAGACATCGTGTTTCTTTACATTAGTTGATTGAGTTTTAGTGTTATTCAGTGCTTTACTTATAAGGGCCTGCCAAGAGGCAATTAGTAGTAGTCAAACTTGACGCTGAATGATCAAGTTCAATTCCTTTTTTATTTGAGCTCGGAAGCCTGAGCTTTAATAAAACGCACACGTGCAGAAACTAGCAGTGTGCTAATGCTCCAGAGCTTGTTGCAAGAATACCCAGCGGTGATGAGCTGACCGAAAGCTGGGTGAGAACGTAACAGACTAACTATAAAATAATCTTTACATTATTTTACCATTCAAAATGTAGATACATATTTCTCCAAGAGTAAAAGTTTCTGGGTGTCTAAAAGACTTACGCGTGTGCCCAAAGCTGCCTGTTCCAACTAGCTCATGATCCACAAATCTTCTGCTTGTCTCGCTTGCGCGCCCCATTTGTGGAGCATGTCCAGAGCACGCTTACCAAACTAGGTCCCAACCAAAGTGGTGGCTGTGCCTTTCATCCAACAGCTCTGTAGTTTTCATCCACTCTGGTGTGCAGAGGAATCCAGTTTCAGTTCAAATTCTTTCACAGGGAAGAGGAAACAGGATTTTGTACCTCTGAAGAGAATGAGCTAGCCACCTGGGTAAATATCCTTGAAAGAGGGTTCTTCTTAGCCTCTGTTAAATAAGCTGCTCCACTTTGCATGGGAAAACTACACATTAGTTGAGCTAGAGTGATCACAATCTTTTAATCCTGTAGTAAGTCCTCACCTGTGAAAGGGAGGCACACATGCCAATCTCCATCTTACATTAGTATTTGGTTAAAAACAAGAAAGTAAACAAAAAACTTAACCGGCATTATGTATATGCAAGGGTCATTTGTGGTCTAATCACACTTCCTGTCTCTAGTACTCCAAAACCTGTAAAATCAAGAGATTGGTTCAACGATTTTAAATCAGTGGTTACCTTACACAATTTGTATCTCAATTAGCCACCAAGCCTACCTGGCACACCAAAACTCTTCTACGGTTTATCTGGGCAAACTGAAAAATATAAAGTAATCCTTTCAAGGCACCAAGTCGACGCTATAGAGGAACACAAAATATTGAGAAATCTGGATCAGCAGCCCAGTATTTTCTCAGAAGACTGAACAATAAATGGAGATCAGAATCTCTGTGATGTGTATTTCATGGGTGATTGACAAATCACATACGCTACACAAAAGTAGGTACTGTCAGCCAAATGGTTCAGTGCTAACAGCACTAGAATCTTTACTGTAAGTGCAAATATTGGTACTACTCACACTACATCATTACGGTTTTGGGGAAAGCGGATATTTCAACTACACAGAAATAAAAATACTTTGCAGCTCTAAATGAAATCAAACAACACTGGAAGGAAACACTCAGGAAACACTAAGGATTGTCTTAAAGCTAGAAACACGGCAAGGCTGTGTTGGATCAGACTAATGATCTTTCTAACTACGTATGTGTACTGTCACTGGATGTTCTTACCTATAGAAGTGTCAGTTCTGAAGACTGATAAAATCCTTGCTTTAGCGATTTCTGAGGCAAAAGTAAAACTAGGATGGCTATATTTTGTGATGGGGAAAAACATCATTTTTAATTTGAAATCTTTCAACTATTTCAGTTCTTGAACTATGTCCTGGAGTTTACAGAAGATCCTGATTTATCTTCTCTGAAACAGAGAACTTTTGTATGCTATACTTAAATATTACCTCCTCCAAACATTTTATTTGATTTCCTTGTCTTTAATCCTATTCCTAGAGCATTTTTTCTTGATCTTAAATATTTTCCTCACATATCTCTGAACTGTAATTCTTTGGAGATAAGGTGAAAGAATCAACACAGTATTCCAACAGAAGAGGTGTCATTGTTTTGTCTCACTGGTCTCATCCTAGAGTTCTAGAAAAAAATTACCATATTCTCAATGTTGAATATGTAATAAACAGAATGGTCTTTTTAAAAGACTTACTACCGGCTATCGAACAGTGCTTTTTTCTTACATTGGTTTAGGAGCCCATAAGGAGCACGACTGCCTCATATTATTTCTTCCAATAGATTATTTTGAATGTAACATCATGAAATTTTACCTACATTATTCTGCTCATCTCTTCTCTGGGTAGATCTCTCTGATATTTCTCATGACCTCCTCTGGTTTTATCTAAATTGCACAATGAGTGTCTATAAACACTGAAATATTATTCCTTTGGCTTTTCCTGTAATTATACATTAACAAGTATATCAGACTACATCTCTGATATGACAGAATATGACAGAATCACTCAAGTTATTACACAGATGTAAATCTTTAATAGTCCACTGTATTAACTTCAGGGCAATTCCAAGTCTATACCAAAGCTACTGATAACCAGCCCCATTCTGAAGAGCCAGACAAATAACCCCTCATCTGTATTTGAATAAGTTGCTTTTCTAAGAGGCTACTATTGTAACTGAAATAATCAAATCCAAACCCCTAATCACAAAATGGCCCTCAAACTTTAGGTTAAACAGAAAACTAGACTTTCGTTTAGAGAAACAGAAAGATAAATAGTCACTGAAGGACACTATTAAATTGTGTCTTAATAAACTTTATAATTTATCAATATAAATAAAATTTGTCACTTAAGACTTAAAATAAGTCTTGTTAGACTTAGAACTCTAATATGAAACCAGTGAAACAAATCAATGGTACACCTTATTTTGAGAATCTTCTGCTCAACAAAAATTGCCTTAGCATATTGGAATACTTTACTAGAAAGTGTAGTAACAGCAAACATTTTCAAGTTTTCTAGAAGTAATAATCTAAGAAAATAATTGTCAATATACAAAGCAACAGAGTAAACATTCTTTCTTTCTGCTCCTATTTTCATTATGGAATAGCTCTCCTCTAAAATACACACCATATATTAATTTTTTGAAAGCTCCGCTTAAAAAAAATCCACATAATCCTTAGAATTCTCAGAAAACTTTGGAGACGTCAAATGGATGTGAAACTGAGCATGGCAAATAGCCAAGATTCTCTGTGAAGAAAAGCCCAATAGCAAACAATTAAGTACAGCAGTTTAATCATCTTCTCAAAATTCTCTGGATAATTAGGGAATGTATTCAGCATAGAAAGTTGTACTGTCAAACTGATCCAGTAAATTTAATCGAAGGTCTTTTACAAAATACAGGAGCACAAATTAAATTGCTTTAAAACAAACAAAAAACCCCAAACAAAACCGCACCATAAAACAGTAGAATTCCTTTATTCAGTAGGAATTACGTAGGCCTAATTCTTAGTTTCTCTTTGTAAGGGAAGTTTTTTTTTAATCAAAGATATAATAGTGAAACCAAAAGAATGTCACGGCTAGTGCAATTCATATTTATTTGGGTAACAACATACTGAAGAGGTTCTTAGGGTCATTGGATGAATTTCAGCCAGACTTATTCACTGCTCAAAATATAAATGGTATATAGATCTACTTTCAGAAGCTTGACAGAGATTCACGGTTTATTATTTATTCTTACACAAAGGTGAATGATGTCTTCATAAGTGACTGGATTTTGCTTTACCCTTCTAGCTGCACATGAGAAGCACACCTAGAAACACGCTTGTCAGAGGTTAATCTATTCGTGTGCTTTTATGAAGTGTTAATTTGTCAATTCTGATGGTGGTTTGGGTAATATAGATACCTAATTCTACGCTCCTTTTCACCAACAGGGAGAAGCAAACAAAAGGTGAAATGGTGTGTGTTTTGGCCAGAGCGGGAAGCCATCCATGCTCTATGGTAATGGGCACACTGAAAAACAAAATAAAGGTAAAGAATAGAAGCATACAGTTCATTATTTAGCATCTGATACGGGCAGAACACGCAGCGGCTAAGCACTCTATAAGGAAGCAGCGTGCAGGAAGAATATATTCTTGGCACAAAGCATGAACAAGTGAGCATTTAAAAGAATTTCGATGTGAAGCTACTTAAATTGTAGGTTATTGTTTAAAACTGCAGAAGGAATTTACTCATAGTAGTATTGTATTTTGGCACATTTGGTTCTTTCTTCAGGTATTTAATATACACGGTAATAATGAAAAAGTTGGCTGGCTTCCTAAGTACCCTCATTCACTTCTTGCCCTTGTAAGACTAATGGTCGGTTTCAAGAGTAAGAATCAACAGTCACAAAAAGGTAAGCAACTGGTGGCGGTAATTCTCATTTGAGGTGGAAAAAAACCCCCACAAAAAACCCAAACCAAAACCCCAAACCAGCCAACCAACAAAACCTGAGGAAAGCTTAGTTGATGCTTTATGTTTCTCTCAACCGACCCCCCCCCCCAATTTCATGCTTCAAATATTTAGCTACAGTGTTGAGCTAAAGAATTTACAAACCCTAAATACTTTCCTTTGTCTATAAAGAAAAGGGAAAGAGCAAATTTCACAAGAAACAGAAAGGATTTTCATGTCAAGAACTGCCACCACCAGGTTTCAAGTAACATGCTTTCTGGCTGCAAGCTATTAAACTGTACTGACAACTGACAGAAACAATTATGAGGGAAAAAGTATCAGTAAAAAGTCCCCCCAAACTATCAAGATACAGAAAAATCAAGAAGACACCAAAGATACTACAATCTTATCTGTCAAAACGAACCAGTAATTCAAGAAAATGCTAACATATCTGTATTTGGATACTTCCAGTGCTTATAGCACTTCTGGGGGCAGGGGGAAGAAGAAGAGAGGAAGAAAAAAAAAAAAAAAAAAAAACAGGCCAAGGGAGGGGGCCCCCCCCCCCAAACAACCAAACAACCCTTGGGATCAGTCCATAACTGACTGCAAGTTTTATGTATCAATTTTATTAACAGCAAAATCTAATAAAATTTATTCTTGCTTTTTTTGTAAAATTGTTTTAGTGAACGTGTGAATATTCGCATTTGAAAGTCACAAAATAAAATAACAGGACACAACATTTGCAAAAAGAGTATGTAAAGCTATCAGATGTTAAAACAATCTAATTACTAGACTAAAATAGTCTGAGATTTTAACTAACAGTTGTTACAGCTGAAAAAGGAAAATAATTCCGTTACTACTTTTTTTGGTTTTTTAAGGCAGACCTTTCAGAGTAGAAATATCTCCTAAAAAAACATTAAGTCTCACTGACAAAGCAGAACTGATCTATTTTTACTTAAGGATAATGTAAAGTGACAAGATCACACGAAAGAAAAGGAATTATTTGAAAGCAAAACAATCAAGATAGTAAAAATTCAGAGATGAGGATATTTTTCTGCACTTGCGTACATAATAAAAACATCCTCAATTTAACTGCAACAGGGAAAATTTTTTTTTAAAAATATCTCTGAAGAATTAATGGAGTATTTGTTACTGCTGCAGGAATTCTTAAGACTCATTCTAACATGCATCACCAAACAATAATAATTCTGCATCTTCTTTTGTGGCCCGTGTGACTTCCACATTAAACCAGAAATAAAGAAAAAAACCCATCAGATTTAATCTGTAAGAAGAAGTGGAATGTATGTTTGTAAAAGCTGTTTATGAAATATTATTTGTAGTACTGCGGTGCTCAGGCCCAAGTCAGGGACTGGGATTCCATTTTACGTGGTGCTCTATGAAAATTAAAAAAAAAAAACAAACCAAAACAAAAAACCACCAACAAAAAACCCACAATCCTTATTTTACTGTCAAAACACCAAGAACATTTTGATTCTGTGGGCTGTATTTTAAACTGCATGAGGAAAAGTTAAAGAGCTGCCAAAAGAACAGGGAAGTTCAATATATTCAGGATAGTTTTCCCCTACTTTCAGACTCTCTAACTGCTAAAATTTCTCTATTCCCTGGTTTATAGTTTTAGTGATGTTGTATGTAAGTATACTTTCTTTTATGTAAACAACAACAGAAATTAAAATGTTAATCATGTTATTCACGTAGCCCTTTGTTGCGAAAACCACCTATGAGAGATATTACAATACATATTTTACATCACTAAGAAAAGACTCAAGTCGCTTTATTTTTTAAATCTTTATTACATGGTAAATACGATTTCATTGCCATTTCAATTATTTGAAGTGTGGATTTAAAATAAAGCTGAAACAGAGTGGTTATTGTTATAAAAACTGGGAAAAGGGAGACCTGTACATTTTGAAATATATAAAGTGAGCATAGCTACAGATAAAATGATCAAATATAGTATGCACAATTTTACTTAAAAAAATCTGTACTACAAAATACATTTACCCTCACGATTACAGACCACATGGTAGATTATGATTTTAATGATTTTTACCACATTTGATAATTTTATGTCAAAATGCACAGCAACTAGGCATCTAATTTTTACGACTTTTTGTAACATGACTTTATGGAAATATGTGACGTTTTAGCCTCTTTTCTCTAACCTTTCACGGTTACATTTGTGCAATAAAGCAGAAGGGTGGCTGCTGCAAGCTTTCTCACCGTGCCAAGCACAAAGCTCAAGCAGTAGGCTCGTACGCTGAGCTTGAGGGCCTTGGAAACGTATGTATAAAAAAGCTCAATTCAGCCTCCCTTCAGTTGCCCAGAAATACAGTTTAAATTGAATTTTATTAAAAGTTATATAGTTGAGACCTTCAGGGTCTTTATGCACAAAATATTCTTTGTCTAGTTTCTACATGATTTCAAACATACTTTTGGCTTCGCTTCACAAGTCACGTTAGTTAATAATAGGGGCAAAATAAATATTAAAAAATGACAGCTTTCCCCGTTTACATTGATCCCTGCTAAATTAATTCTTATTGTCCACAAACACGTTCCTTCCTGCAAGGCCCCAGCTAGACCTGAAAAAGCACAGATGCACTGCAAACCATAAGGACAAGTAATTACACTCCTTTAAACCCCTTCCTCATCGCATACCGTTTTTTTTTTTAAAGGTAATTATCAGTGGACATTTGCTTTGCTTTTATTTTCTTTTCCTTTTTGACTGCAAGCAGCAAATAAACAGTTAAAGCACAAATTGGAACGTTTATTCGGTACCGTCACGCTACCAAACATTAAATAAATAAACGATCTGATCGCTAATCAGGCTCCGTAAAACGTTGCAGCCTTTCAGGAACCTTCGGCACATTATTGATCCGCTAGTGAATTACCTCCAGTTCAGCCATAGGTTGCAGGCATCACCATCCCTCGCTTGTCCTCGCATTGACAACACTCCTCCTCCACCTCCTCTTGCCATCGCTCCTAGAAGCCAGAAGATTCGTCAGTCCCGCACGTCTGGTTTGGTTGGCGGCAAGAACAATGAATAAAATCGTTAATAGCTGGTTGGCGTTGGGGTTTCTGTTTTTTGTTTTTTTTTTTTTTTAAAGGAAACTTCTCAAACCGAGCACCCTGCCAGTCCTGTGGCGAGGGCCACAAGCAGACACCCAGCCTCAAGCACAGCTGCCCGGGCAGCCCCGCCGAACAACGGCGGAAAAGTGCGTTTCTGGTGATTTTGTCGGGGTTTGCCGGGGTTTCCCCCCCCCCCCCCGCGCCCCAAACCCAACGCACGACCCCGGGCACGATGTCGCAAGAAGAAGAAGAAGCACCACCGCCTGACACCGGCACTTACGCGCAGATGCCACACAGCCCCACCGCCCCGAGGCCCCTGAGGGAGCCCGGGGCCGCCGAACCCCCGCGCCCGGGAGGGGCCTGGCGCTGGGGGAGCCGCCGAGAGGGGAAGGAGGAGGAGAGAGGGCGGGCCGGGCTTCCTCAGCCCGCCTCCCCAGCGGGGCCGCGCTCCCCGGGGGGCATTTTGGCTTCGCTCGCTTCCCATTTCCGCGACACCGAAACTCGGTAACTTCCAGCCTCCCCGCCGCCGCCGCGAATAGCCGCTGCCTGCCCGCCCCCCCCCTCCCCGCCATCGCCTCAGCCCGCCCCGCCGCAGCCCCTCCTCCCCGTGCGTCGTATCCCTCCGCGCTCCAAGCCGCCCCGCACCTCGCAGAGAAAGCGCCTTTCAGCCGCCAGCCCGCCGCCTTCCCGCCCGCCCCGCCTCTGCCGCTCCGACATCTTCTGCCTCAGCCCGCCCGCTAATAAAACACGTAGCGCTCGCCCTCGACCCTTCTTCCCCCTCAGCCGGGGGCCGCCGCGGCGGCGGCGGGGCGGGCGAAAGGGGCTCGGCG
>JAVJGG010000024.1:5032557-5047314 GCA_035590195.1 Aviceda cuculoides
TACTGCTGTAAAATAGGTGATGTTTTGCATCTGCTTGGCCTTTTTTTTTTTTTTTTTTTTTTTTTTTTAAATTAAAAAGGTATTTTATTTACTAAGTGTTTATGAAGTCAGTATTGGGATTGAAATGAACCAGCTTCACTTCCCAGGAGAAGATAGCCGTGATGTTCTGTGTTGTCGTCTTTTTCATTTTCCCTGTAACCTTGAAGTCTCTTCCTTTAATATGTGATGGGGCATGCTTTGCTGTGTGTTCGAATACAGGTGCTAACTGCTATACTATTGTGCCTTTTATTAAGGGGCTGGAATGCATAGCACTTCGTGGTGGGGATTTCCTATATGCCCCGTTTTATGGCTAAATACACCTTGTAACGGGATGGAGAACATCGGCATTTTGGCGATGCCTGATTTTCACTGCCTGATAGGGGCAGGGCATACAGCCCTTGGACAGTTTTGTCTGGGGTGGTATTGTCTGTTTGATTGAAAGATAAAAGAGCAGTTGTTTCAGTGAAGCAGCAAAATGCTTTTGTTTCAGTCTCAGCCTTGCATCTTAGATATTACAGGTTCTCAGTCCCCTCATCTAACCACCTTCTTTAACAACTGGCTTGTACAGACAGACATAAGTTTGTACACCTACAGGGATTTACATGTTCTACTTCAAGAAAAAAAAAAATATTGTAGGCTTTCTTTTTCTAATGTACCATGAAATCAAAGTTTGCATCTCTTTATATTAAGAGATGTGGATGCTATATGCATTTGACAAGTTCATTGGTTTGAATAGTATTAAACAATACTTTCCAAAGTAGTTAATTTTCTCCTTTTCTTAAAATTTTGAAGCTGTGTTTGCCTTGTATTGTGGTTAAAAATGAGTTAAAAAAAACCAAAAAACAAAAACAAACAACCCAAACCAAAAATTGAGAATCATAACCTCCCCCACCTTTCTAAAAGTAGAAAACTTAATTGAATTTCCAGATTTATTTTGTGCATTTCATTCTCTGAAAAGATAAAAAGCTTGTATTTCTATTTTTTCTTAAAATGCCTTCCTAATGTTTACCTTTGGTTCTAGCCAGAAGTCTTATAGTTATCTTATTAAAAAATTATAGCTTATCCAAGATTCATTAATGAGCAAAGTAGCATGTTTCTTAATAGTCCAAAAATTTTGAGTATCTCTGAGGAAATAATTAGCCTAATTTCTTTTTATATAACTAATTTGTTATATTTTTGGCACAAGCTCTTAATTTCTTATGGAAGTCTTGTGTTAAATTTTTTACTTCCAAGATTTTATTTTTTTTAATCATGTTTATTGTAATTACTAAGGCAGTCTAGTTTTCCAAATTGTAAGGCAGTCCTAAATTTCCTTCTGGTCTCATGTCCTCGTGGTCTTGTGATATTAGCCCCTGCTCAGTTGTATACTTCCCTTGTTAGATATGGAAGATAAATAATGAAAATGTAATGTAGAATTTGGGAGCTGTTAAGAACTTTCCTGTTAAAACCAATACAGAATACTCTTTTTCTGTAACAAGACTGTGAACTCTATTCATTAAATAAACCACTAAGTGAATGTTAACCACATGAATCATACTATCTTTGTAGGAAATTTTTCCATTCAATTTTTACTGTATAGTCAGCTGCTTTAATAAGGAAAAGAAAAAAAAAAAAAGTCTGCAGAGGCTTTTCATCACAAACAAGATATTGCTGTGAGGCAAATGACAGAATTGAAAGTTACAAAAATAAAACACTAAAAGGATTGAACTTTCCATTGGTTTGAAGGATTGAGAATTACTGCATCATGATGTTTCATTCTTTTTGAACAAAAAAATTAAAATTGCCTACACCTCAGTACCTTGTTACAGCTACCATTTTTAGAAATTCATACCTGACAGATATGCTACAAGAATTTAGCCTTACTCCTAGGAAGGGAAGTTAGAATTCCTCAACCTCAAAAAAAAAAAAAAAAAATCTGCCAGTAGCTATTGTTTCATTTTTGTTTTTACAGTGGTCTTTAGTAATGTTTATATTGTTTTTCATGCCACTAAATTCCTGGCCATAGTAAATGAAAAGTATTCCTCTGTTTATGGTCTAAGTGGTAGTAAACAGGTTACTTTTAGTGCTGAGATCTCAAGCAGGAGAGAAGTGAGAAATGCTTTTTTTGTTTGTTTGGTTCATTTTTTTTAGAAAATTTTGCAGATGCTCTAAATTTATTTTAGTTTACATTATGCTGTACATCCATATCCCTTTCTTGGGCTATGTATTCTTTGGGATATTTGTATTCTGTAATCAAAAATTTCTAATTAATGACTTAGTAGCTACTTTAAGTTGTTAAGATGCCACATGCTTATCCTGCAGCTGTAATTGGTATAGATCAGGAGAAAAATCTGTATCAGCTGGGTAAAAAGAAGAAAGTTCCTGTTTTGAAATTGCTAAGAGGTGCTTGGAGTTTTGGCCGAAGAGCCATGAGGAAAATTGCATGTGAGCTGGTTAGAACTTAGTGATATAGAAATTTATCATCTGTTCTGCTCTTTATCACAAAGGTATTGCCAGAATATATGCTTTCTAAATGACTACTTTTATTGTTGTTTGTTTTTTTTTTTATTCTCATACTTCTTTTGGATAGGCTTTTTGGAGCCTGCAGTTTCGGCCAAAGATTTATTCTTCAAGTAATGCGGTCTATGTTATGTCCGTCGAAGAAACAGCTAATAAGCCTGTCCTAGATTGAACACATTGAATGAGTCATTTAGTAAGCATAAACAGGCAAGTAAAACCCATACGTTGTCATAGGTAGGGGTTAACCACTGGCAGTGTTTGCCAGAAATACAAATGCACCAGCCCCACCCTCAGCCAGCTCCACAAGTACTGTTCTGGCAAAACAAACAGCAATATGCTCTGTCATAGTCTTTAAAATGTACAAAATTCTGCAAGTTAGCTACTTACTCAAAATTACAGGCCAGGTAAGATATTGTCCAGTTGAATGTAACTGGCAAAATTAGTTGTCTTTATTACTGAGGCAAATTTATATTTGATTTATCAAGTGAGATAGGTCAAGACTTGATTAACTTGAATTCTTACTAACCAGAGGTAGACTTTAAAGGGAATGAAGAATCCTTCTTAATTCACCGTTTGGTCTCTGCCACTTTTACCTTTCGGATATGAAGAATAATGGGATTTCTGGTGGGATTACAACAGTCCTTCTCCACCTAACGGTTGGAATGGGGAAAAGGGGCTTTTTTTCCCAGCTTACATTTTTCTGTCTTATTCCTTGTGAATGGCTCCTGATCTTCCTCTATATAAAAACATGATTTTGGTCTGTCTGTTAGGTAAGTGCCTTTCACAAAGTTCTCATGACCTATACTAAGCTGATGGTCAGGCTTTGGTGACTGCATTTTGTGTAGGAAAGCTTGCAGGCATCTCAGATATGCCCAGCTCTCCGTGTTCGAAGATATTCATCATGCGTTGTTACCAGCTGTCCCCGAGGAAGTCTTGAGCAACCTGATCCGAATGCTCTGCTTTCAGCAGGAGCTTGGATTGAATGACCTGCTGGTCTGAATGCTGGCCTAAATTATTGTATGATTTGATGAATATAAACTTGTTGATAAAATCTACTGAAAACGCAGTGGCTTACATATTCGTGATCCATGAAAAGTTTCCTTCTTTTCGCAGGACTGTGACTGGAGAGCTTCTTAAGCCTTTTAGGACATGACTGTCTTGAGAACTGTAATGTTTTGGAAATGGCTTGGGCTGGATGACCTACTGTGTCTTTTCCAACCATAATTTCTATGAATCTGTAATTTTGAGGTTGACTTCTTGTTGCCCAATTTTACAGTTACTTAATGCCAGTATCAGGCATATTTTAAGAGACCACATTTAGTCATGGTAAGACTGTGTGGGTTGTTTTGTTTTTTTGTGTTATTTTTTAAATCCTTCTGCAGATTGTCAGCACTTAATGTATTCTTTCCTATTTTGGTGCCACAAATAATGTTCCTAGTCTGTGAGGAAAGAAAAGTCTGATTACCCATTTTGGAATAGATGATGGATTAAAAAATGCTGCTCCAAAAATTGTTGCAGTTCTATGTGGGGTGTTAGGCTAGTTCTTCTGTTTGCTTATACCAGAAATGCATTTCCATCACTAGAATAAGGGGTGGAATTGAGAAATTGTGTATTTGGTCATATTTTCAGCATTGTTATCAATAAGTTTACAACAAATTATTCAAACATTTTTTTATTAGAGCTAAATGCACGTGTACTTTTGAGGGCTATGAAAGACTCCTAGCTAAAAATAGGCTTGATTTTTTTTTTTTTTTTTTTTTTTTAACAGTTCTTTAAAACATTGGTGTGACTCTGTTCCCCTCTCCTTGTAGAAAGCACCCTTTTCTTTTTATGCAAGAAGAAGCATCTTTTTGGAAAGACATCTCTTATTAAGAGCTCTTGCACTAACACTTTTTGGAAAGAACACATCGGCCTTTGAGTTTTTTTGAAGTGCACTATGTCAGCATCCCTCGGGACTTAACCCATGCTTTCTATCCTAATTTGGTTCCTGCTTACTTGTGATACGTGCCAAGTTTGCCAGTTTCATTCTGATGTGTGCTGTAGGCAAAATAAAAAAAACACCCACAAAGTATGTAAACAAATCAGGATTTCTTTTTGATGGACTAAAAACTTAGCTTTGTCTTTGAAAACAGAGGTGCATGTACATGTGTGAATATGTATTATACATAGACAAATAGCAAACATTCCTTCCTAGCTGTTTGAGAATCACTTAGCCTAGAATTCCTGAGGGATCTCCGATGAACTGGAAATTGGAGGATTAGCAGTTAGGTGTGAAAACACTATTGATACTACTGAGACTTGCTTGGAGTCTGTTTCTCTTTTATTCCATTTAAATGATGTGTGGAATAACTCATACGTTAATCATACTGTTACAGCCATGGAATGTCTGTGTTAAAATTTGTAAAGTAAGGTAATCTTAGGTCAAAATAGTCTTGTGATTATTACCAGACTTATGAGGACTGTGTATGAAATGTAATAACAAAGATGATGGATTCAACAACAGGTTGTTCCCCATTTTTTTTGTTCTGCCCTTCATCCTTATTCTCTATCAAAAGTTACTTGTCTTTTGTGTACACACAGGTTCTTATAAACTTTCTTCTAGGAGTTTATGTTGCATTCCTGGAAATCCTAGCTAGTATTTAACACAAGTTTTGCCTACAGAGGCTTCTGTCCTTTACTGCCTTATGTCAGTGCTGCATTTAATGATAAATGAAAGTAGTTAATCACTTCATAGAACATTATTTTTCATATTTTATAGATATTTCTGTTTGTCTTTTTTAACTTTAAAAAAAAGCCTCTCCATCTTAGTGTGCCTTTCCAAAATTGCTTTAATTCCTGTTGCACTCCTCTGAACTTGTTCCAGTTTGTCTTTTTAAAACACAGTGCTGAATCTGGAATGTACTTTCTCCAGCTGAGACATAATCAGTTCTGAGACGATGAGAATAATGTCTCTTGCTCTTCAGGGAGAAAATCTGCTGTGGTCCTTTGAAGTAATTACTGTGGTCCTTTGCAATAACTCTGAGCAGAGCCTGTAGGACCTGTTGATGTGGTACATAGTGTATAGATAAAATAGCTCTTTGCCTCTCTAAAGCCTCTTTCTCCAACTGACTGCTCTGATTGCTACTCGAATGCTGCATTTTGCAGTACCTGTATGAATCACCAGTCTGTTTTGGATGGCGTTTAGTAGTAGGTAGCGTGAATACGTTGACATTCTCCGTTTGTGCATTGCTGTCTGCTTCATCAGTGGTATTCTAGCTATACAACTTCGATTGCTATCATTTGTGTTTGCATGTGTTATTTTTTATGAGTTATATATTAAAGCTCTGAATGTTAATGGAATGCATGAATGTTTGACCAGTTAAGGTTAACATCGATGGGAAAAATACCTAACTACCTTCTTTCTCTCTCAAAAAATAGAACAGCACAAACCCCAACCAACACAAAACCAACAAAATCCCTTGTAGTCCCTAAAAAGATATTTAGTTCTTATACCACATGTGAATATTGGACAATGCTCTTTAATTTAATGAAATCTGTCTGCTTAACATTGTGGTAGTGGTGATTTAAAGTAAGTTCATCAATAAGAACTTGGAAATTAATTTGTTAAACTTTGGAAGATGTGTGTTTGAATTGAAGTCTTTCTTGGTAGTGATTTTCAGCAGTGCATATAAACTGAAAATGTCCCCTTCTGACATTCTAATACTTTAATTTGGAGATTTCCTCCAAACCCTTGGAATTCTAATGTTTCTGAGCATGTGCTTTCACCGTAATAAAAGTTTCTCCAGCCTATATTCTTATTTTAACTGAAGTCAATTAACTCTACAAATGTTTGACATTCTATAAAGACCCTAAAGGTTTTTTGGATTGTCCTTCATTCACGTATCAGAATGATACTTTTTTTTTTTTTTTAAAATACATACAATACCCTTCTTTGAACAGCCATATATATATCTTGAGTTACTTTCATTAGCTGAGTAACTTATTCTGCATTTTTGTAAAAGGAACTGCAATTTAACTATAAATATATCAAAATGCCACAGAATTCAGGGCTACAACTCAAAAATGCTGATCAGTTTGTAAAATCTAAATCAGCCCCTCCATGAAACCTAGGGAAGGACCTCTGTGGTAGCAGAAAAATTTCCAGAAATTCACCACAGTCTTTTTCTATGTTGCAGTTTGTGCTGATGTTGCCAGACAGCTAAGGAGAGATGGGAAAAGCAGGAAATCTCTTTGGATTTAATCACAGTGCTGATTTGGAAAAGCAACTTAACAATGGAAAATATTTTTTTTTTATTTTAAATCATAAACACAAAACTATGAAGTACATGGTAGACTGTGATTGCATTAAATTGGATTGTCTTCATTACTAATGAAGAAAATTATTCATTTTGGAATCTGATGGTCAGAAGCCCTACTGCCTGGACTTTTTTTTTTTTTTTTTTTCCTGTATATCCAGACAGGGTTATTTGCTGTTTTCAGTACCATTTTTTGAGGTACTGGGGACTTGACTGCTATACTTGAGAGCAATAGATATAGCTTTTAAAGTACCATTTTTCTGTTTTCTTACCTTGGAAAGCTTTTTCTGCATTCTTGCTTTCAAAAGATGTTTGACAATATTGATAGAAAGTACTTACCCTTTCCCTTGAAGATATTAAAATTCCATCGTACAATACCCAATTTTTTTAATTTATCTCGATCAATAAAAAAGTGCTTTTTAAGAGAGATCTTGCAGTTCTAGCCCTTGCATCCTCTACGTGAAAAAGTTCTTATTTAGATCACTTGATCTTTTGTAGAACTTGTAAATTAGGAAGACTTCAGGTAACCTATGGAGATGGGTACTTGGATGAAAGACTGAATACTCATTTCTAAATGAGAACATGATGAGGTTATGAAGAGCGCATAGATGAGCTAGGTAGCAGTTGTATCCAAGTGAAAGTGTCTACTCATCTGTCATGTAACTAAGTACAAGTACATGAGTCATTTTGTCTTTTGACTCCTAGCCGATCATAAAATCAGCATATTTCTCTTATGAGACTGGCCAATGAAATATACCCATTTTCCTGCAGTGTAGAGCATTGTATTACTTCATACTGCTGGGCTTTTAGGGTTTGACCACAGTGACTTATTCTACCCGAGTCTGTCCTTTAAAACTAACACCATACCTTTGGTTTTACAAAGTTTTTATTGCTATTTTATGTGTAAAGGGGATATAATAATTTAGTGGTTTTGTTTTTGTTTTTAAATCAGGATTTCTGCTATACTCTAGTAACAGTTGAAAGATGGATGACGATGACTTTGGAGGATTTGAGGTACGTTATTTGGATGACTTAAGTTTGAAATTTAACTATTTTCAACTATTTATGTAGGAATTTATAGCATTTTATAGAAAATGTAACTGTAATTTTCTTCACGTTTCTAGGCAGCAGAGAGTTATGAGTTTGGAAATGGTGAAAAGCAGACTACATCCCCTGCTATTGCCTGGGCAGCATTTCCTACAGGTATTGATGAAATCACTATAAAAATTCTTAATAATGCATTGCTGTCCTTCTGTATTCACTGTAAATATTAGTACCCAGAAGGGTGTATATACACAATAAAAGAATAGGCAGCAGTGAAAACCTAGCATCAGAATGTTCCTGAGTAATTATTTTGGGAAGCTGCACTTCTCGAAGTTAAACTTTCTTGAGGAATGAAAGTGAAGTACAGTTTATCCAGTTAAAAGGCTGATTGGCATCTCATGGGAAGAAGAAACAGAGCTTCTTCACTCAAAGGATATTCTTGAGTATGGAAAGTCTGCTGCAGATGATGGGAAAACATACAAGAAGTAAACTTAAAAATAGGACTTGAACATGTTGCTTCCTCCATTAGATTTCTTTGACTGTGATAAAGTCTTTTAGTTGCTTTGGAGGAGAGGGGGAAATGATCTTTTTTTTACTTAAGCAGTTTTAAAAGTTAGAAAATATATTACACATCCTTTATCTCAAGCAGAAGCTGAAACATTATGGAGGTACTTCTGTTAATTTATACAAATGCCTGGTGCCTGTCCGGATATTAAGAAATTAAAAAAAAAGCTCATTGATAGTGGATAAATGTACAATATCAGTAGAACTAAAAGATTAAGGAGGTGTTACTGATTGGCCGTTGGTTTCGTTGTGGGGAATTTAGTCTAGATTTCACTGCTTTCACAAAAAGAAACATCACTTTAGCAGATTTAAGAAAAAAAAATGCCACATTTTATTCTTTGTTCAGGAACTAAAGTTTTCTGCCTGTTGTTATACTATTACACTGAATAAATTATACAAATTATAGTTTTAAAAATGAGAGGGAGTTTGTCTCATAAGCTCTCCATAAACCATGTTCTTCAGATATTTTTATTTATTTCCGTCAGTACCGGCTTTCATCTGTTGTAGAATAATTAGTTGTGGTTTAACCCGTCAGGCTGCTGAACGCCACACAGCCGTTTGCTCACTCCCCCCCAGGAGGACAGGGGAGAGAACTGGAAAAAAGGTAAAACTCGCGGGTTGAGATAAAGACAGTTTAACAGGACAGAAAAGGAAGGGAAAATAATAAGAATATACAACCCAAGTGATGCACAATGCAATTACTCACCACCTGCTGACTGATGCCCAGCCAGTCCCCACGCAGTGGGCCTCCACCTCCTGGCCAAACCCAGTTTTATTGTTCAGCATGATGTCCTATGGTCCGGAACATCTCTTGGGTCAGTCGGGATCAGCTGTCCCAGCTGCGTCCCCTCCCAACTTCTTGTGCACCCCCAGCCTCCTCCATAGCAGGGCAGTGTGAGAAGCTGAAAAGTCCTTGACTTAGTGTAAGCACTGCTCAGCAACAGCTAAAACATCAGTGCGTCGTCAGCATTATTCTCATCCTAAGTCCGAAACACAGCACTGTACCAGCTATTAGGAGGAAAATTAACTCTATCCCAGCCAAAACAGGGCAATTTGTCATTGAAATAAAGGAAAACAAATAATAAGGAAACTGTGTTTTCCCAAATAACTTTATTATTCCTCTTGTCATTTTGACTGTTACTCAAAAATACGCTTAAATTCATTAGTGTGTTTGAATGTGTTTAATTAAATTAAATCCAATATAGCTGTGCAGCATTTATCTCATGAAGTCTAATTTACGTCTAGTACGATGTGTAGAATTTAAATGATTTATAAGTAACACAGAAGTTTTTTGTATGATTTGTGACACAGAAGTCTTAGCGTAGGTTATACCAAGGTATTTTAAGTATTTCAAAACTAAAAGAAACCTCTTTCATTCAGAATATTTTATTGCTGTAAAATCTTTATGTGACTTTTTCATGCAAATGTTGCTGTGAATAAATTAACTTATTGCAAGAGGCAAGATTTTAATAGGATCGATCAAACTGCTTGTTAAGCATCGACTTGTAAGTTAATGTTTTTAGTAACATAAATACTTGATTTTCCTGCCCAATAAGTTGTTCTTGTCGTACCCTAGAAATCTGTCGGTTGGTAAGGTTTGCTGAAAAATGTCGGAAATTCAAATGTATTATGGTGCCATTGAGATGATTTTGATAAATTTGGAGTGTGATACCATTATATACACCCTAGATTTGCTGAACTTTATGGAGGAGTATGTTACTCATCAATTTCCTGCATATATGATATTTGTAAGATATAAAAAGTTATCAAACAAAACACTGAAACCTGTTGCAGTATTTCTCAGTGTGCAGGTAGAAATCGGAAATTATTTCTAAGGCCCTAGCATTGATTCCAGTGAGCAATTTTGCCCTTGAAATTTAACTTGGGCTTGTTTCTGTCTTTTTGAACATTGATTTCACTTTTTCAGTAGACTTGCAGTATGATAAAATGTCTGTTGGTATGTGCAAATAGTCTTTTTCTAAGTAGTACTTCAAATCAGAAAACGTTTCTTAATTGTGGTTGCTGGTTCAGGAAGGGAGAGAAATAAGAATTCGTACAGCAGAAATATTACACAATTCTTTCCCCTTCCACCTGTTACTTAGGTGTCTTTGCTACTACTGTTAGTAAAGTCCAAAGATCCACCTGTTGTTTTGGGTCTATTCCTTCTGATTGTTTAACTGAGATAGAGACAAGTAGTCCTTCTTACTTAGTGTCATTATATATGCGATGGATTTCCTTTTTTCTTTCCAGTCTTAAGATGAGAAATACTAAAAAGACTTACTACTCTATGCCCAATGCCTGGACTTTGGAGAGATGTGAGGGAACTACTCAAACATCAGTGTTTTCTTAGCTTGGATTCAGTAAATGTATTGGTAAAGTTGAAAAATAGGAAAATCTATTTAAAAACAAACAACAAAACACTTTGGTAATAAAAAGTTGTTCTTTAGAATGATGAGATGTTTCTAAGAACAGTAGTGGAATACTAAGTCTTATGTTTAAGCCTCAAACTTAAATACAGTTCAGAACTGAAAACAAAAATTTAAGTTTTTAAGAACTATAAAATGAACTATGGAATATTCTAGTGCCTTATCACTAGTCTGCCTAGTTCCCAGGAGAGGTTCAAAGAGGCTGGCTGTGTTAATTATTATGGCTGGCCAGAAAACTCATGATATTTTCTTTGTTTTTGTAAGACACTTTTCAGGGGGTTTTGCTCTTTGGATTCATAAACTAATATTTCTGAGGGGAAAAAAAGTAACAGTTATGCTGTTCTCAAATAATTTAATTTATTGAACATTAATATTAATATTTAAACTGAGTTATTTTTTAATGCAGTGGTCAAATCTAGCTGTGAATGTGATGATATTGACTTCAGAGATGTTAGTGGGGGTAACTTGATACACTTTTTTTATTTAAGAAAGTAACTCTCAAGTATTTTAGACTAGGATAGTCCTTGCAACTGATAAGCAAGATACGTCAATGAAAGAAATAATTATTTGTAAGTCAGTTTTGTTTCTTCTTTAGATGCTTAGTAGTAGAAACACGTTGTTATGCAACTTAATAAAAATAAGGTTTTAAGAGCGATGTCAGTTTGTAATTCAGTAAGTGTGTACTGGAATATTGAAGTGCCTACTTTTTTATTTGTTTTAGGTTTTTTTTCTTGTTGAAAAAGAGACATACAAACTTAATTTTCTTGCACTTCTGTAGGTGTCAGGTTGTGTACCTTTGTGCCTGTAAGGAGGATCTTAAAACTTAGTACTGTGCTTGCATATCAACAGATTCTGGTGCTATCTCTGCATTTCTAAGGTTATAATATGTCTGTTGCTTATAGTGAATAGTAGGAACAGGATCTGGATCTCTACATGCTGTGTCAGTGTTTCATTTCAGCAGGAATTCTTCTCTGGATGTCTGAAGGAGCTCATGTAATGGAGCAGATGGAAAAACAAAGTAGATGTTCACCAAAGAAGGACAGTTTTGGCTGAGGTGGAGCCTCATGAATCTATCTCGTGGATTGTTCTAAGTAAAATAGAAATTGTTTAAAAAAACAAACAAACAAAAAAACCCAACCAACCAACCAACCAAAAACAAAAAACCACCCCCAAAACCCAACCCCCCCAACCAAAACAGAACAGGGTGAGAGATGCTTTTTCAGTGAAATTAAGATAGAATTTCCATCTGGGAATGGGTTGGAAGTGCAGTCTGAGCAGGTGTTTCTGATTCAAGCTGTGTGGATTCAGAATGATTTTGTTTGCAAATGTTAGGTGAAACCAGATTCATGGTAGTGTTAACTGTGGATAAGGTGGAGAAATTTTTTTTTTTTAATATTCATGAGGAAATGAGGCTTATGCTATTGCTTTCAGTCCCTGTTCTCCCATTACAGATTTTAAATATGTTGCTCAGTTTTCGTGAAATCATTTATAGTCTCAAAATCATTTATAGTCTCAGTTAATTACACTCCTTTTTTTAATCAGGAACTGAGTAATGACAGAGCTTGACTGCATGCTTCACCAGAGAAAAGGAAGGTTGAATCCAGTCACTGTAGATTCTATAGAAGCTGTCTGGTGTTGAAACATATTTGGAGATTTAGAAGAGCTGTAGCCTATAGCTACCATGTAGGGCCATGGGAGATGACAGAACTAAAAGAACTAGGGAAAAAGAACACAAATGTATGGAAGCCAGCACTGAACATCTTAATTTCACTGTTCTACATGACCTAGGTGACTTCTATTTGTTTAATGGAAATTAATCAATTCAGTCCATGAACTGGAGAGCTGTTCAGATGCCCTAAAAGCTGAATTCAGCTTCTAGGGTGAGCTTGAGTAGCTTCTTGGTGTCCCTGAGTTGTATTGACTAAGTCTCTGCTGACTGTAATGCTCACGTA
Organism: Aviceda cuculoides; assembly: GCA_035590195.1. NCBI lineage: Eukaryota > Metazoa > Chordata > Aves > Accipitriformes > Accipitridae > Aviceda > Aviceda cuculoides. The sequence continues at coordinate 5,045,377 of JAVJGG010000024.1, forward strand.
GCCATGTAAGTGTACGTGTCTTAATGTGGAGCCATATTGCATTCCCAAGTTCCATTGGTTTGGCTGCTTACAGGGTAACACTTTTCTTTAATTTTGTTTTATCCTTTGGCTACATACATTAGAAAAATTGTTAGTTTTTGTATGTGACCTCCAGTCTGTATTAATACAAGTCTATTTTACTTATTAATTTTTGACTGGAACATTATTTCTGTATTTCCTCAAGCAAAGGTGTGTCAGAGGAGCTCTATCTGTTTGTTTATTAAGTTCTTTTGGGAATCTTTTCTATGCTTTGTGTCCTGTCAATATGCTTACTTTCTGTAAGAAAATCTGGAGCTATATATGTAATTTTGAAGCTCTTGATTTATCCTTTGGATTAATTTGGCCAAGTTTTATTTTTGGTCTGATAGTGTGAATTCTCAATATGTGCTTGAATAACAGAACATCCTCCAAACTCCTAGAGAAGATTGTTCTCCTTGTTCTAATATTCTTTCCTTAACAATGCAGATGGACTGCATGTATGCAAAGCCTATTTTTCATGTTTCAACTAAGAATTCAGTATTTCTGATGGTCTTGTTTGCAGCGTTGAAAGAACAGATATTTTGAAGTCTATACAATATGAGATGGGGTGATCTGTACTAGCGTGAAGACATGTACGCAGATGTCTTCATGGCTTGAAAGGTGCTGTTTTCAGCTGTTGTGTTAAAATGGTTGTTTTCAGTTGTTTCTTTTCATAACAGATTTTGGGTTTCTGCAGAATACTAATGTCTTGACTTGGGAGGGGTGGGAAATAGTAGTAGGAAACTAAAATATCCCTAAGGAGATTGGAGGGAACTGGTTTCATTCCTTGCCATGATTGGACAGGGTTCAAAGGTCTTTGTTGATAATGGTATACAGCCTTATTTACTCTGGGATGGTCTTGTTTTTCATTTGTTAACATTTCCGTTACCTGGGGTATGCTGCTTTGAAATTGAGTCATGCAACTTTCCACATTTGACTATCTAGAATTTACATATGCTTAAAAGATTGTCTTGTTGCATGTTTATTAGATGACGTACCGCTTCATCTCTCTCTTCCTTACAGTTGCCAAACTGCTTTAAAAGGCAGTCGTATTGACTGAATATTTTGGCAGTTTTCTGGAGACCAGTTTCCTTTAAAAAACAAAACAAAACTGGTGGCAATGAGTTCTCAGTTTTCTTATGTTGTGTAGTCATTGAATAGTGAATGATTTGTTTCTGAGATTCAACTAAATTGATGCAGTATTGTAAACTTTTGGTAGTTGTATGTAAGTTTTACTTAAGAAGTTAAGAAATAAAATCAGTATTTCCATATGGCCTAAAGATTTAAGATGTTGGAATACTATATGTAGTTACTTATTTTCTAGAACAGTTTGGCTTTGGGAGAATAAAATGTGTGGAAGAGCTTTCTGCCGTGAACTATGAGAAATCATCTTGAAAGTACATTAGAGTGGTTTTTCTCTGTTGAGGACATTCATGCTCATTGAAGTCAACAAAGAAATTGCTATCAATTTCAGCATTATGTAAACATTTACCTGTTGATCCTAATTCTATTTCCTCAACAGATGTGGAACTGCATCTCATTCTGGTGAATTGGTGATCTGTAAATACATTGATTAAAAGTGTTGTTTTTAGAAGTGGAAAAATTGCAAAACTTGCTAAAGAAACTGCTAAAACTCCTACAGCTTTGCAGAATGCTATGCATGCCATCTGAGACTCTTACAACATTTATTATGGGCATATGGGGTGTCAGTTGATGTCTATTAATGTATCCCTCCACTCATTCTTTAAGCAATATAAACCTTCCTAATAGTTGTCCATTTACATTGAGCTAAAAGCAGTGTAAATACAGGAAATACTTTGTCTATTTTGAATTAAATTTATTAGTTGTTGCTTTTTGTTTTGCAGGAATTTTTTTTTTTTT
>JAVJGG010000024.1:5047529-5060202 GCA_035590195.1 Aviceda cuculoides
CTGTAGATCCCTGTGTTTAAGCTCTGACATTACCGCTGACAGAAATTCCTGCCTTGTAGAATAAAGTTTCCTGTCTCTTACAGTAGTGCTTGAGCAATCATATATGGGGCTGGGACTTAAGCAGGTCACTGAAATTTGGACACCAGTCTTAAACTTTCTATCTGAACGTTACTTTAAACTGAAAATGTTCAGTGATACGGTTTACAGTGCATACAGTATAATTTAAAGGGTCATTGAATTGTATCATCAAAGACATGGGTAGTTGAGGATGGAAATTTAGTTTTTGTTTCTTGGTTTTTTCTTTTTATTTTTAACAGCTGAAACCCACATGTAGGGGAACTGTGCTGCAAATAGTTTGCAACGTTCTACAAAAGTATGTCAAAGAATTATTATATGGTCTTTTGCTCAGAGCCCTGCTGACATATCATCTCTTAATTGCTGGATATAAATAACATCCAATTAGTAAATGTTACTCATGTTTATTTTTTCAGTGGTATGTTTCATATGTAATGTCTTCATTCTGAAGCTCAGTATGAAGTATACGATTCATATGTTGAATGGAATGTTGTTTTAACAGTTTATGTTCATCCACTTTTTTTTTTTTTTTAAAAATTTCTGATACCCCAGTGATTTTAATAATTGTTTCAGCTTCATTACTGGGATAAAGATAGAGAATTTTTCTTGTGTGAGCAAGATTGCAGGCTATTACTGATCTCTGCTTCCATTAACAAACTGCATGGTTTTATCAGTTCTTGCATACAAACCTATGACAGAATATTGTTAATATTGGGAAGTCAAGGGTTCAGAAATTATCAGATTATTTTTTAAGTGCAATTTTGGCAATAACTTATATCTGCATCTTATTTCAGCCTTCTTGGGCATATGACTTTTGATATACCTGTAACTGAATACATGGTGGGTTTTTTTAATAGTACTGTAGCTTTGATCAATGAACAATAACAGTTTTGTTTGGAAATTCACCAGAACTATCAGACTCCTGTCTTGCTTACTGAAGAAGTTAGAGGAGATACGTTGCATCAGGGCAGAATGCTGTGAAAGAATATTTTGTCATTATTATCAGAATGGCTGTGTATCATAGCAGGTGGTACAGCAGTTGAAGAGGCGAGGACCTGTAAAGTGATGCTGAAAAGCCAATATCCATACTAGATGTGCTTCAGGAGTTTTATTTCAGACTAGCATTAGCCGGGTCCCGTGGTCTTGAACCCTATTAGCTGTTGGAGTCCAGTCAGGTAGTTTTATCAGACACTTTTTTGTTTCAGGGATTCTGAAACTGTTCCATTATGATCACTAAAGCATGGTAAGAAAGAATGATTGAGGGGTTGTCTTCAAAAGCAAGTTCTGAGCTGAACTACAATGCTAATGCAATTTCACTGGTCTATACACAAGAGGAATGAATGAAGAGAGCTGGAATTACAGACATGGCACAAGTAATTCTAGGAATGTCTACTTCATGAATCTTTAACACTGCTGAAAGTGAAAAGAAGTTTTTGTAAAAAAGATGCTTGAATGATACCTTGGAGAATTGCTGCCTTTTCTTGTTTTCTGCAAGGTCATGTATTTAGTTGAGTAATTTTAAACCACAGTGTTTAGACGTGGTCACCAGTTATTGCTCCTCATTTCCTAGGCTTTATTTTGACAAGTTAAGAGGTGGGGTTTTTATTTCTGTTTTTACATCCCCCTCAAAATGCTAAGCATTCATTACTATAACTGGAATCACTGGAAGCTTGATTTGGTTGTAGAAGGTTCCACATAAAACTGTATTATCTGAAAACTGAAGTCTTATGTCTAGTACTGGATACCCCAAAATCTGTGAATACTTTAAGCTTTAATCTCTGTGAGTCTCCATTCCTCATCTGGATCCAGACTCAGTTTCTGGTTTTACTTTTGTGATAAATTATTTTATGTGAACCATGCCTATACTATGGTGATCATCACCAAAGGATGATCACTAATGCCACAAGGATTAGTGTCATGCTGGGTTTCTCCTTGTGAGTTGTCAGGTTTAGTAAGAGAAACAGCTTGTCTGCTCAGTCAGAATTGCCCGGTACGTTATTTTAGTTGGTTTTCCATCTGTTGGAAATTGATTTAAAACTGAAATTCAGGGTATTAAGTGACAGCATAAAACAGAGACTTTACTGGTTTTTTTAGAAGCAAAAAGATCATCTTCTCTGTCATCTTACTGTCATTTGAATTAACCAAGTAGGTAATGGTTGTAGGAAGCTGCCTTTGTAAGCAGATATTTGAAAGGGGAGGGGGCTTTCACAGATATCTTACGGTACATAAAGGAAGCCTAAAAAAATCCTGTTTCCAATTCCGGAGAAGAGTTTACTGTTGAAGATGAAGTTGTGTCCCAGTCCTCCGTTTTGTCCTGGTTACCTGAAGTGGTTCCTGTGCTGTTTACTGAAATACTGTCCTCTAGGCTTTTCATCCAAGTTGCCATTTTCTGCTCAGCTGCTAGTTTTGTCGTTTTGTTTTTTTTTTTTCCCCCCCAACCTGTCCAAATCTACTATTGCTGCAACTAGCATCCTGATATTTTTCCGTCTCGTGGTCTGTCTTTCTTCTTTTTGTTAGATGAGATTTGCATGTTTGTCTATGTTAACCTGAATTCTAGAACTGGGAGGCAAAGAATATGGGGCGCGGAGCGCCTGGGTTCAAGATTAGCTTGTCGTTTTGAATGCCTTTAGGCCTATGTTTCCATGGTTTGGGCTGCGTGTGCGTACTTGTGCGGTATTAAACAGCGATATTGAAAGGCTGAGCCTTGCTCCGGGCTAGTGGCATCTTTTACATTTTACCAGATTTGTAATGATAATGTGAGCCGCTTTTTCTAAAGCGAGCGGATATGCTTTTTTGTCTACTGCAAAGGCATGCCTAGCGGACCGTATCAAAGTTTGCTGTTAAATTTAAAAAAATGTATGCAAAGCTTTCTTGTCTCCTATCCTTTTATTTTGTTTATTTCTGAATCTTTTGAAAAAATGCTCAAATCTCTGTTGTGCTGGGTTGATAATGATGATCCACTCTTCAGGATTTTTATGGTGTAACTGGAAATTGCAATGGAAGAGCTCTCATTCCAGTATTAACTACACTTAAGTTATATTAGCTAGAGAGTTATTTATCTTCTGATATCTTATAAAATGTAAAACTGCTTTTATCATATGTGTTGGTAAGCTGTTTGTATATGTCTTCTAAGACAGCTGAGGATTTTTTTACCTTTAGAATTTATAAAACTAATGAAGATGTAAGTACAGTTTTACACTTGACTTAAACTGGTTAAAGCTCATACTGAAGCTGAAACGTTATGTGCATGGAAAGAGACAGAAGTTAAAACTGCTGCTTTTAATGCAGTTGGCTTGTGGAACCTCTGTGTAAGTTACAAGTCTAAATGTAGTGTTACTGTACAGTTTGGAATGTCCTTAAGTTGCTAGTACTCAAAATTACAGGAACTTTGTATGGAATTGTTCTCCAGTGCAGTTAGATTGTAAGAGGTACATAACCTTACATTAGTATGACTGGTTGCTAGTGTGATGGGTTTTGCTAGGTATAGATTTCAGAAACAGAATTTTTGAATGCTTCTTCAGATTGTTTGTGTTCTGTTTTCATTTCTTGCATTAGTGTCTGAAGTCCATATATCTCCCGATGTTCTTCTGGTGAACCCTGTGCTTTCTTCCTGCCTGGTTCCTTCTGACTCATTTGGTTTATCAGGTGATAATGTGGCAACAGCTATTCAAACAGCCAACAATGTTATAAACCCAGCTGTTCCTGAAGAACAGGTAAAACCACAATTTTTGTGTTTCAGTATGGGAACTTGATGAATTAAATGTCTTAGCATTGTATCTTTTCTGTGCAAATTTAGATTGAATTGCCTTTTAGCAGCAAAAGGTCACTGGGCTTCTGTGATACAGACTTTGAAGTAAAATAATTTTTAAATTGTGTTTCGATCCTATAACTGGGAGACACTGTACTACTTTGGTGTCGAGTGCAAGAGATATAAGTGTGTTAAAGAGTTATTATAAGTTAAAGGCATTCTGATAGTGCTAGACATGAAAGTAGGAAACAATAGCAGGAAGGTTCTCTAAAAAAATTTGTTACTCTTAAAGCTGTAAAGATTACAGCTGTCCATGTATGTCATACTTGTATGTTTTCTCAAGTGGTTTCAAGATTTAGTTTTATTTTTTATTTTATTTTACTTTATTTTTTCACCCATTACTTTTAAAGTTGATTTTCTAATATTTTTTTTTTCTTTGTGATCTGACACTGTCCTAGTTGTGTGATCTTGATCTCTCCTTGTAGCTGCAATACTGATGAGAACTGATCTTAGCTTTTTGTTGGGTGTGAAAGTGTTTAGTTTTTAACTAAAAGATTAGGTGAGCAAGGGAGGGAAAAGAATTTCTGCCTGGAGATTAGCACAAGAATTCTAGATTTTTGTGGATGAGAATTAATTACATTTACCCTCCCAAGTGAATTTTTATTGACATTGATTGTAGTGATACCCATTTGAACAAGTTTATTGATTGTAAAGTTCCTTGTTTCAGGATGCATAGAAGTATATACTTGAATTAGAAAGTGCTCTTGTCTTTCTCTGAACCAATCAATATTTTGGGCTAGTTTGCGCCCCTCTGGTTTTCAGTACTTACTTGGTTTCTTATTCTTCAGGTAGTCTGATCAAGTCCTAGGGCTACTCATGGTGAAAGTTGAATTTGACGATTAAGCCAAATTTCCATAATCTGACTATTTAAAAGCATTTCTCTGGAGCTATTTAAACAACTTGTACAAATAAACTGACTCTTACTGGTTTTTCTTTGAGTGGCATCTGTATGTTCACACTTCCAGAAAGGCTGTGGCTAGTACAGCTGCAATAGTTCAGTCTTAGTAATGAGTTAGTTACTGTTTTGTGTTTGTTCCCAGACTAATGTTCTGGGGAAAGCCTATATATAAAAAGTGAAGAAGAGATGTGCCCAAATGCAAATGGTACCAAAGAAATTTTCTTAGAAGTCTGAAAGTTGCATGTTTTTTCATGAGGGGGGGGAGTGTTTGTTTTCTTTTTTGACTGATGCCAGCCAGGGCCATTTTCTGTGTTGAAAGCTCTTCATCTGCCTCTCTGACAATGTTTTGATAACATTCTATTACTGGCAGAGTTATCAAAATATGCTTTTCTTCAGCCACAACAGATCCCATGCTTTTTGATTTTGGCTGTCAGTGAAATCTGAATAACCTGTATCTTTTCTTGTTTGAGCTAGGCCAGCAACTTCAGCTTGTGTGTTCTCTGGAAAGAGCACTTTGGATATGCTAGAATACTAAGGCTTAGGTGTATTTTTTAAAAATAAAAAGTCATTTGGTTAGGTAAACTTACTAAAAATAAGAAATATACTTTGTTACTTATGAATAATTACGTGTGCAAATTCTAGTTGTAGGCCATGTTTCAGTTTTTATCATCTTGTTCTGGTCAGCTACTGACAGACCCATGGTTCATAAAATCTCTTCTTAATGCAGGAAATAATACAAGCTAGAGAATACAATATTATCAAGTGTTACTAAAGGGAGAGAGGGAGTTGAAAGGAGGTCCTTTAGCATTATTTTGAAATGGAGATCAGACTTTGCACCTTTGAATAAAACTAGAGAAAAATGATGGGCATAAAGCTGTAATTAAATATTCTTACACCTGTTAGAGGAGGATGTTAGGATAACTGTATTTTTCTATAGTTATATTTCCAGAACATCCTGAGGTTTCATGTTAAAAAAAACTTCAATGTTTCAGGTTCTGACGTCAGAATGTTTGGCAGTGCCAGAATCCAATCTTGAGTAGTACTCAGAAGTAGAATTAGCACATCTAGCTTCTCTTTGCTTCTTACAGAAGGGGAATTCAGAGCACAAACTGCATTCTTTCTGGCTGTTTTGTCTACTGGATCTTATGTATCCATGGACAGTCATGATCTCAGCTATTTTTGTTTGTTTCTTTCTTTGAATCCTTTGAGATACTTATATATTGAAAAGTCAATATATTATTTGAGTGTCTGTTTGGAATAAAAGATATTAAGGGAATGGACTAAATCAGATCAGTCAAACCTCTCTTAATAAACACATTGAGATATTCCTTTCACCACCCCTCTCCAAATCTCAAGCACTCTTGGCTTCAAATTGTTGTTGAAAAGTGGCAGCTGAAGTTAATTTACCTGCTGTGATATAAACAAGTTTTTGCCTCTTTTTTCTTTTTTTTTTTTTTTTTTAGAGGGGGAAAAAAAAGCTTTGCCTCTTGTTAATTATACCACAAAATATTTTAAACCTCGCCTAATTTATTTTTGTGCTTTTCTGAAAATAAGGGCTTATTATTAGTGTTTCATCTGGTTTGGGTTGTGTTTTCTCGAAGCCTTCATTTCAGTTTTTGTACTTCTACAGTTCACTGAAATAGCATTAACTAAGTGTTGTAGACATGTCCCAATTACTCTTATTCTGTTGGTCTGGCCTGAAGATGAGATATTTATTTTAGCACAAAAAAATCTGTATTCCCTTTCCATGGCTACTGTTTGCAGTCTGCATTGGGTGAAAACATGGAGTGACTAATCCAAGGAGAGTTTGTTTCCCTGTAAGCCTGATGCCTTGAGACAGATGATTCAGTTTCACTTCTGTCTCTTTTCACCTCTTTTGAGTGTTTTGACCTCATTGGAAACTGAGGTATCTGTGCCATCTTCCTCCTTAAAGCCTTCTCCTAAAGTATTCTTGAAAAGCAGTTGAGGAGATTGGAAGGATTGATGTGAATGCATCTAGAATTACTAGCTACCGTTCCACTGTTGCAGCTTTCTTTTTGGCCGGCGCGTCCTACATACGAGAGTGTGCATGGCCAATTTCAGAGAAGTGTGGTTTCAAAAAAGTAACCTTAGTATTTACAGTTCTTAAGTTCTGTAATGTCATCTGGAAATGAAATTTGACTTTACTGGAATGTTAAATTCCCTTTACCATTTCCTTTACCATTTTGTTTCTCGTATGAATTAGATTCAAGCAGATATTCCAGTTGCTTCTCTGAATGTAGTTGAAGACAAGACTTTAGTTACATCAACCATTGCTTTGGCTGATGCTGAGACACAGAGAACAAATGAACCAAAGAGCTGCCTTCAACAAGCTTTTGCAAACCTAGAAATCAAGCTTTGCACTGCTGAAGAAGAAAAATTAAAAATTAAAGAGGTATGAATATTTTTTTAATGAAAATGTTTGGCATTTATATACAATTTAAATATAGTTGGAGCTGGCAGAGATTTGTGGTGCAATTTTTTGTAGAAATTAGCTAAATTCCAGAGAAATTGGCCAAATTTAGCCAAAATGCCCCCCCCCCCCCCCCCATGTGTCTATTTTAGGCTGAATTTTTCTAAAGTTTCAGGGAAAAGAAGTATTTTTTTCCTGGGGATGGGGTGGAAAGACAGGTTTTCTTAACATGGAGCCTTGCGGTTTGAAGGTATAGTGATTCCCTCATGTTTTGGGAGTGAATGTGTGGTCACTGAAGTTGAAAATGTCTTTGGCTATCTTTATGAACATAACACTTTTTTTTTTTTTTTTTTTTTTCTCTCCCTCCTCTGGGAATCTCTGGTAACTAATTTCTTCATATTCCTTCTGAGCTGAACATGACAGAGTACCAAGCAGGGCTGTGCCTGTAGTTATGTGTCGGAGTTAGCGGAAGGTCACTGAGGCATGGGAGAATAAGTTTAATTTCCGCTATTCTTAATGCTGTTCCTTGATAGCTATCAAGGTGTGCTAGGGAAGGAGGAAATGGCTTGTTGGAAATGAAAATGAGGATGAGTAACCAGAGCCAAAGATGAGGAGGTCCTGTATGGATTGATTTTGCTTAGGAATTAAGTGTATAGAGAAAGGCTGGAAGGGAAGCATGAATACGGACTGTAAGAGGAGATAGGTTGAGAACTAGGCTCTGAATTAGTGTTGCACAGTTTCTATCTCTACAGTTGAATCAAAGTCTTTGAATTTTAAGAACTGTTTTTATTATTTCATCCCAAAGCAGGATTGAACTAAACAGACCTGCTCTTTCTGTCCTCCTTGTGACCCTCTCAGTTGTGTCTTTGTTTGAATAGCTGTTCAGTGATTCGACAGGTCATTTGTTTCTATACTGGCTTCCTGCGTGGCTGCAGAAGTAGTTGTTCTTGAGCAATTGAAAGAGTTCCAACAGCTTATGTATAGTAGGAATGAATTTGGTAGGAGAAACAGCTGCATTAAGAAAAAAAAAAATTACCTCTTTGTATAGCAAATAATTTTGAAGTTTATTGTCAGTAGTGTCATTCTCCTTCCTCTCTATTAGTTCATGCTGGGCAGGCTTATACAAGATCACAGAATATTTTAGAATTTTATTCATTTTGGAGATGTAGGTAGAGATCATTAAGGCTGTATGTAATACGATTTCTGCCTTTTTAGTGAAACCATTTCCTAAAAGTACATTTAATATGCTGGTTTTCAAATGCAGAAAGACAGAACAAGCTATTAGAAATATGGAAATAATTAGGATAGGATAGAGTAGTTCCAGTTGGAAGGGCCCCACAACAACCATCTGGTCCAACTGCCTGGTCACTGCAGGGCTGACCCAAAGTTAAAGCGCGTCGTTAAGGACATTGTCCAAACGCCTCAAACACTGACAGGCTTGGGGCATCGACCACCTCTCCAGGAAGCCCGTTCCAGTCTGACCACCCTCTCGGTAAAGAAATTCTTCCTCATGTCCAGTGTAAACCTCCCCTGGCGCAGCTTTGAACCATTCCCACCCGTCCTCCCACTGGATCCCAGGGAGAAGAGCTCAGCACCTCCCTCTCCACGTCCCCTCCTCGGGAAGCTGCAGGGATCCATGAGGTCGGCCCTCAGCCTCCTTTTCTCCAAACTAGACAAACCCAGTGACCTTAGCTGCTCCTCATGGGACATGCTTTCCAGGATGTGCCTTTTATTTTAAATACCTTGTACTTCCTGAAAATATTGTCTCAATCTAAGGACTGCAATCAGAGTTTTCTTGCACAACCCTTTATCTCTGTGTGTATTATGATAGCAAATGTCATAGTCTTCAGAAATGAAATTAGTTGGAATGATCAACTGAATCTGTATTTTCACAATTGCAAATGTTTGTAACTTCATGTTTTTTATTTTGTAAACTTTTTAGAAATTAGAATGTTTACTGGAAAAACATAGTAATCTAGAAATGGATTTCTTGAAGGAAAAAAAAGAAGTAATTTCACATCAAGATCATTACAAGACGCTCCAGGTAATTTCTTTCTTGTAGTATCTTACTCTTTGTCAGAGGGTTTTGTGTAGACTATATTTATGTCCAAGAAATACTCTGTTACGTGTCTACAGGCCTGCTCCAAAGCCTTTTGAATTTAAGGAATTTCTAAAGTCTTTAGATCAGAGCCTTTCTTTTGACATTAGTGGGAATATAAGTTTACTAGCCCACTTGCAAAAGGACATTATTGTAACTCCGATCACTCATCCTTATTATGATCTATTTCTAGAACAGATGAAAAAAACCACTTTGCACAGTAGATGTGTGTTTAACAGTATGATTTGGCATGTTCTAGAGTAGCTATGGCCAATTATTTATAAAGTATTAGCTGACTTGTATATGGGATAGTTTGTGTTAGATAGTAAAAATCTGTAAAGTGTAATTAGATGCTAAGCAATGGAATTAAAATTGCTTCCATTGCAAAAATCAACACTGTTCATTAAATACAAGACAAATTTGCATCACATACAAGACAAATTTTTCGTTGAAGTTTTCAGTCTTCTTCCAATGTTATAGCAGGGCAAACTAAATATTAGAGGCTTACAACATTTCAAAAGTTTCTTGTTGATAATTCAACTTCATTTAATTTATTTTGCTGCTGTGGATGATTTTTAAGTAGCTACTGCATTGTTTCCCATTTGTACTTAAGGTTTGCTGTAATAATTTATTGAATTACTGGCTGCAGTACTTCCTAGAACTTATAGTAATATAATTATCTAATATTTTTTCTTTTTTTTTTTCTTGTTTATGTGCGTAACATTCTACTCAATGAAAGAAATGTTTGCTTAGCTATGTTATAAAAATAAGTTTTGCTTAAAAACCTTCTGATTTATGGAGTATCATACTGGCTGAAGTTAGTGATCATCATAAACTCTTGACAGTAGAATTAATGGATTTTATTTTTTAATATTTTCATGATGCTCCTCAAGCAGAAGTATTTAAGTAGCGGAAATGTTACTGAGGTTTGCAAGTATCAGTCTGTCTGTATCATACCTCTGAGTCAAGAACTACAGTGTTCAAGAACAGCAATGAAAGGGCCATAACCTTTAACTTAGTAGAAAACCTCATTTACTTCCTCTTGTTGTCTTCTGGATACAGCCAGAATCAAATCAGAGAAGAAAAGTGAGTCATGCTTCGAAGAGTTGACAGTTAAAATTACTTTCCTGAAACTTGAATATTGGATACCTTCTGTTAGTACAGCTTTTAATGCCAATTCCTTTTGTCTTTCTCCTTTGGCTTCTACAACACGAGGGTCAACACCTGTGGCCACACACTGAGTAAATCTGGCAGCTACACAGTACAGATGTCTGTCTCACTAGCGTTTCTTTTTCCAGTAGAAACAGCTGGTTATTAGTGCTGTGAACTTGAAAAGCTTGAAAGCAGACTGTAGTGGGGACTGGCAGAGCTTTGGGAACTCTCAGGATAAGACTTCCAACTGAACTGATTCTGGCATCCTAAGCTGTAGGTGTGCATTGACTTAATTCCTCTTAAATGAAATTTCTGTGTTGATATTTGAGTATAATATGTAAAACAAAGGCCTCGCGAGATGGTTCTAACTGTTCTTTACATGAACATGCATTATTTCCTGCACCTTTATATTTACTATTTAACTGACTTCCCGCACTTGTGACATTCTCAAAAGCTAGTTTGGAAGTAATAGAGCCAGTCAGTTTGTCAGATCTTTAAGAAGGTGATATTTAGATTAGACTCTTTTTTTTCCTGAAGTTATTGTGCTTAGTTCTGAGAGAAGATTTCATTAATCTTTGTCAACTAAGCCAGTAATTTTTTTTTTCATCTCTTCCTATTGATTTCTGCCTCAATTAAGGGTAATAGTTATGTTACCACAGTTTTGTTGTCACAAAATTGCTTCAATAAAATATGCTTTCAGGTTTTTTAATATAAAAAATATATTTTGAAAGACAAGGTAGGAGCATAAAGCATATTACAGATGTTTTCTGAGCTGGGTTAGCATGCTGATGAAGTGAATTGTGTTCTGGACTAGTCACAAACTTTCTTCATTGTAGGTGTGAAAAAAGCCTTATACTTAATTTGGTAGTACTGAAAATAGAAGAACTGAAGGGGAGCGATAATCAGTGTTCCTAATCAGGGGGGGCAGAATTCCAGGTCTAACCAATGGATGACAATGGAGTGTTGCCACATTTATCCTTGTGTAAAAGAAAAAAGTAAAAAGTTATGTGTTTTGTCTATATAAAATTAGCTTTAAAAAATCAAGATTGAACAGAGCATGTAGTATTTTCACATTCTTAATGTTGTTTCCATATGTTACTACAACAACAAGAGACAGTAAAGGGGTCACAGTGGGTTCTTAAATAGAATAAACAAACTGCTATTAACTAGTATTATAGAATTGTTTGGATATTTAATGCAATTGTCTCTTTGAGTTCTTGAATTCATACAAGCTGGTAAAATTAGAGTTACGATTCCCACATTCCCTCTTTTGTCTTTGTAGTATTTAAGAGGCGAAATAACATAACTGACTTCTTTGCATACAAGATGTAGATGAGTTAAAATTGCTGTGGGAAGTGTAAATTTAGTTTTCTTGACTTGTGTGCAGTGTCACAACCATGAAGTAGCATAAATGCAATGTTAGCCTTATAATTCCTTGATTATTTAGACAGGAAGGAAACAGGTGCAAATGTATGTCTTGATTTTTCTTTTTCTTTTTTTTTTTTTTTTTTTGTTGGTATGTCAGTCTTATTTTTTCCCTTTTTTTGATCACATTCATCTCAACTTTTAACACCTCAGCTTTTCTCTAAATGTGAAGTGCTGCATATTTTCAAGACATTTAATGCTAGTAGGTAATACATGGTTTTGACTGTAACGTAGATTTAGTGGTTATTTTATTCCTATAAATCTAAAGTTTCGCTGCGGCCTCATTGTAATATGTTGTACAAATGAATAAATGCTGCATTTTGAAACTACCAAACCCCAATTTGTCATATAGTGGAAAACCATCAATAGCAAAATGAATACTCCTATTTAGTGGGTGATGTTCTCTTATTTGCAAATCAGAGAGGGAACATTTAATTTGAGAAGGGAAAATAGTGCCTGGGTTCTAGTGCTCTGAGTAGGAACTTAATTCTTTGGGCAGATTGTTTAGCTGATAGGACTTGGGATGTTTGGTCTTTCTACAGACAACTGGTTTTGATGATTCACTAAGAATTGGATCATACTTTTCCTCTGCTATTTCTTTGATTTACCACACAGTCGCATTGGATGTAATACTGTGCTGCTGCTAGAGAATTCTAGTTGCGGTTATACGGATTTTTTTCCCATCATCAACCCTTTCTGGAAGTTAAGTAGGCTGTTTTTTTGAAGAACAATATAGTTAATGTGGTGTGATCCTTCTTTCTGAAATAGACTCTTTTTTCTTTTGGC
>JAVJGG010000024.1:5060212-5071177 GCA_035590195.1 Aviceda cuculoides
AACTGACATCTGTTCTTCTAACTTAACAAATCTATAGTTGTTTTGAAAGCACCAAAAGTGTTTTCTTTTGGAATACTTTGTTTCTGTTCTGCCTGTTTTTATGGAATGTTTTTAAATTTTTATTGAAAAAGTGACTTTAATGTGCTTATTTTATTTAGTAATATTCCTGTTGTTGCAAAAAGTCATGATTAAAAATGAATTAAGTTAGTACTTTGATGCCATTTTGAGTGATATTTTTGTGTGTAAAAAAGCAGGTCAGCTAGACTCCCTGTTTAAATGGTGTTTTAGAAAGGTAAGACAGGAAGCTTATACTGAAGAAAACATTGACAGATCAGTATTTAATGATCCAAAGAAACTTCCCTAGGTCATGAAATAACACCTAGCTGGGATTAAATGGCATGATAAGCTAAGTAAAATCATTGCTGGTATTAGATGTTGTTTCATTTATTTGTTCTTTAACTGTTGATGTTCATGGAATTTTTTTCATTTCAGTACCTGTGCAAATGTCACATTTCAGTTATAAAGCTTCAAATTATGAGGAAAACACTTTAAGTGCAGTTAAGTAAAGACAGAAAAAGGTAAACTTGAGATTTTGGGCTAATTTCTTCCCTCCTAATTCTGAGGGATGAGTTTATTTTTATTCTGATTAATATTGCCTGTTAATTTGGGTTTTTTTATATATTAGACCTATATATCACACACTTTCATATAAAACAGAATGCATACTTGGTTGTCTGTCTCCTCTTTTTTGGAGATGATGCTTCAAAACTTCAAAATACTTTGTAAGGCATATGAGAATTAAAACTTTGTTAATGCTAGATTCATCATACAATTTTGCCTTTAAGTAGAATTGTATAAACAGTGATTTTGATGTACTTATAATTTAGGACTGAACATAATATCTCAAAAATTTCACCTAATACAAGTAAAAATTTGCTTCTATTCATATGGTGTTGAAATAGGAATGCTACATAATGTGACTGAATGTGATGATGCCTGATTTTATGGGTATGGATCCTTTTGATTTTTTTTTTCTGTCTTTCTTTTAGTATTTAAAATGATGTGTCCTAAGTGTTGCTCCCTGCCCCCTTCATGTAGTTTCTTGTTTTCAGAATTGAATTAAGCTTCATAGTATTTCATAATGTATCTTAAGATCTTTGATTTTTAGATTCAAACAATGTCATAGTAATCCAATATTAATTAAATAAATGGCTGAATAAGTAAATATTAGCTCTAGTGGTTACATGCTGAATGCCCTAGAATGCAAGAATTTCTCTTGGAGGGGAGTTGGAATCGCAAAAATGTAATGCCAACAGAAGAAACAAGGTAACTAATTTTGTCTTGGTGATGGCAAAATTCAGTTTTGCAATGATGACAGAAGATGTTCCAAAAGTAAGTAGGGATGTTGGTTGCTGATTTTAAATGGGAGTTGATTAACTAATTCACATAATCTTCATAAATCTCTCAAATTTGAAACTGTCTTATATTTCTTAATGGAAACTGCAGACTTACAGTCGATTCACAGTCTTGGCCTGGAGTAAAGGATATCTGATATATTGTTGTGACTGACTGCTGCTTTTGACGGCAGCATTAGCAGTAAAGCACGTATGAAAGCTCAGTGCTACTTTTGTTTAATTAATAAATATCAGTCAAAAGGTTAACGACTCAGAGAAAACATCTGATGGTATTTGACAGTTATGTCAATGTTATATTTTTGCTACGATGCTTTATAGTGAGCTTTTTGCCTCCTCTATGTATCGGTTCTTAGTCTGAAAAATACTGTTCTAAAAATAATTGTGATAAAGTAGAAAAATTGCATCTAAAGCCTTTATTTCATTCACAGAATCATTGCAGTTGGAAGGGACCTCTTGAGATATGGTTTCCCACAACATTCTTGCCTCTGAATTGGAGGGATACTGATTAGATGGATAAGGAATTGGCTGGATGGCTGTGTCTAAAGAGTTACAGTCAACAGCTCCATGTCCAAATGGAAACCAGTAATAAGTAGTTGCCCCTCAAGGGTCCGTACCAGGACCAATACTATTTAATAACTTCATTAGTGACAAGCTGAGGGTGTACTCAATCCCACCGAGTTTGTGGTTGACAAAGGTTGCAGTTCTTCTCTGCAAAAATGCTTCCCTGCCATTTGACCCTCAGTGTGTACTGGTGCATGGGGTTATTCCTGCCCAGGTGCAGGACTTAGCAGTTCCCTTTGTTAAACTCAAGCCTTTCAAGGACCACTGAATGGCAGGGCGATCAGATGTATCACCAGTTCTTCCCAGCAAACTTGCTGAGGGTGCATTCTGCCCCATCATCCAGGTCATTACGGAAGAGGTTAGACAGTATTGGCCCCAGTATCGACCCATGGGGTACACCACTTGTCACCAGGTAGACTTTCTGCCACTGATCATAACCCTCTGGACACAGGCATTCAGCCAGTTTGAAGTCCACCTCACTGTCCACTTACCTAACCCATACTTGTGAGCTTGTCTATAAGGATATTATGGGAGATAGTGTCAAAAGCCTTGCTGAAGCAGAGATAAACAACATCCACCACTCTGATCATAGAAGGCTATCAGGTCGGTTAAGCATGATTTTCCCTTCGTAAATCCATGCTGATGCACCTTTTTGTATTTCATATGTCTGGAAGAGATCTCCAGGATCATTTGCTCCATCACCTTCCTGGGGACTGAGGTGAGCTTGATGGGCCTGTAGTTCCCCAGATCCTCTTTCCTGCCCTTCTTGAGGACAGGTGTGACAACTTGCTTTTTTCCGGTCCTCAGGAACCACCCTGATCACCACGATCTTTCGAAGATAATTGAGAGTGGCATCACAATGACATGAGCCAGCTCCCTCAGCACTTGTGGTGCATCCTGTTAAGGTGCCATGGACTTGTTTAGTCTGCTTTGTTTAAATGTTCCCTAACCTGGTCATCTACCACTGAGGGTTTAAGTCTTCCTTTCTCCAAACCTTCCCTTGGATCTCAGGGGGCCGGGATTCCTGAAGGCCAGTCTTACCAGTAAAAACTGAGGCAAAGAACGCATTTTTCATGTCCTTTGTCACCACAGCCCCTGCCCCACTCAGCAGCAGGTTTGCATTTTCCCCAGTCTTCCTTCAGCTGTTATCACATTTGTGGAATCCTTTCTTGTAGCCCTTCACGCCCCTAGCCAGATTCAAAACCAGGTGGGCTTTGGTTTTCCTAACCCCCTCCCTACACACTTGGAAAGCAGCTCTGTGTTCCTCCTGGGTCACCTGCTCCTGCTTCCGCCTCCTCTACATTTCCTTTTTATGCCAGAGTTTAGTGAGGAGCTGCTTGTTCATCCACGCAGGCCTCCTGCTGCCTCTGCTTGATTTCCTGCTTGTCGCATGGACCGTTCTTGACCTTGGAGGAGATAATCTTTGAATAGCAACCAGCTCTCTTGGAGCCCTATTTATAAGGTTGTATCCCATGAGATTCTTCCAAACAGACCCCCAAAGAGACCAAAGTCTTCCATCATGAAGTCCAGTGTCGTGATCCTGCTTTTTTGCCCTGCTCCTTCCCCTTCCCCTAACTCCACAGCCTCATGGTCACTACAGCCAAGGCAGGCTGCCACTGATCTTCACAACCCCAGACAGTCCTTCCACGTTTCTAAGTATCTCGGGTCCAACAGATTGCCTCAGAGATCGCTCCTCTGTCCCTCATGAGGACCAGGGCCTGTGAACGTGAGGGTTCTTCCTGCTGTCTGAAGGAGGCTTCATCTACATCATCTTCCTGTAGACCATCTGGTCTATAGCAGGCAGGTGCAGCGATGTCCGCTGTGCTGGTCTGCCTGCTAATCCTGACCCCAAAGTTCTTCACTGATCACCTACCCCAAACCAGAGCTCCATGAATTCCGACTCCTCTCTCGCATAGAAGGCAACACCCTGTTGTCGCCTTCCTGGTCTTTCCTACCAGAAGAGTGCATTTATGATTCTGGAAAAGGTGTTCTGCAGGAGATTGGAAACAGGTCTTGGAGGTAGGTGCTTTTTGTGGCTGGAGTACTAGAAAATGTATGTTTTCTTACAAAACTAATACATGACTTACATCCTGTTAAATACCATCTTCTAAGAAAATATTTATGTTGGGTTTAGGTGCAGACACAGAGGAGACAGAATGCTAATAACGAAAAATAGGTGTGAAAAAAAAGTTATCTACTGTACCTGCAACTAAATTTATAAAAGAGATTCCAGGAAATTTCACAGGTCACAGTAGGGTTTAAAATTATGGAACACTGAAAATGGGGGATTTGAGAAAAGGCACTTTCACAGATAGCAATGCATCTTTTTGCTGAACTGTTAAAGGTATTTATGAGTATGGCAACAATCCCTTGCCCACCTCTTTTTCAAGTGTGTGCCAGATACCTCACGTTTATTTCTTCACCTTTTAAATTTTTTTTTAATGTTACTCTATGTACTCTTCTTTCAGACACTCATTTTTATTCAAACTCTCTATTTTATTAATATTTTCAGAGCTGTTTATCTTTTGGACATTTTTTTTTCCCCCAGTTTTGATGTCTTCCTTCCTTGAAATTATTTTTCCACAGTATGAGGAAAAATAACTTTTTATTTCTGTTAGGAAGAGATTCTGCTCCATTGCCTTTAGGTTTTGCTCTTAAATTCTTTTTTTATGAGTTATTTTATTGTCTTGTTTCAGAATGATTAATTAGAAGACTGGATGTAAGACTAAGCGTGCTAATTTTGTTTTAAAAATATGCTGTGTTCAAATATACCTCTATTACACTATTGTGCTGTTACTTAACAGCTTCGAATGCCTAACTTGCCTTGTACTGTGGTATTCAGTTACAGTTATATAGTGTGCCTAGCATTTATTCTTTTATAATTATGTGCCTCCTTTGTCTCTCTGATTTTAAAGATATGCAAAAAATTGTGCTTAGACAACTTTAATTTTTTCTACTGTGTAAATATGTGGAAGTAAAAATATGTTTTCAGAACCAAGATTGCTGTCCTGACTGCTTTCTAACTGGCCTGACCTGTTTTATGCCGATGTATCCTAGGTTCATTTGAATACATTGACTAATTTATGTTCAGTGTGTAACAAGTCCATCACAGCTACTGCACATCTCCATTTGTGCATTCACAGTGAGTGCAGGATGATTCATCTTTTTCTTTTTTCTATTTAATATGGAAATTCTAATTGAGATGGTTGTGAAATGTCCAAACATTGATAAATTGGAGTTCTTTCCCACCAAGCTTGTCTCATCAAGATTTTCACTGCATCTAGCTTTTGTAGAAATACTATCTCGTTGGATTATCGGGGTGATAAAAGGAAGTGTGCAAAATGTACTCAAAGTGAAGAAACCCCTGTAGAGTAGAACTTGGATAATCGTACTGTTAAGGCAGCGCTTCTAGGTTAATTGTCTCTTACTTGGCCTGCACTTTCTTAAAAACCATGGAGAACAGTGCCAAAGCAACTCGGTGTCTCTGGATTCACTTGAGTCCTGTTCGTGTTCAACTTAAGGCACCTGAGACAGTGTAGTTATTGTGAGTATTTGACCATTGCTCACTATCAAAATAGTGAATCTTAGCCAATATTAGTCAAGGTTAGTCAATACTTTTAACAGCATTTTTGTATTTCATGTTTAAATACTTCGGAGAAATAAGATGCGTAGCAAATATTAGGACGATATTTTGGGAACAATTTTGAAGAATTGTTCCTTCATTGCCCTTTAACTGCTAAATCATCTTAATTGGTTCATAGTTCATTAATAAACTATGAATGGCTGCAGAATACATCTTACTACATTGGTGAAAATTTTATTGCCTAATTAACCTATTACTTAAACACCTTTAAATTTACTTCTTCAATCTGTATTAAATTTTATTTATGTATAGTACACACTTGGTGTAGGAACAGTTTGATGAGTTGAAATGTATAATTTGTCAAGTATTAAACAACTTTATTTGTAGTATAAATATATTCTGATCTAACTAATTCATACACTGGAGGTTAATACATAACTAAGAAAAACTCTTGTGACTTACATATGAACGTTAAATTTATTCATGCATTCTCTGTTAACTTCGAAACTTCCTTATTAATTATGCCTTTAAGATTTAGGCTCTTTTTACTTGAGTAAACTGCTGAAATTTTAATATGTAGGCAAAATGCATAGCATCTTAATTTCAACAGATAACTAGCGTTGTAAACTACTGCAAAGATGTGTAACAGGTCATTTCTATATAGCTTCTGATATTGGCAAGACAGTTACAGTGGTAAAGTAGTAGTTATTGCAGTGATCACAATAGAATATAAATACAGCATGTTTATATCACCAAGGTTTTAAAACTACCATCTGATTATGAGAAACTTTAAAGGATAAAATAATGTTTGGGAGATGGAGGAGATAGGGAAGATGAAAGTCAGCTCTAACTATATACCAACATAACTAGATTGATATTCCTTTTTTTTTTTTTTCCCTACAAATAAAAATAAGTGTTTATAAGGTTTCTAGTGTATATTCTTGCACTGATTATTTTTGATTCCACTTACAGATTAGTGACACTAATTACTTTTAGTTACTTCAGTGTTTGTTCTTAAGAGGGAAAAAAAAAAGTTTTGCTGCTGAGACTTGTGTAATTTTTTTCCTCATTAAAGGCTTAAAAGGTCCAGAACAGCATGTGACATTTAAAATAATCATGTACTTAAACTACTGAGAACTCTTTTACTTTTCTTGGCTAAAGTTTTATCATTTAAAGAAAACTGATACTGATGAAAACTAGAACATCTGTTCTTAAACCTGAAGGATGTTGAGATAAAACAGACTTGCTGAGTCCTATGCAATTCCTTAAAAATAAATCTATTGTTAGACAGAAAATATATTGGGTTTGGATATGCATTACAAATTTAAGCATCCTCAAGCAAATAATTGTTTAGGACGATCAACATTAATTTCCAGAAATAAATACCATAATGAATTTTAACTTAAAATATGAAAATGCGAGTCTGATTAATGCTTAAAAAACAATCCAAGGTGCTGTTATAAAGGACTGAGAGCAATTTTGAATTTCTTCATTTATTATAATATTTTTCTATGTATTAAGAATAATTTCAGCTAGTAATTCTGCACTTGATGTAGGCCCTGTTTATGCAGGGAGAACGATCCAAATTCCGGTGCTAGGTTTTCAAAGGGCTGAGGGTATAGTCTGAGTTTCCAGATAAGTACATAGAAAGAAGTGAGTGTGTCATTGAAAAGCAAATTTCCATTCATCTGCCAGGTAGAGAATTTGAAATAAGGCTAGGTGACTTCAGGGAAACAAAGAAGGAAGAACATAGTTTGAGCTCATAAGCAAGAAATAGTGAAAAATATTCTGGACCTCCCTTATATTCAAACTGTATAACTGGAGAAGTAATTTTTATGATTGAAGAGCCTTCTTGTTTGTGATAAAGAAGAAAAGGAGATATCCATTTCTGTCTTTGTGAACTAAGCCATAGTTTCAGGCAGTGTTTCAGTTTGTTGCCTGCTTTTGTGGCACTGTTTTGTGAAATATTGTATTTAAAAAAACCAACCCCCCCCCCCCCAAAAAACCCTAACCAGAAACAACTCGTTGTACTATCAATAATTACTATTTAAAACTACTAAGAAGCTATTCATATTATTACAGTTCGATAGTGTAACTTTTGTAATTACTTACTTTTGTGAGTAAGAAGACACTTGATGCTTGTTTTCATTAAGGAATATTTAATCTCATGCTTTTTATTTTTATGTAGCAGTTGCAATTTTCATTGATGTTTTTAATAGTGAGTTGTGCTAAACACTTCAGCTTGAACACAAGAAAATCCTTACTAGATTGTGATGAAATTAGCTGCTTCTAGGGAGATTTTGCTCTCCTTCCTTCCTTCTTGAGTTTTCCAGTGTTTATTGGGTATTTTTCAATATTCTCATCACATCCGTTGTCTCTGCTTCATTCGGGAACTTCCCTCTTGTAAGTAGAGACACATGTAATTTTGGTCGCTAGAGGAGAACAATTCCTGGGTTTCGTATGGAGCGTACTCACGTCTCTGCTACCCGGGAATCCCACGACCTGCACAGAGTCTCCCAGTGACTGGCCAGAAAGCAGCTGCATTCAGCCGGAGCGGCGAGAAGTCGCTTCTGTGAATGTGACTTGGACCCATGGCTTAAAAAGATTTGTTTTAGCCGTGTGTCACTTTACCACATTCAGTGTTATTGTTTTAAACTAGATTAAGCAGGTCTTAAATAATCCTATGCTGTTGTTATTTACTAAAAATATGGTGACAGTGTTAACTGAAGAAAATCATTCGGGACTTTATGATATTAATCCAAAAATGCAGTGGACATCTTACATGAAGGGGAAAAGAGGATATTGCAGCTATCCTGTAACAAAGACTCCAGGAGTAGTCTGAAGATAATTCCTATTTCATATAATATTTACATGAGAGAGTTCTCACATGGATGAAGGTCTAGTGACACTTGCCTCCCTTTTTACATCAAGATTGTCTGTCTTTACTTGCACATTCTTTTGAGAACCGAGTATTTATTGAATAAAAATAGCAGCTCTTGGAGACATGTTGCAATTGCTATGGCAGTATTTCATAAACTTTCAACACATTCCTATTCTGTCACCACCAATTAAATTATCTTATCATATACCAATCACTGCCATAGCTGATGAATCTTTCATTGCACAATAGAAACCCAATAGTATTTTTGTAAAGAAGAAACCATTTTTTATTCATTTCTTGATATTTTGTATTTTTAATCTCTGCTGCACTCTTTAGGTTTTTTTAAATGTGGCCTTCAGTCTTTTAAATACGTTTACATATCCTTAATAAATCTGCATGCATCCAGATGAGGAAGGCTATATTCCAGCAGGATTTGCTTTCACTTTTTGAAAAGACTTTTAGCCAAGAGCCTTACTGTAAGCAATGTTTGTGCCCCTCAGAAGAGGGGAGCTGCTCAGAACAAGAACGTGTCTTAATCATGATTTTTCTCATTTGGATTAGCCAGTTTGTGGGAGGTCTGACGCAGTGTAAAATACCAAGAAGTTTCAAACAAAATTAAAATACAGCTAAAACGTTCCATCAAATTCAGTCCTAATGCTACAGCATTTTAAAATCTATTTACATTTTATTTTGTCTTATACAACAAAGAAGGCATGAGCTTGTTTCTGCATTCCTGCCAGCTGGCTTGTAGAAAGGAACCAAGGGACTCTCAAAGGGGGGTAGCGTATGTATGGTCTTAGTTTGTAGAATTAGAGGAAGTGATATTTGTGTCCAAATTAGAATCCCTTTGCTTCTCCCTTTCACTTTTTCAGCAACAGGAGGGTTCTTGTTGTTTTGTTCAACTCTTAATTTTGGGGGAGAAAAGTGTCATCTCTGTTTGTTTTTTTTGGTTTTTTTGTTTTTTTTTTTTTTTACTGTGGGGTTTTGGTTAGATTTTTTGGTGTTTTGTTTGGGTTTGGGAGTTTTTTGTTTGTTTGTTTGTTTTTTAATTTTTTAAACTGTAGCATATTGAATAGGTTAACAGAAGGGAGCTGTTGAGAGAGTTACTGTTCTCCAAAGATGAGAACCATGGTTTTACCATCCTTGGAGGGAAAGAGAGAGTGAGGGGAGGGAAGAGTATATTCTAGAAAAAATACAATGGCAAAGTGAAAAAGATCTAGGGAGTGAATGAGTGTTAGATACAGTGATAGAAATGTCAGTCACTGTCTCAAAATATGCATGTGCAAGTCTTGGACGGGAGTGCAGTTCTCAGACTGAGACAACAAGAAAAGGAAAGACTCTAAGAAGACAAAAATTAAATTTTATCTATGTTAATTCTGTCCATGTCACTTTATCTCTGTTCCTTGTTTGGGCAGGAGAGAAGTTGGTAGGCAGGTTTCTTTTTTCTTTTTTTTTTTCCTCCCTCCCCTACTACTTTCCTTCTTGAAGACCTTTAGTGGGAATGTTCTTCTTTGAGTACCTATGCACAGTTTTAACTGAAGTAAATAAAAGTTTCAGTTGAAGGCCAGATTTGAGTTAAATATTTTTTTCTAACATTGTCCCTAACTTCATGTTTCATCCTTCAATTAATACTCTGCCCTTTTGCTTTCAAAAGGGCTGACTCCTTTTGCAAAAGAAATGGTATTGATTCTCAAAGAACCTTTTTCATCATTTCTTTTTTTAAGTGTTGATATCATCAATATTGAGAAGTAAATGGAGTGTGTAAAATAAGTAAAACAGCCACATCGCTGTCAAGAATCTTGAGTTTTATTCCTCTTAGAGTGTCTTTTGAAAAGCACAAGTATATGTCTATTTTTGTTGTTTTCACTATAGATTTAGAATTTTGAATATTTATCTGTATGAGTCTATTTGCCTTTTGTGGTCAATTCCTACAATAGTAACATTTTTAAAAAAATGATTAGATGACATAGCTTAATGATCTGTAATTTTTAAAATCTAGCAGCTCTATGTGTTTTTCAATCTGCATTTAAATTTAAAAAACAAAACAAAAACCTCAAACCCAATTAAACTCCTAACATTATAATAGCTTTTGGCTATCTATAAGTAACTTAAGGTGGTATGAATCAGTGCTGACTTTTTCAGAACATTACATCTGATGTGTTCTGGCTTAAATAAAAAAAAATGTTGATTTTTGGTGATTTAAGAGATTTCTTTGCTTAGAGGAAGAGAATAGGTTAAATATATCATCCTTTTAATAGATCGATTAGATTTTCCACCCACCCCCAGAACTGTAACTTTTCTCCTCCGGAGTAAGTAGTTCTGCTTTCAGTTCAATCACATCAGTGTTTCACAGTAAGTAAAACAGAAAAGTATAAATGCGTGTTACAGTTTTGACGTGGGAATGCTCTTTAGATAGCTAGGTCTGTATCAAAGCTCCAAAGTATGAGAGGGGGTTTGGGGGGCGGGGAGGGGGCTTGGGGGGTTTTTTGTTTGTTTATTACAAATACTCTACAACTGGAACTTCA
>JAVJGG010000024.1:5071277-5082789 GCA_035590195.1 Aviceda cuculoides
GACCGGGACCGGGGCTCCTGCGTCCGGGCACCGCCTGGATCCGGGTGCCGGGTGGGGGGTGGTGTTAAGAAACCTGTTGCGCTCCGGCGGGAAGAATCCGCCTGCCCTTGCGCTGCCTCTGACTTTGCGGCCGCAGCAGGTGCACGTCTCCGGTCGTGCCGTCGGTCCGTGTGCGTGTGTGCCCGTGTGTGCTTCGCGGCGAGGCTGCGGGCGGCGGCGGGGAGAGCAGCGGCGCGGCTGCCGGAGCCGGCTGTGGCCGCGGCGAAGTGGCGGCTGGAGCCCTGCGCTTGCCTTGTGCCGCTGAGAGGAAGGTGGCAGGTGTGGAAAGCCAAAGACTCGAAGGCAGGTGGAGTGAAAGCAGGCGCTTGGGAACCAGAGGTTTTCTTCTGGGGAAGGTGTCTTGCTTGGTCACCGGTGTGTCTGCCTTCAGCCGGCTCGGTGGGATGTGTCAGTCTTTGGGGTGGATGGACAGACATCTTGATGAAGACACGCACCACAGCGTAGGTGGCATGCCAGGAAAACGAGCATCTTGGCAAGATACACACGGAAATTGAGGGAACAAACTCGGTATTCAAGTAGAAGAAGTGGGTGACATTTATTAGAGTGCCTAACGCTCTTTTTCGTGGGGATCAGGACCCTAGTGCAAGGTGCCGAACAAAGATTTTGGATGAACTGCTCACTGTCCAAGTACAACCTCAGTCCTCGTGCGCTTAGAAACAATGTTGTGTGTTCTTAACCAAAAGCTGACTTACTGGGGTCTGGGCTGGTATGCCTTCTTCAACAGATCAAATGTGTTGTTTCAAAAAGAAGCATAAATTTATAAGCTTTTGAGCTGGGGGGGAAGATGCCCACAGGTTGAATGCCAATTGGGGAAATAACATAAGGGTGAAGAGACCTACGGTAGAAAGGATGCCATGGCAACAAGAAAGCATCAGAGAAAGTAACAATATTCTCTTATGGAGGGGGAAGAGCATTGCATTCATCTGTACCATACTGTAGATTAGGATACTATAATGGGGGGGGGGGGGGGGGGGGTGGGGGGGTTTTTTGTTTGTTTATTACAAATACTCTACAACTGGAACTTCACTGATGACAGGCAACTAGAGGTTGTCGTCATCTTTGCTAATCGAGCCAAAGTTCTCAAACACAGACTTAGGAACGAAATGCTGTCATCTCTTTGTCCCTCTTCTGTGTTGCTTGCAAAGAAGGGAAGCAAGGCTATCTTTGTTTTCTCATGTATGAGTTTAACTTCTATTTATTTTTAAGAAGCGTGAGTCTAGTCACCTCAGAGGTGGGAGATGGTAAAAGAAATAACCGAAACCAGACTCCTACTCATCAAGCAACACAAAAATTTAATGGATTTTCAGGGGCCCATGTCAAGTGTCCAGATGCAAATACATGCGATCTGGGAAGCAAGCAGGAGGAGCTAGAGCCCCATGTGCAGAGGCTGAACTATGACTTTGCTGAAATAACAGCAATGTGTTGGGGTACTTTGTGTGGCTGCATCTCTAGTATGTATGATGGATATTACCTCATTAGAAAGGCAGGGAAGTCGAAGAGGTGAGGTTGTCATTTGTAAAAATGAGCAGCTTCCAACCACAGAATTCAGGAGAGCAGGCTGGTTTAGTTCAGTTAGATTGGTCAGACTGGTTTAGTTCGGTGATGAGAGAGCTGGCTGTCGCTATGAGAGTTCTGTATCAACTCGGTGACTGAGGAAAGTCTCTGATTATTGGAAAAAAGCAAGAAGGCTGATGTATGGAGCTAGGCTTGCCAGCCTTTTGGTTCTTGGGAAAATCATGGTGCAAGTGCTCTTGGCAGCCATTTCTGGGCACATAAAGAAAGTGATTTGGTAAATCCGTGTTGGCTATTCCCAAAGATAAATTATGGCTGACCAACCTGATTGCCTTCTGTGACAACACCTTGTCTGTGGATGAGAGGAATGCAGTGGACATTGTGTATCTTGACCTCAACCTGCAGAAGAGAAGGCTTACGGGAAACCTAAGAGCAGATGTCCAATACTTACAAGGTTGTCAGGAAAATGGAGCCAGGCAGGCTCTGCAGAGATGCATAGCAGGAGGACAAGTGGAAACGGTGATAAATTGGAACATGGGAAGTTGTAACTTGGTATAAGGAAAAAAATATTTTTGCAATGAAGACAAGCATTGGGATTTGTTAGCTAGTGAGGTTGTGAAATCTCCATCCTTGGAGGTTTTCAAGGTCTGACTGGACAAGAATCTGAACAATCTGGTCTGAATTCAGTGTTGATCTCGCTTTCAGCAGGAGGTTCAACTAGATGACGTCCAGAGGTCCCTTCCAACCTGCATGATTGTGTGATTTTGTGATTTAATACTTTGGTCATAAACTGAGAAAAATAAATAGCCCACTCCCAGTCACTAAAGTCAGAACTCAAATCCAGGGGATACTCCCCAGGCTGAATTATTTGGAATATTTTACTCCAATCTGGCCTACCTCATTGCCAGCAAAAAGACATTAGTAATTAAGGGCAGGGCCAGGAATGCCTGAACCAAAAATCTGATTAATGCAGTATTTGAAATGTTAAACTAATCAGAATATGAGTTTCTGTAAACTTAAATCACTGTTGTATGGAATATAACATTTGTGGTGTTTTTAAATATATCTGCCTTGTTAGAATAGGAGCTCATACTATGCAACATATCTATGTTGTGTGTGACATTTTACAGTGAGCAAAATACAGCCAGTCAGAATGTGGAACTGTATGACTAGTTTCCTAAGATACACAACAAGAAGTGAGAAGGACTTCTTATAAAATATGTGTATGTGTCATTTGGGTACCTTTTTCTGGACTGTGGGAGATGCTTCCATCTGGTTGGAATTTTTCTGAGGTTAGGCAACAATCCCTTTCCTTCAGAAACCATAGTAGTACTATGGTATCTTAAAATAAGGGAGAAGTTAGTTCTCCTTTCTCAATTGACTTTTTTGTTGTCGCTGGTAAAGGTGTAATTTGTGTTTCTTTGGATTGTGAGGTGGTGGTTTTTTGTTTTTTGGTTTTTTTTTTTCAATACATGCTTAGATTATTAATGAATTTGTCAGGTGTGTAAAACAACTAACCAACAACTTAATCTAGAAGTTTACAACTTGATAGCAGTTCTCTGGATGCAAGGAAAATGCTGGAGTAAGTTACAGATGTGGTTTGCATTCTGGGTTGGGCAATATGGTCTAACTGACAAGTGTTCAATTTTATTTCATAAACCTCTTTTCTCCTGAACATCAAGGTCAAGAAAAGCTTGGTTTCAGCTGAGCAAGCCTATATAAGGCTTTTCTGTCATCTTCTTCAATACCTGTTTTTCTTGGCATTTGTATTATCGCAAACTCTTTGATTTGATGCTCAGCTTCCCAAACTCGTTCATTTTGTCTTCTGACCTAAAATCTTGTCACCTTTCTAATGGAACAAATACAGCAGCTTGATGAAAAGATGATTATTTGTCTCTCTGGTTGTCCTGGAAGTTCTGTCATTTTTGTTAAACTTGCACATCATACCCTTCATCCATTGCCTTCAGGAAACAAACAAACAAAAAAGCATTTGTAGCCCTGAATAAATACGGCAACCAGTTTGTGTTGGAGCTGCTTTGCTTGCACTTTGATGGGAAAATAGCTCTTGATCAGCTGGTTTTCAGATAGTATGTCTGCTTTGCAATGTTTTTAGTGTTCCAAAATATATTTACAAATCAGAAAAGGAGTTAAGATTGGAAGAGGATATATCACCATTGTTTACTTCCTGAGCTTTGTATCAAGAGGCAGCCAAAAAAAGTAGTTCAGATACTGAAAATGAAAAAGAGATTCAAACATAAAGATGTAACTTCTTTTTCTGTTGATTTTGTAGTAAATAGGATTGTTTGCATTATACTTCAACTCTATTTTCTATACTGCAAAAACAAGGAAGGAAGAAAATAGTTTGTTCTTTTATTACATTGGAAACATTTCAAAGATAGGTTAATGTTAGAGTCTTTACATACAATGATGCCACGAGTTGTTACTTTATATCTTCTAGAATTAAATCTTAGAAAGCTTTTATTCATCCTTAAGTGGAATTTCTGCCTGCATGCTTCTGAAGCTATTGGACTGAGCGTCAAGTTTCTTTGTAGTTATCTTGGGTTTTTAAACATGTATGAAAAGACTAAAGCTATCCTCTAGGAATGTGCAATGAGCATCATTATGTGTTATGAATAGTACAACTCTATGAAAATTCAATATGCATTATTTCAATTAGTTATATTTCTAAAATGTATGTTGATGACTTCTCAAAGATTAACAAAGCTGTGGATGGAAATGTTACCAATTTTTGGCACAGAAAGTATCTTTAGTTCAATTATAGCTTTGTTAATATAAATGGTGGTTTTGATTACTATTCACTGGGTGGTTTGAAGTTTCATGTGTTTGAAACTAGGATTAAAAGGTTGTATCCAGAATAAATATTGGAAAACAGCATATATGCTGTAGTGAACTGTAGGCAGTGGGTCCTTTGGAAAAGTTCACCTGTAATAGATCCATAAATGTGCAGCATTCCACTGTTGTTTGCTTTGTAATAAAATAGCACGTTCTTTTTAATACTTTCTGTAGAAAAGTTTTGGGGAAAAACAAGAAACCTCATGATTAATACCTAGTAGATTAAGGCTTGGTAAATATGATTGTGGTTCACAGATTGGTTGAGGTTGGAAGGGACCTCTGGAGGTTATCTGCTTTCCAGAGGGGTGTTCCCTAGCATATATTCTGGTGCATCGAGTTGTTCCTCCCCAGGAGCAGGACTTTGCACTTCCCCTTGCTTAACTTCACGAGATTCCTGCCAGGCCATTTCTCCAGCCTGCCGAATCCCTCTGGATGGCGGCCTGACCATCTGGCATATCGGACACTCCTCCCAGTTTTGTGTCATCTGGAAACTTGCTGAGAGCACACTCTGCCCCATCATCCAGATCATTAATGAAGGTATTAAAAAGAATCAGACCTAGCATTTACCTCTGGGTACAGTGCTAGATTGTGGCCTCCAGCTTTAGACTTCATGCCACTGACTGCTACCCTCTGGACCTGGCGGTTCAGCCGGTTTTCAATCCACCTCACTTTCTGCTTATCCAGCCCACACTTCAACAGCTTCTCTATAACAATCTTACGGGAGACAGGGTGAAAGGCCTCGCTGGAGTTTAGGTAGACGATGTCCACTGCTCTCCCTTTGTGCACCAAGCCAGTCATTTCACCACAGAAGGTGATCAGGTTGGTCGAGCATGACTTCCCCTTGGTGAAGCCGCGCTGACTACTCCTGGTGACTTTCTTCTCCTTCCTGTGCCTGGAGATGGTTTCCAGGATTAGCTGCCTTGTCACCTTCCCAGGTATTGAGGTGAGGCTGACGAACCTGTAGTTCCTTGGGCCTTTCCTCCTGCCCTTTTTGAAGACAGTAGTAACATTTTCTCACCTCCAGTCCTCAGACACTTCTCCCAGTCACCATGATCATTATAACAGTATTGAGAGGGGCCTTACAATGACATCAGCCAGCTCCCTCAGCACTTGTGGGTGCATCCCATTAGGCCTCATGGACTTAATTATGTTGTTTGCTTAAGTATTTTCTGACATGATCTTCTTCCACTAAGGGTAAGTCATCCTTGCTCCAGACTTTTCCCTGGTCTCTGGAATTCCTGAAGGCTGCTCTTGCCAGTAAATGCATTCAGTACCTCAGCCTGTTCCATGCCCTCTCTGACCAGGTCCGCTATGTCCTTCAGCAGTGGGCCTATGTTTTCCCTAACGTTCCTTTTGTCATCTTTGCTTCTAGAAACCCTTCTTGTTGTCTTTGACATCCCTTCCCAGATTAAATTCCAGCTGGGTTTCCTTATCTCATCCCTGCATGCTCAGACATCATCTCTGTATTCCTCCCAGGTTCCACATCCTTGCTTCCAACCTTCGTATGCTTCCTGGTTTTGTGTTTTGCCAGGAGCTCTTTGTTCATCCACGTAGGCTTCCTGGCAGTTTTGTTTGACTTCCTACTGGTTGGGTTAACCTAATCTTCTGCAGTCTTTTTTTGCCCCTTTGCAGTCTGCAGGTCAGTTTCCTCTCTAGAGAAAGAAGGAAAACTCTCCTTGTGTAGTTATTTTCATACATATATATATATATATAGTTATATAGTATACTATAGTAGAGTAATATATAAATACTAACATATTTTTACATATATGTAGTATATAAAAATGTGTTAGTATTATAACTGGCTTCAGCGTCAGTAGCTATTGATGACAGCTGGCAAACCTTTCCAAGTTAATATTTTGTTCTTTAGGAACAATGGTGGAATTTAATTTAATCTGAAGACTGATACTCTTGTGATAAAAGACATGAGAATGTCCTAATGAAGATGAAGAATAATGAAGAATTCCTTTCATGCTCACTGTGTTGTTTAACGGAAGCATTCTCTGTTGTCACCTTCCCTGGGATTGTTGTCCTGTTTGCTCTTCTTTTGTTTTCTCTTGCTATTATGTCCCATCATTTAGATTATGTGGGGAAGTAGGAAAGCATCAGTGATGTAAGATATCCTGGCACAGCTGTAGCTCTATCCCAAAGAAGTAATTATCTATATAATGTTTTAGAAACCTGAAGGCAGTCAGAGAAGGCTTCCTGAGCCAAAAGTACTGTGCTATTTACCATATAATAGAGTTTTGCTAACAAAATGTATATTAATACTAAGAACACTTAGTAATAATTAACAGATTGTTCTGCATGTGGGTTAGTCCTTGTTTTTCTTGTTTAATGTCATCCTCAGTGGAGAGTCTCTGTATTTACATCCTGTGGAATAAATGAGCAGATATAAAGTGTAGTTGTTCTTCACACAGTACTAATGTCTTAAATGTGACAGCATAAAGATCCATTTTATACACTGCAAATACTTGAAGAGTTTAGTTACATGTGGTATGGGAACTATAATTTTGTTTCAGTTTTGGGCATGTACAGGCTCTTCCATAGTATTTCCTTTACATAGCTTTTCACATTTAATCAGTCATAATGTCTCCCAGCAGACTGGTCCATTCACACTCACTCAGCTCTGGCTCAGCTACGTTCTAACGAAGCAGGAAATGTCCTCTCCACTATATTAGAAGTTGCTCATGAAAATTTGTTCACTACCTCACTTCATTATTCACTTCAAAGTCTTCTATTGTTGTATACTCTAGGTAGCAATGATATTTATTTGTATAAAATAAATGATAGTATCTCCTTGGTTCCTGTGGTGAGCTTAAGGTCGCGCATATGGCATGTTCTTTCGGTTATATAGGGAAATCTGAAATCTTTCTTTCCTTCCTGTAAAAATGTTTGTCCTTATCTTTCGGTTCTCAGCTGTATCTTTCACTAGGATGTTGGTGATAAGACCAAAGTGAAAATATGTGCTTTGGTATAGACCTGGAGGCAGTCCTGTGTCTTAGTTCTGGAGAGCTCACATTCTTATTTCCCATCAACAGAAACAGTGACCAATCTGTATTTTATATACAATAGCACACTCTAGTGTGTATATTAATTAGCCTTTATGGACTGATTCTCATCATATTTAACTCAATTTTTCAGAGATTTAGTTCTGTTGTTTTCAGTAATATCATTTTTTCTCTATACCTGCATGAATAGGAGGAAATGTGTATCTTCAAATGAGAAGTTACCAGTTTCTTAACAGAAACGTTATGATACCAAATGTTATATATTATTTTTTTAAAATAATGCTTTGAAAGAAAAAAAGAGCTGATAATTTTTGTGGAGAGGAAAATCTTGATGTAATGGAGGAATTGAGTCCCATATGAAGAGTCTGAATGATGCAATTGTATACAGCAAAACTGTGTAAGGTGGATTTGAAATTTGTCTCCTAATTTAGTTGCCTGCAGAGAACTACAGTTTGTCTTTTTGCATTAGTACAGAAATTAGGAGGGAAGAGAGTAGATGACTTTCTAAGGTGTTGGCTCAGACTTGCAGCTAATTCTGAAGATAACCACAGCCTTACAGAAGACAGGCAGTCAGCATCAACTCAGATAACTGGCTTGCATGTTATATGTAGTAATATAAGACTCTTAACAGGTGTTACAGAAACATTAGTACAGTTAAAACGTGTGTGCTTTGTGTTAACTTACCATTCTATTGACATGTTTTTCCTGACTCTTTTTTAAAGGGGGTTTATGAATAAGTAATGCAAAAGGTAAAAAGCACATAATATCAGTTGACCCCAAAATACAGAATTTTATTTTATGGAGTGTATTTGGTTATTTTTGAAAGTGGTCAAAGTTTTGTGATCTTCTCCTGAAATGATTTTATTTCTTCTATCGTGTTTCCCCACATATAAATGTGATTTCATAGTGCTTCTTTGCAGTACTGGCTTTTGGTTTATCTGTGAATTACTTCTCTGATCTTTTTTTTAATATTATAAATTGAGATTATTGATAACCTAATAAAAAAAAAGAGGAAGTATTAAATTAAATTTCTATGCTACAAGAGAAAAATCAGTGTGGGGAAAAAAATATCTGTGGAGAAAATGTCATAAATTCAATAGGCATTATATAAATTGATTTCTTTGGTTATTTTAAAAACGTTAGGGTAGTTTGTGTTAGTTAGTCATGCCCACTATGGAAGTAGGATTGTGAAATTATTATGGTGTTTACTGTTGTGGGCTGATTATTATCAAAAGATACTTTGATATGTAGCCATTTGCTTCCTTTTCAGGCGGCTGTGTTTGGTGGCCCTAATTTGCAGTATCAGGTCTCTTTTTTTTTAATGCTGTTTTTGATATGTGTTAAGAGCACTAACACAAAATAATTTTCCTAAGTATCCACTTTTGATAATGAGAAAAATTTTGGTTGCTTTGAATTAGATGAGAAGAAAGTGACACAGCAAGCACTTTTTTTTTTTTGTTTTTTTTTTTTTTGCCCTGCTCGTATAAGCTTTCACTTATTGCTGTTACAGTATGTGTGATATGCAGGCACGCCAGAGTGGAAGGTTAGTAGAGAATGTGTGCAGAGTGTGTGGGTGGCATGTGTTTTTCCCCAACAATTCAAGACAGTGTTCCTCTTAAAAAGTTAGCAGAAAAATATATCAACTTAAGGATAAGTACATATAATGAAATAAAATAAGTTTGAGGTCTTTACTCTTTCTTCTTCCCTCTTCAGATCTCACAAATCCTCTTACTGCAGATCTTACGTAGTAGTCTCAGAGCTGTTACCCTTACACTTCCCAGTATGAGCAAAGACATGCCCTACATTTCTGTCGAAATGCTGGATGTCGACAAAGAAACCTCTTTAAACTGTTTACGCTAACAATGGTACACTTAGGCTGAAATGATTTGGGAAGCAATTCAACTAAAAGATGAAAAAGAAGAGCTAACGCGGTTGGCAGGCAGTGACAAGCAGCTGGATGGGGGGTGGTCAGTAACCTTTCCTGCTGGCACAGCCCCTTCAGAAGTCTTCTCTGCCCAACGGCATCCTTGGGAACGGCACCTCGCGGAAGCTTGCCAGGCATTTGGATCCATCTGCCTCTACGGTGGTTTGATTCACAGGGGCCTAAGAAAAGAAAAGGAGAGTCTGGACTCACGTGGATTTTAGATTGTAAGAAAACTTTCAAAGTTTGATCCCATTTTCTCATCCTTCATTTGGTATATTTCTGAAGGCACATACACTTGGTGTCATTAAACCATCTATTCTTATGCATAAAGTGTTTGCAATGAAATGTTTCCTCGTATAAGAGTCACTAAACAGAAAAAATTGAAACACTGATAACCATTGAGCAATGTTTTGCCTGTTACTTTCATACTGTGTCCACACAATGCCTCAAGCTCTCTGGAATGATCATCAAGATTTTGATCTCAAAATGAAAGAAACCCCTCTGTCTTCCAAGTCTGTGTTTAATTACTGTCGGCATTCTAATATGAGATTCTGTCCATCACAAGGGGAGGAGGAGAAAGTCCTCTGAAGATTACTTTACTTAAATTTCAAACTTCTCAACTCATGTTTGATTCCTTTCTTAAAAGCATTTATTAAGTAAAGGAAGGGAACAACAATGTTCTTTGAAAAACTTCTCCAAGGTCATGCAAACCATGCTGGAAAATTCTACAAGTGCCAGAAAACAGAAAAATCTCTCTTTGATAGGAAATATGCATATTACATTTTAATTTCAGGTCTACACCATTCAGAGCTTTTCATAGAGCTTCCCTTTTCTTTCTTGCAAGCAGAGTAATAATTCTAAGAGTAGTTACGTCAATTCATTAAACTAATTTTCCTATGGAAATTACACATTTTATTGAGGATTTGTGAAGAACTGACGTGACCATCGTTCATCAAATGAGTGTGCTGCTGTTCTTGCAATGTGTCTGTTGAGTTCATAGCCAAATCATGAAACTCAGGAACTTTGATCTATCTTTACTGTTAGCCAGTAAATCAATGCATACACTTCCAAAACGTGTTACTTTGGGTTTTGGGTCTTCTCCTTATTGGATATTACAAGGACCAAGCACACATTGCTTTGAGTGATGTATCTATAAGATTTTGAAACAGTATGTTGCAGACTTTCGGAAGAAAAAGCCAGCCATCCTCAAAAGAATCAAAATGCATCCTTACGAGTTAAAAGAAAGAAACTTACAGGCCTGCTGTCTTAGCTGAAAAATCTTGCAAATAGACACAGAATAAAGGCAGCGTAGTGTTCATCGGACTGGATGAAGCCCTTACTTGGAGGGGGCATTGAAAAGTGACCTTAAACTTTTTGTCTCTGTGCTTGTAATAATGGCATTTCATTTTCTCTTCTACCTCTGTTATAGAAATTGATTGCTAGACCTGACCCAAGCAAAACTGATGCCTTACTATTAGTTCTTTACTAATGACTCTTTTCCTGTACTTTAGGAAATATTTTAAGAAAGTATGTATTCTAGAATATGTTGAAAGGAATCTTCATGTTGGTAGTTATACCTTGGTGTTGATGCTTCAACTTGTCTTATCGGTTTGCATTTAGTACATCACTTTGAAAAAGTCACTAATTCTGAAAAACTTGATTTATTGTAAGAGGACAAACTGTGTTTTTTTTCTTTGTGTCTTGATTTGCCTGGTAACTGTAGTGAGAGGCACTGTACTCTTTACCAGAATGAAATGTTACTTTCTCAGTCAACGCGCTTGATCCACTATGTCTTATTGTTGCCTTGGAGGTGGTTCTGACAGATCTTAGATGGAAATCTGACTGGTTTAGCTCTTCTCATTTAAAGGCTTTTCTCAACACAGGACGCTTTCTCTTCAGTTTTGGTTTTGTTGTTTTATTGGGTTTTTTTTCCAGCTAGAATACTTAATTACCATTAACTTCCTCTTTCTGTATAAGTCTTTTTTCATATTTGTGAATCCAGGATATGCTACCACAGTAATTGCTTTTTTCTCATTCTCCCCCGCCCCCCTCCACTCCCCGCCCGGCGCGCCGTCACCGCGCGCGTCACGTCCCCCGCGCAGCTCCCTCCCTCCCCCTCCCTTCTGCCTATTGGCCCCCGGGCTGGGGCACC
>JAVJGG010000024.1:5085909-5104248 GCA_035590195.1 Aviceda cuculoides
AAAAAAAAACCAAAAAAAAAAAAAAAAAAAAAAAAAAAAAAAAAAAAAAAAAAAAAAAAAACCACCAAAAAAAAAAACCAAAAAACAACACAAAACAAACAAAAAAAATACTGAATTACTCTTATTTTTTTAATGGAGTGGAACTGTACACATAAGCTTAAAAAAATCAAAAACACCAAAAAAACCACACCACACACACACAAAAAAAAAACCTTACACCCACCAACTGAGGAAACTCCAGAACACCAACTGAAAAACCCACCAAGGTAGGGAGGGGATTATGTTTGTATCCACTGCCATGTTCCTTGTAGTCCAACACAATCCGTTGACTGTGAAAAAGGTATCACCTAATCCCCAACCTGCCTCTAGAGCTGTGCTGACGATACATAAACATTTCTTTATTTCAACCATGTTCAATAACCATCAGTTTTATGGAAATGATCCTGAAAAGGCACCAGAAAATGAAAACAGAATAACTAATACGCTGTTTGTTCGCATTTCAGCAGGGGAACGTCATCCAGAGAATGATATACTCTAAAACACCTCAGTGAGCTGTGGCTCCGAAGCCGTGCACACGACAGATTTGTTGCGGGCTGGCAGAGGTTGCCATCACTCGAGTACAAGTTTGTGCCGCTTCAGCCAGGCTTAGCATTCTGCCACAAGCAGAGCACGGAAACAAGCTGGGGGCTCTGCTGGCAGAGAGGTACTGCCTCCTACCTCTTACCAGCCAAGTTCTTTCTGCTGAAAATCTTTCACTCCGCCATCTTTGTAGTTACTCATAACCAGCACCGCCTGTTGGTAATAATATTTACAAATACAAAACCATCCATCAAAAGGATGTCAAAAGCTAGGCTTTTTAGACACACTTATTTAGTGTATGTAGTGCTCTCCATTGAAGGATTTCTCTCTTTCACCAGTAGTGTCAGCAATACTGAGACAGAGAAATAAAACTATGGCACTTTCTTTCATTTCATCAGAAATGGTAACTTCTCTCTACTGCAAGCAACTGGCATGACTCAAGGGAGCTCTGGAGGGTCGGCATGGTATTTCTTGTTCAGAAGCAGTAGGAGATGAAAATTAAAAACCAGGACAGTATATATATATATATATATATATTAAAGGTTTTTTCCAGAGAGTAAAACCAGAACGTAAACATTTGCTAACAATTCGACTGGCAAACATTAAGCATTCAGATCTCAGGAACGTTTATATGTCAATCTGCAAATTTCCATCAATACTAATATACAGATTAGTAACAGGAAAACCATGTGTCGTGGTTTCACCCCAGCCAGCAACTAAGCACCACGCAGCCACTCACTCACTCCCCCCACATCCAGTGGTATGGAGGAGAAAATCGGGAAAAGAAATAAAACTTGTGGGTTGAGATAAGAACAGTTTAATAGAACAGAAAAGAAGAAACTAATAGTGATAATGATAACACTAATAAAATGACAACAGTAATAATAAAAATATTGGAATGTACAAATGGTGCGCAGTGCAATTGCTCACCACCTGCAGATTGACACCCAGTTAGTCCCTGAGCGGCAATCCCCCTGCCCCCCACTCCCCCCAGTTTATATACCAGACATGCCATCCCATGGTGTGGAATACCCCGTTGGCCAGTTTGGGTCAGCTGTCCTGGCTGTGTTCCTCCCAACTCCTTGTGCCCCTCCAGCCTTCTTGCTGGCTGGGCATGAGAAGCTGAAAAATCCTTGACTTTAGATTAAACTTTACTGAGCAACAGCTGAAAACATCAGCGTTATCAACATTCTTCTCATACCGAACTCAAAAACATGGCACTATACTAGCTACTAGGAAGACAATTAACTCTATCCCAGCTGAAACCAGGACAGACTTGTTTTTTTGAAAAACACTGTGAGCTATTGGGAATTGCTGTACTTATGTTTCCAAGTTTTTATTTCTGAAAATATAAACAAATTGTGAAGTGCAGCAATTTTATAGTATTGAATGAAAGTTGTGTATGTTTTCTAGATATAATTTTTCACCATTTTAATGCTTTTGTGTGAGCTAAAGGAGAGTTTTGCATGGATGATATTGTCCCTTTTAAGGAATAATTTCTTCATGTACGGTTGGGTAAAGGAATATACTCATGTGCCGTATTGATTTTTGCAAACTATTTTACCAGTCAACAGCAGCTGAGATGTTCTGATATGCCATCTGGAAAAGAAGATTTATGTTTATCAGTTTCTATGATTTGGCACAAAAAATTAGGGATTTAATTGAATACTGTGATTCTAAGCAGTATTTGTATTTAGCATATTATTTCTCATAGACTGTTTATGTTCAAGTTATATAAAGACATTCTTTAATACCAAGGAACCATGGAATGAATATACTGCATACAAGTCTTCCTGTTGCCTCATGTGGTTAGTTGCCATATTTTGGTCCATGAGATCACAGTACTCTGAGGAGAAATAACATCAGATATGCCAACCTCCAAGTAAAATACTGCAACCAACCTTGTCTGCAAACATGCAGCGAGTTATACTTCAGGGTAGCAGGAAAAATCAAAAAAGTTTGTTAGGCTTAAAAAAAATCAAGCTTTTTTTGGTTGTCTGTTTATAGCTTAAATACCTTTTTAGTAACCCTTTACCATGTACTTAAAAACAAAGAAACAAACGAAAAACACCCCCAAAAAAAACAGAAACAGTGAATCATCAGAGAATTCACTGAAGGCCAAAATTGTTCTGTAGTTTTGTTTGAGAAAATAATGTCATGGATTCTTTTAAAATGTTAATTCATGGTTAATATTTCAATATGAAACAAGGTTAAGATTATTTTTTTTTTCTTAAGTAAATGAGTCAAATGCGGCTTTGTAATTATAAAAGTAGTATTTTACATTTTAGGGACTTCTTAACACTCATATCTTAATGAATTTATTTCGTTTATCAGATATGTTGCCAGTAGTCAGATAACCAAATAAGGTCTCCTACATATAGCATTCGTTTAAGATTGTAAAGTAAATCTGATCAGTCCTTTTAATGAAATACAGAATTGTGAAATTCATTGACTCTCTTAATTCACTTATGATTAGCCATGCTTAATTTTGTGCTGAAATATGTCTTCTTTAGGATTTAAGACTGTGTTACAGTAATATGTATCGTTTATATGCAGAAGTGATTTCCATTTCCAGATTTTCTAAGTACTACCTAATTAACCCCCAGATTACCTTGAGTATGGAAATTCACCTAAGCAAGTCTACTGAATTGTTTAAAAGGCATAGGAAGGAAAATCTTTCTTAGGATGAACAGAGTCCTATTTTGCATTCCTTGGGCTTTAATAAAACGAACTGATGCAGATTATTCCAATCAAGTGCTTGCTCTTGGCCCAAATTAAGTTCTGTTGTAGTCATGACTGTTGGAATTATGACTAATCCTCTCTGATACCAGCCAATTATAATTTGTAATGCCACTCCAAGCAGAGTTGTAGCATGAGTGAATGTAATGCCCAGCATTGGTTGTTCAAGGATAGCTGTGTAAAAATATAAGCCATTCATCATTAGCCCCCGGAAATAATCCCCAGAATCCCTCAAGCCCCAAATCCTCTAAATTAGGTATTGAAACTTTGGGTTGAACAACAATGGAAGAGTTGACTACTTGTCTTTTCTGTATTCTCAGCATAGGCAAGTCTTCCTACTGATAGGTTTGTGAAAGTGCCTTTATTTTGGCATACAAAGGAAAAGAGAGTTGCCATTTTTTCACTTCTGTCTACAAGGTTGCCAAATTAGTAACTAAAAGCTCAGATTCTTCTTGCATTTACAGCTAATTATTACTCCTTGCAGACTTACTGCAGCAGAATTTTTGTTGTTGTTGTATCTTTCTGTGCTTGAGAATGGCTTCCACTTTCTGATAATCACTCTCCTGTATTTTGGGGAATTATTTGTTGTAAAAGGGACAATATATCTCCATGTTGATATTCCATTAGTACGTTATCCCTAGGCAGACCAGGCACTCGAGTTTAAGACCAAACCCTCCCAATTCCTACCCTTGTTGTGACTGGTCCTTTTTAATATGGCAACAGTGTCGAAAATGGAGCTTACACAAGAAGTCAAATACTGAATGATCTGATTTCAAGGACCTGAATACACCAAAGCTCTTAGAATTATTGCAGTTGTCTTTGGAGTAGTAGCTTGCCAAATGTGCTGGGAAATCCGTTAACAGAGACCATTAGGCACTTTGTAGCACAAACCCTCAAAACCCTTGGCCATTGTTAAGCATCTCGCATTCTTATCTTCTTTTCAACAAACAAACCATCTACAACACAGTCACGAATTTTGTATTAAAAAACATGGGAAGGCAAATTAAAAATGAACTTGGTGTTGTATGTAGGCCAAGTTTCCCCTTCTCGTGTTTACCTAATTTTGTTTAATTTCTGTCTTTCATGTCATTATTTTTTTAAACTTTTATCCCTGGTAATTAACTACAATAAAGAAAAGTAAATGTAGATCTTGGAAATGATGCTTGTGGGATCATGTCACATTTTAAGATATTTACCGCAAGCAACATAAGGATTTTTCCTCTGCTTGTTTAATCAAGCTTTTGTTCTGAAATTGTCATAGTTCTGTAAATAGACAAGTTAAGATTTTTAATCTGTTTTGTTTATATTTCTCACCATATAAAATATCCTCTAATGTAAGCTTTAAAGAATATGAGGTTACAGGCAGGTGTATTTATTTGATGGTATTTATTTGCTTAGATTCTTTTATGCAATTATTAGTCTTCTAAAAGACAGCTTGCATGAATCAGATGCTTCCTTTTATGGAAATTAACTTTAGGATGCAAAGTCCTTTCCAGCACTTCCTACAGTGAGAGTTTTGTCTATCGGTTTTCAGTTTTAGGTGGTTGGGTTTTTTCAGCTTTCCAGAATGTAAGGACAGACAGGTTTGCAAAGTACGGGATATGTGGGGGCCATCAGATTGTCTTTCGAAAATATTTGTGTCAATAATAGGCCTCTGAACTGAAAGGTTACCCTCTAATAAACAAAGGAAAGTTTAGAAGATTTCATTACAAAAGAAGTTAATCTAGAATCAGGATATCTTTTTTTAGACATAGTTTATCCCTAGTGAGGAGGGAAAACTCTTGAAATGTGGCCAGTTCTCAGCTCTTTAAAACACCAGCTTAGTTTGTTAAGTTTCCAAGATGACATACTGGCTCAGAAAGGCCTGACACATGAATAAAAGGATAAATTCAAAAGTTGTGTCAAGGGCTTATATTTCACCTCCAACTTCTATACTTGTCCGTGTGTACGTTGCATTAGAATTCAGGTGGGCCGTGAAGATAATACATTCTTGTTTTTTATCACGAAGAGCTGATGGCTAGAAAAGGAGCGATTCCTTGTCACTTTTGCAGTATAGGCGTACTCATCTACAATGGCGATGTTACTATAAAAATCTTTCTATGGAATTCTCATAAAAGCAAGGTACAATCAAGTCTCAATGGTCCAAAGATCTGGTTATCAAAAATATTTTGTTATTGATTAAAGCATCTTGATAGCAATCAGTGTTTTGTGGAAAATAAATCATTTAAACTCACATGCTAGTAAAACAGAGATATCTAGATAAACTGAGTATAGTATTCAAACTGTAAGTTGTTGACATTACTGGTATACCAAAAGCAGTTGAAAATGAAACCGAAATTGTTACACTACTTCACAAAAAACACGTTACCCTATTCTTGTATTTAATTCAAGTGTCTTCCATGTTAGATCTTTGAAACACCTGACTAAAATTCATTTCACATTGTAAACAGGACAGTGGTTAGTGAAACCATGAAGCTTCTTCATACCCTGATGCACATCAAAATGTGCTGACCTTTTGTACAGAATAATTTGTGAGAAGAATTTTCCACAGGAAATACTTTTTGACTCGATATGTAAAATTTCACAGCACAAACTACGTTTAAAGTTTTGGTAGCACCCTCTGACTATGAGTGGAAACAATTCAGGAAATTCAACTCAGCATTTTGTTTTATTTCACTTAGAACCTACTTAATTGTAAATTGCAAGTTGACTCTGACCTAAGCAGGAGTTTAATTGCTTTCATTTTGGTTAATATTTGCTTGTACA
Source organism: Aviceda cuculoides (assembly GCA_035590195.1). NCBI lineage: Eukaryota > Metazoa > Chordata > Aves > Accipitriformes > Accipitridae > Aviceda > Aviceda cuculoides. Next base: position 5,091,994 of record JAVJGG010000024.1, read on the forward strand.
AAAAACCCACTTTATTCCATATCACCTAAATGGACATGTTTCATTTTCACTTAAAGGGAGGCTCAGCTGAAAATAGCCTGATCATGAAAATATGCAGTGTCTTGGGATGAAGTGGATAAGTTGGGTTCTGTTGAAAAGTACATTTTTCAAAAATCTTTAAAATAGTTTTATTTATGTAGTATGTGTACTAGCTAATAACTGAGTTATAGCACAACCAGTCAAATAGTACGTTTTATTGAGTTAATGTATCTTCTCCAAAGATCAGGAAAGAATTTTGATTGTGTCCTCTGCTCTGTTTTATCATTCAACAATTGATTAATTGTATTTTGCCCTTAAAGTAGTAGAAATTAATTAATGGTGGAGACAGGTTGATGAATTAGATGAATCATCATCTCATGCTATGAAAAATAGAAATTCTTATGTACTGTTGCTGAAATTAATGATGGTATTTAATATAGTTCATATGTTTGAAGTAGTATGGTAACTTGTTTTGGCCATCCTGACTCAGCAATTTTGAATTAAAGAAGGTGTTTGATGTACTGGCTTGTATTTAGTTACTTAAGCAAGTTAATGGTGCTTGAGCAGGGGAAAGAATCCAGAGAGGATATTCTTTTGGATTGGCGAAGGGTTTTGATGCAGTGCTTTTAAGTACATTACAGAATATAATGCAGCATCCTGTGCATCGTGATCCTTGTTTCATACTGATGTTTCATGTGAGTTGGTTTAACATTATAAAACAGTGTTACACATCTGAGAAGTCTGGTTTTTGCACGGATTGGAATTGATTTTATACTGTTTTTCAGAAAGGATGAGAGGGGATAATACACTCTGTTCTGTTTTTCCTCTTGGTTTTTTTTATAGGAGGAAAAAACTAGTCAGAAAAAAAAAAGAGGGAGTTGAGAGACATTTGGCAATTCGTTACTGTTAGGGAATTTGGGATGAATTTGGGGGTAACAGTCTATATTTTGGCTATATAATTCAAGAAAGATTCTCATAAATTCTAGCTTTTGGCCATACAACAAATCCTGTTCTGGGCAAGCAGCTGTGGTATCCATTGCCAGTAGGATGAAGACAGTATGCACTGGGGCTGAGCAAAGAGCTTTGTGTTAAAAATGGGCTGGAATGTCTGTGCTATGGTTTTGGCAACACCATAATCATTGCGGTTCTGCCTTTCCAAGGATGGGGACAAATTTTAGAAAGCATCTAGTACTCTATAAAGAACACAACCTGTAGAAATACAGGATTAAAATTTTGTGATCGTTTGTATTTTCTGATCTTTAAACTTTTCTGCTGCGATTGGGTACGGTATAGTTTTTCAGTCTCTAGTCTGTATGCAGCGATGCAGTTCTCTCGTGCTTCCAGCGTACATGTAGTGTGCTGTCAGTTACATTCCAGGGCTACTTAATTCTCTGACCATTGCTAAAGGATATAATTGAGTAATTAAGATGTGTATTCCCTTAAGGACACCCCAAGGTGATTATGGATGAAGTTCTTATTATGAAGTTTGGATCTGCTTTCAACTCAGGGTCTTCCAAAATGATTCTAATGTATGAAACTTAAAGCTAAGGTTAACTCTTCATCTGAGCTCAAACAGCGGTTTGGACTAATTTACTTAGTTGTTTTATTTTGTTTTGGTAAAATTCCAGCTTATACAATTAAGATGGATTCACTTTTAATCTTTCTGCAAACTAATTTAAAAATGTTTTGTACTGTCATTGAAATGTGTGACAGTTCTGATTAATGGTCTGAGGAAACAATGGTTTCTTTGATTTTTATAACCCAGTATATAAAACTAAAATGGATATGAAGACTCTTAAGAGAACTTTTTCAGAAGGGGTTTCTTTCCCTTTGTTCTGTCAGAAGTCACCAGGCATTTTTGATTAGTGAAGGAAAAGTAGGACCAATTCTTTGATAGCTTTTGTGGGTTAGGAGAGAGATGGGAAGGGAGGGAAGAAGCGGGATTTCTGGTATGGTTTGGAATGTTTCTGATAGTTTAAGCTTCATAAGAAGACTTGCTTTGCTGTCATTGTCATCCTACAAGTCCTGTTATTTGGGGCGTTCGTTTGGAGCAGCCACACTATATAGTTACTGTTAAATGTGAGCATGCATGTTATTCCTTAGCTTTCCTGTTAACAATGTGAATTTGTTCTTTTAAAACCTCCCCAAAGTTGTTCATATATGTATATGTCCAGAAACAATGAACAGAAAACAAGACAGTTTGCTGATGAAGTATAATGTACATTGGGAATATGAATTATTTCCAAGTGGCAAAATAGCAAGTAGAAGACAGAACTTCTCCCCCATGAATTCTAGCATTTAAACTACCTTATCATACAACTAAACCATATAATTTACAGACACCAGTACATGTTCTGCCCTCCCCCACCCTCCAAGGATCTACAAGATTCTAGAACATTCTACAATTCTGCTATTATTTTGTTATTCCTTGCACCATAAAGGCTTCTTTGCTGACAGGAATCCAGAGATACAGATATTAGAATGAGAACTATAATCAACAAATCTTTGAAATTTTAGAACTTAAAAAATTTGGCTTCATCTGTAGTGGCTCAAAAGCCATTGCCCTATTCTCTGAGAAAAGAAAATCAGGACTGAGGCAGAGTGGAGACTTCTAATTTTCGTTTTTGGTTAAATTCCACTGGTTTTCATCCTGATGAGAGGAGCTTATAATGATTCCTTTCACTTGTTTTTGAAAGGAAGAAACTGTACATCAGACTGCAACATGATACCTGACAGATTTTGGAAAGGCACCTAAAGGTTTGCTATTCCGTATCTGACTGGTGGTTTCTTGTCAGTTCTTTGAGTCATCTTAAGTTCCTATACTGAAACTGAGAATACTGAGCTAGATTAATGGTTAAAATAGGAGGTGTTTTATTCTTGTCCCAGGTTTTTTTGACCAAATAAAACCCTCTGGATATCTTAAGTCAATGTAATTTTCAGAAGTAATTCTGGTTTTAGAGGAATTAAATATAGATGTGTTAACTGGGCAGCCTTTTCTTCCCCTCATAACTTTCTCAGTGCTACTTCCTACTATTCTTTTTTTTCTGATCTACAAGCCAAAACAGCTATAGATTAAAGCCTGAGGCTTAAAACTTGACCAAATTTTATCTTTGATTAGCTAAGAAGATTATGCCAAGTTAAAAATTAATTATAACTGAACCAAACTTAGTAAAACAATCTCAGCGTAGACATTAATTCTTGGCTTTCTCAGTTAATATTTTTTTTTCCCAGTTTAGTAATGGTAAAAGTGTAATGTGAGATACAGAGAAGAAGGAATTGTTAAGAGGCCACGTATATATGTTTGTCGGATTACTTGGGGCTGTGGTGATATTTTTCATTTTCTTTTCAGGAGTCAGAGGAAGCATAGTATTATTCTTATTATACCTAAATATACATTGATTATTTTTTACATAAGCCTTGTAAATTCTGACTTTGACTAGTGGAAAGGCATCAGTTCAAATGATGGTGTACTTATGATCATAACTATGGTGATACAGCCACTAGAGTGGCTGCAGTTCATTCTTATATTCATGCATAGATTTGTATTTGAATTTTAAGCAAACCGCTTTAAGCAGTTGTTTATCTAAGATACCACAGTCCTTTAAACTGTTCCCTGATACATAAGGGGCTGGGAGGCAGATTTTTTGAAAGCCGAGGAAATTATAAATGGGGAAAGAAGATCTAGTAACTGTCTGAAAAAGATGACTGTTTATTTGGCCCTAGTAAAGACCTAAAAGGCAACCTCACTTTTGGCTAAAGGCAGATGTAGTTAGGGCTGCGAAATGTGTTGTGCTGAGGAAGGAGGGGGAAAAAAAAAAAAAAAAAAAAAAAAAAGCCAAGAAGCAGTAAGGACCAGTTGGTAAATGTAAAGAAATCCCGAAAATGCACAGTCCTGAAACTGGCTGTTGGTACAGGATGACCCTTGCCACCCGGTGCCAGGGAGGTTCGTTGCACAGTAGCTAGAACGAGAACTGGATTACCGGGAGCACCCACATCGAAATCCTGCCCTTAGACTTCACACACACCAGATCCCGTCGGCTACGCCCTGCCGTAACCTTACCTGGAATGATTCAGTGGGCTATTGGAAGGAGACTGCTTCAAGAATGCTAGCTCGACAGTAGGTCGGTGGGCACAGATTTATGGAACATAAGCCTACCAGGATCATTGTGTAATTAATTAAGGAAGAAAGGGGTGTTTCAGCAGTGATAAGTAGTTGCCCAGAATAGCAATTAGTCAAAAGACTTTGTGTCGTCGTACTGAAGGAAGCGTGTAACTATAAGAGTTAGAGATGCCTATCATCAGGTAGATAGATGTATGTTTTAGTTTAGCAAATTAGATAATTATTAAATCAGGTTTTTAATTAGTAATTGAAGTTGTTAATTATCTTGAAATTTGCAAAAGCTTTGGATGGATATCATGCATTTCTGTTGTATGTACCCCATCTATAAGGTTACCATAAGGTTAAGAAACCTTAAAAGGTGGTTGTGATCAGACAAAGAAGACAATGACCTCATTTTTTAACTCCATGTTTTCTTTTTTCTTTTTTTTTTGTCTTTTTTACAGTCTTGGAAAGACATTGTTTTATGACATCTTTATGTTCATATTTAGGTTTTATAGTCAGCCGAAGCCAGGCAGATGTAGGATATATGCAGTGAACATAGTAGTGTCCTAGGCAACAACTGCGTGTTGGGTTAGAATTAAAGGAAATTGTCAAGTTTGGCTTTTATTTTATTTTTAAAATTTTCTTATTTCTGATAATTTATTAAATATGGGACATGATTTCAATGATAAATGAAGACTAATGAAAGACTTAATGGGCAAGATACATTTGTCTAGTCATGCCAGCTCTCTATGCCATTTCTCTGTTCATACTTCAGAAGAGCAGACTTTCTGTTTTATAGAAGTGCCTTATCTGACAGTACTGACAATTATGATCAGTCCTGAGCATAAAAATTTTCTCATGAGTATAAAAACATTCTACACTTCAAATAAATTTGAGCTCAGCGTTGTGTTTTGATTGTAAGCATATCTTAAAACCATAAAGTTCTGAGAATCTTCAGATTTCTCTTGAAAGGGGAAATCTTATTTTCATAAGGAGTTATAGCTCTTTCGGGATATTATGTGACCACCTCATCTTCTTTTAAATTACTTGAAAAGATTTGTGCTTTGGCATAAATAATTTATTCTGTGTTTTAAAGGCCTGTTTGGCTGATCTGCTGAATCTCTCCATAGAAAATAAAGATTTTTGTCTTGAGATTTTTATTGTGGCACAACACGAAAGCTCCCTGAAGTACTGTGCCACATAGGGGGATTTTCCTCTGTGTCTCCTTACTCGGCTAACTAATGGAATAGTCAAATACAGGATCAATTCTGTGGTACTATTTAAACTATATTAGTAGTTTGTATGATAGAAAAGGAAGGCTTTTGTTTCTGAATGTGGAATTTTATGTATTTTCTAAAGAAAATAATAATAATAAAATAAATGAAAAAAAATTAATGACCTCTACATGCTGTCCGATGAACAATAATTATTTCCTTGTAAACTGGAAGTTCTTTATTCCATTTAATAGGAATTTAGCAGTTGCCAGTTTAGTTTGCATAGCAAAGCGCATAAAGTGACTCAACCCTTGGCGTTAGCAAGAAGCTATCTGAGAAACGGCATTGCAACTTAGTGATCATTCTGTTACTATGTTCCCTGAAATAAAAAATCGATTTTTTTTTTTTTTTTTAATTATTTTGTCCCAGCTATATGAAACAATTCTTGCCACAGTTGTTTAGGCAAAAAAACCCCATACCCCAAAGTACAGACGTAATTTTTGGTAGTGATATGTGGCAATTCTAGTTTATGCACAGTGGGAGTTAGCATATAAAGTTTCGCATAAAGAAGTTATATTTTGCGAGTTAAGTTTTGGTGATTGCCTGAATTTATATTAATAAGAACTAAATTTAGTTGGAAGGAAATTGGCTTTTTGAAAAGTAAACTTATGGCTAGCTAAATCCCCTGCAAACACTAGTAAATGTATTCTTACACTTTGATTAAAGTTTATGTTAAGCACCACTTTTTACCTTTTAAATCTCTGAACCTGTGCTGAAAGCTACTGATTTTGGCATAAGGGGCTCATTAGTGGAAAATTTGGAAAGGTAGTTCAAAAATTGTCAAAAGATTTTTTTTTAATACTTTTTTTTTTTTTAAAGTAATCGAAATTGTGTTTAATGTGTGTGTTATGTTCCATGAAGTAAATATAACTCTAAAATAAAGATTCTTTGAAAGATGGGGTTTTTTTCTTTGTCTGCATTTGGGCCAAAGGTCTGTTTTCTATAAAGCTTACGTTTGTTTTAACTTACTTAGTAATTTCAACTACTTCACTATATTGATTACTAGTTAAAAATAGTTTGCTATATTGTGTATAAATAGCCCAATGAATATGTGGAAAGTGACATAAATATTTTATAATATTAGGAAAAAAGACTTACATAGCATGAGTTAAGTAAATCCTGTGTTAAAATACTATCATTGTTTAAGGAGTGTAATTCCTCAAATGGTAATTTGGTTTCTCAAATATCTTAAATTTTTTTTATTTTTGCATTCAGATGCTGGAAATTCTGCAGAGTTCAGTCAAGTGCATGTGAATACATACTTGTGTGTGCGCGTGTGCTCACACACAGAAAGTTCCTAATTTTATCATCTTTTTGATACTGTCTTGGTACTTTGACTTTCCACACTTTGACTTCCACTGCTTCACATTTGAGTGTGAACTTCCTGGGGGGGCGTTCTTTAATGTTTTCAATTACTCAGAATTTCCATCTGCTTTTACTTGACTTGTGGTTGTGAAGATCATGCTTGGCCCATGGGATCTTACACTGTGCCGAGAGGATGTGGAGTTTTGTCAGCCAGGGAAATATGTCTGGGTTTTCTTTTTCTTTTTTTTTTCCCCTCTTCAGCAGCTTTCATATGCTTCTCTTCTTGTGTGGTCCCACTAAACTGAGTATATTTGACAGAAATACTCTCCTTCTCTATCTTCTGCGTGCTGCTGTCTTTTAAGCAGGCTGTATAAGAAATCCGAGATCCAAAAAATTTTAGTCCTGACTGAAAACAAGGTAGTGTTACATAGAAAGGTACTTTAATAGTTGCACATTCCAAATTTATAACAGCATTCCACATTCTGGTTATACAAAAGTATTAGTAGATCTGCAACATACCAGTTACCTTTGTTGAACATTCTGCGCTTTCTTTTTGCAGGCACTGCTACAATCTACAGTTCAACAGCAAGAAGCAGCTATTGAAAAACAGTATATATTAGCAATTGAAAAACATTCTCACAAATGTGAAGAACTTCTTAATACTCAGGTATGGATGTGCACATACAAAAATCTTCATGATTTTCTTTTAGTTTCAACTTTTTTCTGTTTGAAAAAAATATTGACATATATGATCACTGAAGAAAAGAATAAATCTTTCACGTTGTGTCCTCAGCATAATAATAAACACAAGTATTTAAAAATGCAAAATAAATAATGACTCTACATTTGTTGGGACCAAAGATGTTTTATAACATTTAAACGTGCTTAGAACAGATTCAAGAAGAGTATAGCACTGAGAAGAAGTCTCAGAGCAACTTAATACTTACTCCTTTAACAGCTGCCATTTTTTGTAGTCTCGGAGAAAACATGCAATTATTTTTAATTGATGTAGTTAAATGCAGGTTTTGATCGTATGGGATTTGCACAAATTTTTGGTCCAAATTTTTTTGTACTTCTTAGACGGTAGACACAAACATCTGTTGTCCAAACGTATTTTTATTTCGTAGAAATCTTACATAAAAAATAAAAAAACTAGCTATGTGGAGTTACATAATATTCAGAAATATATATACATAAATAGGCCTATATTGGCTCATTTAACATGAAGTGAGTAAAAGCACACTGCATAGCAAGTATTTGGAATCAAATCAATTACTGATGAATATAACAGCATAACATATACAAGCCAGCATAAACCTGGTTTGTTATTGAAAATATCTTGGTTTGCCTTAAGTACAGCTCTTGAATCAAAATACTAATGAACTTTAGCTTTTTTTTTAAAACTTATATGCTAATTTGCTAATAGCATCCTGAAGTTGTTTACATTGTAATTAACAGTATCAACACTTACCTTTTAAGTACTATTAGCAACAGTTCTACTAAAAATACAAAAGGTAATTGTTTAATTTTCTTGGTGTATGAGAGCTAAATACATCAAAAGTCCACTTGAAGTATTCCACCCATTTCCAGTAGTGTTATATGACCATTTCACTGTTCTGACAGTATCAATTAACACTTAGCGCGAACACATATTAAATATATAAGCATCTGTATAAACAGTATGAAGGAAAGATGTAATAGTTTGGAGAAATCGATTCCATCATGAATGAGGAGTTTATTGCACAGAACTACAGTTATTTAATGCTTACCATAAAGCTCTGCCTAAAAAGCAAATGAAAAAGTAAAAATGAATTTTAAGAAAATGTTTTGTGTATCTGAAATGAACGTATTGTTTGCTAACTTGATATCATTTTCTGAATGTTGAGAAGGGGTGAGTCTCACGAAATCTGGAAGCATTTTAGGAAGGTTTTTTGTGGGTGTACTTAGAGATTGAGCACAAATATTGCTCCCGTGATCTGTAACATTTGCATCGCAAACCAGAAGGTGGGGACAGAAATTTGAGAATGTGTTCAAGAGGTTCAGGTTTACCTGGGGAGAACCCGGCAGTGTAAGGGACCTATTCTTGGTGGTAGGACAGGGGAGTACTTATGGCATAACATAGTGCCCAGTTCACACCATGTCTACATTTAACGCAGTTTAATGCCCCCTTTGGATCCCAGGACAGGTTTACATTTTGTTTACAAACTTCCAAGTCATTTCTCATTCAACTCGACCAAGGCTTATCACCTTTAATTATAATATAAAACTGGGATTTTGAAGACAAGTAGAGTGCTTACGGTAGAACTACCGGGTTTAATGAAATAGGATTTATACTGGCAAATTTTGTTCACTCGGAAATCTTTGTTGGAAGAGATCTGATAAGTGTGTAGTATGTTTTTATTTTTGAAAACATATATTCTTAAATATATGCTTTGGTGTTTGTTTTAACATCTGTTTTTGTTCAAATGATTTTGTCGTGTGCCAAGTTAAGGTTGTTGAAATTATTACTAATGATTATACACCAAGTTGATTAATATTGTATGTTATAGAATTGTACATGCATATTCACCTTTACATGGAGAGTTATGAGTATCTCTGTAAAGAATTTTTTTTGGCACAATAGTAATCACACAGTGCAAGTATGTTCTGTACACAAACATAGCTTCTTTTTTTTTTCCTTCTAATATTCTTGCTTTACAAGCAGTATTTTGCCTTCAAACTTTTAAGCCCACATAAAACTTTGTCAACCCACATAATTTTTTGTCCTCATTTGCCATTCCTTCTAAATTTTCTGCTGTTTTATTTCCAGTTGCACAAAGTCAAGATTATCTCAAGTAATAACTCCTTTCTCATGGTTTCTCCTAATCTCATTTTCCCCCTAAATTCCCATACCCCTCCTTCCCAAAAGTGTCTCTTGGAGAGGGAGGAAAGGCTGTTTTTCTTTGCTTGTCCTTAACCTATCGTTAGAATTTATTTAAGTTTCTGATTTTCAAGTTGTATCTTATCAGGGTGTTGTGCCTGTGATGGAGATGCATATTAAAAGTCTGTTCAGAGAGGTACCAGACTGCTGCTAAGGTCAGTGCACAAGGCTGTATCTTCTAGGATAGGGGAAGATGTGGAAAGCCTAGTTCTGTGGTTCTGCCTCAGTTTCCTTCTGGACAAATTTCTGCAGTTCATCTTTGATTGTTACACGTGAGGTTTTGCAGCATACTGGCTAGCTATAGGTAACGTCATCATCCTCTATAGGAGGGAACCATCAGCACAGGTTGTCTTCAGTTCCGTATCTCGTTTCAGCTCTGTCAGCTGTCTTTTCACTGTACTATTGTGCTAGCTTGAACTCCATAGGTCTGTGGTTTAGGACATTGCTAAAATTGCAGAAACTTCTCCAAAGTAAAACTCTGAGCCATTTCCTATTCTGGCCCTTCTGACAGATTCCTTCCCCATTGATCCTGAAGTAAGAAAGCTCTGGTCTGTTTTCTAGTTTAGTTTCATCTGCGTGAAGTTCAGTATACTCTCTGACGTACTATACTGAGCTGCCTCTCGGGGAAGTGTCCTTCTGTATTAATCGTTGTTGCTATTCAGTGTTTTGAAAAAAAAACTTGGGAGATGAGCTGGCAGTATCAGTTACTACTGTCCGCACATGCCAGGTATTTCTACAGCTACCTTTTTCTTAGTCCGTTAATGTCACTTGTCTTGAATATCCGATCTCAAATGTCCCCTAGGTGTGGAGCTTATGGGTCCCCTTCCCCCTTTCCTGGAATGTGTTGAAAGGACCAGTTCCCTCAAGGAAATTGGTGATCGCTCTAATGGATGCTTCCTGGGGAACAATCTCTAGGGCTGCTGGGGTTTTTTTAAGGAAATACACTCTCATATCGACATTTCAAAAAGCAAACCAGGAATTTTCGTGGCGTATTCAGGGGCACCAGGGTCATGGAGTCCTTCATCAAAGAACAGGGCAATGAGAACTCTTCTCCTCTATGCCAGAAATCAGTCACATCATACACTGCATGTTTAGGAAGGCAATACATGTCAGTTGTACATTTCTAGCATTTGACGATATCAGAGAAAATCTCATTAGAAAACGCATATCAGTTTATTACAAGTTGGAAAATCACAAATTTCATCCTTATCTTTTTCTGAGACGCAAACATATTTGATGTTGCTTCCTGAAAACGAACACTAACTTTGATCTTGTGGTTTAACTCACGTTCTGTATCAAAATGCATGCTGAAAAACATGGTCAAGAAACTTTTGAATAGAAATTTTCAATAGCCAGAAAATAAAAGCACATTTATTAACTTGCTGCTATAAGTGCTTTAGTATACTCAGGTATTGGTCAGTGCTAGAAGTGAGATGCCACATGGGGTAGAACAATGCGTATCTTCTAAAGTATGAAAATTAAAACCAAAACCAAAATCTCAAACAAAACCCCAAAACACACAAGACATCTGGCAGTAAAATTTCTCTCTCTGAGAGATTACTGAAAAATTTCGATCATAGTTCTACCTTCTGTAGTAAATGCTAGCAATCTTTTATGACAAATGAGGCGTGGAAAAGGTCTACAGGCTATGCACACTTTGATTTTTAGTGGGGAACAGCAGCAATTGCCTGGGCTGGATGCTGGATGCAGCTAGCAGAGGCAGGTGTCACTGGCAATATTCTGCTGTTCCATACTCCAGTATGTGGAATAGTGTCTTTCAGCTTTCCTTGTTTTCCAGTGTTTGAATAGAAGTAGTCTGTTCAAACATCCAAGTGGGTTTTTCTTCTGAACGTAGAGAAGACATAGAGACTGAGTAACTTTAAAAAGCACAGACCGTAAAAGGCACCATAAAGAGACAGAGTAAGTAAGCATCTATTATTTAAAAGTATTTGCTATGTAGGACTAGGATATTCTAAGGAATTTTCTCATTAAGGTTGCTAGACCGTGAGCATGATAATGTAAAAGGAATGACCTGTTTTTACTGGAAGCCTTAGAAATGATGATGTATCAGAAATTTCTCTCGCTGTTCAAACAAAGTAGATGGTGTTAAAAATATAGACTATATTGAGGTTGATTTTTATATTCTTTTTAATACAGCCAATGATCTTATTAAGATCATGTGCATATATAATACCAATGTATTAAGGTAAAATAAAATCTTAAATACCTGCAGCAAATCACTTCTCATTTATGAGAAATCATTTTCCCTCTATTTATTTATCTTGCACTTCCCTTATCTTGATCGTCTCCTTCCTTACTGTGTTCTAAACAGTGTGAAACAGGCATTCTTGGATGGGGAGGGATTAACGTATATGTGAAGTGAGGCTCTGATCACACATTTCCAACTCTAAATTATACCTTGACAATACTCCTCTTTATGTCTTCCTGAGGAAACATACTGTTTCCTGGTTTCAGCTGGGCTGGAGTTAATGGTCTTCCCAGTAGCTGGTAGGGTGCTGTGTTTTGAGTTCAGTATGCGAAGAATGTTGATAACACCCCGATGTTTTCAGTTGTTGCTCAGTGGTGTTTAGTCTAAAATCAAGGACTTTTCAGCTTCTCAAGCCCAGCCGGTGAGA
>JAVJGG010000024.1:5108397-5128101 GCA_035590195.1 Aviceda cuculoides
CAGGACATGGTTTAGTGGGCATGGTTGATGGTTGGACTCAATGATCTTGAAGGTCTTTTCCAACCTAAATGATTCTATGAAAGGATAATTTATTAATAGCTTTAATACAGTGTTTTAGCTGTAAAATAGCTCAGATTCTGCATTATTTCATTCACTCAATGAATTATTATAATATATACTATATAATCCTTCAAAAGATGCTTACCTGAAAGAAAAATGTCATGATTCCTCAGAAATAAATTAATATATAAAAATAACAAAAAAGACTGACTAGTTGCTATTGTGATTAAATCTGTTTACAATGTCTTCTGTGACTCACATTCCAGGAAAAAAAGAAAGATTTTTTGATTTCTTTTTTACAGGAATCAAGAAAAACCACAGGACCTCTGTATTTATATTTGAATCTACATCAAACGTTTTTCATTTGGAACCATTGCCTAGAGAACTTCTTGCAGGGAGGAAAACATTATAACCTTTTTTTGAATATTTTTGAATGCCTTTTGTTTTAAGTTGATTTTCAGAAGACTCTTCTTGACCCTCTCTTGCTACTTTCCAGAGAGTAGGGTAGAAATATTAGTATTTCTCTCCACTTTGGAATACCAGTTTTCGAAAAAGATTTTTTTTCTTTTGTTGGAAAACACTTTCTTGTGTCTCTTTGGGCCATCGTGTCCCACTACAATTTGTTCTTCAGAATTTTTACACATCAGAATTTTGCACTCTTAACCCGATACTCCCTGTCTAAGGAATAAAAGTAAGCAAATTATAGCTTTGTCAGAAAGATGGCTAGCTAAGGGTGCTGGGCTGTGGCAGTTAGTTCAGGCAAAGTGATGCATTAAAGAGCTGTACTATTTGCTGTACCTAAGCTAAAGGTTTTGAGAATTGGCTGAGTATCTCTGCGTAGTGTTCTACTGTCTACCGTGCTTTATACATAACATGCACGATGTGAATGTGCAGCCTAGCAAACTTACACCGGCTGAAAACTTTCCTGTTGCACTGAAGTGGAGTTTTCACTGAGATTTATTTTGGCCTCTCACTAATTCATGCACCATATTTCCAGTTCAGGAGTTTTAGGGTTTTTTTTCAGGATTATCTGTAGCCATGACTTTTCATCAATTTCCATTTTTGCACTTTAGTCCAGAGAGTCAGTAAGGTATATTTGTTTAATAACAGCTGGAAAATTGGATTCAAAGCCCCAACATGTTTAGAACTTTCTTACCTGTTTTCTGGTTCTTGGATTGTTGATTAATAAAGGAAACCCTCACTTCAACTTCCATTTAAAAACTGTGTGGACACTGTCTTACAGTCTACACAGGTTAGGTGCTTTTTTCCAAACATAAGGCTCCATAAGTAGGTCTCATAACTTTCACAGGAAAACTGGAATAGACTTAATTATTTATTGTAAGACTGTTAGGCTAATGAGTTCATCAGACCTACTTACAGGAGGCTGATCACTCTTTCTTGAAAGCTTTTATTAGGTTTACTTGTTGAAGCATGGGCAATATCCTCTTGACAGGTAGTTACCAGGAGACCTACAACTTTGATGTCCAGATAAGCCTAAGAGAAAGTGGCCTCTACAATGCTTGGGAAACCAAATTCAGTGTATAAATAGCTCGGAGTGGTGCCTTAAGTCTCAACACTCTTCCTTTTTTCCTTTAATACTATCTAACAGAGAGAGGAACATGTTCATAATTCTTACCTCTGGAAACTGGGAATGCTGAATGAGATTCATTCAACTTGCATCCTTTCTATAGCTTTTATTCCTGTTGAAAAGGGGAGGGTTTTATAAGTTTGCTTAGCATTGACATTTATCTCAGTGTTTATGATCTTTAATTCAGCAATGTTAAGAGACCTTTACTATAGTTGAACAAAAATCTACAAGCCAAGCAAATGAACCTAAAACATCCTGCTATTACCTGTTAGCTAAAAATACAAGAGCACCTGAAAGCTCCTAAACGTGTAAGTGCTGAAGTGAAACTGTCACCTTTTATATGTTATTAACCTTCAACTCCCTTTAATAACTTCATCTGAAAGACCAACTGAGGAAGCACTGACTTTAAATAAAGTTCATTATGACCATTTAGTACCAGAGTCCGAAGTCATCCTGCATGCGTCTGGAAAATTAATGTACCTAATGCTTCTATATAATAACTTCTACTTAGAAGGTATATAGATTATGTTTAATCTGAAGTACAAAGCTACATGCCCTAATTTAAATACTAGTTCCAGTGGCGTTACAATAGCTTGCTGTGCAGACATTTAAACTAACAGCTTGGAATTCTATTCATACATTCATTGATCATTTCCTTTGCATTATTGCTTTTTTTTCAAAGTCTGTCAGAAAGCTGTCATTATACAGAAATAGCTAAAATTTCCTTGATTGCTGTCAGAAGAGGGAACGCACAAAAACCTTTACTATACATAACTTCCCACATTTTCTACTTAAGTGTTATGCATAATCTATATACCCGAGTATGCCTTTGAAAGATCTGCGCTTCTGTAAAAAGGAATTCAGATGACAGGGTGGTGCATTCCTTTCTATAAAATGGATTAATAATACCACTGAGCCCGCGTTATATCATTTAAATAAGCACAGCTTTCAAAGAGATTGCATGGCTCCTTATGAAGGCCAATACTACTATGGAGCACAGTACCTTGGGAAAAATTCTTGATAAGTAATTAAAGTTCTTGGTAAGTAATTTAAATTGCTTATTATTTACATGCAGAATGGAAGCTTTCATCCTTTTTATTGTGTCTATGCTAACTATTCAATATGGGCTTTCTGGACTCAAGACTCGTTTCAGGGAGAAGCATTTCATGTAATACTTTATTCTGCTTTGTCTACTTCCAGTTACTTATTTCTTTTCATATAATTTATGTAATTTAATCACTTAAGGTACATTTCTCTCTGAAAAAGAAACCTATTTGGCTAAATATAAATTCTGAAGCCAAATAAACAGTTCTTCAAGGTATTTCTCTAGGACTAGTACAAGATAACTTGCTTTACTGGGTTGTATGGACAGCTGTTGCAACATTTGTGATGATATATGAACTTTTAGAAGTTCGGATATGAAGGTAACCTTTTATGGAAGGATTATTCCACATGAATAAACATTTACATTATATAAGGAAAGGACACACCAAGCTATTCACAAAAGGCTTACAATGTTGAAATTATAAATTTAACATTTCCATGAGAAATGGGGATGCTATATAATGTCAAAGAAGTTGCATTGAAATATGCCAGAAGTCATTAGCTTTTGTTTTGAAAGCGTTCTAAATGTGCTTGCAAATAGTTACCTCTAGTATCTTGAAAAATAGGAACTAGTGTGGTTTTATACACAGGTACAATTCTTAATACAGTTCTTCCTGAATTTCTGTCAATTCCATAAAACTCAAAATGTAATATCATATAGATTTTCTAATCTACCAAGAAAACAGGCGATTCTAAGCTGAATCAAAGTAATCATACTGCAAATGGCAGTCACAGCAGCTTTCATTTTTATGGTAATTGTTTACTTATTAGGCGACCTTTTTTATAGTTAGTGGCAAGCAAAAGCAGTGTATTGTATTTTAAACTGTTTTTCCTTATACTGCTGTCTATATTTCCATTTGTTTGGTGTGCTGTATCTCCATGGAACTGGTATGTCCAGGTGATGTTAAACTCCTTATTACTGTAACAACCAACTGGAGTAACATTTTCTTGTTTGTACAAAGAGTTTATCTCTGGATTTAGCTGTGCACTCTTCTTCGCAATGAAGGAGATACCTTTTCACTTCAGAGATGCATTAAAGATCAGAACTTTTCGGGTTTCTGTATGATTAAAAAGTTTTGGACCCGGTACCTGTATTTTTCAGGATAATAGATCTACCACAAGTTTATGAAAAGTAAACTGCTGTGTAGTGAGGTTAGGGTCGTGTGGAAGGCTGTAGTCATGAAATTATTTTGTCTGCAAGGAGAATAGACATTAGTTGTCTCCATTGGCCATGTATACACGTTCTATATTGTATTAACGCAAGTGTCTCCATTGTTTCAGGACTTCCAGCATGGGCTTGAATGTTGTCTTATACATACATGTAAAATAAAATTTCTAAAACTGCCCTGAAGTTTAAAGACTGAAAATTGTAGTCCCATGGAGAATGTTGTGAAATACATCTGGTAGCTGGCCCATTATGGCAACTTGAAATATGCATGCACAGTCTTCATATCTAACATAGGAATGTGATGGTCAGGGTCAAACTGGAATTAACTGCTTGGAAGTCCTACACTAGAAATTCTAATCTTGCTGAACAAGCTGACTGCCATTCTGTTGTAGGTGTTTTAAAGATAGAGGTGGTTTCCTCTAATGAGCTCTCCTTAGAAAGTCTCTCGCTGATTCTTGACTGAAGCAAATAAAGTTTCAGTCTTTCAATTGACATGAGTAAACTTTGAATTGGGGTATATGTCTGATAAAATATTTGCATATATTTGTCTTCTATTCTGTCATTCTTCCAAATGAAAGTGAAATAACAGATTTGTAGTTTGTGCAGTTAGTGAAGAGTCATGGAGATCATTTAACTAATAAAATCCATTTATCGTTTCATCTTTGAGTTACTAGGAAAAGATACTTTCTATAAGAGCCCTGATAGTTAAAGCTAATGTCTGAAAACACTGAGTCCACAAGACAAGTTAGTTACACATCATTAAGTATAACCATGATGTGAATTTCACCACTCCTTCCACAGGTGTTTTCCATTAGAATATGTCTGCTCCATTCAGACCTATTTTAAGTAAATTCACAAGGAAATGCCTCTTTACATGTTTATCCTGGAAGGGCAGATAGGTGTTTTATTTTATAAAGCAGTCTAGAAGTTTTCTATTCTATTCTTCAAATGAAAAAATATTTTTCAGAACATAGTATTGCAGTTTGGTAATGTATTTCTAGCTGCCATTAGAGACACTTGTAATTAAAACATAATAAAATTTATGAAACAGAAATGACTGTTTCTTAGAAATGCTGGTGAAAGGGGTATTTGCCTGCATAAGTGTTTGTGTAAAAATGTTATGTTCGTTATACACACTTTTATTAATATAAAACTCTACTGTTACACTTTCCTTTTGGTGATCTTGTAAATTGTTATGTATTGATACAATGCTTTAAGGTTGTAATATATCATCTCTTAAATATCATGTAAAGAAGTGTACTGACTTGCTAGCAACTATCTCACGACAATTACCCAACATCAATAATTTCCAGTAATAATTTTTTTTTTGAAAAAACTTTAGCTCTTACAAACAAAACCGACGTCTTTCAAATGCTTTGCTTGGTTTAGTGAAAAGCAGATAAATGGGTTGTTATTAAGAACAGTGAGAGATTATACATTTACATATAGACTACCTGGTCACTTCAGTGTTCGTTTTCTCCCTGAAAAGAATGTTTCAAATTACAAGAAGATTAGAAGAAAGCAGCATTCTCTTTTGCTCTCATTTCTTGGCTTTCAATGTTTAAGGTATCTCAAATGGTTGAAAAAAAATAGATTTGCCTTTTGCCCTCTATAAGTATAACTGAGAGGTAGTGCAAGCATAATTTAAATTCTTCAGCTGTTTAAATGCAATATTTAAAGTGTGATGTTGCTTGCACCATCTTTATAAATGTTATAAGTGTTGCTTTTATGAAGTGATTTTTTTTTTCCAACTTCTTTCCTAATACTCTTCAGACTGAGCAGAAATGTTAGATAATCAGGAAGCTAAACATTTCTTATTATTGTAATTATTTTTTCATGACATGAAATCAATTAAAGGACTACTGTATATGTCATTTAACTGAATTTACATTTTAAGTCATTTTGTAAGCAACTGACAAACCTAAGTGTCTTGGATGAGTTATTTTTGTCTGTTTTACTAGCAGACTGTGGTTACAACAATATGAATGTTTTCTCCCAATAGCATCAGCGACTTCTGGACATTTTGGAAGTGGAGAAGGAAGTGCTATCCGGAAAGATAGAAGAAGCTTTGATGCAGCAGTCGCAAAAACACAAGGTATTGCTTTTATTTACCAAAAAAAAAGGGATCTGATCTGCACCAGGGAATTCATTGGGACTGATCCTGTCACAATTATTGACTGGAAGAGGAAGTTTTCTCAAGCACTTTGACTGTTTGAAATGATTTTTAGCCTCTCCTCTATTGTATATTGCAGTTTAATTTTTCTTAATGTTTACAGGAAGTGCTTGACAAGTGTTTGGATGAAGAAAGACAAAGAAGTAAGGAGGCTGTAGCAGCTGCTGCAAAGGTATCTCTTGTTAAGTAGTAGACATGCAACGTGGGTTCCACGTGTGTCATTACAAATGCCAAGTTTGGCAACTCATTCTTATTTCATAATTAAATTTGTCAAACTCTGTTATCATCTATGTTTAAAAGAAGCTAGTTCTGTAAATATGAACATATCTGCTATATCCTATGCCTTAATACAGATAATCTATGTAACTTACTTCTGTCTAAGATAGACTCTGAATTAGTTTATAACAAGAAGTCATAATATTGCAGTTCTGTTATTGGTGTTACCTAAGTATCTGATTTCATGGGCTTTCAGTGAACAACATCAATACATCTTGATATGAAGCGCTAGGTAGCAGGGTCAACCGATCATATTAATAAGACAATTAGCATTGTGTCTTCTTAACTTTTGTTAAATATGGTCATTTTCAATGATGACAGAACTATTTTATAAATCATACAAAAATTTGGACATTTTAACAGGTTTTCAATTATTTTATTTAAATTGATGTTTGATTAAAAGTGAGTATTCACTTTTTAAAATATTATTTCTTCTGTCTGTTTCATTATGAAGTGCGTTGGGGTTAGGACAGTTATTTTGTAAATGTTAAGCTATCTTTCATTTCTAATACTGCTGTAGAATCCAGTACAAAAGTTCAGTTGCATGTAATGATCTGGGAAATTAGTGATGGATGTTACCTAGCACAGTTGGTTAGGCTATATTAATCATTTCCAGTACATTGTCATATGTAGTATATGCACACTAGCTGAGCACCTCTCTGAGTAACATTCAGTAACACAAGTAACATCTGTTACATGGTTGATAATCTAGGGGAAAATGTGTGTATAATAAAATAACTTAATGGACATTTTTTAACTTACATTTTTATTATATTTTATAAATGTCTAAATAAAAAATCAAGTCCCAGTGAGTTGCAAGAAACATCTTTATAAGTGTAGGTATTTGAGGAACCCAGTGGTTTTTGCCATTTAAAACTTCACTTGACCAGTTCCATAATGACCACCAAAGGGCATTAGAATAACCTTTAAGCATATTAAAATTAGGCGGGGGGTGTGTCAGCCTGTATTTGTTTATTTTAAACTTCAGCCTGCCATTAGTTATTTGTAGTTGTTACGCAATGATTGTCTTGCTGATAAATATACTTGAGTGACTCAGCAGGTGTAGAGCTGTCCCTGTTGAATATGAACACTGGAAAAAAACAAAAAAACCCCAAACAAACAAAAATTAAACCGTACTTCTTGTAGAATGCCTAGCTAAGGAGCTTTCAGAGGGAAGGTCCATTTGTTTTCAGTATGTGGCTACTTTGCCACAGAAGATGCTTAGACTGTTTTTGGACTTTAGATACCTGTAGATAAGAGCAGGAGTATCTCATGTATGGGAATATCAAGCCGTGTAGGGAGGCCCATGACATACCTACTCTTACGTGGTTCCTGCTGCATGTTTTTTGTGTTGGCTTTAAGCAAACTTGTGTTAAGTAGGTAGGAATTTAAGGTCCTTGCTTGTAACTTTCTTTTTCTGTAACTACAAAGTCATTGTCCAGTGGTAATACCTGCTTGGTAGTACCTTAAGATAAGTTTAAGCTCATAGTTCAGAAGTGAAAATATTCATGTCCCGTATCTTGTCAGCTCATAGATCTCATTAGAAGTAATATATATGAGTTAGGCACCCATGTTGGTCATTTATCTGTGTTTGATTTGTTTCAAAGGCTGAAAAAGAAGTAGTGCAGGAGACTGTTCTGAAAGCGGTAGAGGAGGAGAGGAGAAATATGGAGAAGATTCATGCAGAAGAAAGAAAAATGTGGGAGGCAGAACGCGACAGACATAAAGAGAAGATTGCCCAGGCTGTTTGGGAAGCCATGCAAGAACAAAGAAAGCATAATCAAGTTAGTATATTTTGCCCTTCTATGGACCTGCTTTGTGTATTCTATTTTTAGTTTTGAATGTCTTCCTAATGTTGTGCTAGATTTTCCTGTGACATCTATCATTCATCACTGCACCTAGTTGATATTTGTAATGCACAGCGATCTTGTTAGTTTATCATCATGTAGACTATGTGTGTGGAGAGAAATTGGCACAACAGAACAAAATTCCTGCAACCTTTTCGGGTACATATATAGAAATGAAATGAATCATGCCCTGTAAGTGCCTGGTTTTGTCCACTGACTTCAAAAGAAGTCCAAGATGACTAGCTCACATAGTGGCATTTATGTTGTAGACAATTTAGGTGACTTTTTTTATACCTATGGAAGAGAAAAGCTGTTACATTCGTTCCTTATTCTGCTGGAATTCCATTATCTCTCTTAGTAAAAAGATACTTTTTCCAAGACAAAAAACAGAATAGGTACAAAATAAAGATAGGTTTATAAAAATTGGAAACCTAAACCAGTAATGAACCGGAAATGTTTCTAGAGTTACTTTTTAGAGAGGTGCTTCTATAAGAATAATGTGTCACTTAACACAAATTGAGAGGGACACTCCCAACATTACTTTTAACAATTGTAGAAATTACACATTAAATATGTTATAATGGCAATTAAATTACTCTTCCAAAAGCTGCATTTTGTAGTCTCTGATGCTGGAAATATCTGGGGGAACAGCCTGTAAATTCACTGATTTCTTGGTGGCATACTTGAATGTTACAGTCTGCAGAATTTTAAAAAGATAGCTTTCATTCAGGCGTTGGAATTTGATATTACTATATTTTTTAATGTCCTGAATAACAATAACAACAACAAAAAAGACCTTTGGAATTCAAAGTAAAATAGAAGTGAAATAGCATATCACAGAAGTTTAAAAATCAACTCTTTGGAAACAGACCCATTTCCCTTTCCAGCATTAAACAGAACTATTAACCTCATAAATAATCAACTAAAGAAAATATTGGGTTTTGATGCTAAACCATTATTATGCTGTGTTGCTTACATTTTTAGTGTAAATAGAATGATTTTACTTTGTGTATAACTTGTTTACTGCTTTTGAATGTAAAGCTATCAAGTGGTAAGATACTAATTTTCAAGACTGTAATTTTACTATACCGATAAGCCTTCAGGCTCTCAAACTCTTCTTTACAACAAAAAGATAAGCAGCTGACTTCAAAGCTAAATGCAAGCTGAGAAACTTGCTTGGGGTTTAGTTAGATACAAATCATTTTGACTACCCAGAATGAGAACTGGTCCCAGTGGTGTAGAGAATCTGTTAACAGAAGGGAGAGCAATAAAGTAGTTGTTTACTACAGTAAAGAAAAAGACAGCAATTTTATAGCTTGTGGAACATGAAGAGATAATAGGAGGACTATGGTAATGAAGTTTGAGGAGAGTTTTGATGAATCCTGAAGGTTTTTGGTGAAGGAGTCCCGTAGCTGGGTGCACGAGGTTGGCCAAGGTTCTCTATTTGTGGATTTGGGGAGCATGTGAAATGTCCCAGGGGTGGGAGAATGGTGGATTAAGTTGACGTAGCGACTCAGGGTAGGTTTACCTTCCCTGGGGAGTGTAATGCCAGAGTTTCTTGTTGTTGATACTGCCTTTGAAGTTGTCACAAGACGGGATGATATTAGAAGAAGTTTAATATTGATGGATGTGTTTAAAGTATACTGAGATGTCAGTGGTTTTCTGAGGAAGAAATTTGGGCCTTTCAAAAGGACAGGTTTTTCGGCTCAAGCTGCTAGTTGATCAAGTAGTTGATAGTGTTGGAGTATCTAGTGGTGTACTTGGGATGGTGAGTAGCACTGAGGTATTGGAGAGTGTTGTGATTAATTCTCCTGTAAATATCTTGCTCTTGATGTAGTCATGTGGCATTAGTTAATTCCATCTTTTTTTAATGCTGAATAGCTCTGACAACTTTCAGTAGTAACAGTTATATGATGATTTCTCCTTTGAGTTAGGTTCATTTTTCCAAATACCAAATCCATTTTCAATTAAGGAATATGCAGCTTTTTCCTGAGATTGCCAAAATTTTCTCACATAAATGTATGGCATATTTGAAGTTACACTCTTCATTCTCTGATTAACAAGTACAAATTCTTTTGGGGGAATGGGCTTTCATGTAGAAATTTGCTTCTTGAAGAAATTTTCACTTGTTACCTCTGCCAAGAGCTTGCCTGACTCCTTTAGGCCATTGGTGTTATAAACATACAACAACTGCTAAAATTCTCTGTCTGACAACAAAAGAAGTACTGCAGAGCTAATGTGCCAACTGATAGCTTATATACGGTGTCAGATGTGACTTTGGTTTAGCAATGACAAACACTTGAGACTGCTGGCAGTTTGTGTGTGGACGTTAATTTTTCTGAGTAAAGCCTTCAGCTCAGAATTGTTTCTTATTTATATTTTTTTTTACTGTAAGGTTTCTCTTTCAAGACCTATAGCTGCACTATTGACTTTCTTGCAGTTATTGTTTAGACAACATAATCTGTCAAGTCAGCTCTATAATGGCCAAAAGTAAAACATACAGTCTAACATTTGAGACAATGAAATGTAAAATTGTGGCCGCGTAACGTTTGCCTCATTTAATTCTTTATGCTTTGCGGTATAACTCTGATTCCTGCTTCAAAATTGTCACCTGATACTATTCTTATGTTTAGTACCAAGTAATGAAACAACTGAGTGTAGCTGAATGTCAGTGAACATGCAAAATAATCTTTTGGTATCAGACCTATAAAAAGATATGTCTGACTGATTTAAGAGCAGTACTGTTATTTCAAGAAGGAGATCTTTCTGACTAACACGTGATTTTGGAACATAATACTAGGAAAGAGAAGCCTGACTTGTTTTGAACAAACCTTCTCTTCTCTTAGTTTATCTTCGTCGTCACCAGAGGAGATAATCTGTGTGTGAGAAAGAAAAGATATCTTTATATTTACCTCTTTGCCTTTTTTCTTTTTTAGTCTTGTATCACATTAGTAACTGTCATAGAAACCTAGATTAAAATTAATTTTATTCTGCTGTAAATTAAAGAGACTTGCTTTACTGATTTGAACTAAAACAAATAAATTAAGCATAGTATTAAAGAGAAGGAATTTCCCTTCACTAATACTGTAAGTCTGCAAAATTGAAAGATATTTCAGGATAATTATTACAGTATTAATGAAGGTCAGCATAGTCTTCTGCAAATAGATGAGGCAGAATGGCTTCCAGTCATGGCACCCATAAGTAACTCTAGGAATTGTTAATGAAAAAATTTGAAGACATTCAGAATTTTATTATTTTCTTTGAGACACAAATGCACTTGATCATCTGTGTTTTGAATATATTTTGGTCTGTGTCAGAGTTGAATCAGAACAAAACAGAAGAAGTTGAGACCCCAAATTTGACAGCTGAACAGGACCTCAAGAGAATTGTGAATCTGGTAGTAGAAGCTAGGGTACAGTGTCAGTAGACACTGAGAATCAAAACCAAGAACATACAACTCTGGCCTTAAGCAACAGAATTTCTGCCAAATGGCTGCAAATTAAGAACAGAGAAGATGCACATCCATGTAAAACACTGAAAAGTAAAACTAGACGAACAGTTAGGGAAAAGGACACTGTCATATGCATGGGGCAAGAGTTGATAAACTAGATGGGAAAGGCATACTTTAAAAACTGCAGCACCATTGTGTATCTGTAAAATATTTAAATTATGAAAATGAGGGAAAATAAATTTCTGTGTCATAATGGTATGAATTTGTTGGCTTCTCCTTTGCCTTCTAGACAAGAAAATATGTTTAGGAGTTTTGATTCTTTGTTTTAAGGGAGGAATTTACTATCCACTGATGTTCTTTATAAAATAAAGGATGTTATTTTTTCAACAGTTCTTAAACACATGCACTAAAAAAACCTTGTGGAATTTGGTTATGTATGAGAAAGCAATTGGAAATAACTTAAAGTATGCTAGTTAACACTTCTTCAGTCAGGCAATTTTAGGGTAAGAACAATAAAGCTTTGAAGATCACAGTTCTGCTGAATCAGGTGGTGAGATTTTCCTTCATCTTCTAAATAATTTGTGTAAAAGAAAAAATGAATGTTTACTGTGCAGGGATGATATAGGTATTTTTTTAGACTTTTGTTTTAGACTTTTAGACTTCCTGGCAGAGTGGCCAGGAGGGAGAACCAGAGTGGTTGCAGATCTGGAAGCTTTATGCAGATTGCTTCTGCTTGTTAGATATTCATGCTTGACAAAACTTTGTCCTGAAAAATTGTTTATCCTCAGTCAGATAGATGTCGAGTCTGCAGATAAAAGATGCTCCTTCCATATAAGATTTATTTTAATTTAACATTGTCAGAGAAAAATCTGGGGACTTGGGGACAATTTAATAAATAATTCATGATTAATATCAAGTATTTTGTTACCAAATATGAAACAGCAGAGTAAAGATAAACTTACAGTGAAAGTAGGAACTAAGACATACTGAGTTAACGTTTCGGCATGATGGAGCAACTTTGACATACCCCCCTTTTTTAAGAAATTAAAGGATTAAAGTAACATGAATATTGCATTTGTTTTCATGAAAGCTTTGACTGTTCCAGTGACTTGGGGTCTTTACTTAGAGACAAGGGATTTTTAATTAAATTGAAGATTTTGTTCTTTGAAGCCTTATAACTCTGAAGGGATAAATGAGATATATTACGTCACCAAGGAAATGGTAAAAGTTTTTCTAGAGCACTGTCTCAAGAGGCTGTAAGATATTAGATGTCCAAAAAACTTTCCTTTTGGTTAAGACTGGCAGCATCTTCAGGTTTTATGTGTCATCCAGGTGCTTAGTGCTTTTATAAAAGTGATTTTTTTTTTTTTTTCCCCCCCTCCTCTATTCAGAAGAGGTTTCTTAGTTTTGGGGAGGGTGGGCTTGCATTTTAAATTGGGGAGAATAAGCTGTCCTTCTTGAAAGAAACTAGAGAAACTAGTAGCCTTTTGATTAAAGGTAACGTCCATTTGCACAGTAACCTCATGATCCCCTTACAACACATTGAAAAGTCATTATAGATGAGGAACTCATATATTCAGCAGGCTAGATGTAGCCTGGCATGTCTCCAGGATTTTCTTCTCTATTTTTGATACATCGTATGGCATTTTTTACAGTGGCATCTTCCCTGCAAGGAGAGTTCAATATGTCTGGTAATTGTTGGTGTTGAGAGGAATGCTTGGTAAAATTCTTCCACTAGAATTTTTTTCCTAGAACACTTATTTGAATAAAAAAGTGCTTACCCTCCAGATAAGGAGAAACTATAATGGGTAATGTGGCTGAAGTGGTAGCTTTTTCCCCAGAATTCAAAATTGCAGTGAAGCTCTTGGGGTATAACTGTAAACTTCAGTGAAAAAATAACGGACAGTGCTCTCCACTGTCATCTTCTTTCTGCCTATTTTTACTCTTTGAAATAACTAAAATCCAAGAGTTCTTTGGGAATATAGGATGATGAGATCCATACAATTTTTGATAAAACAGAAGGATGATGTATTGTATTTATAATTAGTGGGCAATGCAGAGTAGCTATAGCAGTAGCTGCTGTAGCTATAATGCTATCGTGCACAGAGCTCTCTGCATGGTAGTTGTTATCATTTTACAAAGGTAAATACTCAATTACATAAATGAGGTGAAATCTGGGGGGTCAGGGGGAGAGAGGTAGCAGAAGACACTAAAGAGAATTTATGCACCGCAATTTTTGTTTTAAAGAAAATTCATTGAAAGTAAAATGAAAGCTGGCAGCTGCAGGGTGAGCCCTGGAAATTCAGGTCCATGTCATAGCTTGAAATTAATAACTCTCCTAAAGCACTCAAAGCAAAGAATCACCTTTGTCATTTCCTGAAGGCTTAAATTTAAAATGTTGTGTATAATCTACTGTAATTTACCCTAATTCTCAAGGGAAAAAGAGCCTGAGTTCATCATTGCCATAATCCACACTGTAGATACATTAGACTCAAGTGTTCTGAAGGCTGCAAATAATTAGTAAAAAAAAAAGCCTTTAATTTATTAAAAGAACTAACATAAATTCTGCTTCCTGTTGGACATGAGCAAAAGCACTAAGGCAAAATGATCTTACCAATGGGAAAGTATTTCAGGAAAACTGAGGCTGCAGTGTTTCATTCAGCCAAGCCGCAACTGAGAGATACTGAGATATACAAAGAAAAAATATTTTTGCAAGAAAAGTTAACTAAAAGGCTTATGGAAAATAGTGTGAACTTCCCAATAGTCTTTGCTGAGTAAATCTCTAAGCATTCAATACAGTTGAATATGCTCACACTCCTGAGGGTTCATGTGGTGGTATCTTTGTAGAACAATACATTTGTCATTCATGATCTTGGAATGTATTAATATAATTTTACTGGCAAACATCTAAATAGTTGGGAAAAAAATTGATTCTTGTGTACTGTATGGGCTTTAAAGTATGTTTAATGTTTTTCCATGAATTTGTGAATACCAGTATATGCCATTGCTTAGAAGATAAAAGCAAAATGTCTAGAACACATGGTGTTTAATCCTAAAAATTGATTTGCTACTTAATTGCTACATTATTAAAACTTTTTTGGCATTCATGCTCATCTGCTTGAGGGAGTGCTTCTGTTGATAGTTTTGGCAAGCTTGAATCAATTTTGTATTGAATGTCTTAAGGATTTCCACACCCAGTCATATGTAAGTGAACAAAAGATAAGTAAGTGAAAACATGAAGGTGTTGGCTGTATACTTAAAGAACTGGCTTTTGTTTCTTTTCTACTATTGCTTAACTTAACTGTTAATTTTTTGTTGAAACTTACTATTTGTCTAAATATTTTTCCTCACTGCCCTGTACTTGAGAAGGTTGGAAGAACTACTAAATAAAAAAGTTTGTCTAAAAAGTTATTTTGCACTCTAGCTTTCAGTCAGATTTATTAGCTGTAGAACGGCCCTTTCTTAGCCCTATAATCTGTAATAACCACTTTTTTTTTTTTCTCGTGTGTCAAATCAGTAGGTGTATAATGAATATTTTGGATGATAGTATGAGGAAAAAAGAAAATATATGGGGATTATGTATTTGTCTTACCTTTTCATTGTCCATTAAGACTACTTTTGCAAATAGATTCCCTGACGTATCTTTAAGTGTCAAATCTATGGTATTTTCTTTATTGGCACCACAGTTTCCTTACCTTAAAAAAAAAAAAAAAAAAAAAGAGAGAGAACATTGAGTGCAAGTGCATGATGCCCCTTTCCTGATTTTGAAATCTGTGAATGAATTTCGTATTGAGAATCTACTTATCTGTCTGTACTTTCTTCGTTTATTGTACACGTAGTTTTACAGGGTTGTCCTTGCAGAACCTTTCTCCTTTGATCTCTTGTAATCTCTTTCTATCCTGTCTGTTCATTTCTTTCATACATACACTTTCTCCTGAACTGCTTATGTGTAAACATGCATTCAACTGCTATTCCCATGAGGATGGTGCAAAAATCTGTTTCTTCTTCTACCACTTTACGTGATGTGTATTATGATATTCCCTACAACTTTATTATGGAATCATCATAGTGTTTGTAAGATAGAGCTCTTTTCCAGTGATCTATGCCTCCTGTAACTTGCAGAACTTGCATCTCAGTTCTGTGTGATGCAGCAGGCAATCTGGTAATTTTGGCAAGGCAGAAGATAGGCTAGTTTGGGAACCCCTGTGTTGTGGAAAGACAAGATACCACTGGGCAGCTGCTCGGCAGTAGTTTTCTGTGGTATTCCATGATATTATGCATCTTTAGCAGGATCAGGAGCTATTGCCTCCCTAGGTTTAGATAGTTGCTTTATGCTTTCTGTGCAAGAATGCCACTTGGCTCATATCGAATTTGGAAGCCTAAACTCACTTTTTCCTCAATGCCCACTTTCAGTGCTATTTCTGTCTACATTAAAAACACTGATAAATCTCTTTGATACCACTTTATGAATGCATCGCTGTCACTTGAAGTTCAATAGGTCTCTTAGTCTTTCCTTTCTTCTTTCCCACTCTCCAAATACTTTCTGGTACCTTCAACACCAACCATGTTGCTTGTTACTCTGGACTGTATCATGGGGGTTTTTTTCAGATCTGATTGTAAATATAATTGTTTACATGTTGGTGGCCATTTAGGCATCATATCTGTAAGACTTGATATATCATATCTAACAACATAAGTACAATCTTCATCCAAGCTCCCACTTTTCCTGTATTAATGCATCTTTTTTTCCTGTCCTAATAATTACAGTTTGTCCTTTCAGAATGCTGCCATAATGATCACTTTCCAGCCCTTTGCTTCGGCTTTCCATCACTCTTTCTTTGTTAAATAGACTATAAACTGCTTTTTGTCTCTGCTTCAGAGTTTGCTTTTGTCTCTTTCTCATCATTATTGACTCCGTTTATAGTATTTGTTATTAGGAGATCAACTTTTACCTATAAAACATTACATGATATTGGCATTGCTTTCCCTTTTTTTTATGATGCTTTTGTACTTGGGAGGATTTCCATGTGACATATATTAATTTCATTTCCTTAAATACATCCTCAAAACTCTTCTTATCTAAGATGTACAGAGTACTGAGTGCATTGCAAGTGAAGAGAATACAAAATAACATTAGTTTATCAGTCCTTCTTTGTCCATTTGTTATTCGCTTCATCTTATACATAGGTTACAGAATCCTATGGGGGAGGCAGAGTTTGAAATACTCCATTTATTCTGTGTTTCTGAAGTACCCAGCAAAATACCCAGCAATATCATATTTGGTATTGCAATTCCAAGAATAACTTTGTTAGATTTTGTAGGATTTTGATTGGGTGGAAGAGTGTTAAACTTGGGAAGAAAAAAAGATATTTTTTCAGCAACAGTCCTGGACTATCATAACATTGCCATTCATGTTCAATATCTTGTGGATTCATACAGGAAGTCATTGTGTTTTTTTCTCACTATCGTGATTCCTACCCAAATAGACTATTGATAATATAGTCTCACGTAATGTGCTAGAGAAGAACTTGCTCTTCAGAGGACCTCTTCTCCAATTTCTATTGCCTTTACTATATTCTTCAACTTTCAGTGGGAGTGTTTGCTTACATTTCTCTCAAGAGGATATCCAACCATTACGTTCAGTTTCACTTTCTTCTTGTTTTTCCACCTTCTTGCAGAAACATTAGTGTGTCCAGTGTTTACGGACACCACGGTGATTCCATAAGGACACAGAAAAACATTTCTCCTTAAAAGAAAATGTTGTGTAATCTGGAGTGTGTGAGGAAGCACACAACTTAGTAGCACTGAGCGGAAAGAGATCCCTGCCATTAGATCAGTTTATTTTTGATATGCTTGCAAAGTCTGGAAAAGGAGTAGTCCACTGCATGCAGACTTCAACCATGTCTGACTTCAGAAGTAGTTTGTAGTAGTTTATAACCACAGGCATTATAATTTGAAGGTTACTATTTTCTGAAAAACCACTAACATTGCAGTCTGTGGTTGCATTTCCTAGATAAAACTTAGTACTGCCACCTGATCCTTGTGTGGAAACAAAAGAATTTTCCTATAAAATTGCAAACCATCATATGTTTTTTTGGTTTTGTTGTTTTGTTGGGGTTTTTTTTAAATACTTACTGGAGTTCTCTGGTATATACAGTACACTGGTTTTCCTTTCTGTCTTCCTGCATATATATATTTTGTGATTATGTGGTTTTAATTCTTAATACATGGTTGAATATGATTTGTCCGTTGACTACTTGAATAACTTTATTTTGTTTTTTATTAGGTATTCTAATCTTCTAACTGGTGTCAAGCACATTATATATAAAGTCCTGTAAAGAAGCTAACTTTGTGACTATAATGTAGTACTCCAGCCTCTGATCAGATATTTTTTAAAAACAAAAAAAACCGCAGGACAGGGGAGAGTTGCACCTCAAGTGCGATTTGTGGAGTGCTCTTCCTCAGCATCTTATGGGAAACTGGGCTTTCCCATTATCTTGAATCTATTAAAATAACACAAAGAGCCTCAAATAATGCTGTACCCTTTTTAGCTGAAGATGAAGTAAGGCCCAACTTTTACCTTTGCAACCAAAATCTAAATTAGGATAAAATCTAAAGGTAGGTATAGCATAACAGGAAAGAGCAAAGGAAGAGATGAACAAGAAGTAAGCACATACGCTGACAGGATGTACATGCAATTACAACTGCTGTTAAACAGCAGTGATAGGTAATATCAGAATTTAGATAATCTGCATATCAGTTGGTAATTTACTGTAATGACTGACAGAAGTAGGGCAAAGACAGACAATGACTTTGAGAACTTAGAGGAGAGCACTTCGTGAAAGGTCATACAGAAGGAGTGAAGATTCTTTTCACAGAAGGAACAACTAATGTCACTAATTAATTCAAAGCACAGGGCAAAAATAGATGACTGAGTTGGCTAGGGGACTGGGCATTGTGTGATGTTTACTCTTTGAAACCTTCTGAAAACTGGATGGAAAGGATAAAAGAGTTTCCTTCCCAGTTCATTGATACCACAGCAAAGCTGTCTTTTGCTAGTCTTTAGTGGTCTGCCATTGTTACACAGAGGTTACGTTTGCCCATTGCGAGCTGCAAGTAAAGGGTAGTGCAAATTAAATCAGCGAGTTCAGTGTTGTTGTTAGTGGTTGTAGTGTCCCCTTTTGAGACATAAGCCTGGGAAGAAAGCTGTGCGTTTTCTCGTACTGTTTTGTTTCTCCTGAATTAGTGAGCAGGATAATGTTTAAACTCAGTTGAGAAACAGACAATCAAATCACAGAGTAACAGAACCATATGATTCATCCTAGAGCATGGTTGGTGAGGTTTAATTGCCAAAAAATGAAAGTGTTCTGGAGTGTTACCAGGAGTCTGGTAAATACATATGGGATGAAGCCCACTAAAGTACGAGTCTTTGTCTACAGTCATATGAGATTGTGCAGTCTGATGGTTACATGATCTGTCTGTTGAATTACCATTGTCATGGCAGACTCTGACTCTTGAGATGATTTTCAGATTATAAGTATAGTTAATATGTATCTGAAATAGTGAGATTTCAGTTTTGGTTTCATTATGTACTCTATTTCAGTTTTGCATTATGAAGTAATAAATGTTTGTATATTTGGAAGATATATCAGTACTTTCGGTTAACTAGAATTTGGTAGGTGAAGCATAGAATCATTAGGCTGGAAAAGACCCTTAAGATCGTTGAGTCCAACCATTAACCCAACACTACCAAGTCCACCACTAAACCATGTCCCTAAGCACCACATCTGCATGGCTTTTAAATACCACTTCCTTGCGCAGCCTCTTCCAGTGCTTGCCAAACCTTTTGGTAAAGAAATTTTTGCTAATATCCGATCTAAACCACCCCTGGCACAACTGGAGGCCATTTCCTCTTGTCCTATCACTTGTTACATGGGAAAAGAGACTGACCCCCACCTCGCTACACCCCCCTTCAGGTAGTTGTAGAGAGTGATGAGGTCTCCCCTCAGCCTCCTCTTCTCCAGACTAACCAGCCCC
>JAVJGG010000024.1:5128574-5146041 GCA_035590195.1 Aviceda cuculoides
AGATCAGTCCCCTGCCCAGCTTGGTGTCATCTGCAAACTTACTGAGGGGGCACTCGATCCCCTTGTCCAGATCGTTGATAAAGTTATTAAACAGAACTGGCCCCAGTCCTGAGCCCTGGAGAACACCACTTGTGACTGGCCTCCAACTGGATTTAACTCCACTCGCCACAACCCTTTGGGCCTGGCCATCCAGCCAGGTTTTACCCAGCAAAGCGTACGCCCATCCAAGCCATGAGCAGCCAGTTTCTCCAGGAGAATGCTGTGGGAAACGCTGTCAAAGGCTTTACTGAAGTAAAGCTCTGTTTACTAAACTTAGTATGTGGTATGGCAATTGTTCTCACTCAAATTTTGAGTCATCCACTGTGTAATTAGAAAATCTATATGAGACAATAGAAAGCACAGGGATTAAAGAAATGGGAATAGCTGTTCAGGATAGTAGCTATTCCTGGTATGTTTTGGAATAAGTATTTGCTTTTTGAATTATTGGGGTTTCGGAATATCCACTGATTCAGGATTATTCAAATTTTTCTGAACTGCTGGATGCTGGGAATATACAGAAAAACTAACATTTCTGCTGTAGAGTGAGGCATTGAAAAACAATGAGGGACTCAGCTGGATTCTTAAATCTTCCATTTTTTGGAATTTCTAGGGAAGCTAAGAGGACCCTTGGATCTCATTATAAAACTCTTACATTGTAAGTATTGTGAATGTGACAAAGGAAAAAAAAAAGAAAGTAAAAAGTTATGGCAACTTCTTTATCTAATAGTATAGAAGTAATCAGTAATGTTTTGTTCCTTGTGGTAAAAAAACAAGGGTATACAATGTTAGAAAATATTTTTTTATCACCTTGTTGCTCTTGAAATAAGTATTGGTAACAGAGAGTAAAAACTAGCATAGTTATGGTATGCTTTGCATATTGCCTAAGCAGGCTGTTATACAACTTTGTTTTCACTGTTATCCGTAACTGTATATTCTTTAGAGAATTAATACTGGTCCTCATTTTGGGAACTTGCTGTTGTAAATGGAAAATAATTCTTTCCAATTTTATTTTTTCTGTTTTAATCCTGGTGTAATAAAATAGTTTTCCATAAAAGTATTGCTGGTGGTTTCTGTTTTCTCGCGGTTTATTTTAATAGACTTGTAGAATTTAATTGTATTGTTATTTGGACTTTTGCTTGTACACCGTTTCAAGTAGCATGATACCAAGGAAAGTTAACATACTTTAATAGATTGTAAGTATTTTATTGATGTAAAATTTTCTACTTACTAAGATATAGCACCTTATCAGTTCTGTTATTTGCTTTTAAGAGTTTAATATGGTAAATGATGGGATTTTTTTCTAATAAAAGACAGTACTTTGGGACCTTTGGACAAATTAAGCCGGCTTGAGAGTATAGTTATGAGAACAGCATATTTCTATAATACGTAACTTTCTGCTACTTTTTCTGTTAGTCTTGCCAGAGTTCTGTAGTGAAAGAGACCTTTGTCTCAGGATTTTTCTTCGGTAAACTGAATTAAAGTAGAAAAAATGATAATCACTTTTCACAACTATGGTTTTTCATATTTGCTGTGTTCCAGAACAGTGGGGACTACATTGTTGTGCATTTCAAATTTGGGATTTTAGACTTTTTCTGGTATAAAGATAGCAGAAGTATAGTTTTGCAGAAACTGTTCAGTTTTGGCTGAAAAGAAGTAAATAGCTAAAGGTAAGAAATAACATTTCCTTTTTCAGTTGAAACACTTGCACTGAAGAGTCTTTAAAAAAATGGAGTTTGGTCCAATTCAATGGTGGTATTCTTCATTTTGTACACTAATAGCATACAGTTAAATGCCACTCTTACATGTACAGATGGATTATGTAATTTCATAAATATCTTCTACTTCCAAAACCTTAGAATTCCACCTGTTCTTCAGAGTGAATCCATTCAGTACCGTTGAGTTCCTGCAAAAATACTTTTTGCAAAGATGACAGACTAGTAAAGCACCAAGAATGCATAAGTTAGCGTTCTGAGATTCTGTATTTAAAGCAGGTTGACAGATGTTTCTTAAACCAGTAAAGACAGCAATAAAACGGTTGTCAATCTCTCTCACAAACATTTGTAAAGTTATGTGTTTCTCCTTATGTCGGTCATTATTCCCATATAAATAAGCATGGTGCTTTAACTGAATACTTTCAATACTTTAAGAACTGCAGCAAAGTAATTGTTTTCTTCTAAACCTGACAGTGTATGTACAAGGTAGACTCAGTCATTTTGACAAGAGCCTGAAAGCCTGTGAATAATTAAATAAAAAAAAATAAGTTAAGCTATTCTTGATTTTTATCTTTTTTCTTACTGAAGTGGTGAAAAATGTTTTTTTAGTTTTACTTTCTGTGTAGAAACTGTGTTGCTTAGTAGGCATTATTCTGATTTAATATTTAGTTAATAATGGATGATGGATCACATCTGATAGTATAGCATATACGAAAAGAAGAGTTTGAACTTTGTTTAGACCTTTGGTCCTTGGCCAGTAGAGATTGGGGCAGGAGGGGAGGGAGGGGGAGGAAAAACCATCGACCAACCTTCCCACAAATCCCAGTTGTAAATATGTATCACAAAATGTCTGTATGACGCTGCAGTCAAGCAAACCTATAGAACAATCTTTTCAGCACCTGCTAGTAATGCAGTGTTATGTCTAATTGGTGAACAGCAATAAGGAGGATGGTCAATGTATATTTACTTTTCGTTTTCAAAAAATTTTGATTTAAAAAAAATCGTAGATGTGAATAAATACACTAGAAGTCTTGGAGTGTTCCTTTTTGAACCATAGTTTTTTCTTCTTCTTTTTTTTTTTTTTTTTCATTTTCACTTTTCCATGTCTGCATTGCTTTGAGTTTTGTAAAAGTCTGCACTTGGAGGGCAATTGAGATTTGTCTTTCCCACGTGCTGCCCTCCGAACCCTCCCTCAGAGCAGCTGCAGCGCGGCCGGTCTGGTTTGCTTACTCATTGGTTTTGTTACGCGCTGGATCCTGAGTTCAGCTGTCGCTGTGGTGCGGTAACAGGGGAGGTGAATTTTGGCCCATAGGAAAAAATAAAGTAACAACATTATTTGCAATTTCTCTGAGTACTGCAACAGTTATCGGGGGGTTTTCGCCAATTTTTATGCATGTATTTTTGAAGGAGTGTGGAGCTTCTTGCCAAAAATACTAAACCGAAACAAACCCCCTCCAAAAAAACCCCAAACCTTTTTTCCCGAAGTAATAATTCTGAATAGCTTACTGTTTATGCTAAATGTGAACGCACTAAGTAAGCTTGGTGATCCTGTTGATAGAAGTGTGTGTCCCAAATCCCTGCTTCGTTCTGCAGGTGCACTAGTGTTTCTGATTTCTGAGACGCTCCGTCTCCCCCTCGGTCTCCCCTCCAAATCATGTAACATTGTGTGATTATTTTTTTTTACTGGATGTTTTGTAGTTTTCTGAAAATGTTACATTTTGTTATGGTTCATTTTCAGGAATCTTATGTTTGTTGCTTTATTTTCCTGAATTGCAGAAACAAAACACTTGGCTAAATGATGTTAGCGCTTATTTCATGAGTGCCTTTGGGATGCTGGGACTTAAGTTTTAGGACAGTGACTTTGGTCGAGGAAGTTGTTTCTTGAGCTGGTAACTTACGGATAAGTTATACTGGAGGCGACAGGGGTGTTTTCAGAAGTGGTTGCTGGCTTTCTCTACTGTGATGTGTTTCTAGTGCTGAATCAGATTTGGTGTAAGGTAATGCTAATTTGGGGTGGGAGTGGTATCCGTTGTTGCTTTTTAGTGTAGCGTACAGAATGTCCCTGACAATTCCCAAGGTTTGGAAACAGATTTATTGTCATTAGGACTCAGCTTACTGCGATGTTAGAACAGCGCTTACGTAAGTTCTGAACAGCCATCCGACATGGAGAAAAGGAGGCTGAGGGCCGACCTCATGGATCCCTGCAGCTTCCCGAGGAGGGGACGTGGAGAGGGAGGTGCTGAGCTCTTCTCCCTGGGATCCAGTGGGAGGACGGGTGGGAATGGTTCAAAGCTGCGCCAGGGGAGGTTTACACTGGACATGAGGAAGAATTTCTTTACCGAGAGGGTGGTCAGACTGGAACGGGCTTCCTGGAGAGGTGGTCGATGCCCCAAGCCTGTCAGTGTTTGAGGCGTTTGGACAATGTCCTTAACGACGCGCTTTAACTTTGGGTCAGCCCTGCAGTGACCAGGCAGTTGGACCAGCTGGTTGTTGTGGGGCCCTTCCAACTGGAATAGTCTGGTCTAGTCTGTTCTGTTCTACTCTATTCTGTTAATAGCAGCGAGTACCTCCCTGCCTCTGTTGGAATGTAATACCTGTATTGCTTCCTTTTCTTCTGCTCTCAGGGAACGTTATGTACCTGTTAACACAGCTTTAAAGTGATTATTTCACTCTTCTCTAGGCCCTTTAGTGATTAAAGTACTGAATTTATACATTTTTGTAAAGATATTGCATACATTTAGGATAACTGTCACTGAGAAAGGAGTGTGGTCATGATAAAATCTTAGTAGGAAGGAAAGGGATGAGCTGTATTACACTCGTGAAATACTTTTGATATTTACACTCACATGTTTTCCTTTTAAAAAGGAAATTGTCAAGGAAGCATTAATGGAAGAGCAAAAACGAAGTGAAAAGGCAATTGAAGAAGCAGTGAAAAGGACAAGAGAGGAACTGATGGAATATATTAAAGAGCAGAAAAGGGTGAGTTACCAGTGGCTAATGGATTTCACTTCATGCAGTGAGAAATTGGAGAAGTTTATTAATCCTGAAACCTGTCTTAAAATGCACAAGGACACAGAATCAGGAGTTACATCTTCAGATTTGTCACTCCTTTTTTCAAACAATTTATTACTATGATACATTTCTTCATATGTATTTATAGATTTGTAAGTTCATCACAAGCCAAAAAGCAGAAATGAATACATGGGTTGAAATTTACAGTATTTATTATTACAGTAACTTAAAGATGGGGCATAAATGCAGTCTGTCAAATTCAAATTGTGATCTGAGTTCTGTTCATTGAAAGTATTTCAGTATCAATAGCATATGCTATTTTATGTTCCCATATTATATGACATATTATATGACAGCCTGAAAATGTATTGGTATTCTATTGACTATGATTTATAGCCAGTGCACTGTTCTTGTTATGAAATGTTGTAATGTTCTGAAACATGGGTTCAGTTATTCTGTTAATGCTACATATTTGCAGTTTAATGCTTATATGTACTCGTTTGTATAAACAGTAAAGTGTAACTTAAAAGACAGTTTGATTCATTTTCAGTAGGAGGAGAAAAAATAACACATTTCTCCCCTTTGAGGCTCTTTAGAAAAATAATAATAAATTTTAAAAACCCTCTTTCATATGGCGGTAGCAGTGCAAGATCACGTTCACTGATTTCAGTATTCTCAATAAACAAAATCACTAAGCTTGAATCTAGTTGGTAATCTCGTCCTGAGAAGGAAGTAGAAATAACGTGTTTGGTCTCTTCTTTTCCCTGCTTTTATGGGCTGAATAGTAGTATGGGAAATAGGATTTAACTTCAGAAGTTTCACTCTACTACTAGTTAAAATTAGCGTTGGGTGAGCTCTCTTCCATTATGCTGTGTGTGGAGAAATTTCCATTTACTAGTATGGGTCTTACTGGCAAAGACATTTAAACAGACGTCCGGGGCAAAACATGATCCATAAGGATGTATGAGCTTATTGATATCTGAAGTTGGTCATTTACAAGGGATAAGCTGTGGGGAAAGTGAAAATGGGTCTACTGTTAAAATAACTTGTATCATAAGTAAATTGGTTAATAGGACCACTAGTGCAGATCATCTAGTGCGTCTAATGCAGACTCATCGCTGTTGACAGCTAGATCACGCCATTTCCTGCAGGCACATCAATAGCAACTTTCCTGTCCTTAATCTCTTAGATTTCCATTTTTGTCAGGAGTGGAGATTTTCTTCCACTTTCTTTCCACCTACACACACAGTTGGAGCTCATTGCCATTATTCCATTGGCTGACCGCTGTTAATCTCTCATGTTGTTGGGAAGTTTTCGTAAATCGGTGAAACAATGAAAATATCTTCAAAGAAACAAAATCCTCTTTGGCTTTTCTAGTAGGACCATCATTTCCATTCATTCATAGAGTTCTTGAATATCAAAGTATTTCAGTCAACTTTTTTCTCTTATTGATCAATTGACATATCTCCATTTTTAGAAAAAAAACAAACACTGTTTGTATGGACAGCTAGCTTTTTCTGGCATAAGATTTATAAAGTCTATCTGTATTTCAGTTGAGAGTGGAAGATGGTTTTAACTCCAAATCCTTTGGCATAATAGCTTCTATATGATTACATAAGAGGCAGAGTAAATGGACCTTGGTCAAAGCCCGTGCACCTGTCAGAGTAGTAAATATACCTTATGGGCTCTACTAAAAAGTAACAGCTTATGGAAGGAATTCCTGGAAGGAACTCAGGGAAAATGCCTCGCTTTTCTAGCTGAGATTCAGTGATGGGTTTTTTTCTTGAGTGATGCGGGGAGTCCCACTTACACCCTTGCAAATGTAGTGTATACCATATATGTTTCATCATCACTGTTTTGAAAATAGGTTTGTACTATCCTTCAAACCACGGGACACGGGCACAGCAGTATTCGTACTTGGTTGGCAGTGGTTAAGTGCTTCAGGAAAAGGCTCATAAACAGATCCTTATCCAGCTTATTTTGTAATAGTACAAAGTACATTTCATCCCTCATGGTAAAATAAGTATATACAAGGTTTCAAAGTAGCTTGTAACTTGCTTAGTCATTTATTCCATTAAAAGTTTCTTTTAGCAAAAGTATAGTAGTTGTGAAATCAGTTTAAGAAAATAAATTGTGTATTGGGCCAGTTATATATTTGCTACAAATATTTTAAAATACTAATGAGCGTTTACAGTTGTATTTGTGCTTGGATTCTTAGAAGAATTTCTATAACAGTTAATAAAAGTTGGATCTGACAATCCCACAAGTTTTGCAGTACATTATAAACATAGTCCAGCATTACACTGTACTATATATAATAGTAAATATTTACTTTGAGTTAGAAAGAATTGATTGTGAATGAGTCTTTTTAAAAATAGATTGATTTGATAATTATTTGTAGAAATCATTTGTGTCAACATAACATATACATTGAAAGTAAACCATAGAAATCTCCTGTTGCAGTTCGAAAACTGACTTCAGTTATATTCTAGCTAACCATTTTTAAAAAATTTTTCTTTTATTACACATTCCTGATGATCAGTAAACTTAAAACCTTGCAGGGGAGTGGAGGAACAGTAGGAAATGTGAAGTTTGATTATTCTTTTTTAAGGTCAAGTTCAAACCGTCTTTATTCTGACAGGTATTAAGTACATGTTCTGAA
Source organism: Aviceda cuculoides (assembly GCA_035590195.1). Taxonomy (NCBI): domain Eukaryota; kingdom Metazoa; phylum Chordata; class Aves; order Accipitriformes; family Accipitridae; genus Aviceda; species Aviceda cuculoides. Next base: position 5,136,000 of record JAVJGG010000024.1, read on the forward strand.
ACAGTCTAACCTACAGCATCTCAGGGTTCAAAAGAGAACGTAAAGTTTCTGTCGCAGTCTCTCATTAGTCTTTCATCAGTGAGAACTGAAACAAGAATGTGTAGCTTAGCCACACACCACAGAAACTGCTCCAGCAATTTAGTAATTATTGACTAAAATATGATACTTCACAAGTCCAGGGTTTATTTAAAAAAACGTAGTGATGGTTGTGGGTGTTCTGTTCATTCCGTGTCAGATTCTCTGATTTTGCACTTTGGCTTCTGAAAGCGCTTTTATTTATAACTAGATTTTCTGGAATAGGAAGATTATGACTGGAATGGACTTTTTGGGTTATCAAACCAGTCTTTTGCTGTTATAGATAATTCCTTTCCCAAGTGGTCATAAAAGCATCATTCTGAAGCACTTAGAGTAATCCTTTTCCAATTTATGGCATGAGCTGTATTAGGAATCAGTCAGTTCATGGATTTGCCATTCAGGTGGAGATACTGTAGGGGCCAGGATGATCCCTGGCAGTGTGGGCCTTATTTTTTTGTTATTTTTTTTTTTTCCTAACAAGTTTTCTAGCCTAGTTCTCTGGTCACAACGTCAACCACTTCTCACTTCTGCTTCTTTACTGCGTTCTTCAGCAGAGGGTCACTGAGTCCTAGCGGTGCAGTTATGACTCTCCCAACAGTTGGTGTTTCTGTCCATTGTACATATCTGTAAAAGTATCAGGAGACAAAATAATACTGTAGTAATAATTTTGCGTTAGTTTGTTCCGCATCCATACAGAGGATTAAAACATGGTCACAAAGTTGAGAGGTTTTTGCCCTTCTAAGTTTTGTTCTCTTCTGTAATGTGGCCTTAGTGTAAATGTTTGTTATTTTTGTGTATGGAATTGTTTGGAAATTCTTTCTGTAATCACCAATGAAGAGTCTTATGACCCTTTTTGTGTAAGGAGCTTTATCCAGTATGCCTTTAAATAAACCGTAAAAGTCCCATTTGATTTTGGTGTGAATACAAGTGCCTCAAAAATGTCAGCTTTACCTTGGAATGTAGAACTTTAATTGAATTTTCCTCATTATTTTGCAAGAATTTGTACTTTTTCAGTTATCCATGTTGGGTCTTTTATTGCGGGGTCATTTGACATTTTAAATAATTTAATTACTTGCATTTTTTTTCTCTTTGTGGTTACTTATTCATACTAGATTTTGTGCAAGACATTTATGCACTGTTTTCTCTTTGTGCTTAATTTTTTTTTTCCATTTGTGTGGTTGACTTTTTAATGTCTACACTACTGTGCACTCTGTGTTTTAAAACAATTATTTCCAATAGTGTCAAATAAATAATTGAACTGGCTTCTGAAAGGGTGACTTCACATTAGTTTGGGATAGATTAGATCCAGTGTGAACTGAAATAATATCTTTGTGCAGAAATTTTTATTTCCTCTAGTTTTTCTTTATTGACATCTTTTCTACCAACTTTTCATGTATGAAGTGTATAAAACCTTTTTTGTTTGTTTTAAATTAAACCAAGAGGAGGAGATTCTAACTTATATTCTTCCAACTTTACTATTTCCAAAACACTGGAAAACTACTGAAATCCTGTATTTATCCTAGACTTTTTTGTTACAATATCTAAATTTTGTCGGAAAATTTGCTTGAGAGCAATTTGACTAATTCGGATGGGTATATACCTCTATTGGATCTGCTGTCTTAGAGACTAAAGGTTGGAATAAGTGGAAGAGCATGAAGATGTGTTGCACTGAGTATCTGTCAACCACATGTTTAGTTTCACCTCAGTTCAGTTGAGGCGAGAGCACGTCTTGCTTGGGTTTTTGTTGTGGTTCCCCCCCCTTTTTATACTGAAGGTAAACTTAAATATATTCTCCATGTGTCATCTGAAATGCCCTTCTATTTTTGTATTTCTAGTTACTGTTACATCATTATTCTGTTCTAATTCTTTTATGTTTAAAAAAGGCTCCTTCAATAGGAGACAGGTAGTTCTCTCTGTAGGTGACTTTGCTTCACACCTTTATTTCTTTTTAAAGCTATGGGTTTTTAACCTTTGACTGAGATTTAGTTGTTTATGATTAAGATTTAAAATGCAGATGATTAATCTTTAAAAGACCAGTGTTTTGCCACAACCATATAGAGCTAGTTTTATAAACACTGAACCATGTACTAGGGCAACAGTGTTAAATATTTAATGTAACCAAAGCTCGAAAGTAATAACAGATCCTGTCCTTCAGTGCCTTTTAGTCCCCATCATTTAGTCCCTCAACAATTTTAGTCCCCACCTTAATGGATAAAGCTGCTTTTCAGAGAAGGTTCAAGTAGAAAATGCATTAAATTACATTTTTAGCATTAAGTTATCTGTGAATGATTTTTAATCTTTCCCTTGCCTTCAGCATACCAACCATGTATTAAGGAACTTAGTATTATTTATGAGTTCGCAACATATCTTTGTTTTGGATATTTTGTTCTATTTCATCTTTTTCTAGGTCACAAGAGGAACTTGATTTAGTTGTATTTAATATTCAATATGTTCAAATTCTCATTCACTTGAATCAACATGGCTGCTGCAGAGAAGAATAAACACAAACATGAGGAGTTCAATACAAAAACCAAAATCACTCAAATTAGAATATGATTTTTTTTTTTTTAAGACAAGTTGAAAATTAATTGCTACCATTTCTGTTTCTTAAGATATGGAAATACTAGGTATGTCTCAGTTTATAAAGTGTTAATAAAACAATTATTCCTTGGTATTGATTTCTACATTTAAAGATACACTATCAAAATTACCATCGTTATATTAATAACTCATAACTCTTACACCATTTGTGGTACTCTCTGCACTTCTATAACTTTTTCTCATCTTAATTGAAAGACATTGTTTAAATACTTAAGAGGGGATTTCTCTGAAACAGATGTTTGGCACTTGCAAAGATGCAAGTTAATATTTTCCATTAATTTCAGTTTTATTGGAATTTCTTGTTAAAAAAAAAACATCATATGGTTTTGTTTTCCGCATATGTCATGAAGAAATAGTGCACAAGAGCATGTCTTGGGTTTACCCCCTACTTTGTATTTGACCTGATCTTTTGTGCAGTTGAAATACTTAAGTTATACATTTTTTTACTTGCTTTGAGGACATGGTTGAATTTTCCTTCGTCATGTTGACGGTTTTTTGTTTAGATAGCATACTGTAATTATTCTTTATAAGAACCAAGGAAAAATACAAACATTCAGAAGTGTTTGTCTCTTAAGATAGGTGCTGTATTATGTTTGTTCCAAGAGGTTGCTGTGATCTTGTTTTACTGGAAGCCTCAAAACTGCTGTCTTCTAACTCGGTCAGTACAAAAGAGTCTTCTGATGACACAATTAATTCTGTTTGCACTTGAACACTGCATCACTCTCTGCATCAAACTCTGCAATTAGCAATACTTAAAATATGACATAAATGATTATAAAGTGGTCTAGTAAATACAGTTAGGAGATGTCACCTGCAAAACGAGCAGGAAGATATACTTCTTCCCATAATATGGAACTCTGCCACCAGATGTTGTAGATGCTAAAAGCCTAAATGATTCTTTCTAAAAAAAAAAAAACAAAAAAACCCCAAAACCCAAACAAAACAAACAACAACAAAAACCCACCAACCCTAAAAAACCCTAGATAAATTTCTTGGAAGAAAATTCCATCGGGAGCTGTTAAATGCAAACACATTCTGCTCTGGCTAAGGTAGTGACTGCACGAGCGCACGCTTGTCCTCTTACGCTCTCGTAGGTGCTGGCGGTTTGCCTCTGGTAAGGATAGGTGCTGCGCTAGACGGACCTTGGTCTGACACCTACTGACATGGTGCGTGCAGCCTGTTCTTATGTTCTTCTTATGAAAACAAAGGGAGTAGAGTAAAACTAATTTACACAACCGTATCTTTCTTTTAAAAAAAAAAAAACCAAACAAGGTGATGGCTGTAAGAAATGCCAAATCCACTGGCTGTGTGCTACATCGTGGGGAAGTACAAAAGGAGACACTTGGTTGTTTTCCATTTTCTCAAGGAGACCAGTGTAGTGGCAGCAGCTACCACCCTTGTAGGACCCACCCGTGACTCATGTACAATTTGTTGCTTCAGTACTAAATAGGGACGTAATCTGATTTGAGCTCTTATTTTGGCATATGTGCAATCAACTCTTCTGTGTCTACCAGAAAAGAAAAAAAAGAAGGGATTTGTGGAAAGTGGTAGGATGCTAAAAATTAAGTTATGACTCAAAGTCTAATTTCAAATATTTCTGCTTTTAATTGTCTCAGGAAGCTTGAAGAACCACGCTCTTAATAAATCCATTATGCTTTCATGTCATGAAGTAATACATACGTGGACTTCATTAACACTTTTTTTTAAATGAAATTATGAAACTAAAACCTGGTACTTAAAAGTAAAAACTACTTGTAATATGCATGCCTTCAGCACACCATCCAGGCCAGGAGAGTCAAATGTTAGTTTAAAGCATTTCTGTAAATATTTTTAGGAATGAAAACAAACAACCTTAACAAAAGCTTATCGGTTTGACAGCCTGTTTTAGCTATTATATTTTCCTGGAATACACTTTTTCATGAAACATATGTCTTGTTAGGCAATGTAAATGAGATTTACTTTGAAAGTGGAGATAACATCTCTGACCAACTCTATGAATCAGTGTTTGGGAGGATTACCATAAATGTTCCTATGAATTCAATAATTTTACTCTCTATATACTCTGTGTACTTTCAGTGAAAGATACAGAACCACAGCTGCATTGAGCTTTCCTTAGAAAGAACAAGGGAAAAAAAAAAATAAAAGCAGTAAAATTCTTTTATTATGACATCAGGAGATGGACTCAAGGAATATTTATGCTCCCAAAGGATATCTTCCGCCTGGAAAGCAGTCACTTCAGAATCTGCTCTTCTAGGCTCCTCACTCAGGACATCAGATCACTTAAATGGTACCGATTTCAAGCCGCCGTGTAATTCTGACTCAAGCAAGTACACGTCTGTCTGTCAGAAGAGACACCCGTACAACCAGACCGCCCCCCGACTTGAGGCTGAGTGGTGGGTCCTCCTGAAATCTACCGCTCTGTCGCACGAGGACGTTCGACGTCATCACCCTCACGCCTGCTTCGCGTATGCCCGCCTCTCGGAGTAAGTGAGGTCTCGCGACTTCCGAAATACCTGCCTTACCAGTGAAGAGGTAGAGCTGGGAAAGGGAGAATTTAGCTCCCGTGTTGTGCAGCGGTCGGCCGCTCTTTTGACGCGTGCCGAACTGAGGGAAGTGAGGCAATTTGCCTTCCAGTCTCCTGTTGTTCCTTCCGTAAGTGAAAAGTAGGCAAACTGGCAGAAATAGCGTAATGGTTTGAATTGTTTTTACAAATGCACTTCAATTTTGTCACCTTAAGGGTTACTTACAAGTAGATATGAAGCTTTCGGACAGAAATGGGATTTTTCATGTTGTCAGTGTCCTTGTAAACTGTCCAGAAACTAAGTAAGACTAAAGTCAATAAAAGTGAAAACCGAAATATTTCCAGGTATCTTATAAAAATCCTAATGATCAAAGCAGTTAATTGGTCACTACTGTACCTCAATCTAAGATCTGTTTCCAATTATTTGCTGTTAGAAAGGTCAGGAAATTCTTTGCCCTGCTTCATATTTTTTCCAAACTTGGACAGTGTTCAGGCTTCTTCTACATAATCTGCAAATGTTGTTTGCCCTTTGTTAAAAGCTAGGCATTGTTAACTCTTAAAATCACACAAATGTTAGGAAATCTTGTGGAATGGTGGTCTGCAAAAGTATTCTGTTGTCCAGTTCCAGTATTTTTTTTATTGTCAGTGCTACAGATTGAAAGTTGTTTATAAATCTCGTAGTTCAGTAATTTACTGTCTAACAGTACTGCTGAGTACTGCCATTGAGTGCTTCAAGCAATATTCATTCAGTATGTTGTAGTTTGCATGTTTATAGCAGACAAAAATGTAGTACTCTAATATTGTGCCTATTATTTATGTATTTTTTAATTTCTGTGACCTTTAGCTGTGCAGAGAAAAAAATAAATTTTTGTAGTTGGCATACATAGGAGAAAGTAAGCCACAAGAGAGAAAGGTTTCTACCAAATAAATCTTGTTCTAAATAGGTTATTTAAAGAAATTTTCTAAATTACAAAGATTTACTTCATAAAATAAGTACTTAGAGGAAGCATTTCTTATATTTGTAGTTCCTGAACTGCTACCCACATAGCCAGCCAGCAAAGAAATTTTAATTTTTCCTGTTTACGATGACATTCATCTTCCTTCAAGAAAATTTACTGCTTGTTTTCTGACAATTATATTAAGCAGTCACATTTTATCTGCAACATTGTACACAGCTCTCATTGACTTTAAAGGGCATATTTTGGCCTACAGGGGAAAGCTTACGTGTTAGGACTTGAGTAATCATTTGAATGACAGACTTGTTTCTACACAGCCCATGTTTCCCTGAAAAACACGGACACTTGTTTCAAATGCACTCCCATCCTGATTTAAGGGACAGAAGCTGGGAGCAAAGATAAAACCATTGTAATGAAATTCACTGTACTACTGTGTGTTCCCATATGATTTGTGCAGCTGTGCTTCATAACCTTTAGAAGAAAGCATAACTAAACATTGCATTTCTGTGACTAATATTTACCAAAATACGAGTGGACACTTCAGAATTGTGAATATCCAGATGAGATATTTTTTTAGTTTAGTATTGAATAGATCATTTTTTCCGATATTATGGAAACTAAGGACCTATTTCAACAACAGTCTTTTATTTTTATTTAAGAATCACTGGCAAGCTGGTGTAAGCCGTATCTGTCTCACTGTAAAGTGAAGAAAGAGCTGGCAAGTTTCTCTTCTGGCTTTGTGTAGAGAAGTTATTCCTTCAGTTTGGCAATAATGCAATTACTTTTGGCAACCAGGCTTCCAGGCCCTTTTCCTGCTTCCCTGACCAGGTGCTTTCCGTGCAGTTTTGTCCAGCCCGCGGGATGCGTGGGAGGTTACCTCTACGGCCTCGTGGTGTGTTCTAGGACAGTCGGCTTAGCTATTTACCATCTAACTAGGAAGAACTGGAAATATTTTTCCTCTTTTCTGAAAAAGACTTGGCATATCTGGAAAATACTAGTGTTCACCCTAATAAAAGATGTTTATAGACGGTCAGCTCATCTTGGGCTGTACCTTAAAGCGCAAGTCATGCATTTTCTCAGTTTCAGTGGGATTGTTCTGGAAAGAAACACATATTTAGCATTTGGAAAGGGAATTGTGTGTTTCGTTCGGTGCACAGAAGAATTGTAGTCACAGTGCTTTTTAAGGGAAGAAAAATAATGATCAAGTTATACCCAAGGCAGCAGGAAATATAATTATAAGTCAGATTAACACTGCTAATTTCCTCCATGGCCATTCTTGTGTATCAGGGTTATTTTTAATAATGTATTAGATTTGTGGAGTGTATTTTGTATGTTTATTTTGCCTGAAGAAAACAACTAGACCTTTGTTTTAGCCTTTTGAGTAGTATTCTATCTGGTACACTGAGTTTGGTTATGGTACAAAATCCTATTTCAGTTTTTTGAAGTTCCATGTGTTACATTTCATACCTACGTATAGTCATACAGATCTGATTTATCATGAATGCACTTCTAGAACTGATTTTTTTTTTTTACCTTTGTTTCTGTAGATCAGCTACAAAGCGTATAAAATCTGTCTTGAAAGCACCTTTACCAATATAGTTTGTGGAAGATGATCTATGTTACAATACCTGTAACCCTTGTTATCTACAAAGCTTTTTTTTTTTTTTTTTTTTTGCTAATATTTTAAATACTTTCTTTGCAGTGTCCACAGAGAATACCTTTATTGTATTCTTTCAAATCGGAAATATATGGGTGGCTGAATATTCTGCAAAACTATCTGCCTTCTCAACTCCCATCACCTGGCTATTATTTGAGTCATGTGCTCATAAAAGACAGTATAGTAGTAGTTTATGTTCAATACTTGGTTTTGCTGGCACCACAGATAATTGTTTTTATTGCTTATAGATCAGAGGAAATTTAAAAGACCTGGAGTTCTAGAGGAGTCTAGTATTGAGAAATATCTAATATTTTCAAAACAAAAATGAAGCATTCTATTTAAAAAAAAAAAAAAAATCTAAGCCCAAGTATCAGTTACATGTTTTTATTAATGATTCTCCATGTGTACTGTCAACATCATGTAACTGTTCTAACATCTGAGTAAGGTTATATAGGCAAGTGATGATTCTATTAATAATGTACCTGGAACTACAAGTCTTATTTTTACTCCTTAACACACAGAATTTCCCCAATAAATAAAATTGTCTAACAGTGCAGAAAAGAAAGTGAACAAGAAGGGAGAGGATTTCTTTACAAAAGCAATAAAGGAAAAGTGCTAACTAAGAGCAATATAAATCATAGAAATGGGTGATGGCAAACATTCCATGCAGAAAAGTTATCATGTATTAGTGTTCAGACCAAGATTTCCAGTTGAGATTTCAGTTTCTGACTTCAGAAACTGAAACATTTAACTTTGGTTTGTTAACTGAACATTTAACAGTCAGGCCTTTTTTTAACGGTGATGTTGGTTGGTATCCTGAATCATCAGTCAGTTCAGAAATGCGCTAAAGGACATATAAAGTCTCTAAAGTGAAATATGAATGGCCAGATATTGTCATAGTTACATCAAACATAATCTTGTTTTAGGTTTATGCCTTTGACTTTTGTTGCAAAAAGTAACTTACTCTGTGGGTTGGGTTTTCTGTATCTGGCTTTTAATCAACAATTGTGAACTTCTCTTTCGGGTTCCTTTTTACTATGAAAGAGGTTATTACAAGTATTTCAATTCTGATTCTGATTGAATTGAATTTCAATTCAATTCTGATTTTGCATTTTTAGCTTTGTTTCGATTCAGGACCAAAGAACTAACCAATGTTAATACACTTTTATTAGTAAAGTACAATAATAGAAATGGAAAAAGATAATGAAGGGACTTAGAAGTGAAAAGAAGTTTTGGTATTTCTCCTGATACTAAACAAATGATGCCTTATATAAAAATCACTCTTAAAATAATCTGTAGAGTCAAGAAGTATAAATGCCTACTCGTTCTTCATTTGTAAATTAGATTTTCAGATCTGCTTACCTTCTATCTGAGTTCATACTCCCTGGGGAAGAGTGGTTCTCCTTATCGGCACATTTTACTAATACTGGAACAGGCCAGAGTTTGTTAGGGAATCTTCTAAGGCCTTGAATGTTATTTCAAAAAACAGCTATCAGTTAAAAAAAAAAACAATAATAATTTGGGATAGTGAAGATGGCAACATTTTTTGACAAGACATCTCAAACTTTTTCACAAAGAGGTAGTTTTGGAAGACATGGAGAAAGATGCCTCTGCCTAAAGGTTCATCCTTTAATATTTTAAGAGATTTTGTGGTGAAAACTAATATCTTGCATTCAGTTATTCAAGGTAGAGGCTACAAAAGAATGCTTGAAGTTCAGGATAAATGTTCACTTTAATTAGATTTATCCGCCCTGTTGAGGAGGGGCAGCAAATTCCTTTGGGTTCTTCAAATTGTCTGAGGAACTGTCTGTAATTCACTCCTAAAGGCTGGCCATACGAGAAGACATGTGTACCTCTACGTAGTTGCTCTGTTATTTAGCTATCAAAATCAACACAGAAAATGGTCAATGAAGTTTTTCTTAAACAAATCAGACTAAAAGTTCTCCCTTTCCATATCTTAGTGCTGCAGTTGAAATAATATTTTAGTTCTTTACAAAATTGGCAAAAATGCCTCAGCGTATAGGCCATATAGTCTCCATAAGGACTTTGTAGTTTTTAACCCTTCTTATATTAAGAATTAGATCAAATTAATGGGGAAGATCAGCACAGTAGAAGAGAAACAAGAAGTCTGTCTGGTAGCTGAAACTGACTGTGATTGTCAAAAGTCATTCAAAAACAATGTTATTACCAGAAAACACCTCCAAATGTCACTTTAATAGAAAATAATGATGG
>JAVJGG010000024.1:5146051-5165563 GCA_035590195.1 Aviceda cuculoides
TCAATATGAATTTATTCATTAATGATTTTTAATTTTCTACTTTCAAAAGTGACATTATCTCTGTAGAAAAATCTATATATGTAATTGGTGTTTCTGCCACCAAGGAAATGTCACAAGGCTGGAATCATTTTTTATCTTACCCATACATCAGTCTTCAAGCTTATTATCGTAATTGTGGCACACTGCTGTTAAAACTGTTTTTATAGCATTTTGGCTTTCTGTCCAACTAAGAGTTGACATAGAGTTCAGCTATTGCTTATCTATATTTTCTTTCCTGAAATTATTAAATTGGTTACCTCCTAGACATTTATTGTATAGGTAACATCTCTCAGCTTTATTTAGCTGAGAATTCCTTGACCTTCTCTCGTTGACTGTACCTTCGCTTTCTTCTTTGTGCTTCTATACATGCATGATGGTATTTACATTGGTGATACATCTATTGGCAGTAACCATTGCAACTCAGCAAAATCTCCTCTTGAAACTTGAATCCTAATGTAGCTTTAAACCCATGATAATTACACTAAAGAGCTCAGATTCTTGCAGTGATAATCACGCTTAGATTATAAATTAGTTCTTTTATTTATACTGCCTAAACTTCCCAACTGTACCCATCCAGGTGTTTTGTTGTTTTTTTTTTTTTTAATCTTAAGTAAACTTGCAAAATTATTCACTATATCTAGTAAAGTATATATTTATACAACTGACTGGCATGATGATGAGTGGAGTAAAAGAAGGAACCCTTTACCTGCCTTTCAGAAATACTCTGTGTGAATGTGAAATGATATGCTTTGAAAGGCTTCTAAAATACCTACTAATGTCTCAGATTGAACAGAAAATAACTGTTACCATAAACTACTACAGTAACTTCAGTAGCTAGACTGTACGTATATAATCCACAGGTTTTTAAAATATATAGTTGACTTTCTGGTTCCAGGAAGAGCACTGATAGGGTTCACGTTGAGTACTGATGTGCTTGCGTGGTTAAAAGGTGTTTGCTGCCAATCCTGTCCAGCTATATCTTAGAACAGTATTGAGAATCCAGCACTCTGCCTTCTTTCCAATTATTTACTTCAGGAAAGGCAGAACAAGCACACAGCATCTGCTTATCCAGTGCTTTCAGACCAAAATCCGGGAAGTCTGCAAATAAAAGGGAGGGATGTTCTACCCAGTGGTGTAGGCTAGGCCGTGAATTGGCACCGATCTGGTCACACTTTGTCATTCATATCGCTGAGCTGGTTTTAACAATTACTTATATTAAGAATTAGATCAAATTAGAATTCACTCGGTGTATTGGGTAGAAGTCTAGAATACATCATAATCTGATATTCTTCAAGTGACCACTGTGTGTTAGCAGTGGAGTGAGTTCTGTTAGAGGTCCTGGCACACCCTTTCCTCTGTCTCCGTGGTAAATTGGCGACTTCACGTTCTTCAAACTTTCCATTTCTCCAGTGGTAGGTAAGCTGTCTTTAATCACTGCTTTGAGACACAGTTGCAGTCTACTCTGAGTCAGATTAATTTGTAACCCAGATTCCCATCCGGAAGAAGTGTATTAGAGCAGTGGTTATATGAGATGCTCCATACATTCCATGTAGATCCAGACCACAATTTTTCCCATCTAGGGGATAGTATCTATGTGTCTTGTGAATTACAGAAGCTGGGGGTAGGATGGGCAGGGCTGACTGTTCCCTTCTTGGGCAAGAGATCCCAATTCCTTACCTGGGACAGAGGATATGTCTTACATTTCATTAGGTACTCTGGATCCATCTGTTGTGAGATTGCAGAGAGCTACTGCTAGAGTCTCGGAAGAGAGAGGGAAAAACTAATAGCTGGCACAGCACACTCTCACCTTGAACGCAGCATATTTAGGAAAAGAAGGCGGGAATAAGAGCGAGAACTTCAACAGATGCTGGTATGAAATGTTTCAGTAACGGAGTTACGATACCAGTATATCTTATCAGTGTCAATAGGAAGGACCTTTCTTGAAAAACTTGTGTTACTGATTGGTGGCTTTCATTTATTGATCAATTTGTGTTTAGTCACTTGCAAAATCATGCATCAAAACCAGAGAATTTATTTTTGAACTCTTGTAGGTGAAACTTATGCCCTGCAGTGTTAGCCAGTTATTATCAGAATTTTCATATGTGTTATTGTTTTGCAAGCGTGCTTGATTTCAAGTGTCAAGCACAGCTTTCTTCTGAAGGTTTATTATTTGAGGACAAGTACAAGTGGGAGAGGCTATGAAAATCAGTTTCTTTTAAGTTATTAATCTTGAATGAGTGATTTTTTTTTTTTTTTTTAATACTTGCTATATTTTAATATGACTTAGAACAAAATAGGGTGTCATTACCATTCTTGTTCCTGAGTGTTTGGCTTGGCATTTGATGCAAGGCCTCAATTGCAGGCTGAAGTGCCAGCAGCTGAAGCTGAAAACAAGACTGCGGTGGGCAAACTCAAGATTTAATTTCAGAAAGAGTGTTTATATTTTCCCTGGGGCCACATTAATGAGAGTCCAAACCCTAAATGTTACCACCAACACATTTTAACAGACCAGTTTCCCAGTTTTTAAAGTGTGGTGTCACCTTAAGTATTTTTCTTTTAACTTTTTCCCCTTCTTCTGACTTTAAAAAAAAAGCAATAAATCTGCATCATTTTTGGCTGAATTCAGTGTCATGTTTGAGGAACAAAGTTCTGTGTAATGCAACAAAGTTGCATTTAAAAACATTTAATCCCATCTTCCATTTCTGTATCAACCATTTGATTAATTCAGCTTTAAGCTACTAATGCAAAACTTTGTGTTGCTACAAAACCACACCACCATCTGGTATGTACGTACGTGTTACAGGCGTCCGCGTACCGATGTCCTGAACCAGCCTGATACCAGAACGTCCGGGCCGTGCCCAGGACGAACTGGTGACCAACTGGTCAGTCCAAGAGAGACCGACCGTAGCGGCGGGGTCACTGAGAGTTCCTTAGCTCGCTTTCCTGCTCCCTCAGCTGGGCCTGGTTTGTGGCTTTAATAGGATTAAAGAAACATTTACATTGAGGCTTTAGGAACATTTTCGCACTGCCCCTTTACCCAACTCAAAGAGTAGTATAAATCCAAAGGATTAAGTAAGGGATTTATGTAAAGTTGTAGTGTAAGATGAGTTGGTGCACCTGGCTCTCCTTTTCCTCCGCTGTGAATAAGGCGTGCTGAAGCAGTGCACTGCGTTTTTTCCTGAACTTTTAAGTCTCTATAAGCTTTGAAATTGTCGTTTCTAAATATTAAAATGAGATGGTAGTTTCTGGGGAAGGAATGTAGTATTTCAATCTATAGATCCTATTAGACATCGTTCTTCAGAGGGTCTTTCGGCATTTTTCTGCCACTTTTCAATACTGAAACACGCATTTAAGAGAATTTTTTACTTCCTGGAAATTCCAGTACTCTGCCTTTAAAAATGGAAAGGGGAAAAAATACAGTTCTCTGCCACTTAGGTTCATTAAAATCCCAAGGAAATTGTTAAATAACCAAAATAATAATTTTCAAACTCCTTGAGTAATCGTTTATACTGATGAAAGCAAGTTAGTTGAAACTACATACGTACCTATTGTATGGGTTTTGCAATTACTTTAGAGTAAAACTGCTGGAGCTTGAAATTCTTTACTTGAGTTAAAACTGTTTCATATATCCTTTTGTGCCTCACTGTATAAATCTACAAAGACCGAGATTATGCCTGTACTCTTTAGTCAGGCAAGATTCCAGCTGAAACTGAAATCAAGTGGTATTATTGCTGAGAAAATACTGTGCTATCAAAGCCAAAAGGGGAAAAAAATAACAGAATGAATTATAATGTTCAACAGTGAGATGACGGGTTACTACACTATTTCGAAACTACTCTTGTGATTTAGATGTATTGTGATTTTAATCCGATGTGCATCATTATAATAACTCTAAGAGGTATATCAATTTTGGATTTGGTCTGCTATCACATCATCATTCAACTTGCCCTGTGGGTATAGACTGTTCACATTAATCAAGATTTGCAGTGTACACTGTACTAATGTCACCCAGATGTATCCATCCGTGGGTAGTGGTGCTGTTTTTCACATCGTTAGGCGATTAAGCAACACCTGAGGTCCGGGGAAATGCAACATCTGTCATCCAGGATCCCTCTGTTCTGCAAGTATTTGATAAGGAAACAGAGGAGACACTTCCATACGTCTTTCTGGGGTCCGCTAGGAAGGCTGTGTGTGACAGGAGGAAGTGGCGCATCCTTCCACACCTCCTGTCCCCTCGAAGCGAGGCTCTCCTGTGTTATTCCTGATTCATCCTCCGGTGTTTTAACTGAACAGTATTTTGTAGCGTACTTCTGGAAGTCTGAGAATCATAACCAGATCATTTGTTTTGAGATTGGTCATTTTGTGTTCTGTAGTACAACTTCCTCAAAATCTGTTTTGAGATTAAGTAGAGAAAAAATTTAGTTCTTGATTAGATGTGTGGAATTACTCATTTTTAATGCAACTTGTGACTCTTGTCCATAGGCGTTTTCATGAGAGCTTTAGATTGACTAAGACAAGCTAATTATAAAAAAAAAAAAAAAAAAGCAAACAGAAAAGACCAGGAAAAAACCTATGGATCCTTGTGTATGAATGAACATGAATACCCTTATTTTACCATCCTAGTGAGAAAGTTAGGTCAGCTGTCAATCCTATTAAAATAAAACCTTTATTCATTTGCTGTCTTCTTTCAAAATCATCTATATGCTTGTAACCAAATTTGTATTCCAATGATTTGTATTTTACTGACATTTCTTAATTCAGAATTTGTGAGTATGCGTAATCAGGTATTTTGGTAACAGAGCAGCGGTTATAAATTTTCTTTTTTAAGTTAGTGTAATCCACATTACTTTGTACTAGGAGCAAAATTTTATCTGTTCAATAGGATAAACTGGGATTAATTAAAGCTAAGCAAATTGTCCCCAGTTTTATTTTCTTAGTCACAGGCCAACTTCTTGGCTTTCTGTATGTCCCTGTTGTACCATTCTCTTGACACCAAGGGGATCCTGAAGAGTCTCAGAAAGTTAATGCTGGTCATGCTCAGAAAAGGCATTTTGGCATCCACCTGCACGGCTGTCAAACTGCGAGAGAGAAGAGGCAGTTGTTCCTCTCTCGTTGGCATTATTGTGAGTTCTCAGTGCAAAGATCAGAAGTTGGGTCAAGGTCTCTTCCATCCCTCGATTTCTGCGATACCATTGTAATAATATTAGAATTGAGCCCCAAATTGACAAGGACAGAATACAGAAGGCCTTTTTTTTCCATTGTGTTTCCATGACATGCAAGGACATTCTTGTGGTCTCTGGATTTGTGTTGTGAAGATCCAGAAATCACAAGCATCTTAATTTAAAAAGAAACAAACAAACCCCATGGTCTGTAGAATTTCTCTGTCCGCGTACCAGGATAGGATAAGCCTACAGTAATTGCAGGGCCACCGCAAAGTCCCATTACTTAATGGATTCTCTTGGCTGTACAGTTTTGAGAGGGAAATATTTTTTTCTTTTGTTCGCTGCACAAATAGGAGTAGATAATGTTATGCATAAGGGTGGTTTATTCTGTCCCTGAATGTGTTTTGGTACAGTGGAGGAATATTCAGAGTTCAGTGTTTGTTTGGGTTTTTTTGTACTGCTTCTCATTTACACCCAAGTCCTATTATGTGGAGATACTTTGCCCTCAGTAGTTTTATCAGCTTACTTTTTTGTTGAGTTTTTAGCTGGGGAATTATTGGAAATGTTTCAGAACTGGTTATATGCAGAAATTTTCAAGCTATTTTTATCCCAAATCTTGCAGCTTCTTTGCTTTTCTTTTACGGTTTTTACCCTTCAGCTGCACTTTGATTTTTAAAAAGTAAATGGGAAAGTTGGCCTTACCATGTGTGTTTTGATGAATCTTTCCTATGATTATTTCCTGCAGTTGAATTCCTGCAGCAAAGCCAGTGGGATCAAAATTTGAGACTTAATCAAGTTGTCTGTGAAGCTAGAGAAGCATGTAAAGAAGTAAATTTTCTTACCTACAGCAATAGTAAGATTAGATGGATGAAGCAACACGATGTGCTTTTCTGTTTACTTTTTGTATTCAAGTCAGCACGAATAATAAAAAGACCAAGCAGTCTTTACCCATGTGTTAGAAATTTAGCAAGATGCTTCAGTAACCTTTATATATATATAGTTTTTATATATATATATATATCTGTTATTTTTCTGCTTTGGCTGTAGACTACTGACTCATATTACTTGGTCATGTGTATTTTTCCCTCCCTTGCCCTCCCGCTTCTCCCCACTCAGCTTAGCAAGTTTCTTGTCTTTTTTTTTTTTTTTTAATAATGTAAAATAAGGTATTGCCAGGGTAAAAACCTACTATTCTATTTGGGGTTGTATGCCCTTGATGTTGTTTCACTCAAAAGCCTGAATATGAATCTGCATCTGGAAAAGAAGCAGAATAGCTAGTCTAGTAACCAAAGGAAGCTGCTCTGGGGAATACACTCTACTCATGTTGTTGAGAAGTCTCCGCTGGCTGGCAGTTGCAGAAGTAATTTGGAGTTGTGTAGAGCATAAAGCCTGCAGATTATTATGTTTTGCTGATTTCTTCCTCCTCCTTTAGAATCTTCTGCTTGTGGCGTTGTAAGTGATGACCTGCTGAGAGCTATGGGTGCTCAATCTGTGTATGTTTTGAAACAAGGAGGTCTTGTCTTTGATGACATTGTTGTAGCTGCAGCTTTATGAAATGCTTCTCCAGCAGCTGTCCTGAATTTTCCTGCAGTAGTTTGGCTTCAAATTCCCAATTGGGGTTTCCAGCAAAATGTGTGTCTCAGTAAAAGAATTAGCAAAAGCTACAGTCCTCTCAACACTGAAGGAGAAGTCTGGTAATAAGTGTGGTCTCAAAAATGCCTATCTGAATAGTAGAAAATTAATTTTCTGTTCCCTGAACCTTAATGCTTACTTACTTATTTTAAGGCATATATATGCTTACCGCTGACTTAATGCTAAATTTGTCACAGATTCACTGCAGGCTGATTTTCCTTGTTGAACTTCCCCATGTGAATCCATCAACTTCAATCTGCAGTGGTAATTTTAGAAAGATATCTGTATCTCGTGTGATATCATCTTTGCCTACCCCTTCAAGTATATCCTATTTCAACCTGTCGCATCTTATAGTTAAAGTTTCATTAAAATGAAAACTGAAAACCTGATTGTTAAATCAAGTGTTCCTCAAAACAAAGAGGTTGGATTTTTCTCATGCTACTTCAGTGCGTACCAAATTCCAGTGTGTTGTTAGGGGACACTTTGCTTTAGAGATAGCTAGTGGCATATAGTATCACGATTCACAGGAACCTTCAGATAATCATGACATAACTCCAGTATCCTTGATATCTAAGTAGAATAACTAGAGTCTGACTCCTCACGTTATCTGTAGTTTCAGCTTTGTATATAACATTGTTTTTCACCTCCCAGTATAAAACAGTGATTCTCTGCGATGTGTATTATTAACCACGTGTTATATTTTTTCTTGGAGGCAATTGTGCTCCTGGTGAATCTCCTATTAATGAAGAATCACATTAGATACAGTTATTCAGAAAGCACTCATGGCAAGGGAGTAGCAGTTACACAGCTGTGGGAAGATTTACCCTACGGTTGCCCAGCCATCCGCATTATTAGGATAGTTTTTTTCAGTTTGTATCCACTGCAAACACTTATGATGCAATGATTATTTCTATTTTACATACTTATTCCCTGATAGTGTGAAATACATTCTCACAGTAATAAAAAATACTGTTCTTATTAGTGCTTTTCTTTGCTGTTTGCTTTTTAGTTAGGCTTAATTAATCCAGGTCTGTAGATATCATCTTAATACTGCAAGGCAATTCTGTGAGCGTGACTCACCCATCAGATAACATTTTTTATTTAGTTGGATAACAATAGCAATTTTTATATGTAGGAAGATTGCTGTTGCTTTTAACCAGACATACTTACCCTGGATTAATTTGGAACATACGTGCATGCTGACAAATGAAACAAATTTTTGGTACCAGATCTAGCACCCAGCTCTGCACTCAGGGCTTTTCAGGAAGCGTAGTCTGATAGTCTCCAGGCACATTCCTGGAGATATGGGAATTCGTGGTTATGAAGCTCCACAGAAGTCTGAGTAATCTCTGTCAAGTCATTTGTAGCCATATTAAAACAGCGTGTGATGGTGCCTAAGACTGACTTGGGTACTTAAAACAGTTCAAGATTAAAAAAAAACCAAACCAAACAGTATTAAGGACTTCCACCCTCTGTGAGGACTGGGAATCTGACAGGCTGGGATGGAAAGCAGTCGGAATTGTTTACAAATCCTTTAGGTGCTGTTGTATATCTCTAGTTCCTTCTTCCATACAGGAGGAGGTGACCTGATGAATTGGGCCCTTTGTTACGTTGTGATTATTATTCTGCTTTACGCCTACCTTGTGGGGACTGTAATCTAGCGTATATCAGAAGCTATACAGACCCTTGCCAGAAGCAAATGCTGACCATTTATCATTTAGAGATTTTGCGGACACTGTTGAGTTCCATGCTGGGTAGAATCAGGTCTTGCTCAGGAAGACATACAGCATAGGTTCACTCGCATGGCTCCGTTTGTAAAACGATCATAACAGCATTCACAGAAGTATAATGAGAGTTAAGATGCCGAATATCAACAGGGATAACATAAAAATATTTTGAATAGGGGGTGGTCAGTATCTCTGTGCTTTGTGTCCATCTCAAATTATTTATTGCTTTTTTTTTTTTTTTTTTCAATCTCATAACTAATAGAAAATACCTTGCCTAAAGGAAAATATGAATTAGTCCTGTGTGACATCACATGTGGGAAGTTGGGTTTATCTGAAACCAGCCCAGTATAAGCCAGTGTTACTCAGCCTGTAGCCTATAAAATATTAGAAGCAGTCTGCAAAATAATTCTCTGTTCTGCTCTTTCATTAATTCAAATATATGCATTTGTCATTTAATGTACAGGTGGCAAATTTAATTGTTTTGTTATTTATTCAAGTAGTGGAACTGATGTTTGCTTTCCTAATTTTTAAGTAGTGTATTTAATACTCTTCAGACATTAAACAAGAGAAGGATACAAGGTGGTGATATAGGTCGTTGATTCTATTTATTTATTTATTTATTTTTATTTCGAAAGAGAAGTAGGATGTATTGACACTGAACACGTTGGTGTGTTTTAGCAGAGGTTTCCTCATAAGAGGGAACCAGAAATGGCAGAGAGCGCTTTGTTCGAATGCCTGTAGATAGAAGTGAATTTTAACAACTTCACAATTCCCTGTAGTTTTTGTGTCAGCGTTATAAAATCCTGTGACCTTGGAAGGAACAGTCCAAGGCTGCGGATGTCGACAGATGCACAGTGCCGTGTCACTCCTCAGCAGTGTGGAGGAAGGGAAAGATCAGTATTGGAAAAATCTGACTTCCTTCTTGGTTTTAATCAGCATTTCCCACGCATCTCATATTAAGCGAAAATGCTTGTTTTCTGCAAGTTCACCAAGTTTTTGCAAAAGCTGTTGTTCTGGAAATCTTTAAAAATTAATGAGATTTGTGTCCGCATGATATATATGGGAGACTCGAGTAGTGGGAGAGGCCCTACAGTGGTCAAAGTTTTGCCTGCATCCAAAAGTTTGCAGCTTCAGGGCCTCAATTTGTAAGATTATGCAGGTGCATTTCGTTGCGTGAGATATTCACATGCTTCAGTACTTTTTGCCTGTATTTCTGTATGTTTGGCTTAAGTACGTTGAATCTGATTGCTAGACCTATCAGCAATTATAGTAGCAATTATGGTAACTCTATAAATAACTCGGTTGAGGAATCCTATGTTCCTAATCTGTTAAGTAGGTAGGTCACCCCAGAGGTTGTTCGTGTGTTTCTACATGTAAATATTTCCAATTTTTTGTGTGTATGTGTGCTTAGATAATGCCCATTTTTCACCTTCTACAGTAGTCTGAGCAGGTGCTGCAACTGGTTTTAGTTCCTTTATGCACTCAATCTGGTTTCCTTGTTTGAAAGCAAATTTCCTTCTCTTATTTATAGGAAGGAAAGTTTAGTATTTTCTTACATTCCTGTGTCCAGCTGGGAGACAGTGGAGATTCTGAGAGGTTTGACAGGGTGTTTTCCCACCACCTTCAGCAAACTAGGCAAATCTGTTTTAAAGATGTGTCCAACATATGGTATTATTTTAATGGTTTCACTGATCAAGTTCAGAGCATAAAATCCTTAAGGTTTAGAAGTTGCAGTATTATTTATTTAAGGAGAAAGAAACATTTTCACATGGCAATATAATTTATTAAACATCACTCTTTCCTAGAGGTTCAGTCTTGAATACTGATGACTTTCTAATGTGTAGCAGATACTGTATAAATTACAGCCATGAAGAACCTTGTTTTTATATACTTAGTAAGTGTTATCAATAGTAGAAATTCACAGGTGGACAGACAAAAATGTCCTGTTCTGGGATTAACTCTAAAATAAGCTCTGCTACACATATGTACCATATGGATCTGTTTTCCTTCTCATCCATTATAGAAATGAGAGGAAGTAGTTCATTGTTTCCTCATCCAACTCTCAGATTTGCAGGTTCCTCAAGGTAATAATTTTTTTATATGGTCTATTTAATGTGCTAGGGAATTTTTTAAAGCCTTCTGTTGAATCTGTGGGGAGAAGTTCATGTTAGTGCACTGGGAAAGAGTTCTGAGCCCATACTTTTACTAGAAGATATAATCACATAGCTGAACTTCTGTAACTACGGAATTTTTCAGAATCATGTCAGGCTCATTCAATACTGTGGATTAGTTGTGGGGGAAAAAAGCCCAACAAAACCTATACATCATAAAATTGTACCAAACAAACCTCTCATCTTTGGCTTTTCCTCAAAGAAGGAAATCTACCGATCAGAATATGAGAAGACATTTATGAGTCTATAATTACACTGTAATGTTCTGCAGAGCACTGGGTTTGTTAGCCAATATCCAGTACAGCATATACGAAGAATCCTAACACTAAATTGCAATAGTCCATTTCAATGGATTATTGCACACCATGAGTGCGGGCAGGAGGAGTCTGCAAAAGCCAAGGTTTTAATCATACAAGAAAACCCATAATTTTTGAGAAATAAATTTTCTCTAAAAATGTTTAGAAAGTGGTGATGAATTTAAAATGCAGTCATTAACCCACTTAGCGTTGAGCTTCAGATCATTGTTCAAAAAGACTATAACTGTATTTTATAGTGCAGACTGATGCTAGAAAGCTTTAAAGAAAATACTACCTCTTATTAGAGATGTACATATGATTAGGCCAAACAGAAATAACTCAATGTGCATCCAGTTGTGACATCAATGGTCGACCCTAAGCAAGCAGTTGTATTACATCTGGATTAACTGCTCCATGAGCAACCCAGTATATTTTTAACATCATATTGGCTATGTGGAATGAGTCCCTGCACAGAGGAAAGACTGCCACTGGCAGGATTTTTTAGTAAATTACTTATATGCATGAACAAATCAAGACTTATAATAAGTTCTTCCTTATATTTAACTAAAGTATATTCTTGATTCCACTGATTTCAAAGGGACTGGATTTTTTTTTCTTCTAGTCCTTCATTATTAAATAGGTAAATATTTAGAAAAGCAGTCTTTCATCATCAACGTTGTTGACTAGTATTCTGTTCTCCATGGACACATGCATCTAAGTCTTAATCAAACAATGCTAAGTTAGAAATATAGAATAAAATGAAAAATTATTCCAGAGTCTTTTCATGGAAGAATGTAAGTTCACTTTATTGTTAATTTAGGCTTATATTAGTTTTCTGCCAAGATGAGGACATTTAATGAAATTATTAAAAAAAAAATCATAATCTGAAGTAAGTTTATCATCATTCTTTCATTTATATTTACTGGGTTTTTTTAAAAAAAGTTCTTTAGTTTGTAAATTCAAATAATAGAAAACCACATGGAAAAATAAGAAATAGCAATTAGTTATAGTTAGTGTGCAAACAGCGAATAGACAAAGTTTTGGTGTATTTATCAATAATGAAAATAGAGATGTGAAGACTAAATAAAAGAAGATAAACTTTGACAAATATTACAAAATCTCAGTTGCTTTTACCCACAATGTTAAAATGTCCCTTTTTTCTGAACCTTACTTAGAAAGGGCACAGGAAAGATGTAGGATTGCTCATACTGCTAGTCCTTTGAAAATTAATGTAATGATGCCGTGATGTCTAAAAATAATTACTTGTGGCTGATCAATATTCAACTTCAAAGAATGACCTCGGCAATGAATCCTGTTCAACAGCTGACCAGCAGCTACTTGTAAACACTAAATAAATAGAAAGCCTTTATATCAGCCTCACTAATCTAGACCTGCCAAACTCGATCTTCGGAACACATTCTCTTACACATCAACCTTGTGTGTTTTCCTTTCCTCAAAACATTCATTTTGCATTTGAAATTTCCCGTCTTTGCATGAACATGATTTTCTTTGAGTGACAAGGATACTTTTCAGGATTTGAAGTCTTCCTCCACTGACATCCCCCTTTATGGATGAATGTGAACACATATATCACTGTGCTAGAATGTTTTCTTGATGTACTTTGCATGAGTTTCATAAGAAATGAGCAGGACTCAAAAGCTGATTTCTGATTTTACGATCTTTAAGGGAAAATGCTCTGCTTCATTAAATTATAACAACTGGAATATTTTTTATTTATTTTACAGTGTACATATGTGTGATCAAGTATGAAAAATACCATTAATAAAATTAAACTTGAAAACTTTTTATTCAACATCTTTGCTCTTTTTTAATCCCTGGTCATTGTATTTGTTGACTCTCATGATAAAAAGAAGATTGCAACTTTTACTCATGTTAGTATTACAGAGCCAGAATAGTAAGCTGAATTGCATTTGAATATATTAATCATCAGATTCTCATTTGAGGTACAGGTAAGTTGTTCAATACATATTTGTGTAAATGTAGCTACCATTTTCTACAGCTACAAGCATATTTGGTATTGGAAACAGTATTATCTGAGAAATAGTTTTGGAAATTACACTTTTAAACATCTTAATGTTTACACAAAAGGGAAAATTGAAGAGCCATATGTAACATTAATTTTTCTTTCTTCACTTTTCCGGGTGAACTTCAGGCCACAGTGAGATTAATAGTGAAACATATCTTTACTATGGTGAGATCAGAGTTTCATCCTTAAATCTTCAGTGCTAAACCTGAAGTTATATTTTCCATAACATATTTTATTAGTTACTAGTAATGGATAATATAATTCTGACATATAGTAGTCAGTTATAGAGTTCTGACTGCATTTCTCTTCTTGCAATTTGAAATATTTAATGGTTTGGAGAATATTCAGTAGAGGAAGCTAAGCACATATGCCATGAAAAATATATCTATTTTCAGGTAGATACTACAAGGGGAAAATATGGAGGATGTGCAATGCTCAGTTATTTGTGTAAGAAATAATTTTCTACTTTAAGCATCGGCCATGTAGACTTTCATTCCATTTTACAGAAAATTTGAGCTGTGTGATAAAAGCCAAGAAAATGCAGAGCTAAGAATAATTACTAACTTTAGTTGGGGCTATGGTTTTATGAAATAATACAGGGGAAGATGGATTGACTTGAAGTAAAATAGAGCAGCCCAGGATGAAAGCAGTCACCTGGTGGCAGTATTCCGCACACTTACGTGTGAGCCTTCCTTTTAATTTCCCAAGGCAAATTCTTGCATCCGGTGGTAGGAGTTGTGCTGAGGCCTCTGCCTCCCTTCGGGGCGTGCCTTGGGTGGCCAAAAGGCACGTCGTTCTGGGTGGTCTGGGGGATGTCTGAGGCAGGACCCCACAGGGAGTCCCGTCCACTCATCTTTGGCCAGAAGGGTGGTGGAATCACGCTTAGACCTCAAAAGTAGACTGAAGGTTTGAACAGAAGGGAAAAACCAGCAGTGAATGTGTTAGAAGGTCCTGCAAGAATCAGGTCGGGTTTTGGAAAATGAATGCGTCTCAATGACTGTGGGAATTTCAGGAGTGGTATAGACCCTATGGAGTTCAGGAACTGCTTTTCCAATCTTAAGTCGCCAGTTCCTCAGTAGGTTCCATACAAGCACATAAAGAGTCAGCCTCGGGTTCATTAAAAAAAAAAAAAAGTCTGTACAGAGTTAAAAAGGTACTATTGAGTAACTTAAAATAATGAAGTTCAGGAACATTAAAGCTTTGAGCTAATTAAAGCTGCGCCAATAGAACACAATAACACAATGTACAGAATTGGGAACTTTGAGTGGATGGATTTCATGTGATGGAAGAGAACCATTGATTAGTAATAACAACAGTGGTGGTGTGATGTAGAAAATTGCCCTCTCGTGGTATATCTGGGCCAACACGGTGTATTTTTCCTATCTATAGAATGAGAACAGTTGGGTTGGGTTGGTTGTGAATGCTCCATCCCTAATACGTTATTCATACTGATTACATTTGCATATGAGTCACATTCCGTTTGAATTTGCCGGATGTCCATTTATGTTTGTTTAGATAATGAGATCATTCCGTAAAGTGAATAGGACCTAAAAATACAGAGGGAAGACTGTTTAGAAGAACAAGATTTAAAATGCCTTGCTTACATATTTTCACATCTCGTGGTATATTACGCAAGCAGAAGCAAAGCAATGTTAAGGCACTGTTCAAAAAAATGTGTCCATTGCTAACACTTCATTAAACGATATATTATATAATAAAGCTTCATTGGATTTGTTTCTATTTCCCAGTCAATTTCTCCATTAATGGGAATGTTCTCCTTCCGAATACATTCAAATGTACTGTTTTCAAAGCTAGTGTCGTTTTGCTGCTGCTTGTTTTGTGTTACGTGAAGATCCCAAGTCTTTCCAAAGTGTTTCGTCATTTACTGTAGCATGGAAGAATTTTAAAATGTACTGCTCAAGGCAAAGCTTATACATAAACTGAGCAGACAAGGGGCAACTGAATTCTGAATTTTTATGTTATTGAATTTACATACACTTTTAACAAGCAATAAAGTTTTCTTATGCACAAAGGGAGACTACAAACTAACCACTTGAGTTCAACAAAGACTGCTCAAATGTGTACTTAATTCGTTTGAGACTTTTAAAATCTTTCTCAAGCCTGAAGAAATTATGGTTTTTTCATGTTGCAGCCAATCACTACACACATTAAACATTTACATTAGTATGTGGGAAATAAATTTAACCATATACAATTTGAGATTGCTGCCTTGGTAAAGAAAGTTAACAGCAGCATATCAGAACACACATCTGGCAAACTACTTTGATCTCTTTAAAGCAGAATGTGCAAGGAAAGGCTGCAAGAAAAGAAAATGGAGAGTTTAGCCAAAGCTCTTGGTCAAAGCTTAATAAAGAACTATCTAGATGATATAATATGCAATAAAAGGAAACCACTGAAAATCAGTTTCATGCTAAGCTCCTCCAACTGATACATCTACCAGAAGCGACAGAATTTGATGACATAATATGTTTAGAGAAAGAGGTTTCTCATGTTCTTTCTTAAGACGTAACAGATGATATTATGTGAATTGCACTATATCTGCCCACTCCCCAGAGAAATATGGGTCACACGCACAAAAACATCTGCAAGCTTCCCCATGCAAAATGCTCTTTATGTTTTGGACCAGAGAAGAGGAAGGAGGCAAGACAGCTTTCAAATCAGAAGAAATGCACCATCACAACAGTGTGTTTATGTTGTTCATTTGTTCCAGGCTGTCTTTTCTAGATACAGCTTCTCTAGAGCTTAGTTTGCCTTTTCCAAGTCTTTCATTTGCTTGTCAGTAGCAGCTGTTAAATATATCAAGAGCAGACTTTTCTGAAATTTATTTGAACTAGATCTGCTTTAAAATCTGTTGTAAATCAGCAGGCTAGGTTCATATCAGGCTATGTATGGAGCACTAATGTCGGCTTTCGGTAAGACATGCAAAAATTTGCACAACAGCTGGAAAGTTGCAGTAGAAGTACAAGCAGACATATCATTGAAGGAGAGTTTTATGATTGTGTGGCTTCTAGAAAATATGTGTGTGTTCCGCTTGTGACTAGATCTGACGCATTCGTCTCCGTTGAAACAAAATGCCAAAATAGTCAAACTACCAGAGCCTGGTTTTGCATGTTAGAGGAACTTAAAGAGCAGCAAAGGGCAGGGTCATAAAAATATTTCCCTTTGTGTATTCAGTCATGGCACTGCAGCTGTACACTGAGTGCATTTTCAGAGTGAAGTGGGAAGGTATCACTAACTTTGCCTTGCGTCCTGTATTACTGTTTTTTAAAAAGTGTATCTGTTATAAAACAAAATATCCATTGAGGTGATTGTTAGAACAACTAACTGGACTGCTGAATGATAAGCATATATGTGGAGAGAGATACCATAGGATCGGAGGTTTGGCTGAAAGCTATAATTAAAGCTCTGAGTGCTAAATCCATGAGGCACAATACATTTTTTGAAAAAATACGGCCATTTGCAGATGATTGGCACCAGTCTGCTAGACTAGTTGCTCTGGTCTGCTAGGACCACGTGGTCTCAAATTAGGATTTTGCTGGTGTTACAGAGTTTGAGACACTGCTTGTGGTCTTGGGCACAACAGTTTGACGGAAGTGCAGAGCTGGGCTTCTTCCAAATCCCCCTACTTCCTTTCTCTTGAGCGGCATAACTTTTATGTCCTATTCAAGTGGAAGACATCTCTCGATTGTGATATTATTTGTTTGACGTTTGAACTTTAAAATTCAAATGAAAGGAATTCTGCAGTGCATTTTATTTATTAATGTTATGATATTAAGACAAATCAAATACCTTTTGGTAAACCATGTTTTTATGTCATTTATATGATATAACCTACCATGTCTTGTTATTGAGTTCTTATCACTTTTGGTGGGGAAGAAAGGGCCATTGTCTTTACTGCAAGTAAGGATATAGTTGACATCATTTGACAGTAGGGGACTCCAATAAAATGTTGGAATAAACAAAGTAGGCAGAAAATATTACCACTTTTCCTCTGGGAACTATTGAAACGTGCTACCATTTAAATTAACAGTAGACTCTGAATTTTTGAATACGCAGTTGTATGTAGTGTTCATTTTAAAGCAGAAGCAGTATCTTTTATAAAAGCGACAGTTGCAATTTTAAAAGATGCTGTGGGGATTTATCTAGTGTGGCAGCTAGGCTGTTTAGCTCTTTCAAATTTCTTAGGTAGAATTTGACAGCTGTTGGAAATTTACTTTTCATATATTTTATTAAGAAGAAACTCAAATACTTCATTAAAAAGTTGTTACTAAATTGCATACCTAGAAGTTACTCAGGTTCTTTTGTTGTTGTCACATTTGGTTGTTGAATTTTTGTTGTTGAATATGGTTGAATTTTGGCTGACAAACCCTGGCATTTATTTCTAGGTTTTCTTAAAGCTGATCTGTCTTTTTTTTATTATTATTATTTCAACAGCTTGATCAAGTTGTCCGACAGAGAAATCTGCATAGTTTGGAACTTTTCCTCTCATGTGCACAGAAACAGTTAAGCATTTTATTAAAGGAAGAGCCAACCGCAACAGAGGAAAACGGAGACTGACGTTCTCAGTACCGCTGATACAGCGCGATTTGTGAAGCTGCAAGTCTCAATCCAGCAAATGACAAATATATTCTAATCTTTTGGGGTTGTATCATTGATTCAAGATTGATCTGAAACTACGCTTGATAAAAGTATTTGTGGATGATGTCCTTTTATTTATTTATTTATTTTACTCCTATTGTCAGATTGCAAATATGGGAGGGAAAAAAAAAAATCCCTGGAAAGAATTGTTTTTATTTATAATTTTTCTTTCATTATATTTTCTAGTAGCCCATGATTGAAGTTCTAGATAACTCCAGGAATGATGAAAATGTTTTCCTGTTATGTCTGTTTTAAATTTGGCATCATGCATTCATGTACTTTATCACCATTTTTGATATTTTAAAAGATGGAGAAAAGCATTTAATTGAATAGATACAAACCCGTCTCTACTTCCAAAGTACATGCCCAAGTGCATTGCCTCAGGTGAGCCTGAGGAGCTTCTTGTTTCTTATTACTTTTGATGTGTAACAGAAGAATCAGTACTGAAACGTAAGAGTGTTGACAGGCAATTCTTTAGTCATTTATAAACAACTCCAGCTCTGGTAATAGAAAAGTTTAAAAACTAAACAGTGCATCTTCTCAGAGTAGTGCAAAACATTGCCATAACCGATGTATAGTATGGATTTTATTTCTGTTTTACAAAGCTAGTTTGATTCCAAAAGTTGTTTTCTCATGCAAGTACGATTAATGTGACTGACCTCAGTTTCAGGAAGAAGATGTATGTAATTATGTGGAGCCTGATACTGCACTGCTTCAGTGGAATTTCTGACAGAATAAGGAGTGCAATTTGCTGACCTCAGATGCCCTTTCTAAACCCATTGAAGGATGTAGAAAACTCCCCACTGACATTATTGGACTTTGAATCAAGTCGTAGGTCTTTCTAGTCTTGCTAATGACAGCAGGGAGGGGAATTTCTGTGCCTACGCTCTATTGATTGTAGATTACTTAGTTACAAAAGAGTTCTGAAGGAAATAAGGGAAAATAAATCCTCATGCTTAGGAACGTAAATAAACTGAGAATGATATCTCTTGTGGTGAGCCTGTGATTCAGTGGGGGACCTATGGGCGTTTTTTTGTGTGGTTCTTGTTATTCAGTGGTGTTTTGCTTTTTTGTTTGGCTGGTTTGTTTTGCATCAGCAGTCACTTTTCATGAATTGCTTTTTTATAGCAATAAGGAAACACTAAATGGTTGCGTATGTATTTGGCAGTATGAAATATGTGTTGCAGAAAGTTTAGGTTTTTATTTAAATGTTTTTCTGTGCTTCATTTCTGTAATGAAAACCAGAGGTTTTGTCTTCTGTATGTAAATGTTCCCTGAGGAAGTAAATAATTCTGGTTTTCCTAGATGATGACCTCAGCCTACAAATGAATGAAAATCCAGTCATCTTTTTGATATTTCGTGATTGACTGATCAATTTCCATTTCTTCCGGCAGACCAAAAAGTACTTTTGTGTTAATGAGTCGCCTACTTATTTATCATTCCTAAACAAGTGAAATTCTTGTCTTTGTCAACTGCACCGAAGGTGACACAGATGTCCACATGGGTTTTTTGGGAAAGTAGAGACAGTATAAAATGTAATTGATTGTCTAGTGCTGTCTCAAAATCTATGTTTGATTGTGGAAATGTGGTATGAGCAGATTCCTAGATGAACTTCAACATTCTTGTTTTTACTTCTAGGCCTGTACATGGAATAGTATTCCTTTTTACTGAAGACCTCAAAGTGTTGCCCATCAAAGCCAGAACCTTAGCATGATATCAGCATTCTCCTATTAAAGAATTCTATATCCTGACTTGCAACAATATGTAAAAGCACTTGTT
>JAVJGG010000024.1:5165573-5229753 GCA_035590195.1 Aviceda cuculoides
GTAAGATTTCACTGGCAACTATGGTATGTCTTTCCCGTTAGAACTTCACGTGTTGTTTAATCTCAGTTCTTGAATATTGTGATTGACACGGAGAACTGTATATATTTTTTTCTTACCTTTGACAGTTTTAGTCCTTTAATCTTTTTCTCTACCCTGCAAGCAAAACTGCAGAATTAGACCACAGACATACAAGATCAGATTGGGAGCTTGGATTACATTCAAAACTCCCAAGTCTCAGAGAAGAAATTTAGTTACCCAGCAGGAAAAGACTTATCCAGTGTGTGAGCTTTGGAGTATGCAATAACCACCGTCTTCTCCACATTGCATCTGAAGCTTGAAAGCTTAGTTTTATTTTTCATTATTTCTGCCTAACCATAGGAGAATACAGTTTTGTGGAAATTTAGGAGGAGGGAAGGCAGGA
The DNA here is from genome assembly GCA_035590195.1 of Aviceda cuculoides. Taxonomy (NCBI): domain Eukaryota; kingdom Metazoa; phylum Chordata; class Aves; order Accipitriformes; family Accipitridae; genus Aviceda; species Aviceda cuculoides. The sequence goes on from JAVJGG010000024.1 coordinate 5,165,995, forward strand.
AGAAGTTTGCAAAACCCAGTCTAGCTCCTAGAAGGTGTCATCACAATTTTATTTTGTTGGGGTTTTTTTTATTCCTACATACAAACTGAAGAATGATATATAAGAGAAAATAATATGTTCAAGGCCTACAGGGTAGAACTTTGCCTGCCTCTGAGGCATGGCTGCTAGTGTAACAATTTTGGCAAGACTGATACCTAATGGGAGGAACAAGAAGCCCTAGAACTAATCCTTAGAATTGAAATGCAAGAACGAAAATGTTCAAGCTAGTGAGACTGCAGTCTAGAGCATAACCAAAGCTCATATAGTAATAATACGTTATATATATATATATGATTATGTATTTTATATTAGAAATAAACCATAAATCTTGTTATGTAGAGATGTATTTTAAACAATCAGTTGTGTATTAGAAGTTACCTAAAAGATAGGGTACCAGTAGATCCAGTGTGTACAAAGGTGTCTTTCACTGGTGTCAGTCAGGCCCATTCTGGTTTAACACTTCTACTTGATGGTCTACAGCAGAGAAGATCAGAACAGTGAAGTTTGTAACTAATAGTTTACTAAGTTAATACTGAATATTGTGATATCATACAGTGCTACACATTTGTGTTATATTTCTGTATGTTTTTGTTGGCTCCCTATCTGCTTTCATTACAGAATTCTAGATTAGGTCTGAGACTATGTGTGTACAAGTCATTAACAAAGAAATCATTTACCATACACTTTTTGTATGCTGTCTATAGTTAAGATATGGGAATATTTGAATTTTTTGCCTTGCTCTAAGAATCTCATTGACAAATGACACTTGAATTCCTTGAAGCATTGAATTCCTTTACTCCATCATAAGAAGGCAGAACAAAGAAAAAGAAGTAGTCATTCCAGAGGCTGAGATTGCATTAGTGTTTTGAGATTTTTGTGCATCTTTACATTGGCATCTGATCAAAAGTTGCCTCATGTCCTGCCAGCTCAGTAAATGGCAATGTTAATTCCTGACTGTCTGAAATTATCTGTGGAGACATGACCTTAAAGAGCCTAATTTCTGTTCACACTGAAACTCCCTTATAGCACTCTAGACCCTCCTCTTCTACTGCGTGTTTTCTGTCTCCACATATTTGAACTTACAGATCTTTTTTCCCCACCCCTTGGATGGAGGGAATATGTGATAAGATTTCCTCTTGTTTCCTTGCAGGAAATAGCCACCGATAAAAATTGTTCATCAAGGGGACAGATACAATTTATGCTGACTTTCAGATCACGCAGAGTGTCAGTGGAATTATCAAATGGACTTAGTGCAAATGTAAAATGAGCTGGATTGGGACATACCCAATCTAGCTTCTAGCTAGTTAGCTTCCCTGATGCCGGGTGGGTACTGTTAAAGCACGGAGCACAGCATGGGCTGACAAGCCATTTACATCTTTCCCCAGCTCCATTGCAGCCTACACCGAGCTACCTGAAATACAGTGTCCTTTAACTAGTTTAGGTACTGTAAACTTTCTTGCAGGAGTGACTAACGTGTGGATGAGATTGCCTTAAAAATTTTTACATGGCCGTTCCGAACACTATATAGAAATATTTTATAACATCTGTGGCATTCCTTTTTTATCAATGGTTTATGAACGTGCCAAAGAAGCGTTGGTCTGGAAAACACTTTTTACATGGGTATAATTCGGGCGTTCGATTCACTTCAGTGTGCTTGCAGGAACTGACAAAACAAATGCTTTCTTCTCTGAGATCTGCCCAAGAATATTGTTCCTCTAAGGCTTCAAGAATCAATGGCTTATCTGCTAGAATAGCTTAAGCACAGTTTTCTGTATTAATTTTTAAGCCTGCATAAAACTAATAATACTGCTACTGAATTAGGGTCACATTTGAACAGCTGAACATCTCGGGGAAACCACCTGAGCTGCACTCGCTTTGGCTCAAATTTTGTATTTGCCTTTGAAAGTGTATGCTCTGTCAGCTAAAGGAAGGCACGGCGGCGTATAGACGTCTCGGTGGAGACGTTACCTAAGCAGTTCACTTGCCATGGTGATGCAGGAGCTAAAAATGCCCTCATCAAAGCTCCCTCACAAAATAAAGATGATTTTTTTTATTATTCATCTCGTTTATTGTATAGTGTGTATTTTAAACTTGTATCACCTTTCAGTGATACAACATTCCTGTGATGATAATAATAATAACAATAATTTCCTGTGACAGATGTGGTATCAGTATTTTATCCACATCTTAGATGCTGTGTAATTATAATAATTTTCGTATGCGTCAGAGATTCATACTTGTTTATATTGCTTGTAATTCCTCACATTTCAGACTTGCTAAACTGGCATTTTTTAGATGCTTTCCATTGTCTGGCGTGGATAATACAATACACAAAGAAAGTATTATTGAATAAACACTCAAGACTATTCTACTTTTTTTTTCAGATGGCATTTTTAAACAGTTTGACAGCGAATGCTTGTAAAAAAATGAGACGTTTATTAGTACATATCCTAAAAATACAAAATGCTACAAATTCGTGTCTTTTTTTTTTCCAGATTTGATAATAAACCTGTATCAATAGATATAGATCATGATCAGATGGCAAGGCATTGGCATTCATTCTCTTTCTTCAAGTTAAAGTATTTTGTCTTCTCTCAAAAGCCAAAGGGATTAGCACCTCTCTGGGTTTGAAAGAGAAGCTTGATTTAACCAATCCCCTCTACAGTATAATGGTCAGAGGCCCTTTAGCCAAGGGAGAAACAGAATTGTTTTTGCTGAGTGAACTTTGAAGGATGTTTCGGCTCTTGTACTACTACCAAATTAGGGCATCAGTTAAGACTTCACGTCGATCTTGCTACATAAATTTTCTGAAAGATAGCTGGTGACGATGATACACAGCCAGGTCTCTATTTTTGTGGCAATGATTTTAAAAATTCCATTACTTAAACATCCCGCTCTTTTATTGTGACTGTAGATTACATATTTGGAGAGTGATTGTGAAGCTCTGGCTCCAGGGAAGTCAGGAGGAGTTCTGCTGTTGCTTATTTCCAGCTCAAAATTTCATCCTTCCTCACATTTTTTGCAATGCAACTACAATGAATGTAATGCACGCAGCTTTGTCATGGTATGGTTCTGGAAATGTGCCGAGAAGTTGTTTCAAGAGCAGAAATCTGCATTTGTTCCGTACATGGTATGGTGGGGAAGGGAGAGAAGCTGTTGGCTGAGACCTTGGCGAGGGGATACGTGTGTCTCATTAGGACTGTGCTACTGCTAAGAAGAATGTATTTTCATATTCTCATTAAAATAAGTTGCTTCTCCCTTGGTACATCAGAACTAATAGCAACTCTGTAGTATTCCCTACTGAAATGCCTAGAAAAACCACATTCGGTTATGTCAACAAAGTCACTGTCACAAAGATGTAAATCGGTCCATTTTAGTATCAAGTTTGACAGTAGTGGAAACGTGAAGGTAAATGTAAGGTGCTATTTATGCTATTGTAGGTAAAGGTGAGGTGCTATTTCAACTGACTGGTGAAGTTTACAGCTGGGTAGTAGTTTGATAAAAAGCCGAATGAATCCTGATAAGTTTGTGAGGGTTTAAGAGTCGTACAGATGAGAGCACCTTGCTTTTTTTATGGATCGTTGTTAGGAGTCGTCAAAATCTGGAGTGTCAGTGGCCAATGATTTCAGTGGTTGCCTGAATACAACAGAACTGCATTTGGTCTTTTGAAACACTAACATCGACATTGGAAAGCACGATTATTTCAGCAAACTGTCCATATACAATTTTCCAACTCTTGTGTCTTTAAGGGGGTTTTGTGTGTTATTCACATGTTCCTTGCCCTAGGGCAAAAGGAAGAGTGTTTTCATAAATGTTTATGAGCGTGATGGTGAAACAAAAGGAGGAGTTGCAAGCGAGGTGGAATTTATTTTCTCCATACTCTTTTGATAGTGAGGGCAAGGATATTTGGAAGAACAGCAGTTCTCTAGATGCAGAAAAAACAAAATAATAGTATTGTGGTTTATGAATTGAGAGGGATTTGGTGAGGAAGAAGAGACAAAGAGGTATTCTTTTATAATCTGAACTTTGTGGTATATTAAGAGAAAGAAAAGATGTGATTTCACAGAATATTTACAGAAATACAGAAATTCTACAGAAATACAGAAATTCTACAGAAATACAGAAATTTTACAGAAATACAGAAAAATACAGAATTTCAGAGAGGGATGACAGGTTCAAATGAGAAGCGCAGACAGGAGGTTCTGAATCCTTTAGAAATCACTCATCTAAACCTACAAACTTTTCAGCTGTAAACAGCAAAGTGAGTCAGGAAAAAAGGAAGGTGAAGATGCATATGCTTCCTGTGCAGTTTAAAGAGTAATTGGTTTCAGGACTCAGAACTTCTCAAGCTTAACAGTGGTTTCTGTCAGGACCTAGACAATTTAACCAGAAGGTCTCTTCTCTCAGAAAATAGTACTACATGAGAATCTGTACTTCAGAACAACATCCAAAACCTCAAAATAAAATGAAAGTTTATGCTTTGTAAAGCTTAAAAGCATTGCAAGGCTGGCATGTTGAGACCCCAATACATTAGTCTGACAAATGTCAATACATATTCCTGGGCATCCTGGACAGAATATTTTGGGAGCTTCTCTGGAGGAGCGGTGCTCACTGGGGGTACTTCTGTATCAGGATGATGAACATATTCTTGCTTGACTGTTACACTGATATTAAAAAGAAAGTTATACGCATAATGGAGAAGCGTTTAAATGTCTGCCAAATGGAAAGGGATCCAGATGTTGTGTTCAAGATAATACATCATCTATCCATCTTCTTGGGAATAAGAAGTGTGTTTAGGCCTTGGAATCATCTATCCATCTTCTTGGGAATAAGAAATGTGTTTAGGTCTCAGACAAAATAATTTTTTATTTTTCAGAGATTGGAATAAAAATTCCTATAAGCTCAAGACAGCAGCGGAGAAGGTCTACAAAAGACTGATAGCTACACAGTTCATGAATGACAAGACTACTCAGAAGAATACAATTAACTACAAGCAGGATCAGCATCAAATTGCACTCCATTATATCAGTAGCTAATATAAATATAGCCATAATGTGTATGCACAGTTTTCAAGACAATTTTTCTTCAAAAAAATCTTCAAAGAACAAGTGAGTTGAAGGAGGGGGTAATAAGGTCATCCTCCTCTGTATTTAAGAAGGATCCAAATGGACAGTTGATTGGTTTATTGTATGTTCGGGCCAAGTGTTAATACCTATTCAGATGCATAAGCATCCAGAAGTGCATGCTGATTTTCACAGAGCAATCATATAGCACAATTCTCTGTACCAATTAGATATTTTAATCACATTTTTCCTGTTGGTTAAGCTTCAATGAATCAAGCTAGTAAGTGGATTAAAGTCTTTTATGTGCCTTGTATACTGTTGGTGTCATGAATAATTTAATTACAGCTGCCTCCAGGACAAAGCTCTGAAATGTCAATTAACAACTTGGAAAAAGATGTTCTACCTTTTATTATTATTATAGTGAGAGCTGATTCACAGTTTCCAGACTTTCTGTTGTTGAGCTCAGTGAAACGGATGCTGTTTTCCCTTAAGAAGACAAAACTGGGGTGCCAAATTTGCGTGGTTTTATTACTTAAGAAACCCCGTTGGTCAGTAATGTTTTTCATAGTGCTCTGAAAAATAAATATTATTATGAAAGAGTCCAGAAATCAACCAGAACAGATGTATTCTTTGCTGACTTGCAAGTCAAAGTTTGTTGGTGGGTTTTACTCCTGCTGTTAATCAACAAGGCCTGGATTTTGCTCATTGTTTCTAGCTAGTGCCTTGCCTTCTTTACAATGGAGCTTTGAGGGAAAATCAGCTATACCACCCTCAAAAGGGACTCTTTAACAAGGAAAGAGAGAAACACTGAAAAGCATTCCAGCCTGGAGTCCAGCTGGGAGCATGGTGCTTCCACCTCCAAAGATGCCATCCTGCCAATTTCTCACATCACATCTATCAGCCCACTCAAAATCTGCAGGGACTACTCTTTACAAACATTTTTCCTTTAGACTATTTAGGAGAAAAAGGATCTCTCTCCTTCCTTGAACAAATGCCACCGCTGTAGGATACACTAGAAAAAAGAGGGACTTACCTTTGTGTAAAAAATAGTAAATCCCAATGCAATCTGAGCTGGTAGTGATGTGGTTACCAGAGCACTAACCTCTGTGTTTAAAGAGAGCGTGGAGTCCTCACTAGTTCTTATTGACAGTCTGCCACAAATGTGAATAAAATCATGCAGACCCTGAATTAATCACTCCCACATTTTTTGGCTTATTACATACCAAACTGACAGGCTGCTAGGCAGCTTGGAGACAGATAAGGCAAAAATGTGGAAACCAACAACTGCTCTGTGTCAAGTTTCTGTCGATGATCCTGTTTACAGGAAGGTTTCTTCACAATAGAAAGTCCAGGTCTTACCTCGTTCTGATACACAATAAAACATGATAAAATGTGCAGAGCTGATACGATCAAAACATATATTTGCAGCACCTGTGACTTAAATCTTGGCAGCTGCATTTTAAATATGATTGCCAGCAAGTAGAGGAGAGCTTGGTACTGCTGAGGAGAGATAATAATTCTTTTCCCAACTGATTACCCTGTGGATATATCTAAACTAAGGTTAAAAATAAAGAACATAAATAAAAGTGGCTAATCACAGATTCTCAGCAGAGATAGAAATTTTTAAAGTATATTGTGTCCCCAACAAAGTTCATCAAAGCAAAGACAATGCAATGGACTTCAACCCATCAGAGCATGCTGAATACAGTGTCTTTACCTCAGCTGACTGGAGAACTAGTAGAAAATGACTGGTTCTAATTGTACAAATGAAGACCAAAAGGCAGCTTCTGTCTGTGAATGGAAAAAGGGGAAAATCTGTGGAAGAATGATGATCCATCAGCATTGTAAGAAGCTCTCATTTAGTACTGTAAATAATGATTTAATACTGGAATAAGGCTGAGTTAATAATATTAAGTACAAAAACTCTTTTTTCCAACCCTATGATGTTTGACATATAAGACATTGCAAATTAATAAATGGCCATGCTGGAGAGCCATTTTTATTGTCATGTCAAAAAGCTCTGCCGCGATGCTTTTCCTAAGGGAAGCAGCATTGCAGAGAGTGGGAGGATGGTGGAGGAAATGGCCCATCATCGTTAGCCATCTTACAGGGACATGAAAAACATGTAGATAAACTTGCTCAGAACAATCAGGCTTTCAGTGTCACCTGGGAAAGGCCTGTCTACACCACTTCCAGATCAGACCATGGACCGGTGTGATAATTCTGATCCCTGTGAATTTCACACGTGTATGAGGTTCACTCATTTCAAAGTGAATTCAGTGCCTGAGGGTTACCTGGTAAGCAAGGCAAAAAGCGATGATTGCAAAGAGTGGTCTTGAGTTACCAATGCATGGGGTGCGCTTCCAGGGTTAGTGAAAACTGTATTTATTTCCCACAAGAAAGTAGTATCAAGCAGTAAAGAGAAATTAAGGGCATCCAAGAAAAAAATCTGCCCAGACATAAAGACAATCCGAGACCAAACCAACGGCACAGGCCAAAACTGCAATAAATGTGAAATAAAAATAGCAAGGTTAGACAATTGTAGCCAAGATAAGAAACATGCTGCTAGGCTTCCAAAAAAAGAACACCAAAAAAAGCCCTCAACATTTTGCAGTTCTGCAAATTCTCCTTAATTCTTTTGGCAACATGCAAAGAAATGTATCAGTAAATCCACCTGCGTAAGATATAGCTGGTGATTCAGAAAAAAAGGTGAACTTCCAGATGCTGGAACTTAGGCCTTTGTAATAATAGAATAACAGTAAATTCATGCTGTGTTGGGTGGTGGTGTCAAGATTTTGGTGAAGGGGGGCTGTGCAGGGCCTGCCCCATGCCGGCTCCAACCGACCCACGGCCAAGATGGTGGCACCTTGGGGACAACATGTTTTAAGAAAGAGACCGTGGTGGAGCAGAGATTCCCCTGCAGCCCACGGAGAGGCCCACGCAGCAGGTACCCACGCTGGAGCGGATGGTTATGTCCTGAAGGAACTGAGGCCCGTGGAGAGCCCGCGCTGGAGCAGATTTTTCTGGACTGCAGCCCATGGAGGGGACCCACGCGGGAGCAGGGGAAGAGCGTGAGGGGGAAGGAGCAGCAGGGAGGAGCTGTTACGGACTGACCCCCTAAACTGCCATTCCCCATCCTTCTGAACTGCTTGGTAGGGAAGGGGTAGAGGAGTTGGGAATGGAGGGGTGATGTTGAGCCTAGGGAAAAAAGGCAGGGGGTGGGGAGGAGAAGTTGTTTTAATTTTTGTCTTTGTTTCTCACCTTCCAACTCGATTTTAATTGGCAATAAATTAGATTTATTTTCCCCAAGTTGAGTCTGTTTTACCTGTTGACAGTAAGGCGATCTCCCTGTATTTACCTTGACCCATGAGCTTTTTCATCTTATTTTTCTCTCCCTGTCCTTTTGAGGAAAGAGAGTGAGCACGCGGCTGGGTGGGCATCTGGCAGCCAGCCAAGGTCACCCCACCAGATGTGCGCTGACATTGGACCCTCAGTGACAACTTATTTAAATGGATACCCGCTCCACTCACGTCAACGGGCCGGAAAACCGATATGAGTCTCCCATAGGTCTTTCCTCATCTCGGGATGTTGTTACCTTGTCAGCAAGAGCTAGAAGGATACCAACGGGAGAAAGAGCAGAGTCTAGAGGAAGAGGTTGGCGTGCAGTGCCAGCGGTGAGGAGACGTCCGTCCTTCCCGAGCACACATTTCCTTATGAGAGTCCCGGCAGCGCGAGAGAATGGCAAACAGAAAGTTGGGTGAACTCAACTAGCCTTGACATACTCCATCCTGAAGGCTAGAAGACTGGATGGGAGAAGGTAAAATAAGGGAATAGCGAAAGAGCTGATAAGAGAGGAGGGAGTAGCGTCGGGAACTGGCGTCAGGGAAGCCGGCAAAGCAGGGAATGGACTTAAACACAAGAGTGTGAGGGGGTGCGATAGTGAAGATCACAGAGATATCGGAGTGAGCGATGCTGAAAAGAATGAGAATGGTGGTTAGCGAGAGCAAGTCTTGACAAGACTAATCAGAAAGAAAAAAAAAAAATAGTGACCATTCAGATGTATAGCTGGGGTTGGGGCAGGAGCAGGGAGGCGGGGGACCAGGAGGGGAGGATGAACTTCTGTGTAATATTTGCTTCCACACATGCACTATTAAAGTTGGAGAGTGGTGCTGAAAGAGATTTAAATAGAGTTGATTTCCTGAGCTTGTAATGAGTCCATGCACTTTGGGTTTGGCTGAATTTTTTTCCATTTTTGGGGTTTTTTTGTTGTTGTTTTTTTTTTTTTTTCCACAGGAAGAAGTAATAACATTTTCAAACTGACTGTACTTCTGGTCCAAATCAGTTTTAAGGTTCTAGTTTGGGAATGACAGGATCAAATTCTCACAAGCCTTCTCAGGAGATTATGGCCCAGCAAAGATTAAGATATTTCTGCTGTCTTGATCTGGATCCAGAAATTCTTTCCACTTCTGAGTCTGCTTTTCAACCAGTGCTGCTAAGGTGTATTTGAATCAGAAGATTAGACTCCAAGCAGTTGTTTTTCTCTCTCCTTTGTCCTCCTCTCTCCTCCCATGTCCTAACCCCCACCGCTCGGCAAAGTTTCACTCCCTCCTGTCTCTACCTTGCTGCCAAAAAAAAGGAAAACAGAAACCTCACAGCTCACCCTCCTTTTTTTAATAAGATCAGATTTTGAGGCTTTGGTTTTGACTCATGTCTATATGAGGTAAAAACCACTCAGCTTTTTTTTTTTTTTTTTTTTCCCCAGTCTTAAAACCTGATGTTGCTTTGGGTTTGTGGTAAAAAGGAGATTAATGTCCTCGTGGATTCCCAATAACAAACATTTTCTTTTCTTTTTCTTTTGCCTTCAGTTTTTGCATTGATTCTGCAGAATCACACAGCCTACTGGGCTAGATTGATAGCTGGGCTGAAGCCAACATGTTTTTTTCCTATGTTCTTAAGTATTCCTGCTGACTTCTGTTTTCTGATGTGTTTTTGGATTGCCATGGTACGATGCTGTCAAGCAGAAATAGAATTGTCAGTTTGATTTTTTCTCATCTACCGTCAAAATACTTCACAAGGTGGCCCTCACCTTCAAAGGCAGGAAGCACAAATACACACACACACATACGGAGAGACACATTCATCCGTCATAGATGTTGTCACATTGAGCCAATCATGCAGCCCATTTAGGAGGCCGTAGTTGAAGGCAGAGGAAGAGTTTTGCAAATCAAAGCTTGACTGCAGAGTTGCCTGAGCAGTGACTCACTGAGTAGTCATCGTAAACAAATTCGTTTGTGCCTCAGTTTACTGCACTGGAAAAATGGAGTGTCATTAAAGTGTTTAGAAGCTGAAACACTATTCTGAAAACGTACTGACAGTGCTTTCTAATTCAGGTGACTGTTGATAAGCATCGTTTTGACTGTATCTCCCCTGAGAAGTAAACAAATTGGTGTTTGGAAAGCTGCCGTTCCCAGCAGCCATGCACTCTGAACATTCCTCCTTCTCCACCGTCTCAGTTTGTTTGTAAGGGACTTTTTGGTTGTTTTCTTTACACTGGAAAAAATGAAACACAAAACAAGCATGAAGCAAAAAAAAATTGCTAATGAGTGCTAAGAAAGGTAAAACTGTCCAGATCTTTTTTAGGTAACATTTCCTCCATCGAAAAATGTGTGCCGCCTTTTTATGAGGGGGAGGTAAAAAGCAAGGAGTTTGGGGCGGGGGGGTAGGTTGTATGTGGATGTAATGATTAAATGTTAGCTTTGTGTCTTTTTTTTTTGGCCTGCTAGAAGCTATGTACCATGGTGAGACATAAACAAGAAGTGACCAATTATTCATGTGAAAAGAGGTTTCATGAATCACAGGAAAACAGTAAATTATGTGGAAAAGCACATTTCACACTCTTTTCAGGATATAATTATGACAGCATGGAATCACTGTAATAACTCTGCACATTCTCTTTAATAAGATTTGGGGGTGGGCAGGAGAAGGGGTTCTGATAGTACTGGAATGCTTTGCAACAACCCCTTTCTTCTCTTTTTGAGGCGCAAAAAAAGTCTGCTTTAGCCGCCTGCTGCAGTACGGCTCATTGAAGTGTGTGCCAAGCGTGTAAACGAAACCCCGGCAGAACTGGCAAGCCTGCCGAAGGTCGAGCCCTGAAGTGCGTGTTGTTTGTTAGCAGAAGCTCGAGCAGAACACCGAGGGAATGGTGAGTGCAGTGCCACCCGTTAGCTGAAGATGAAATAACTATTTGAGCAGTAGAGCAGCCCCGTCCACAGGAGCGCGTTTTCGCTTCTTTAGTGGTACGTTGTAAGGGAGGAGTTTTTCCAAGTGCAGAGGAGGAATCTACTCCTAGTAGACAACTTGCATTGCACAAGGGTTGTTCCTTGCTTGAGGGACTTAAGTTCCAGCCTCCTGCACGGAAAGTCCACTGGCATAAACACCCTACCACGGTCTTGGCCTGATCTTGCAGTTGGCTCTACCTGAGGACAGATTTGGGCTGAAGTAGAGCCCCTTTGACTTCACTCCGTCTCCGAGATGGCACGTATACCCACCAGCCCCAGCAAAGGCAGTAGGGCTGGGGAGCTAATGCTGGCAAACAGCTTTTAGGTAGCAAGTAAATGTTTTTCCTTCTGCTTTTAATGAAATCATGTCAATCAAAATCTATACTTGCCTTCACTGCCCAGGGCTGCTTGGCTTCACGATCTGCTACAGAAATCCATCATCTGTTTCGTTCCGTGTATACATCTAGCTAGTAATAACAGGTAGCCTCACCAAACCACGCAGCAGTGTCAGAGCTGTTTGGTTCTCGGGTGCTTTGCTAGTTTAGTGTTGTGTTAGCCCCTGAGATTGCTGTGCCTGCCTGAGCTGCTTCGTTACAGAATGCAATGTCTGAGGAGCTTTAGCTCTCTGCTCCTTGGAAAGCCAGGCAGCAAATCTGACACGACAGAGTTCGTGATTCTGAAAGTGTCACTCTACTGACTTGATGAGAAAAAAAAAAAACAGATACCCAATAGCAAGGACTTTAATAATACCTTTCCATTAGCACCTAGAATCCGTAAGGATGAGGTCAGAATGGGCATGGAATACATAAGACTTGGACCCCATCCCTTGATACGAAGTGGTAAAGAGAAAAGGAATGATTTTAGTCTTAAATCAGAATGTTTCTGGATCTGGGAGCCCCTCACAGTGAAAAATTCATGTGCAGAGATGAAGGCATAGAAAACCGTGCGTAGACAGGATAATCAGAAAGCAGCCGCAGTACACGGGTCCTGCTTTCAGCCTGCCTTCGGAGGCGGCGCTTCCTTCCCATCCTCTTTGCGTTGGACGGCCAGACGTGGTCTTGAACAGCAGGGAAAAGTTCCTCCTGTCAAAGGCAGTGGATTGAGAGTTCTCGTTGGTTTGGTTTTATAGTGGCTTTTCCCAGGATGAGATGAATGCACAGGGTGACTAGACTAGAGAATCGGTCCCGTGATGTGACCTCCTTTGAGCTGAGAGTGGGTGAGGACAAGGAGGGAGAGGAGGCGCTGGCTTGTGCTGGAGGGGAGGAGTTCTGCTAAAAACACTCCTCACAGCGGTGGTGCTGGCCATTATGTCATGTCACAAGTAGGGTGAAAAAGAGCCAAGATGCCCACCGGTCCCCACTTTACTTTTTGTTCTTTATCATCCTTCATCAGGTGCCGTGTCACATTTAATATTTTCCATCTGCTTTTGGCCAATGTGGTCTGGTACTGCTCAACAGCAGAAACCTGTTGATTCTGGACTGCTAACTACTACTGGCTGGCACACCAAACTGCAGGGTGACTTAACTGTGGTGGAAGACAGACAGAATTGTTTCCAATGTACACCTAAGGAGGCCCTCAGTAAAGCAAACATTGATTTTGGAGAAGGGTTTTTTTATTTTTTTTTTACCTGTCTGCTGCCAGCAGGCTGTAAATAGGATCCCTATATTTTTCCCTGTTGATACTAACCCACTTTGGAGCTCATCAGCAACCTTTAAGCCAATAGAAGTTGCTGAGCCTTGCTAGAAGCCGCACACACCTCAGAACTGATGAGGTCCGTAGCCGTTGTCACGGGGCGGCTACGAGGACCGAAGGCACGCAGGCAACGCTGAAGCCCATGGGTGGCCCGTGACTGCCGGTTCGCTGGGTTCATCTTGCCTTCGTGGACTAACTCCCACTATTATAAATCATATAGGTATGAGTTTCTTCCTGGAGCAACTTGTTTGCTTTATTTATTTGGAAAATTTCAGTAACTGCACTCACCACAGCTTCTTTTTTCTGCCGCTGAACTTGCCATAACTGAAGCTCGCTCAAGAATGCTTAGTCTTAACAGTGTGTGATTTCCCCTCATGATTTCTGAACCACATACTGAATAGACGTTCTGGTAAAGTGTGGTAAATACATTTCCAGATAAACTAATGGTATCTCTGAAATGACCCACTTCTCTAGAGACAGAATACCACAGATCTGAGGCACCTTTCCTAAAAAAGACGTGGACACTCTGTCCCGTTCCCCTTCTCCCCCAATTTTAAGATCAGTGAAACATTTAAAACAGAAAACAATCTATTTTTAGTACAATCACACAGTCACTCTGGGTATTTATATTTAAATTAAAACCAGCTTTTGGGCCTTCAGCTAACCCAGAACACTAATGTTATTTAAGGAGGGGGGAAAAAAAAGAAAGAAAAGGTTTAAAATAGCTAAATAATTAATTTGAACCTGGCGTCACACACTGAGAGGAAACAACAGCACCCTGTGATGGCTACTCGCTTTAGAAAGTTGGTGGAAAAAAGAGTCAGATGTGCTATGCCTTTATATAAAAGTGGCTACCAGAGATGGTTTACAGAAGTCACGTGTATGCTTTGTGGCAAAGCAATAGTTAAAACATCGCTTGGGCTGAGTCAAATGCCCAGTGGTGCCTGTTTGGAACATTTTCCTTTGAGTCACTTTGTTTGAAATGTAATAGATGGCTGGTCAATCTGTTGTTAGAGCCTCTGTAGTTGTTGCCTGGAATATTATTCCAAAATGTTTACTCCACAGAGGTGTCTCATGAGTGGTACCTCTTACTCATATCTGTCACTTTTTTAGGAGGGGTAATTTGAACTTTCTCTGGTTTTCTGCTCACATCTCACAGTTGTTCAGACAAGCAGGACTGTTTCCTTCAGTCACCCTGTCACGGCAGATGCTTCCAAGGTGAATTCAGGGCCAGATTTAAAAGTGACTGAAGTGAGCAGAAAGACAAATTAAAGTCAAGTCTATCCACAATAAAAAAATATTTCCAGTACAAGCACAGGGCCTGTGAAAAAGTGAAAGGCTCAGTGTTCCTGCTGCCTGGTCCCAGGAAGGGTCAGTGAGAGGTCCGGGTCTATTGCAGGAGATGTTGTCACGGGAATCAGTGAGTGAAGAGCCTTGACATGACAATCCCTGATATTCCCCAGATCCCAGATTCGCGAGGTGTAAATATGTTTTAGTGGAGTTTTGGAAAAGCCTGGTATGTATCTGAGGCAAAGGAGGCTCTACGTGATTTATCACCTGCTAGATCTTTACGCAGCCGTCCGCTGTGGTCCTTAAACAGCCGACGTGCTCCTGCCACAAACTCCACGCAGTCCGGAACCGAAGGGGAGCTGCAAGGAACATGGGGCTGGTGTGTTCGACCTAAAAGTTCTGAGTGCGTGCGCTGCCAAATCCTTTTGGTAAGTGGTGGTGAACTGGGGCTTGTGCCGGTGCCCGGTGCCTGCTTGAACTGAGGAAGAGAAGAGCTCCGGCAGCGCGGGAGGCGTCGAGGCCTGGGACGTTCTTTGGCATACACAGAGGTAGGTGTTATCCTGCGTTAACTGGCCGCTTCTGAGCCTCAGACTCCTCCTGTGAAGGCTGACATACACACCTCACTGCCTGCTGGACGGCTTTAGGACTGAAGAGCTGGCTGTTGTAGTCCTACCGGACCTCCGTTATTTCTGCCTTCGGAGTGCGGTTGGGTTAACGATCTCCTCTGCAGTGTATGGAGTTGGGTCTGGTGGCTGTTTGGGGAACGAGATTAATTGTCCGCAAAGGTGTGCAGGGGACTCCGAGGGAATGTACTGCATTGCTGTCCCTCGTGGCATAAATAGCACTTGATTATTCTGATCTCTTAGAAAGCTCCTCAGCTTCGTTCTTGCAAAGACCACCGTTGTGGAAGGAGCGAAGGAGAATGTGATCTAAGCTTTCCTGCCCAAAACAGATGCTGATGCTGAGCAATGATACTGCAAAGATTTTTTCAAGATTATATGCTATACCTGCAAAGGGACCGGATAGGACACCCTTTCTCTCCAGAATAGCATCCCACAGAATCTCACCTGGTTGGGTTGATTTGGGTCAGGGGGTCACCAAATTAGTTTATGCTATTTCCATCCACTTGCTGGTTTAAGCAGTTTTCACTGAGAGGTTATTTCAGGTTATTTCACGCAGAGAATCAATCCACTAGTTGTTGCTTTCCGAGAAGCTTTGATTCACGTTTTATACCCAGAAATGTGTTTGATTAACTGTCCTTTTCAGATAGTGAAGTATTGGGGGAAAGGTATTCCCTTTCCCGGTGAAAATGATGTAAATTGCTCTAAGGGATTAATTTTTCTTCTGTCTTTAGAAAATGCTGTTTCTTTATGCTGTTGGCTAGGGTCTCACCTTGATGGCTCAGATAGATAATTTAAAGGACTGTGTCAGCCTTCGCAGGTGTAGCGGATGCCGATATCCCCCTTAACCTAGTCTGTCAGAGTTACAGCGTGGGCTTGATGGGGGATATCAGCGGGGTCGGCTGGCGAACGCTCTCGTGCTGTTCGAGTTATGAGCTGCCTGTATTACAGGAGATCAGGAGTTAGTGTTGGTTTGCACAGGGACTCTGGAGAATAAACAGAAGGCCCTCACGTGAAAAGATCCCGGAAAGTATCCGAGGGAAAATGCTGAGATCTCTCCTGCCGTCCACCCTGAGAGTAATGGGGTGCTGCTGGTTTACTGGGGAAATCTGAGGCCCCTGGCGGTAAACCGGGGTCACGCTGTGAGGCCATACTTACAGCACAGGACTACAACTGTCTCCGGTACTTTGCCTCTGGGCATAATTGGGAATTATGGAGGAGTCTGATACTGGGTGAAGAACTTGGGTGAAGCCTGCAGTGTGGCAAGGGCTGTCATCGGTGTTAAAGCACCCTGGCATCCTGGAAAATCCACACCTGAAGTGAAACGGTTGTCTGCTTGGGAGGATGGAGGGGCTGAAATTGTCTTGTGTTGGAGGGACCGCTTATAGGACGGACGTTCCCAATCTCTTGGCCATCGTCCCCTTGGCTCCCCCTCTCCCCTACACGCTTACCTCTTTTTAAATCAAAGAATCAAGCAAACAGCAGAAAGCATGTGTGCTGTCAATTCTGCGTTTTAGTAAAATGTCTAGCAACTAACAGGAAGCAGTTGTGACCTCATCTGGCAATGTATAAAAGCCAGTTCTAAAAATGGTGTTTAAACCAGTGACATTTAATTGGTAGCTGCCAGAGAAGGACACACACAAACTTTGTTTGAGCATAACCCGATTTTCAGCATGAAGGAATCTGGAGATGTTTTGACATATTTACATTATGTAATGGAAATGTTAAATAGGAAATGAGAAGTCAAATTTTTTTGTAAAACCCCCTATTTTTGTTTACATACCCAGACGAAGTTTAACACTACAGTAATGCCCTACTCCTCTTTTCCTTTCCATAGTTTTGTCCCATGTCTCTGTTGTTTACATTCCAGTTAATTTGAGCTGGCTGATGGTTGAAGTCAATTACCTCATCGTCCTTTTTTGTGTAAAAGCAGCGGTGTAACTGTAAATTACAGATTTATTAATGAAACATCTGAAGGTTCCAGGAATCATTAGCAGGCAGGATGGAAAGATGTATCCTACTCATGCTGCAGGATTACTTACCGTCTTGTGTATACGTAGAGAAAAACGTCAGAAAACGTAGGAAGCATCATTTAAAGCATAAATCTGACATTCTGGAAGAATACGTGATGGAGGTAATAGCTTGGGGCTTGGCTGAGCTATACTCAAGGCTGAACTTGAGTTGTTAGAGTGGGAAGAAGGTGCCTCTCCTTCATTGTTATGTCCTCCCAGCTTTAACTGGAGCTTACGTGGAGGTAGGAATGAGCCTGGGTGACATTTACAGCAGCTTAAATGAATGCTTTGCTAAATTATTCTGGCCCAAATGCTCTTTTGAACTTGTGTCTTCGCTGAGGATAATCAGAGGGCAAAGCACTTCTATGGTCTTCTGTTTCTAGTCTCATCCAGCGCTGTCTCCACTTGACTCCACCTCAGTGGCAGGTTCAGTAGGGACTCTATTAATGGCTTTGTATTTGTATATTTACTCAATTTTCTTATTCAGGTGTATCTCACAAATTTCTCCATAACTAATTTATAATATTTGTATTGTTATCACTGGATTTTAAGATGGGAATCTAAAGAATGATCTCATGTCCAGAGACAAATTCAGATCTCTTTGACTAATGTTTCCCAAACCGTGGGCAGGTATTGATTCAAAGGGCCATAGAAAGTGCATGAAACCTCCTTGCCCTTATGCTATAGAAAACAGAGAAACAAATGAAGGGCTGACAGTTGTCCAAAATCTTAGGAAGAGATAAAATGGTTGAGGCAGTTGCATGGGCAAGGGAGAAAATCACTGTTGGAAGCAGAGAAAAAATATTTAGCATGCAAGATAGTGAGGTAGAAAAAAACTGAAGGCAACGGTGGGACTCCCATTCACATCTAGGGAACAAGCTTTAACCTCTGATCCTCTCAGCATTAGAAGAAATTAGAAGAATTCAGAATTAGACAAAATGTACTCCTGCTTACAGGGAAAAATGTAATAAGAAGTTTGATTCTAAGGACCTTTGCTGCAGTGCATAGATTTTTACCCAGCTTAAAAATGAATACAATAAACGAAACAAAGACAGAAAGTTCAAATATGACAGGCTATGGATTATATTATGGAATGGAGCCCCAAAACTGCCTACCAAAACATCTGCCTGCCTTGTGTAAATGTGTTTTCAGCTTCAACTTTCAGCTGAAGTTTTCAGTGGTAAACACGATTGTAAGGTTATGAAACAGTTTCTAAAGGCACTCCCTGCTTCATTGCGTCTCTGTTCCTAGGTTTTGTTCGAGAATTTTTCACTCTTGGAAGCAGTCTGAGAGTAGAACTTTTAAAATCCAGTAGATATTTTTCAGCCATTGCTGTGGAGAGGTATTCTGGTGGGGTTTTTTTTGAAAGAGGGGGTGGGTGTTGGGGAAGAATTGTAAATTTTCCCATAGCAACAATGAAGGGAATATGAAGCTTGCAATTTTTTCTCTTTTTTACAGAGGACTTGAGTCTTTGCTTGGCCTGATTAAACAGTGCTATTACTGAAAGGATTGAGAATCTCCTAAGAACATCAGCAGAGTGTAAATGCCCAGTTAGGGCATTACACACACTTACACACAAATGAATGTGGAGTAAACCCTGGCACTTAGATTTCAAAGCCTTTTTTCCATTTTACCTGCCACTATTTGACCACTCATATGGTAAAAATATTGTTTTCTAATGTCTGTTTGGCATTTCCTACATTCCAGCTTGTGCCCATTGCCCTTGTCTTATCACCATGCTCCTCCAAGAGAAGTGTCTCCATCTTCTCTAAACCCTGTGATGAGATGGTTGCAGACAGCAATAAGGTCTCCCCTTCACTTTTTCTTCTCCAGGCTGGACAGACCCAGCTCTCTCGGCCTCTCCTTGAACGCCATGTGCTCCAACCCTCTTGCCAGCTTTGTGGCCCCCCGCTGAACTTGAGCTCACACGTCAATATCCTTCTTGCACTGGAGATCCCAAAACTGGACACAGTAGTCCAGATATGGTCTTACAAGTGTCAAATAGAGGGAAAGGATTTCTCTTGACCTGCTGGCTCTGTTCCTCCTAATAAAGCCCAGGATGCTGCTGGCTTTCATTGCCTCAAGGGCACAGCACTCCTTCATGTTCAACATGCTGTCCGCCTTGCCCCCAGATGTTTTTCTGCAGAGCTGTTTCATAACAGTCAGCCACCAGTCTGCATCATCGCATAAAACTACTCCATCCAAGGTGCAAGACCTTGTGCTTGTTCTTGATGAACCTCAGCAGCTTCTTGTCAGCCTGTTTCTTCAGCCTGTTCCTGCTGTTCGAGTCCCTTTGAACAGCAGCGCTGCCCTCCAGGATATGGGCTGCTCCTCCCAGTTTGGTGTCATCTGCAAACCTGCTAAGAGTATGCTCCATCCCACCATCCAGGTCGTTAATGAAGACACTAAACAGTATGGTCCCAGTACAAATCCCTGAGGGATGGCCCTAGTTACTGACCACAAGCTGGATTTTACATCACTGATCTTTGAGGCTGACGATCCAGCCAATTTTTCACCCCACTGATCCAGCCCATCTGGATTTCTCACCAGTGGTGATGATTAGGAGACTACAGGAGGCTCTGTCAAAGGCCTTATGAAAATCAAAGCATTCAACATCCCTCTCCCTCCCTTTGTCCACCACAGCAGGCACCTCATCACAGTAAGCAATGAAGTTGGGCAGGCATCATCTTCCCTTGGTAAACCCGTGCTGGTTCCCTCTAGTTGCCTCCTCATCCTTCAGGTATTTAGAAGTGGCTTCTAAGAGCATTTGCTCCACAACCTCCCCAAGGTCTGAGGTTATGATGGCCAGCTACAAGTTCCCTGGATCCTTCCTACCCTTTTTGGGGTTGGTGCAACATCTGTCTTTTCCCAGGCATTAGGAATCTTCCCCAGTTGCCATAACCTTTCAAAGGTGATAGAAATGAGGCCCTCAATGACATCAGCCAGCTCCTTTAGCACCCTCGGATGCCCCTATCTGGTCTGATGGACTGGTGGACAGCCAGTTGGGTGAAGTGATCCTCAAATCTATTTCCTGTGGGTGCTGCTTCATACCCACAGACTGTATCAGGAGGCTCAGAAACTTGGGAGGCCTAAGGACAAGTCTTACATCTGAAATACAAGCTACAAAATGCATCTTTTTCCTATAGCTTGTCACTAGGCCCCTTAAAGCACTGAGCAATGGATCCATGCTGTCTTTGGCCTTTCTTCCACCAATGTACGTACAGAAACTGCTGATTTTTACCTTCCTTGCTAGTTTCAACTCTAGCTGAGCATTGGCTTTGGCCTGACTGCATTCCTCATGCATGAGTAATCTTCCCATTTTCCCATTTACCATTTACAGTTTTTGCTGTTTACATTACCAGTGCTATCAAACAAACTGTAAATCAGTTTTATTGGTTTTAGTCTCATCTCCTCCACCTCCAGGAATTGGATCTGTTCATCAGTCAGAAAAAAAGCCCCACATGGAGGGCTTTTCTCTGTATGACTGATGGCAAAGAGTAACGTACAGATCCTAACTGATGCTGTCAGAGTGCTTTAATTTACATGAGATGCTGTGAAAAGTGTGGCTTTACTGGTTTGGCCCCCGAACCACGCGGGGAAAGCCTGAAGTGGGCCTGATCATACAGAAGCTGACCACTTTTAAAAAAAAGTCCATCTTGTGGCCTGCAGTCCGTAATCCAGTGTCCTTTGCAGTCTGGTTCTGAGTCAGTCAAAGAGGTTTTCCCCGTTGTGGTGGAAGTCCTGCTTTGAAACAGCTCAGTAAGGGCTTAGAAAGGGAGAGGGATCGATGTGCTCTCTCAGGGGGAGCGAGCTGCTTGACAGAACAAGGAACTGGCTTGGAATAGCAGATGAAAGGATATTGCGATGTGTCAGTAAGGCAAAGGAGACCCCAGGCAGCTCTGATTTAGGCTCAGCTGTTAATCAAAAATTCTGGGGGAAATCCAAGCCTCCAGAGCTTGAACAGAAATAGAAAAGGCTGTTTCATATTATACAAGCACATAAAGCTGTGCTAAAGGGGAAATCCAACCGGAAAAGGGCTTTTCTCCCTATCCAGCTTGTAGCTTGTGCTGGAGCAGTAAAAGGCACAGAGTGCTGGGCACTCTTCTGGAGTAGCTTACAGGTTAACCTGTGTCATGAGTATAGAGACAGAAATACTCCATGGGTATTCTGCTTGAAAATCCCTTTATATGATAATCACGTTCTAATGACTTTCTCTTAGTCCTGCTCAGGCTAATTGTCACTTAAGACCCCTCCAAACCCACAAGCCTCATCCAAAACCCATCGAAGATAATGTAAAGATTCTCTTTGACTTTAATGTGCTTTGAATCAAGCCTATAAACCAACCTGACATCTGCAGTACATACACAGGCCTTAATGACCCTTTTTCCCTAGGGCTCCGGAACACCATTCCAACATCTGGGAACCTTCCCTTTCCCAGTGTTTCCCATTTGATATATGTTTTTTAACAGATTAAAAAGCATAAGCTGCAGGCCAATTGGATCCTCACTTGCTGGGTTAGTTCAAGTTCTGCTGCAAATCAGAATGTCAAATAATTCTTTCCAGACCTTACTCTTGTGCTGAGAAACTGGGACAAACTGTAGCAAGGGATGGGTAAGTTAGGTCTTTTATGGTCGAAGGGAGCAGTATTGGATATTCCCGAGAATAGAGAAGGAAAAGGAAGTATCATTATTATCTTTCAAAGGGTAACCGCAGCTTATCTCTCTGAGCAAATAAGAAGAAAGGTCTGTTGCTGAGTCAATGCACCTGACACCAACAAAAGGGTTGAGATGGTTTGCCTAGCATAAACTGCATGTCGTTTGGGGCTTTCGTCTTTTTTACTCTGCACTCCAGCAACTCTGAGAATAGGAAACCACCACTTTGTCCACAAAAGCCTGACCACACATGCTCACGGCAGGAATTTTTCAGGGTTTGGCTTTCAGGGAAGTGGCAAACGCTGCCTCCTTACATACCAGCAGTGGTGAAAGGGGAAAGGAAGGAGACTAAGTCACTTGGACAAGCCTGGGCTCAATCTCACAGACTGAAGGTGGCCGCTGAAACATAGAATGTCCACTTGGAGAAGAAAATGGGAGGCTGAAGGTGTTGTCAGTAGCAGCAGGGAGGGAGGAAAGGGAAGGACATGCAAAGAGAAAGAGAGTTTCCCCAGCCCAAAACCTGGAGTGGTTAAGGCTGAGGAGAATTGAAAGATAATTGCAAGGCAAGTTTAAAGCTTGGGGAGAGGAGAATACCTGTATAGCCCTTTCCTTTAGTGATACTGTGGTCTGTGTGCTATGGACCTTTTGGTGAAGTGAGACTGCTTTGTTGTTTTGATCCAATGGTGCTCACAAGTCTTAAGAGGGAAATGGCTTACAGGTTGGAAAATGGGATTGCTATCATGAAATCATGACCAGCCCCAAAATATTTGGTCCTTAAGTTTCCATTCATGGTCTCTAAGACAGCACTCAGGCCACACCAAAAGGAGATCTGAAGTGTGGCTTACCACAAACACTCCTTGAAATCCCAACTAGCAGTCTGGCACTTTCTCTAGCTCACTTCTCATGTCTCCAAGCCACTCATCTATCTGCTGATCATGTTAGGCATGAACAGCATCCAGAACACTCTCCATCTGGATTCTTGCATATGATTTTTAGAAAGGCTCCAACACAGACTCTGTTTCTTTTCTTTGTTTTTCTTTCTGCTTTGTTATTTTTTCCATGTCCAGATTCAGAGCTTGGATGTTACTGTGGTTGCCTTTCTCACAACGACACTCTCATAATTAATCCCCGCACTTTAGAAGCATCAGTGCCTGGTTTAGGATACATCAAGATCTCAGGCTTAGAATATTTACATGCAAAACTGTGCCTGCATTTAAAGAGGCAGCATAGAAATCCCTCTCCTAAACTTCTCTTTATGCAGGGATTTGAACAGAGTGCCAAGCCAGAATCAAATGAATTTCTTTAAGACTTAGATTTTCCCATGTTTTCTGTTACTGAAAGGTCATGATGTTTTTTTAAAGGTCTTTGCTGCTCCTGGGTTAGATTCTTCTTCTGCAGCAACCTGTAGGGAAGTCATAATGCAGTGTTTATGATGACACCCCTTTCGTGCTGTGGAAAGAATTTTAATGTCATGAATTCCACCTTGTGACTGGAGAGATGGGCTTGAACTGGAATCTCACAATCACACAACCCCAAACTAGGTGGAATTTGAATCCCCAGCTGAACTTACATTTTAGGAGCCAAAACTCTGTTTTTATCCCCCATCTTCCAGTCTTTGAAGAAGTTTAGATCTGGGATTCTCTGGCTCAAATGCCTGTCTAATGGCAGCTTCAATGCCAGAACAAATGGGAAGGAGAAGGCAGGAAACACGGAGATAAATAAAACCCCTAAATGGAAAAAGTGGTAAGAAAATCTATGAAATAACCATCAACAATGAAGAAGCTAGTTTTCTATCCGTCCAATCTGTCCAAGCACTTTTCTCTGCAAAGTTCACTAGTAAAGAATTTGCTTTCTATGTAAACTGTCATTTTACTAACCACTTGCGTCATTCTTAGTGGCATAGCTTTTAACACCTCACCATGCCATTTTTTAGGCTCAAAAACCCACCCGTGAGTTAAGGAAGGGCTGTAACATCTCCCTTTTACAAATGGGAAGGCCACAGTGTGGAGAAATTAAACAACAGACCCAAAGTCAGACTAAAAGACTGTGGAAGAGGAGGCATCATGTTGCCTTTTTTTTTTTTTTAGAAAAACATACTTAGCAAGACCTAGCAGATCACTGAATAATGTACCTACAGGCACACTTAATCTTCTGGGTACTTCTCCACATCTCTTCTTGCACAGTCTTCCATTAAAGCCCATGGTCCAGTTCTTTACTTAATCGTTACTCCAGCAAATGAAGTGCTGGAATGATTTAGATTAGATTTTTAACAGTGTTAAGGAAAAGATACCCTGCTACTTACAGGGAATGTAGACCATGCTTCTCACCGTAAGAAGTACCAAGCAGTCCTGAGAGCTAGTGAAGCCCATAATGGAGAATTATAGTGTACCACGCTGAGAGAAAAAATATTTCTTTTTGCCTTCAGGTAGCTAAAGGTTGGCTTTTACACCTTGAAGAATGAAACTCTGTAGTCTTAATACCTTGTTCTTTTTATTTTTTGGCTCTTTGGAAGCTGCTTATCCTCAGTAATACATTGTGACTCAGCTCCCCAAGGAAGTGTGTTGTATTTAACAGCAAAAGGTTTCATTTCATATTCAATGGATGTCTTCTTGTCCCTGCATTCTGAGAACAGATCAACATTATTCTTGCCCATTCAATTTTTGACTGTGTCCAGCCTACCCTGTCTTTGCAGACCTTCTCGCTAGGCCAACCTCTCTCCCGGTCCCTCCAGCAGCTGGTCGAGCTCCGCGCACACACGCACACGGAATGGAGGCCCTGTCATCCGCGAGCAGCGTTTGTGAGGAAGACAGGACAGACCGGGCTGATCAGGTGGAAGCCGTTGCCAGACAAGTGTACTGGCAAGAAACAGTTGACGCATCATCAGCCCCACTTGTCCTCTTTTCTCCCTAGTTTCCACGCTTCCTCCTTCCCAAACAACCTTGATCTCCCCCTTTCCCAACTTCCCTTTTGTCCACTAAACATCCCACAGTAAATTCTGTACCATCCCGAGATGAGCTTCCCCCGCACCCTGTAAAGCGTCCTATACCCCCAGACTGATGACCTGGAGAGATGTTCTGGGTAATTCACCTTAATGGCTGTCATCTTCATGGTGGACCGCGGGGCTGATGCTCGCCTGGGGCAGCCCTGGGAGGGCCCGGGGTGAGGGCCCATTTCTCCGACTAGGTTTTAGGGGTACCCCCACCTGCCGTTGTGCCTCACTGCTCCTTCATGTGGCTGGAGATGAACCACTGATGGGCTGATGAGTCCTGGGCCAGTAGCCATTTCAAGGTATTAGCTGGATTCCCCTACCTGCCTTTGCCTCTTTGCGTGCCTTCGTGTGTGGTGTGGAGATAAGCTTTTATCACGTAAGCCAATGACATTTTTAGTGTTACCACTCGCTTTAATGGAGCTAACGGCTCTAACATGTGAAACACTTCCCCGACTTTAGATCCTGCTCCGTCTCTCGAGCAACTTTGTCTCTTTGCCCCCTGTTACAGATGGAGGCCGTCATACCGTACATAACTAAATTGCTGATAACTTGTGCCAGGGGAAGGTCATTACAGAGAGACATGGCACTGCCTCTCCTCTGATGTCTCTCTCCTAAACCCAAGTGATGCCTCTCCAGCCCAGACATTATCAGCAGTGTTATTCTATGTCTCTGAATTCGTTAATCACAACACGGCGATACAGCTGGGACAGGGCGAAGTGTGTTCAGTGTTTGCGCTTCACTCGCTCCCCGGTTGTATGTGCGGCTTCGAGGTCGAAGGTATTCGTCCAGATAGATTCCTGTTCTAACAGCACTGCGCATCTCTCTCACGGTGCAAACGTGTTTTGGTATACGTTTTTGGTTTATCCCCTATAAGTCTTTTGCATTGCTGGAGTGGGGCACTGGGACCCTCTTCTTTACCTCAAATTTCTCTCCCAATGTGCTTGCACTGCAGTGTAGTTTTCTAATTCCTGGATACTAAAGATCATGAAAAGAGGGGTTAATTTTCCTTCATGCTTACATTGCAATGACTTTCATGTTGCTTTAAATTTCTCCCTTCCCTGTTTTGTTTTTGTAAAAAATGTAATTCATAAAGGACTCAAGTGACCTTTTTTTTATTAGGATTTTTTTCTTCTGTAAAACATCACACACATTTCTGGTTTATTCAACTGTTTTTAGAAAAGTAGGTGATATATTCTGGTGTCCCTGGCATCTTACATAAGTTTCAGATCTGAGCACAAAGACTCCATTTTTCAAAAATAAATGCATTCTCTTTCAACTCACGTCCATAGGATATCCCAAATGTACGGTACTATGTTTACTGTGAACTAATATAACATGTAGCTGTGCAACCCATGAACCTATTAGTAAAGCATTAATGCTTAACACACGTCGTTGATGCATCAATTAACTTCATTAGAGTTGGCCCCTCGAATGATTGTGAGTGCTTCCTTGTACAGAATGTTCCTTGCCTGCCTTTGGCAAGGGAGGCCGGCCAGAGGAACTTGCTGTTTATTTTTGAACCAATGTAAAAGTAGACCAGGAGCAGACACCTCCTGCTGCAGGCTAGACCTGACAAAGAGGTCATCTTTGTTGCACATGGCTAAGGAATCACATCCCCTGCTGAAGATCGAGGCTATTTTTAGAAACAGGCTAGAACTCTTCATTCTTGAAATTGTTTTAATTTCCATCCGAAGAGTCAGACTGCATGGCTAGGGAAAAGAAAAAAAAAAAAAAAGGTCTAGCAGGCTGCAGGGCCAGTGTGAGCTGCAAGTCTGTGTAAAAAGAAACCTGATGAAATTGCTTCTTCTGGTGCTGACAGAATTTTGTCTTGGCAGCACCGGTGTGCTAATCACTATAGGCTGACAAAGAGCCATTGCCCAAGAGCAGCCTGTAATGATCATGTAAATTTTACTTAAGTATATATGATTACAAGAAATTGCCCAGAATTTTAACAGACATTGTGCTGCCCTGTTTATAGAACAGTATAGATTTACTGGCTCCATTTTTCTACTGTAAATGAAAGCCTTAGGGCTTGGGAGGGGGGCCGGGGAGGAAAGGAAATGTTTTGGCTTCACAGTATATAACCGCCTACGGAATAATTTTAATGTACATTAAAACCTCATTCAGGTCTGCCACAGATATAGTGAGTTTAAACAATCCAGTGGGGCACCTTCCTCATCTGACTCTTCCACATCTCTCAGTCTGCAGACTGCACGTCAGTGGATGGCCGTATCTCTTCTCGAGACACAAGCGCTCTGGTCCTGTTTTCCACAAGTAAACTGAGTTTTTCAGAGGTTTCAAAAACCGCATGGGAAATTATAAACTCCTCTGACTCTTACATAGTGCAGGCCATAGCATCTCACCTAGAAATTTCTACTTCAAGCCCAGAGCTCCTGCTGACTGATCCCGTGTGTCCAGGTCTGGGTTGGATTTCAAGTTCTCAGCGGAGAGACAAAGCACCATGATCCCAAGGGCTGATTTGTCACCCTGTTAAAAAGCCAAACTCCTAGCCTGGGTTATATCTAACTGCAGCTTCTAGTCACTGAATCTTATTTGCATCTTCTGCTGCTAGGTTAGAAAGCTATCTGTTATCTGAAATTACTTTCAGACTGTGATATTTCCAAACCAGTCTCACACTGAGACATGTATTTGTAATCTCAGGTCATTCTCATAGCTCTTTCTAAACAATATCCAGGTTTTCTACATTCTTTTGGCAGGGTAGACATCAAGCTGGATAGATGACTCCCAAAAAGCTCTCCCTGGTGCCAGATAGAGGGGTAATACTCCTTTTGTTTTTCTACTCAGTAGTCTTCTTTTGTAAGCAAAAGTTATGTCTACAAAGACAGTCTCAACATCTCACCAGAACTCACAAATGATCATTTGCTAGAATCCTCATGTTTTTCAGAGCTACTAATTTGCAGTACTCGCTTGCCTATTTTAAAGACACTATCTCCATTCTTCAATCATCGTTTTAAAATGCACGTGTCTTAAGTAAACCCACCTTACCATATGATCTGTGTTAATATGTATGCAGGTTAATATGATCTCTTTCTGATATCACTTGCAGTTCCAATAGCTTTTAATGTACATATTTTTAAATTTGGCTGCCATCTTTGAGATCTCTGATAAAGACACCGAGTAGCATTCAGCCAGGAAAAGGAGCCTATAGGATATCAGCAGAAACAGTACTGTATGATGATCCTCTTTTTTACAAAAACTGCTGTAATCTGTTAGCCTTTGATACAATTAACATGAGCTACGCTGGTGTTCACTTTTGCTAGCATTATTTATTTGTTTTTCAGATGAAAAACCAAGTCACATAGGACTATATCAAATGCTTTGTAGAGTGCTAAAAACATGTCTACACAACTATCTCTAACCATCAACCCTGTAGCCTCGAAAAGAAAGGAATTAAGCAGAAAACAAACAGAAGCCTTTAATGACGGCATACCTTTCATCTTGCTGTTACAATTTCATCGTTCCTTTTGGATAGCGTCGCACAGCAGCCTCTCTGTGATTTTGCCTACGATCAGTGTCAGGCTCATCTTGTACTTGCCCTGATTCCCTCAACTGAATTCTTAGCTATTATCAGTGGTTGTTTCTTATCAAGTCTCTTGAGTTTCTTGGTGTTCTAGTCTTTCTTAAAAATCAATGTTATTAATGCTTCTGAGATCTCCTTGGACCATTGTTTTAATATTATTGGGTGCAAATTATCTGTTCCTGCAAGTTAAAAATGTGGTTTGCTTTAATCACCACAGTTTAATGTCTGTTGCCTAAAGAAATGGTGCATACTTTATTTTCATTGAAAAAGAGAACTACACGAGCCTGTTGCTTTCCTAATGAAGAAAAAACAGATGCATTGTACGTATTGTACACATCTGCTTTTTCTTCACCAGGCTCGATAATTTACCAGCCCCGTTCGGCATTAGAATGTTTCAGTTTCATCTCCGAGTGACCCACAGTGCTGCAGACCAAATAACGGGGTGTTAGTTACTCCAAATAACCCTGTAATGGAGTAGGAAGTGCCTTCATATAGTTGTATGAGAGTGGTATGCTGAATTAGCAGGAGGCAGATGGGATTTGGGAGACGGCCAGGACGGGAACAGTGGGCAGAAAAGATGAGCTGGGACTGAGGTATGCTGCAAAGGCAATAGCAGATACGATCAAAATAACCTATGGAGAGAAAGAATGGAAGGTCAGGGTCTGAAGTAGCTCTGGACTGGGTTACCCTGGCACAGCCTGGAGGGAGATGGTCCTCATCAGCAAGCCCAAATCACTTTATGACTTTAATTGGACATCTCAGCCATCACTTTCACTGGCACAAGGTTGACCTAGTTAAAAATAAAATCCAGACAATCCATATGTCGTCACCTACTATTTTAAGCAGGGTTCTCGTTTTGCCTTTGCCCAATGACGTGAGCTCAGCTCTTGTGCTGCCAGAAGGGAATCCTGAGGCTGGAGAATGTTTTGGGGCCAACGGCTTGACTGGTGAGTTCATCGGAGGCAGCGTGGATAGACCAGTGGCTCCCAGTGCTGCTCACGTGCAAGAACCTGCACCAACCCAGTAGAGCAGTTAAGAAAGGAAGTAAGAAAATGTGAGCAATGTAAAAAAAATAAGTAGAAGGAGCTCTGTAGGAGAATGGAGTTATTGCAAAATAAACAATTACTAGGAAAGAACAATGTGATTATTCTACAGTTACACACTCGCTGTGGAAAAAGTATGATTTTTTTCAGTTCTCTCTAAAATTTAAACTGGAAGAGTCACATTCTTCCTCAGTGCATTTCTGCAGAAGTTTCCTCAAAGATTAATTTCATATTAGATCCCTACAAAAAACATGCAGACTTTCAAAGCAGAATGAGACTCCTAGTGTCACAGGGTAGGAACTGGGTTTTGATGTTGCAACAGTTAGGCTTTCACATTGCAGGTACTGTTACCAGTCAAGTTTGTCATTCACTTTATGTTTGTAGACTTTATTTTCTTGCTACATGTGCACACGCGTGCTGGTGCGTGAACCTTGTACACTGATAGCCTGGTTCTCCTGCATCACATGTGTACCAATGTAATGCTGAACATTTGATTGGAAGGATTTCTAAATTAGGGAGGAACTTTAACTCAAAGCAGAAGTAGATCTTTTAGTTTCCTGGTTTTACTTTAATAAGTTATGTGAAGGTAGCACTCAGCAATATCCAGGTGCTGTTGTGCTAGACATGAGACAGTACAATGCTAAAATATTCCTTCTCTAATCATGCAGCTGAAAAAAGATTCTGAGGTTAAAAATGTCCTAAAAGATTACCTTAAAAAAGATTATGTTGGGTGAAAGCTGACTTAAGGATAAAAGAAATCATTGGAAAGTGAAAGGAAATTAGAGGCAACTGCTTCCTTTCATTTGCCTAAAAGAACTCTTTTACAGTAGACAGCAGCAGCAGTTGGACACTGGTGTCCTGGTAAAAGGATGCAACACCTCATCTATTTAGGAGTTTTGTTGTTCTTTCTCTGTACTGACAAGTGACAAAGAGGAATTTCTGGAGAAGGAAAAGATTCTACAATACAGTGTATTTTCAATGAAGATTCTGATTTTACTTCATGTTTATCAGTTTCCTTCATTAGCTGACTGAAGAAGAAATACAACTAAGTGATTCAAAAGATATTAATTTTATGAGGAATTTTAACTGTATGTAGATCAAGAAATGATATTTATGTATAGGAAAATGTCTCCTCCATACTTTAAAGTTTTTGGAGGCTCTTTCATGATCTTTTTTTTCAAATCTTAGGCAATATAGACAGATGAACATGTCATTGGAGCAAATCAGAGCAAAGAAATAGGAATGCCTTAACTGCTTTACCTACACCTTAGGAAAAGCTTTGTAATTGGCACACACATAAGAGAAATAATGTTTGGGTTTTCTCTCATGTCAAAGTCATGTATCTATTGTAAGCTCCTCCACAGCCAGTGAAGGGAGACAAGAGCTGCTAGAAAATGATTCATCACACTTATTTTAGAAACCTGTCTCAGGAGGACTGAATCAGCATCTGGAAGGGTCCAATTCTCCCCTTTGATGAGAGAGATCATAGAGACAAAATGACGCATTTATGTATACCCAACAGATGATTTCTTGCCAAAAGTGAGATATTTGTAGTGATTTAACCCATTTGTTTTGGGTTTTCTCTCTTTCCTTTTCATTAATTTGATACCAACTCCTCTTTCCTTGCATTGGCCAAGGTCATTCACAGGCACACAAGACACTGACTGTTGCAGTTGGCTTCTTGTGTGTTGTTTTGGAAGGTGCAACAATTATATTCCTAAAATAAAAGAGACAGGATTTATAAGCCAGAACACACAAGGGAAATCCACTTTCCTTGAAAGGCTTGGCTGCTGTCTAAGTTGCCTCTTGACACAGTTACATAAAAGACCTACTTTATTTTTCCACTTTCTGAGTCAGAAGAGCTTTGGACAATATTCACAGTGGCCCTACTAAATGTATGGAGCTGGACTCCCAGTAAGACTTGAAGTACACCCAGAAATTTAAATTCTAACATAAGATATGTTTTGCAGGAAAAAAAAAGAAAAAAAAAAAGTGGCTAAGATACTAGCCAAGGATTCAGGAGATGTGGATTCATTTCCTTGCTGTGCCACAGACTTCCTATATGACTTTGGGAAAGTCATTTAATCTCTGCATATCAGTTTCCTGTGGTAAAACTTTCTGGATGTCTGTGAAGATAAACATGTTAAGACGGATGCTCTGAAACCAGATCCCATATGTCTGCTGAAGAAAAGTAGACAGTTTCTAATCAAATGCTATTTCCATATACAAATATTTGATTTATAACAAATGAATTTAAAAGGATGCCTCTCCCAAACTACCAATGCCATGGCAAAGATTAAAATCTCACTTAAACGGTGCTCCCTGCACACCAATAGTTCCAGCTGCCGTGGGTCAACAGACCATATAGCAAACCCTCCCCCTCCCTCACCTTCTCCCAACACAGAAGACCCACTTATCTCACCTGTATCCTGTGAGCAGTATCCCGTCACCCTGAAAATCTTTCCTAAAAGATGGCTGTTGCGATAAATCCAGGAGACAGATAAATACTAACTGGTCTGAATCAAAAGGACTAAAGTTTTCCCAAGCAAAATAGTCATTGCATAATACTGCACCACCACTTCCCTTTCTTCTGGGCCAATGAAGCTCGCAGTTAGGAACTTATGCTGATTTCAACAGCTTGGGGATGTAACGGAAAGATGCTGTCTCTCATGTGGAGAAGTACAGGGCTGAATAGGATCTGATTAGCTCATTATGCTGAACAGAAACCCTTGGGTACAGCCCAAAATCTGGTCAGCTCTACTGAAATGGTCCTTTAGTTTTCACTCTCTTTCAACTCATATATGAGGTGGACTTACTATATTTGAACCATTTTTACAGCATTTGAATATTTCACATCAGTTAGCTTTCCCTAACATAATATGCAATATTTTTTTTTTGCAGACCAGACAAATACTGACTCTATCACTTACTCACTCGGCTTTTTCCTTTTCCAAATACTAATAAAGCATTGCCCTCTACAGAATAAAATTGATGATAATGTTTGAAGGTGAAATCAACTGTTCTTTGCTGGGCTTTCGGATTACATACTTGTGGCAGTAAATGTGAATCTAAATCAAACCTACACTTTTCTAAACCTAAAATCAACGTCTCTAAAATTAACTCCCTCCATACAAAAAGAGATATCTCACTTCTTCAGGTGATTGATTTTATTGAAACAAGTAGGACCATGCCATGTGGGCCAGGGGTGCTGATGAACAGACAACCTAACATACAATTCTCTTCTGATATGGTCTCCTACCTCAGACTGAAAACCCAAGCTTGTCAAGTGACCTGAATTGTGTGACTGCAGCTTTCGCACTTTTAATTTCAAGTTTCAATTAAACTTAAAGGTTGAGCTACCTCTGTGTCTCTCATTCTAGCATGAGGTTGTTTTCCTTATCAATAAAAGGCAGAGGTGGGGGATCATAAAGGGAAGACCCAGAATGATCTGAGCCCTGATGGAAAAGCTAGTCTGTGGTAACGCTTGAATATACCAAGACAATCAGCAGTAAGGATAAAGTGAATCTTAAATCCATAAAATCAGAAGGAGTTCATAGGAGTAACTAGATTAAACAATAAGGAAATTAACTAATATTGCTAAATACCAGGAAAAAAGCACTGAGGCACTATGAGCTGTTAGTTATGACATGATTTCCCAAGAGAAGCATTCAGGTTTCTGTTAACTGGGGAATTAACAGTTTGTCTCACCTAGTTTAGAGGCTACAGAGTGGGAGAAAAGTCCTCAGCTGGCAAACAGAAAGACCTGAGACATTTTAGTGTCTCTTTATATGTCTAACTTTGTTGACCTAATCCTGTAATTTATTAGGCATGGGAGAATGGATCTGGATACAATAAGGATTGACCTTCCCATAATTTCCATTGACTCCAAAGCCTTTTCACAGAATTCTGGTTAACTGTTTCCCCTCTTATTTTAATTTCCCACGCCTCTTGACTTCCAGGCTGTGCTTGTGACCGGAAGCCAAAATGCCATGAGAAAAAGCTCTTCCTGTGGTAATTTTAACACTGCCAAGCATAAGGCCTACAAACCACACGGGAAAGCTTGTTCACATACAATTCACTGCCCAAAAATATCCAAAAAGTTTGGGATAAGAATCCAACCTTTAAACATTAATACAAACCAAACTTCTCAAATATTTCAGAGTCAGCCCTTTTAGTAGTTTTTATCCAGAAGTAAAAAGCACTTCCATTAAGCATTTTAAATGCTTATTTCGGATGCCAAAGCCATGAATCAAATAATTTATTAAATGTATTCATCTGCTTAGTGTAGTTCAGAACATTAAGTGTTTTAAGCAGCAGATTTTTATCTGCTTTGCACAGGGCTGTGGTAAACTGGTGAAGCTCCTTGATACAGGATCCTTGATGCCAGTGAGATCCTGCATATTTACACAATCTGAGGACTGTTCCTTCATGAACACCATTCCATCTCAAGCCAAATATTATATCGGCAAGCAATATCTACACAGTAATGTCACATCTTCCTTTCCAGAGGATCCAAGTTGCTTTTCAGCTTCATCTGACCACACGAGGATGGCTGTACTGAAGGTCATCTGAGACAGTCTAGCAAGGTCCTGGTCTCCAACAGTGGCTATAAACAGATGCCAAACTGTAGCCAAGCCAAGATCAAACTGTACTATACTTTCTCCAAATGCTCTCCTAGTCTTAAACTAGTTCTTGAGTCCGATGCACTTTGTCCAGTTAGTTACAGAGTTGTCCTCTGTATGATTGTCCAGTCTTCTGAACCCAAGAACTTTGAGTTCATTTGAACTCTCTGCATCAATGACCCTCTTTGACAAGGAGCTCCCCATGTCTCTCGCTCCCAGAATGAGGACTGGCTACAGCGAGTTGCTCAAACCTGTTGCTTATTCTTGAGGCTTCCTGTACATTTGCAGTCATATTCGAAGAGATGAGAATCTAAGGGACCAGCTAAACAACATTCACTTCAAAGGATGTACTTATTGTAGATGCACTTTAATTAGTCAGCATGCATGCTGCTACCAGGGCATCTGCAATGGCAAGGATTGTAGCACAGGACGGGAGAAGTTGAAGAAAACCCCCCAAAACCCAAACCCTATTTTGTTTAAATAATCTGCTGATAGCTCCTCAGGGGCTCTGGCATGCCAGGACTGTGTGACTAGCTGTTCTCAGGCTAACTAGTTACAGCTAGCTTACAGCTATATCAGAAGCAGTTCTGGTAGCACCTGCTCAGCAGTTCTGCTCTGAAACAGCTGGTTTAAGCAAGTGACAGAGTTTTCTTGGAACCTACCCCAAACCAGTGGTTTAATCATCAGATGAGCCAAAGAACATGATCGACTTCATTGTATCCTAGTTCAAGTGCAAAGCCCCCTGCTTTCGTTTTTCTTCTCTAACGGCATTTCTGTGTTGAAAGCAAAAGGATAGAAAGTCCGTAATTTATTTTAGCTTTGTCTGTTCCTTGCTGGAGGACCACTGGGTAATGCTCTTCAGGAGGACTTGTTCCTGATTACCTTGCCCAAGATGATGTCAACTCCCATCAGATTTATTTTTTTTAAGCAGCATAGGAAATGTACCCTCAACCTCAGTTGTCCCTATTCCCTAACTCATTCTTTGGTTGCAAAAATACAAAAGGTTCCCCTTTCACACAGATTTACCTGGATTTCTGTGAAGATGATGTGCTTTGACTTACTGTATTTGTACTGGTTCCCAGTTTTAGGCAGGATGTAGCTGTTTAAAGGCACTGACTAGTTTGGGAAAGCTGCTCAGAGCATTGCTGAGATACTCCCCTTCTTCTCCTGAGGCTGGCACGTCCTTTCCCCTCTCTCCCCCCTTTTCCCCTTCATGTTCTTTTACCAAAGGGCTTCCAGCTTCAGGATCATGGACTTCTTATTCCAGTTGTGGCTGTAAGGATTTAGTTTTCATTGCCTAGTTCTCTGTGATCATGCTTCTCATTCCACCCCAAGGGCACTTCTTGGGAATGTCCAGAACATTGACTCCCACTCTATCCCTTAATCAATGCATTTTTTCTGGTTCAACCTTTTTAAGATTTTCACTGTAATTTAAAAGTCATATTACGCAATCAGTATTCATATTGATGGACTCCTAGTTTCCAGTCTGATATGAGCCTTCCACAGGGAAAACATACGACATATTTGATATCTACAATACTTCTAAATACCTTCACCCTCCTCTTTTCCTTCTCTCCACTACCACCTTGTGTCAGGTTTTGGTGTGTATGTGCATGGCAGTAGTGAGGGATTGCTGTTATAGGAAGAATAAGAATGTATGTAAAAAATAACTGATTCATTATACTACTGAACTCAGTGGATTTTCATGAAGAGTTTACCCAGTTGCAGTCAATGCGATTGCAACATCTGGCAAATATAGCAAAGACCATCTTATCCAGTTAAAGGCAAGCTGTGATGTCAGGGCACGTACACTTAACTGCGACCTCTAAAGGCGTGTAGCCATAGACTAGGACATGTGTCTGTAGATAGGGAGAGTGAGCCATCACTGACCAAAGGCAACAACAACATTTTTTTTGCTTTTCCAAACAGTTTCCTATCTGTCTCTGGTGTTTCCCTAGCTGTCATTACTAGTAGTCCGAGAGTACTGGTCAATTTGGAGTGCGTTTCTGGTCGTAACAGCCTTCGCAATAATGCAGACTTGTCTCCTTGTTTAAGAACGGGATCTGAGGCTCTCGGGACCTGGCCTGAAGCGCGAGCTACTGCCTCACTCTTCTAACACCTCCATGGCTTCCTTCGGGGAAGAAGCCTGCTCAGTAAGCAACGACTATGCCAAAAATTAAATCTAAGCCTGCCTGGCCCTGCTTCTCTTCACTATATATATATTTTTATTTATTTATTTATTTATTACTTCTTGGGCTCACAGTCAACAGGGGCTTAGGAGTGAGGGATAAGGTAGAAGGGTTAATTGCTGCAGCAATGACAGGTCCTTCCTGCTTTTTGTTTTGTTTCATTTTAGCTTTTTTTTTAACACTGCTCGGGGCTTTCTTTTTTAATCTACTTTCTAAAATGTCTAGTGCTGAGAGATGTATTTATCCATAATGATGAACACATGGTTTATGCTGCCTAGGTATTATATATCCATGCATTTCACAGGGACATATTGTTTTAGGTAAGTGATGCAGCTTTTTTTTTTTTTTTTTCTTTTTGGTTTGTGGGAGTTTCCTGAATCAAATACTCATGTCTCCAAGGCTTTCTGCTCATGGCCACATGCACTATAAGAAGACCACATATTTAAAAGCATTCCTGGCTATACGCCCTCTAACTGAATCATTGTGAGAGCTCCATTTGAAGTTCCATGTTTTATTAATATTTAATGATAATGAGCCACCCTCTGTGACAGCCTTCATGCTGATCGTGTGCCAGGTTTTTCCTGCTCTGCCCATGGACCACTTCTCAGGATTACAAAAGGAGTCAGCCAGCATCACAAATTGTTTTCTGGTAGATTATTCTGGACTGATGCAAAAAAAAAAAGATTCCTAAAATGAGGGGTAACCCAGATAAGTAGGTGAATTAAACTAATCAGCTGATTTCATATTTGCTGCCCTGTAAACATAAAAGTGGTACAATCAGGCCCTTGAAAGCAAGACTTTGGTTTGACCAGTTCAATAGCTTGTATGTTTCTTGCAGAACCCATCAAGTATTTTAATGGGTCATCCTCTGAAAGTAATTATATCGTTTAA
The DNA here is from genome assembly GCA_035590195.1 of Aviceda cuculoides. NCBI lineage: Eukaryota > Metazoa > Chordata > Aves > Accipitriformes > Accipitridae > Aviceda > Aviceda cuculoides. The sequence continues at coordinate 5,202,916 of JAVJGG010000024.1, forward strand.
AATACTCCACATTCTGTTAATGTCTTATCAGCCAAAGTGCAGATTTTTGTGGTGACAAGTAGAGAAAAACTATAGTAATTTGTAAATGGCAATGTGCATTCTGGCCCAGAGTAACATGAAGCCCCTTCACCCAACTAAGAAGAAAAAAACTGTGCTTCAATGAAATTACTAGCCTTGGTAAATTCAGCATGCACAAAATGGTTAAAAGTGGGGGGAAGCTTTACTGTTCTGGGTTGTCGGGTCTGTTTTGAGAAGGTGTTAAGAAGGTATCGCTCTAAATTACTTGGCAGCTGCCAAAAGTATTCTTGAATAATTTGGACTGGCGTCTAAAAGGGAGTGTTTCACTCTGTGTAGGTAAGCATGGAAAAATAAATGAAAAGCTTAACAGTGATACCGCAGAGTATATCTCCAAGCCCACATCAGAGGAGAGAAAGAGCTGCTAAGGTGGGAAAAAAATCCACTATGGATGTTGCTGACTGTGATTTTTGTCATGTGTTCGAATGGCTTAGAGCTGTAGAACAAGGCTGCAGTTGTCAGGGTATGAGGTCCTGCTGCTTCAGAGGTGTCAAATTATTACTCCTCAGCTGGAAGAAACAGGGCCACAGTGCCAGAAGCCTGTAGACTTTGGCCTATGTCTTATCCACTGCTGGCACGTGTTCTTTGTTGTTCTTAAAATTTAAAAAAAAAAAAAAAAAAAGTCAATTCTGATTTAAAGAGGGGACATTGTTGTTGATGTTGCTAATATCAATGGGGTGAAAACTGAATGGGATCACACAAGTCATGAGACTAGCCATGAGGTAAGGAACTTGTCACCTCTAGGCTGCCTGGTTTTAATCTGGTTCAGGTGGGAGCAACTGAAAGTTGCCTCCATCTGATGGATGGGGCTGGCCTACTGTCTTTGAAACGTCTCCATTCAGGTCATCAGTAAAATGTCTTGAAACAAGAGATGACTTACGCAAGTGTTATCCCTGCTTTGTCACTTCTGTAGGTAAGAGAAGGACTTGGCTGTCCAGTTCAGCAAGTTGCATATTTAAATTGAAAGACCTTTTCTGAACCCAGCACTGAAATTATCGCTGTTTTAAACGTATAATGAAAGGAAGATTTCTGCACTGAATATTGTCATTCCTGAGTCCACCCCTGCGTAGCAATAACAGCATTAATGACATCTGTGGAAATCATTCCCAGTCATCCTCAAAAATCCATAGGCAGATGAACCTCTGATGAAATGAGTCCAGGTACTGTTAAAGCACTTCTCGCCTTATGGTCTGCTCCATTTAGATAACCTAACCACCTAATCTTAAATCAATAAGAGGCCAGATAAACAAGGTTTTACATATCCAACTAATTCACTATCATTAAGAGAAGTTTTTATGATCTTTGTGTTGGGCTGACCCCGGCTGGCAGGTAAGCTCCCACCCAGTCGCGCTCTCGCTCCTCCGCAGCAGGATGGCGGAGAGAATCAGAAGGGCAAAAGTGAGAAAAAAAGCCTTGTGGGTCGAGAGAAAAACAATTTAATAAGTGAAGGGGCGGGGGAAGTGGAAAAGGAAACAAGTGGTGCAAAAGCAGTCACTCACCACCAGCAGAATGATGCCCAGCCAGACTCAGAGCAATGGCTACTTTGGAAAAACTCCCCCCCCCCAGTTTTATTGCTGAGCGTGATGTCATATAGTACAGACTATCCCTTTGGTCAGTTTGGGTGACCTGTTCGGGCCGTGCCCCCCCCCAGGCTCTTGCCCACCCCCCAGCCTCCTCGCTGCGGGTGGAGAGGGAGAAAGAGAGACAGCCCTTGAGGGCTGACCAGCAACAGCTAAACCACCAGTGTGTTCTCAAAGCTGGTTTGGCCACCAATCTAAAACACAGCACCATACAGGCTCCTGGGGAGAAAGTTAACTCCATTCCAACCAGAGCCCGTACACATTTCTAAAAATATGTCCGGACATCACTCGAGAGTGCCTTAATTGAGTGGGAAACTTACAGTATTGCTCAGTCTCACTGGGCTTTCGTGAAAGATGAAGAGCTTTCCAAAGAAGGGCTTTGTCCGCGAGCTTTGCGCTTTGGCTTCTTGCTTCAGCCTGGAAATTCGGAGATACGGCAGTGGTACGGAGTCTGACTTTTAGGCTAAGTTTCAGGTCTGTACTTTTATTAACCAAACTGATGCACTCGTTCCTAGTTACGCTGAATAAAACAAGATAGCTTTCTTTTAACTAAATCCAAGGGCCGGTAGGCAGCAGTCTCTCTCTGTAACCTCTGCCATATAGTCCTTTATGGCATATACCCCATTTTAAAAAATTGCTTTGTCACACCAGCTGCAGGAAAGGCAGGGAATTCTCCACTGCAATGCATTGGTTTTACTGTAGAGACGGTAAATTAATTTAAAATTCCTTTGAGGCAGGACTGCTAAAGTCATGAAGTTAATATCATTTTATTATAGTGAAATTTTTGAGGCTTTTGCCTAAGTTTTACTCAGCATGCCTTTTTCCAGCTCTTACAGTCCTAGAATTGTCCAAGAGGGGCAATATTCCAGGAGTGAAGGTAAGGGGATTTTTATTGTTTGACTTCATTTAAGCCAAAGTTTTACTTAGAGAGTTTTGCCATCCTAGACTAGTCTTTGAAAGTGTTGCAGTGAACGGGAATTTCTCTCTATTTATTGCATCTCTTCTCTCCAGCTTCCATTCTTAATGAGTTTTGGGCTTGAAAACAGGTGTTTAGGTCATACTTCCAAATTCAAGCTCCCTATTTCTGACAGCTATGAATTCATTCCTCCTCACTCAGGAAATTCTTTGCTGCTTCCATTCATCTGTCTGTGTCTGAAAACTGGCCAGAGGGACCCCAATTGTTCTCATTGTTGGCATTCCACAGCTAGAAGACAGACAAGTCCATTTGTAATGAAAGGGAGATTTTTCACATCCTGTCCTTCTCTTACGGGCTGCCTGTGCCAGCACCATTTCATGCTCAGAACAAGCCGTAAATCCAGAGGGGAAGCCTTTTTTAGATGATAACCAACTGTGTTTTGTATTTTCTTGGAAATAATTTATTATTTCAAAAAACTGAGTTTAAGAAATGCAGATAGTGGAGGCAGTGTTTCACTTGAAGTTACACAGAGCACAGCTTCTACAGCTCCAAGTGACAGACTTATGGCTACTAAAGTGACATTAATAAATAAGAAACACAGACAGGGTAAGGCTTATTAAAAATTACATCTTCCACTCTCTAAACATGAGTTTAATATGAGTCAATGGTGTTTTCACAGCTTGGTTCATAGCTTGACCATGGTGGTGGTCCATTAAGGAAAGATATAAATAATTAACATGTCCCTCTAGGTTGCAAAAAGAAGGTCTGCTTTGTGTCATGCCGTTGCTCTGTGGCCAAGGAAAGAGACCCGTTACAGTGTGTTCTATGAGCAAGAACATCTAGCTATACAGCCTTCAATGTCTACAAGGCTGACTCTTTTGTCTATAAAAATATGATTAGTTCAGAAAAACTCTAAAGAAATTATTCCTTGGGTTCACAGCCAAGATATTTTTTTTTAAATATACACAACTGAAAAAATCAGCTCTGAAACAAAACGCTTCTGAATTCATTATTCACATTTGGACAATTCTGACTTGAAGTATGCATCTTGCTGCCAGGCTGAATTGGCTAGTAGTTGAGCAAAGGATTGGGTCATTTTAAAAATTATCCTGTTTCTCAAGAGCAATTATACCCAAAGTGGGAGCAGGAGAGGTTGAGAAGAATGGTTCCAGGAATAATCCGCATGTTTCCAAGTGTATAAGTAAAATTTTGAGTCTGCATGCCTATGGTTGTAGAATGAGAGTCGGTTTCCTAGGGGATCATGTAAGATATCCCAAACTGCACACTTAAAGGGTTGACTTCAGTTCTCTAAGCATCCACTTCAAAATAAAAGGTTGCTCATAAGAAATAGGTGCCAATCCCACCAGGGTTGTCTCAAACTTTCATCTTTTATAGAGTGAGAGAGAAAATGAGAGAAAAGAAGTAATCCATTCAGTTGGCCACATAGTCTGAATAATATTTTTTTTTACTGAAGTACAGAGAGCAAATATCCAATAGAATTCTATACAAGGATTAAAAATCTTGGTCCACCAACAATTTTGCAACAGTGTCTGTGTCAAAAATCTTACCAGCTAATACAGATAATGTCATCTCTTTGTTTGCTTATTTGTTGCCCAGAAGCTGTTTCTTTTCAATAGTTGAGTAATATTGCATAGTTGCTAGTTGGAATAAGGAAACTTTTTGCTGGGAACTTTATAGCCCCTGTAACAAGATATCATTCCTATATGTGAACACCCAAGCAACCCCATGCAAACGTGACTTGCGATACGTAGTACTTGATGCCTGCTGGGAGTGAGGCAGAATGCTCTGTATTGCTCCACAGCTGTGCAAATTCAATATACAGAGCTAGTTAAGGCACGGCACAGACGGGCTCCAGAGGACGTGTGTGCTGTAGCATTCGTGGCTGGAGAGGACGGTGTTTTCCACGAAGGGCCATAGGTAGGGGGCTATTAGCAGAGACATACGGAGGCTTATTTTGTTAATGTACTATCCCTTGTCGACCATTTCATTATTACAGCTGATAACCTATACATACAAGAAAAATCTAGAGAAGTGTACTTGAACTGCTGTTCATACTATGGTCCATTTGGTGAGGTGCTTGCCTAACCCTAAACTATTGGGACAAATGAATGGTAGTTCTTCTGAATTACAAATACCTCTCACTTGCAGTAAACTATTATTTTCTTCTCCTCAGAGACATGAAATGTGAACATCCCCGATCCAAGCTAGCCCATCCTTGCTTAGGAGAGCAAAACAGGCATCTTCATGTAACACTTGGCCTGGCGTCAGGCTAAATAGAAAGATAATGCATTTAACACAAAATCCATGCAAAAGTTAGAGTTAATTTCATTTTTTTGTTACTGAAGCTAGAATTTAGATCCTGTTTACAATGCAAATGAGTGAGAGGTAGAAGTGTAAGTCATAGGCACTGACCTTATGTTGAAAATAACATGGATGGAGCGGGGTTCATGTGTCACTGTGGCTCAAGCCATACCGTCTTACATGTTCAAAGCCATACAGGAAAACAACAAAAAAGCACCTGTGTTTATCACAGTAACTACTTAAATTAGCCAACATGACCATCTAAAAGGCTGCTTTTTTTTTTTTTTTTTTACTGAGATTTTTCTTCTTTTTTGTGTCTGCAGAGATTTGAGTGAAAAAAATCAACCCAATTAGCTTTGTAAGTAGCTCAAGGCCATTTCACCTGGATTTCTCAATGCTACAGGGTCTGGATTTTAGATATTGGGAAACAGTTATTTTTTTTTAACAACTATTGGAGTAAAATCAAAATAATGAAAATACTCCATTAGCTTTGTGGAAGAAAATCTTTTTAAAACCTTCTATTTTTGGTCATGATTTGAGGCTGACAGCTTCCAGTTGTTCCAGTTGGTCACTGGGGAGTCAGTTTTCAGTCCACAATGAAACCTGAATGAGTGGACATTGAAGTAGTTCAAAGAAGATCAATCATTTATTTAATAGCTGGATTGCTAGTCTTTGATGTGCCATCACTCTTCTTCCCCAAAAAAGGCTTTAGGAGGGTTTGGGGCCTCAAACATTCTTAGCAATACCCAAAGCAGTACCAGAAACACACAGAGGATGAACACCTTCTTTGGAAAGAAGCTTCTCCTGTAAGTATGGTTTGCCAGACCACCGGGCGAACCGAGAGCGTCCATAGTTCATATCAGATGTCCGGACTGAAACACAGCCCGAGTTCTCAAGAGCCCGGTCACCTGGCCCTCAGTCTGCCAGCAGTATGGCTCCCAAAAAAAAGTCTTCGTGGCTGGAAGAAGCAGAACTCAGGCTGCTCATCAGATGTATTTGGCAAGTCTTCTGTCAGATATAACTTGGTGGGAGAATGCACCCAACATCACAGACAGATGGGATCAGACTCTCCCCAGAACATCTGGAGGAACCACCAAGGAGGACACCGAGTCTGGCCTTCCATAGTTGCGAGCTACTGGATAACAGCCAGCCAGAAAGCCTTCCTGTCCTTCCAGATTATAAGGTCTCCCATTCACATTTATTTAGTCAAATGACCCAGTTATGTCTACTGTTCCTCCAGGCACATTTTGAAAAGAAATTGAGTGCCCAATGGATTTCATTTTCATACTCTATGCACTTACTCGCTTCAGCATGCACCGTTATGATTACACACACGCGCATGCTTGCTTGCTTTCTTATAATTAGCTAGCTCTAGGCATTGGTCAAGAGGTGCAGATTCCCTTCAGGCATCTGTGGCATTTTAGCAGCGTACGTTCCAGCCTGCAGGAAGATGCAGTGTCCCATCCCAACTTAATGTAATTCCATATGGCAACATACAAGCACTCTTTCTTATTCTTTGTATGGCAGATCTAAATGTCCAAAAAATCAGAAGTCCATCCTCCCAGAATCATAGGATAGAGTTACAAATTAAAAAAATTATTTTACCATTCTTTTATTTGCCTTTTAGCTCTTTCGCCTTTAGTATTCATACTTTCAAATAACAGGGGAGGGGAGCAGGGGTTGGAACACAACAATCGCAAAAAATCTCCCATGGCTGCCAGAGCTAAATTGCATCATAAAATCAAGCACCACTGTATGCTCATCAGCTTCAGCCACAAGTCAAAAATATGAACACTAAGGACCTATTTATTCATGCCTATGACACAAACCCAACATGTGTAAAACCTAGCAACAAAATCACTTCATTTCTATTCTTAAAATCTATTTTAAAGCTCTGTCAACACATGATACTGAGAAAACATGTAGAATCTGGACTCATATAATTCAGTGGGCTCAGGATTATACTGCTTTGGAAATCCATGCCTCAGAGCCAGTATATGCTATCAGCCATGCGCATTCAGCAGCACTTTTTCAGAAGAAAGCAAAGCATAGAAGTAATTTTTGTCGGGCAATGTAAGTAGCATGAGGCAATGTTATTTTGTCCTTCCCTGTTTGGGCAGGATGTTATACAATGACATTCCCATACTGGTTAGCCCCTTCTTATAACACATAATCAAAATATTACCACTGCTTCTACTATTATTACCACCAATAAACACAATAAACAGAAAAGTATTATATTGTGAACTGCATCACCTAGCTGTCCAATTCCAACCTTTGTAATATTAATGTCTGTACTTTAGGTTTATTTTATGTTGTAATTTTTTTGTTTGTTTGTTTAAAGAAACTGAAATTTTGGCTAGCAATTTGTTGGACTCCAGTGTTAAACTGTAAATTTTCAGCTAATTTGGCCTTTCAATCCTTTCTGATTTATTTCTCTATCCTGTCAAATGGAGGGATTGGAGAAGTGATGGAAACCACAAACTGAATCCATGAGATTCCAAGTAAATAACAGCAGTGCTCCAGCCTCTTAGGCATCCCGGTTGGTAGCAGAGCTATTAGAAACTTGTAATATCTAAGGAACAGAACTGTGAATTTTATAATGAAGTGTATGAAACATACTTTCGGGTTTGTAGTTTGCTTCTTTGCCAATCACCCTTCTGTGAAAATTGCTAAAGAACAAAGGAAACACAAACAGTTGTAGAGTTTGCATCTACCTTGTATCTAATGTTGCATTTACCTCTAGCTCCTTTTTTTAAGAATATGTCAGGTATTTCCTTACTTTTCTCATCTTTTCTTCCTTATTTCCAAGATATCTGAATAATATGTAGTTACATGATTCAGAAGGAGGGGAAAAAAATAAATAGCTTGACAGCAAATCTTACAATGCTGTTCACAATCAAAATGTTTACATATTTAAATCGGGACCATGACTAGAAAATGACCTAACATTGAACTCATTCTTAAATTATTTACCCGTCAGAAAGAAAATGTATCTGTTTCCTTGAGGCTTCTTATTAGACTAGACTTCCTGTTAAATGACAAATAACCAGTAAACATTTAATGAACAGAACTTATTCAGTTTACTCAACAAACAGAATAGTAATTTATAGCAATGAGTAAGAATATTGAGCATCTTTAAAACTGGTGGGATTTAAATCATCAAGAATCAAAAGACTATGATGGAAATAAGTATTATATCTAAATAAATTACTTGGGGTTATATTTAGGAAATGAGAGCAAAAGAGGGTCAAGTAGTCAATATGTGATAATTCTTTACAGTACATGCAATATAAATAAGACTTACAAATTTAAAAAATAAGGTTGAAATATTTGGACTCTAAACCCTTTAGAAAACTTGGAAAAAATTCAGGCACAGTATATCAAGAATATGTAAACTCCTATAGAAACTAAGAGTCTGTTTAATGCTAGCTTCGCTATCCGCATTGGCTGCAGATTCATGCTTGCCGTCACTTTTGTGAAGAAGATCCATCGAAGCTGTATTGAGGCTATGGGTGTAGGTTTTTTTAATGCAGGCAACTGCACTGTAATGCAATGAAAACATTTCTTTGACCTTGCTCAGTTTTTACATTTAAAGTCATACTATGGATACTGTACATCCTTTGTTGTAGCATATAATTTTTTTTTTTTCCCCCCAGCAAATGATCCGCCATTCTGAAAAAGATGAGTAAAATTAGGATGATTTGGAAAGTGAGAGGACACCGTTAAGTAGGGAAAGTAATTACCTCATCATTGAATAAGCATACTGTACAGATCTGAGTGTTCTGCTTCTGTCTGGCAGACAGTTTCGAAAGGCACAATTTTTTTCAGAATTGTGAAAAAAGTATTTTTCAGCATGTTCAGTATTCTGTACTAAAGAATAAAAAACTTAAGCAAGCTCCCTCCCCCTTGAAAAAATCTGAATAGAAAGAAAGCTTGTCTGTAAGTCCAAACCCTGACCTTTCTTGTTTATGTTTTAGCATCTTCGATGTTCCAGTCTCATTAACATCTCTTCACAAAGCTCTTGTTTCTTAAAGTGTGGCAAGGTACACATTAACCTGCCTGCCTCAGTAACTATAGTAGTTAGACAATGTGCAATCGATGACGCAGATAATCAGATATTTTATTTTGGTGCCAGGCACTAAATACAGGCTAACTATCTACTTCTAGTCACTCAGCACTGGCTTCTCCAGAGCAACAATCTCTTTATTTATTTCATATGGATACTGGAACATTTCACATGGATAGTGGAAAGCATGTAAAGAACCCGGAATTCCTGAGTGGCTACAAATGAGAACTATACTTTATATGTTAAGATATTCGAGATATCAGTAATTACTTCAAGAAGCAGGGCTTGAAATTCCATATAAGTGGAGTCCCACAAGATTTGTTACCAAAGCTGAGCAAAGTATTTTGTTTATAAGCAGGCTGAAGATAGGAAGGGTTTAATGGGCTTGGATAAATCTTAGGCTTAACCAGTACACAATTTTTTGTGTGTTTTTATTTGGTTCTGTAAGCATCTGCATACTCGGATTTCTTGTGTCTAAAGTGGAGGTGAAAATATTCTTTCCTAATTCTGCTGTATTACACTGACTGATATCACGGACTCTCATAATATTTGGAAATAAATTAGCTTCTGTCTCTTCCACTTTCGACCACTGTGTGAGGCAATGTTCCCTTGGCATTGCAGTTTTCTGGTTCTTGCTGGGAAATGACTGGAAAAATATTTTCACACAAAAAGTGAAAAAAGGGAGATGACTGGTTCAACTTTACTGCTGCAGGTAGGTAAAGACTTGGGGGGAGGGAACCAGAGGTTGCTGTGTAAACTGGAAGAGCCATCCTGAAAAATGCGTCAAAATCAGCTAAATTGTTTGCAGTTCAGAGCACACTACCAACATTGCTGTGAAGGGAGGTGGCCTGCATTCATTACAGCAGAGGTAACTAAAACCTGGTTTACTTCACTGGAAACTGCATATCCTACAGTGAAACTTTTCTACTCCTGAATGCGGCACATGAGGCTGGAGAGCTGTTCTAATGTGGATTTCTGAATATACTTACTTTTCTGACTATAGGATGACCCTTTCTGTTGCCCCATTACCCGCTGCAAAAAATCCACCCCCCTTTATTTTCTCTATTTGCCAATGACAGGGAAGCAAAGTGTTCCCCATAGGCTGTAAGGAGCTAGTGATTGGGGCAGATCAAGGAATGAGTTTCCTTAGCCTAGCAAACAAGACAGCAGAAAAGCAAAAAAGCCCTCACTTCCAGCCGAGTTGAACTTCCCCTCTCCCTGGGGCTACTTGTCCTGTATGATACATAATCATCAGCATCTTCATGTAAGTCTCTTGCTCTGTTTTCAATCAGGTTCCCATAATTTTTTTTTTATTTTTTTTTTTAAACATGATACAGCCCAGTTCCAACACCACTGGGCTCTTTAAAAGTAAATATGAACACAAATTTAAAGCTTAAACAAATACAATTTTTCATGAAGAACAAGGATCTCATTGTCTAGGTTGGGAAATTTACCCAAAGCTGGTTTTTTGATCCTTAATTGAAACAGTGAGCCTCCAGTGGCCAAAACATACACTGAAATGCTAAAGACATTAGGATGTTGGCATCTTCAGGAACCTATCAGTGGTTACTCCAGCCATGGTGTTTTTTGCTGAAAGCCTGCTTTTGATTTATTTCCATAATAAAGAGCAAATAGCTGTGGCATCATAATGATTTGAGATTTGTTTCTAGCTAACAGGCCTCTGGTGGCCTTATAAATTTGTTATGGAAGCACATACTAAAGAAAATGGAACCTGTCCGACAGGATACCCGGCATGACTCTGGTAGGTGGTAGAAAACATGTTTCTAACCGTGTCCATGAGCAAAACTGTTCCAGCACACCTCTCCCTCTCTAGAGCTGTAATCTTGCAACCTTTCCGTCAAGCCTGCTCTTCTCTATACTTTTACAGGAACGTATGTGGATGGATTCCATGAGTTTTCACCTAGTAACACCCAGGCTGGCTGGAGACAGCTCTATGGGAGGCTGAGAAGAAGAGAGGGAACGTGGAGGTGAGGGAGGGATTAACTGCCCTCCCAAGAAGCAACCAACCTAATGAATAACTATGAAAGACTCTCCTGCCTGGAACATTAATGCTTAGAAATACCCAGCAGAAAATCAACACTCTCTCTCCCAAGAGCAGTAATATCTCATTCCTAGGCTTGCGGTCATGCCAGCTCAGAGTTCAGATCCATAAATTTATCTGCTTGAGATACACAGTTTTTACGTCTTAATTTGGCTCTTTCTTAGAATGAGTTGTACTTCTCAAAAAGGAATTTAACTAACATCTGAGAGGGTTCATGGATGACTCTATGTCAGCACAAATGAGAACTGGGTCAAGCAAATGCAGAGCAGCTGAAGTCTTCCTTGGCCCTAAGCATCCCTGGGAGAAATATCATTTAAACCAGGTCTCTCCTATGCTATGCACTATTCATTGGTGCATCCAAGTCCAGCTTCAAAAGTGTGTCTTTGTTTTCATCCATTGCATTCCCAGTGCTCTTTCAATTCAGCTAGGAAATCATGAGCTGAGCATAGACATGGAGTAGCAGTCTTAACCATACAAATTTTGCACTAAGTTTCCTGACAAGGGTTAGAAAAAGCCTCTCTGAAGAAATGGATGCATTATGAGCTCCTCCCTCTTTAAACACCAAGGAATTCAATCGTGAGATGCAAGCCTGCGGGAAGCCAGGCTTTCGTTTTATCACTGCACAAATCTACATTTTTCTCAGCCTCCCCTTCTCCTGTTTGTCGGAATAAACAACTTGCTGTAAAGTGTTTTATTATTCCTTCGTGAACAATCCCTAATAACCTAATTTAGTTCCTCTTAATGTTTGTGGCAGAGCCATGAGAAACTTTGAATGCTCTTTCATTTATTTGTTGCTTAGTTGTTCTGTAAACCACATCTATAAACGGCTTAGCTGCCCCCTCTTAAAAATTGAAATTTTACCTTTGTTTGCCAATTTTAATTGGATGCATGAGTCACATGGCATTGTTTGGTCTCAAGTAGGTCTGTACTGAATGGACATTATTAATTCATTCAGTCTGTCTGAATTAGGTGTTTGCTTCTTATGAATACTCTCTTAGAGTCCCTTAAAATTTATTGAGAACGTTCCTGGCAGCAAAATGTGGTCATATGGATACTCTTGTGAAAGGAACAAAAATGGGCAGCGCCACACCCAAGATAAATCATTTTATCTGCGTAAGTACTACTTGCTTCAGATTTCAATTACCACACTGTTTTATTACAATCCAAAAGCTTCTACTCCCCGCTACTGTACAACAGTACTCAACGACAAGATTCTTGCCCCAAAGATGTTACGCTCTCTGACATACGTCTGTGAATCTGTTTTATTGCTTTTAGACCACAGGGACCCTGAGTCTCTACAACCACGCTGTTGTGACAGAACAAGGAATCTGTCCAAGAAACAAAGATCTCTGCCGATGGAGAATAGTGGAGACACTACTCTTATTTACTGAAGAGCTTGTCTAAATAGGACATTGGCTCAAATAACAGTAGAAGAAAAAATGCTTCTTCAAAACCCATTTCTGAGCCATTCTGGCTTAGGGGTCTTTTCTTACAAATATTTATTCCATTTTAGAAGTATATAAATTATTCTGGGATGCAAGTATCTTTCTTTTTAAAATGACATCTACTTTAAGATATTCTGGTATTATAGAATAATTTATGTCAATGGCTGGTTCATTTTCCTCTGTAAATGAGACTTATTTGTTTATGTCAGAACTCATCCTTAAGACTAAACCATTCAGTTTTTCCTCTTTCTGTAAATGATCTGTAATTGTAGATCATCACTGAAAATATTCCTTGAAGAGCTGTGTTGTGGATTAGAGCATTGGGAATTTGGGGAGCAAGAAAGGAGAAGACCTAAATAAGGGTCAAATTCTACAGCCAGTTCTTCATACTCCATTTGTTCCTGTGGAAGAAATACATGAGAAATGGACTAAAAGACTTGGTCCTAGTGACCCGATGATCTTTCCTCATACAAAATACTTGAAGCAACCGCAGAAGTGGTTGGCTACAATACTGTGTGTTACCTTGCCATGGAAGTATCAAAGGTCAAAATGAAAATGGGGTGAGTACTGCTTTAGTGTAGTTTCTTGGATACATTTCAGATTTTTCACCGTTGTTTGCTACCTGTCTTTCTCAATTTTGCCTGGGTTGGAAAATTACATCCCAACCAACACTGAAGATAATTTTGCTGCAAGCACAGGCAAAGGCAAGTCATATTCAATATTTATGCCAGAGCACAGTTGTAAATATGTTTTATTCTCATCAACACTTTCATCTAAACAGCAGCCAGCTGTTAGCTGTGTTCATTTTGATGCCAATAGTGAGTGGCAGTTAACTTTTCTGCTCTAGACAAGGCTTTTACTAGAATCTTTCTGACAGTCTTCCCATGTTCTGATTTGATTTCAGAACCTGAAACCTTTAACCAGGGTTTGCCATAATGTCGTAAAACAAATAACATATTACTAACGCAACTTTTAAAAGGAAGTCCTGAGTTAATCCATTTCTGAGATTTACCATATTCTTTACAAATTCCTCAGAACTATCTGAGGAATGTGCTGAAATGCATGAAAAGATTGATAGGCACTCTGAGACAAGGCTGATCCTCCTCTCATTAAGATTAAAGATGTTGATTAGTTTGGGTATTTGGGAGGCCTGAATGTTACAATTGACAATTGAGAAGGAATAAGCTATCTTGGCACCCACCAGGAGGGGCCCAGAACTGCTTATTTTGCAAGAAAAGACAAAAAGTTTTAATAAAGGTCCTCAGGCAGAGAGGTGAGTGCAGCCTGGGGTGTAATAACCTCAGGTCGAATTACAGAATGCAGCACAAAGCACAATCTGTCACTGCTCGGAACTCTTTAGAAAGCAGAGGAAAACATAAACAGCGACCAAGCACCTCAAATACCCCACTAACACCAGTAGGTGCTCCATCTTTTGTCTAAAACCAATATCAGGAATGTGACCTGAATCCCAAGCTCGCTCTTTCTATTACTAGATCCCTCCCATCCCGAGAAAAAGAAGGAAATAAAGTACTAAAAAAGTAGTTTTAACTCTATTCTCCAAAACCTCTTTATCTCACATAAAATTTGTGCTACAATTCTCCATAAAAATTTGGGGTTAAGACTGACATGCAAGCCTTTGAAATGCAGTATTATGCAAAGAAGGAAAAAGGAAAAAGAATGAGATCTCTAGAATGGCAGTAGGCAAGCTGTTCACCTTAGCTGGGAGCCTTGTGGCTTTTGTTGTTCTTGTGTCACTATCCCATTATTATTTAAATGTAAAATTGATTATTTTCATATTGAAGAAAAAAGGGGGTTGATTGTCAGGCTTTTCATGTTGGTATTTGGAACTTGGAAAATTAGTTTTCCTCCTCATTCTGCCAGGCTAGTAAAAAAGAAGAATTAGGTGATGTGTACTGCATGTTTGTTGGCAAAATATCTCAAGAATATTAAATGAAACTACCACTTTTTTTCTGAACATTTTGCCTCAGCATGTAGAGCTAAGTTTGTTCAGATGCAAGCATATTAGAAAGTGGACTGTTAGACTGAGCACGGCTGCTAAAATGCTATCACGCTACACAACCAAATTTCTGTGTCAACTCTACTAGAGAAATATGTTTTGCTATCAAACCACACAGCTCAAAGTGAGCACAATTGTCAATCCTATGCACTGCAAGCATCATAGGTAACCAAATATTTTTGGTAACAGTATGTCAGGGTAATTAAGGTTAATTATCTGTAACTACAGAGGTCTGCTATTGGCACAACAATCTGCTTCCATGACAACTTGAAATCTATTTGATCCTTCTATGTTTTGAAAGCATGGGTAATTTGCCTTTTCTCATGCCCATAGCCAGTGGAGTAAAAGCTTTTACAGTTTTTAATTAAATAAAAACTGCGAATACCTGATGGACTTACATCAGAAATCTTGTATTTGGCCTGCTGTGACTCAAAAAAACTTCCGCACATGGTAAAATTATTATGGTTTCTTATAGTAAGAAGTTCTGGGGGTTTCCTGTTATTCTGCAGGACTAGGAATTAACTTTATTCCACTCAGGGAAGGGATAACAGTGGGTCTTTGGGCTCTAGGTCAGGCATTCAGTAGAAGCAGAAAATTCAACCAGGTGCAGCAACTGGCAATGAAGGAGGGGAAAGTAGTCTTGGTCATCATGTCTGGCAAGGCCATACAGATGCTTTAAGCAAAACATGCCAGTTTCAAAATAAGATAGGGAAAAAAACTGGAAAGGGGTAAAATTGGGTAGAAAGTGGTATTCCTATCCTGGCAACATGCTTGAGATTTCCAAAGTATTCCTAAGAGAGACAAAATCTTTTTTTCTTTTTTTCTTTTTTTTTTTTTTTTTTTTATTAGATGTTAGAGCACAAAAGCATAGTAACTAAGGGGATAAAGAAATCCACCAGGAGGTAGGAGAATTCAGATCAAATGCCAATTCTACACTAAAAGCTTCTGCATGGCAGGCATCTTGACCTCCATAGTCTCAGCTATCATGCGTGGAGAGGGCCACAATATGTTTACAATATTTGAAATAATTGTATTCTGGTCCTGTCAAAGGGATGATTATATCCATCTACAAGCACAAGGAATGACATGCATAACTGGCTGAAGTGCTAAACTGCTGTAACCCATGCACCACTAATTCTGCAGTGGTTTTTTGCTGTGATTGGCTGTAAGAAAGTGTAAAAAACAACAGCGTTATGTTTTTTTATTCTTTTCCTCTAAGTTGTTGGTATATGTGGCTTTTTTATTGAATCAAGATGGAATTTGTGTGGGCAGACCTATTCCAAGGGGGAAAAAAAGCCCCACATGTTGTTTCTTTGAGGAAAATGTACCTGTCTCACCTCAGGGGAAACAGAATGATTAAAGCCACAGCTTGATGATGCCTTAGAAATACCACAAAAGGTCCATCAGTGTTTCCTTTGGAAACAGCCACAGCTGGATTTGTGAGTACTCCTAGAAACACACCGGTGCTGGAAGACTACAGAGCAGAAGATATCTCTTTAATGTCCTGCACAGAACAGCTTTTACAGCCTGATTTACCCTGTCTCCAAAACAAAAAATATGTTTTGAGTGTATGTGAGTATCACAACTTTGCTTGAAGTGACACCAGCTGTGACAGTTTATTAGAAATATTGCTATTAAATTAAATTCAATTATTAATTCATTAAATTAACAAAAAAAAGGAGCAATGCCATTTTCTTCTGCACACCGTATCAATATTCTGATAGCAGAAAAGATATGCCAAATCACCTCAGAGTTATATAAATGCCTGCTAGGTAGAATCACTTTGGAAATGAAAATCTATCTTAGCATTTTGTTCATAGTCAGTTCCTAGAGGGTCTTAAACTCGGGCAAAGGGTCAGCAGTTTTTCACAAATTGGGTGTCTAAAAATGAACGTGGAAAAGAAGTTGCCTAAGCTGGAGCAGTAGCTCAGGCGGGGTCCAGGCACTTAGACTTCAGCTTAAAAGCACCTACCATGGGAAGGGCACCAGCCCCAACTGCCACCTCCCACCAGAGTGATCTGGGAGCTGCTCCCCAACATCACCTGGCAGGGGAGAAGCTCTCTGGCCCTGACCAGAAACAACAGATTTTCTCCTGTGACAGGACTTGTTGATAAACAGTGATTATAATTTTGAAAATTAGTGGGTCTTTTGGCATTTGATTGAGTTTCAGGCCAGAAGAGACAAAATCTTTTGAATTTTAATTTTTTTTCTTACAAAGAGAGACCCCTGAGTAACTGATAGCTAAGTAAACATAGAAATTACTATGACTGAGAGAAGGACTTTGTAGTCTGTTGGAGAAAATGATTTCACACAGGATGTAGTAGACCCCAGTTGATTCCCTGCTCCCTTGTAATTTGGGGGATCTTGTTTGACGTTGGAGTCTGCCATTATGTCCTTGCCTTAAAATAGAACCTGAAACTGGGCTTGTGTCATCTAAATACTGGCTGGTTATGTTCGCTTACTTATTTTGGCCAGAAATTCTATTTTAGAATCTGTGAAAATTTCTACCAAAGCTGATATGGCTTTGATATGTAGATATTTGTCAGAAAAAAACCTACTTCATTGTCAAATTCCTTGCTACTTCTGTTCAGGTATCTCTGAGAGGAGGTTGTGGGGGCCCCTCTCTTTCCAAGAGCAGCTCTTTGTCTTTTGCCTTGTAGTCATGAGTTCGATCAAGAGTCACAGGTCTTGTGTTGCTATTAAATCTGGTTACGATATGATGTTCCAGATGATGTGGACACCTGCTGACAATGATCCACTTCAGCAAGGTGAAACATAGTTCCTTCCAGCCAACCTAAAATAAATATTTCAAGGGCATTTTACACGATGGCCAGGCTCCAGCTGCATAGATCTGTATTCATGTCCTTAGATTGTCTATCCTGGTTCATATAATCCTTTCCAGGAGCTACAAATGGAAGTAAAATCTGCTATTCTTGATTGAGTGTCTTCAGATTTACTTCTTACACAGTGCACTCTAGAAGGCAGTACGTATTCTTTAATTTAGCTCTTCTAAGTTACATCTTCAATAATTTTATATGAATATTATATAGTAATAATGGCTAAGAGATTATTCCTCTCCCTCTGCTTGCTTCTTTGATGTCCTTGTTTGAAAGTACTGCAATCACCTGCCAGCAGGAGCTTATATGACAATCTCTGTTTACTTGAAATACATTGTGATAATTTTGTCTTTGAAGGACAAGGAGGAGAATCTTTCTCATTCAAATCCAAGCAACTCTTAAAGTTGATAGCTATATCACCAGATAGCATTCACATTTTATTTAATAATAAATTAACTTACTGGGCATCTAAAAATAGTGATAATGAAGGTGCAGCCCATTGTTCTGTCGTCTGAAGGAACTGTAATGTCTCTTCATAAGCATGAGAAAAACTTCCTTTTGGATCCAAATAATAGAAATGTTTTTCAAGTTTCATCAAATGACTATTTCATTAAGCTCTACTTGATTTTAGTTTTATAAAAGGAAAAAAAGTGCCAAACACTAGAAGCTCAGACTAAATGCATGCAGTCCCTGTCTGCTGTTCCATGCCATTTATGTGCTGATTGACTCGGGAATGTGGTGCATAGCCTAAAACTAACGTGGTTTTAGCTGTGCCTACAATTTTCAAATTAACCAATTTATTTTTGTGTGTGTTAAGTTTTTCCAAACTGTGAATCTTTGATCAAACTTAGGAGCAGAACATCTTGCCCTTTCTGGAGAGAGACAAATTTTTAGAAGTGTATTTTTGCCGGCTTGCTTTAGGTTTGTGTCACAGTTTCATACAAAGATTTGGCTACTGTTGTAACCCAAGCCTCCATGACCTGAGGGCACCAAAAGGCCTTCATTTCCCTGAGCAGCCTCACATGGGGCCTCCACCTACCTTCCTGTTGCCCCAGCAGCTCCAGTTAAACTCCTAGCCCCATTGTGTGTCCAGTCCTGTCTCTGCTTGCTTACTCATAGGACTTTCCTGGAGGACTCTAGGTAGCTTCGTCTCCACTCCCGCTGTTGGCCTTATCTTGCTCTTTTGGACTGGGGATGGATGGCCGGACCCGAATCATCACCTTGTCTTGCCTTGCCTTAGGCTGTTGATGGACCCTGTTACCAGCACCCTGCTCCGTCCTGGTTGTTCAGACCCTCTGGAGCTGTGCCCTGGTTGGTGAGGGCATCGTCACTGCCTGTGCTGGGGTTGTCCCCGGCTCTGGGCTTGTTCTGCCTTGCAGAGCAGCCCCAGTCTTGCTGAGCCCCGAGACCAAGAGCTCTGACTCTGCTGGCGATGTTCGATGGTAGAGGCAGAAGAGCAGACAGCTGGCTGGTGGAGGGCTGTCCTTTTTTTTTTTTTTGGTATGTATTTACTAGCTGTGTGCTACATAGAGAGTTCTATTATTTATTGTAACGTGGTGTAACACGTCAGCTTGGTCTTTTAGATCTTTTATGTTCTGAGACTATGCCAGCATATGATCTCACCTTGTTTGTGGGAGGGTTTTTTTAATGTACTCCTTGAAAACCCACTGGGCTCCTGCACACCTGGTGTAAATCGGGTAGCTCCGTGAGACTTATTGGGGCTGTGCCAACCTGTGCCACTTAAGAATATGACCCAATGTAAGGACAAATTCCTTTTATGCCAAATCCTTCTGCAAGGGATACTTATCAAGAGATACACAGCAGATCCTAAAGACCAGACTGGAAGATTACTAGAATGCCAGGGGACAGCTTCAGACTCTGAGTCTCCTTGTCCTGGGGTTCTTGTAATAATTTGTACTCAATGCAGGACAAGTGTAAAACTATATTAACCTGAGAATGTATGTGTGTTCAAAGTTCCCTTTCCAGCATTATAAAAGATTGCATCAGGGGGAGAGAGCAACTGAAGCTAATAAAATCAGTGCTGACACGATGCAGAAGGTTAGAGTAGACAACAATGAAGCAGACTCTTCTTTTGCAAGTGATTCATCTGTTTCTTAGATGTGGGTGATATGTGTCAGGAAAGTGCTTGTAAGCAGTTAAAACTACCACCCTTTTCTGAACAGACTCTACGTGCTGCAGGTTGAGGCATACCCCCTCACTGGCATCTGGCTTTTCTATAGCCACAGTCAGGACAGAACCCAACTATTCTTCTCAAGCTTAACCGTTCTTGGAGCTTTCTCTGGGGGATTCCTCTGTTGCAGCTGCAAGTTTTCTCTGTTCCAACAACACACTCCAAATCCTCTTATATCATGCTTGGAATAGATAAGGTCTGTCTGCCAGCATGAGTCAGCAGTAAACACCATTCCTGTACAATTTTGTGAGCAGCTGAGTGGAGGGTGACACGCCACAAACCCTTTCTATCTGTGCATGGGATTGCAGAAACGGCCGTGTTCTTGGTGGTTCAGTTAATTCCCCACAGTATCTGGAGTTTGTTATTGCTGTTTTTCATTTGTTGTGTGCTTCTGGGTTGAGAAACTACCAAAATACTGTAAGCAGCAATTTGCGTAGCTCTATTCTCAGGAGATTTCCTTTTTTCTTCTCTGATCTCATGCAATTCCCCACCCGGTTTTTCCATGCCCAAATGATCCAGATAACTTGGACAAGGACTGACCGTTCTGAGTGCTTATCCAGAATCACAAGACAGTGTTTTTCATATTCATCCATTATTATAACATCATGTATGTTTACAGACTTGAGTCAACAAAACAAACCATTATCTGTCTTATAGCTATTCATTTAACTTCAAAAGTGTGTTTCAGTTCCCTCATTGTACACTTTTACTGAATGTTGGAGCTTTCTTAGCAGGATCCTCATGGAAAATGCATTCTTTTTGTCATAGTTTGAATTTTGAACTGTCCACCAGAATCTTTAACTGCATAGCCAAAAGCAATGTGACTTTTCAATTTTCCATTCAACCATGCAGTTTGTAGTGTCTGATGTCTCTAATTAGCTGTGTAAGTGTACATGGAAGTGACGTATATTGCATACAATACTCCAAAGCAGTAACAGTCTACTGGCGATATTCACAAATGTTTTGAGTTAAAGCAGAGATGAGGATTTTGTAAGCTGTTTTCAGGCATCTTGAAAAATAGGAAGAGGGAAATTGACTGTTTAAAGGTTTATTGCAATTTGCATAGCAAGCTCAAATGTATACCTTTATTTCTGCGACAAAAGAGTAACATTTCTGACTGCCTTAAGAAAACAAGGAGCTGTATCTTTATCTTGAAAACAGTGCCTGGAGTTGCAAGCCTTGAAGAAGCCAGTTATGCTTAGGCTCTTGTGTCACAATACCACAGGCATTTTTCTCAGTGACAAAATCAATTTAAGCTGTTCCTTGCCCTTCCAATACCAGCTGCTCATTTCCACTCCCTGACTACCTTCTCAATTGTTCTGCCATAATTACTTGACCCTTTCTAGTCACTCTTTTTTTCCCTGATGGATTATTTTCAATCTGCAGCTTTTCCCTAATTTAGTTCCTCTGTTTCATTATGACCCTGCAGCAGTAGGAGGGTGAGTTTGAGGTGGCAGCATAAGGGCGGAAAGAAAAACAATGAAGCAGAGCTAAGCAAGAGCCTGGCTTTGCTGCTGAGAACAAGTCTGATGTGACGATGGTTTAAGGCACTGGAACTAATCTTTGGTCATTTCTAGACCCTTTGTGGGGAGGGTAGGTGCAATTTTAATATTCATCTATATAAAATCACTGCTAAACTTATATTTTAGGCTTGGACACCACTTCTCAAGGTAAAGAGGGCAGTGAAAAGCAATGTTGCATTGAGTGGACTTTTTTGTAGAAGAACATAACCTTCAGTATGAGTGCTTTGGATCGCACTCAGACATGGCCTGCTTCTGGCACACAGTAATTTCTAACTCATGCCTGCTGCAAATGGCTCGTGGTACTCAATCATATCCAATCCTGCACCTAGTGTCAAAATGTTAGATGAGTACTCTGGAATACAGGCAAGGATAAATTAAGAATTGCTGATGAGAAACTACTTCTACATTCAACAGTTCTTAGTCAAGTCGATGGCAAAATTCCTTTTGGCTTTGATATTAAAGGAAATAGAATTACTGGGTTTTGTTGTTTTCTGCTGGGTTTTAGTGGGGTTTTTTTTTACAGATTTTTCCCTTCATTGACTAAGCTCTTCCAGCTTTTCCTCATCTGACCCAGCCTTCAGAGTCCTGAACTATCTGCCCAGCACAAAAGAGTCTTCTTCAGGGCTCCAGAGGACAAGGGAAATATTTCAAGTTTACCTTGCGGAGGAACAGAGTGGGTAGGAGTAATTCCTTTAGAACGAAGATATCTGTCTAATGCATCTGCCTAGTAGATTCCTGGGTTGTGAATCTTTCCCGCTGACAGGACAGGATGCCTACTGAATCAGTAATATTCGTTTATTCAAGGTCACAGTATCCCATACACTCTCATAGCAGTATTTTATAAGCGTGGTGATCAAAGGATGAAGTAACGCAAGGCATCACGGAGCAGCAAAGACAAGCTGCTCTTTAAGGAGCCAAGAGTCACAGCGAGGTAGGCAGGGGCACAGACCTCGCCGACCAGGGAGCTGCCCTACCGTACCCAAACGGGTCCGGTGACAGTGGCCACAGCCAGCCAAGAGGACTGGTCAAAAAGCCCACAGTGATGAGGCAGGTCTGAGATCAAGCCAGAAAGTCAAATCAGTGGGCTGGGATAAGGGTCAAAACTAGGAAGGTGTTAAACCAGGCACAGGTGTCCCAGTAACATAACTCGGGTGAGTGGTAACGGCCTGAGCATAAAAGTGGCCCCCGAGCAAAGGAGGGGCAGAGCCCCCCAAGGGTAGGCAGCTCTTTCTCCAAAGCTGCTCTTTCACAACTCTCTGGACCAGTGGATAATACGGCTGTGCCATACCAGAGAGCTGGCTGTGGGGCCAGGCAGCAAAACTCTTTGGGACGGGGAGGTACGCTCAGGGACCTGATGCATGGTTTGCTGGAAGCTGTGGCCTTCTTTTATCAAAGCAAGCGATGGTACAAGGAGAAAAAGTGGGCAGGTTTTCGGGTTCATCAGCTTTTCTGTCCACACGCTGCATCTCACCTCACTTCATCTCGCTTCTTCTTACTCATGTGATTGAGAAAGGCAAAGTGAAATGTTTCCCACAGTCACAGAAGTGAGGGCTAGCAGACTTTGAACATAAAAGCGCCGGTGGTGTTGTTATGTTGCTTATTGAATAGCATTTCAGTTCCTTAACGGTGAGTGAGGTTATTCTGGTGTGAGATTATTATGATATTATGAACATAATATTAAGATATTATGAGATCTCACAACTTTTTGTGTTGGAGCTTGTGTTGTGATCAAGAACCAAGAGATTACTAATCCTGTAGAAGCTGTTACATGTGAAAAGAATAAAGAAAATCATTCATCTCTCTATTTCTCAATTAAAGGGTGTAATCAATGGGGAACATGCCAGTTGCCCAGTTGAAAGATATAACATTCCTGTTTATGATGGCAGGAGAGACATAAAAATCTTCACAGTCCTTGGCATACCTTCCATGTAGGTCTTGGCATCCGGGGCAATGCCATTTCACCCAGAAAACTGCTGTCTGTTTCAGTGTGGTAACTATGCACACTAGCCAGGGATAATTTTGGAATAAATCCTTACTTTTTTCTCTTAAAAAAAAAAGTCCTTTAAAAAAAGAGATAGATTTTTGTTTTGGTCAAATTAAAAAATGAAGGAGATGTACTTATTCACAGTGTGAATTCTTTGAGAAGCACAGAGTTCTAATTGTTGGAGTGGAAAAATCAACTATTTAAGAAATTTTAAAACCCACTTTTTATTTCAGGTTTGAAACATAGTGGTTCTCTGAGCCAGGACACACAAATTTTAGCTTTACCTTCTAGGGTTTGGCATCTTGTGTATCCTGGCAATTAGTTTGGCCTCTACAGTAAAATTCTGGGCCTGAGCTTGATTAAGAGAACATTTATGAATAACATCCTCAGAAAAATTAAGGCCACGGCCAGGACCAGGCCACAGTGGCAGTGAAGTAGGTATGCTCTATGGCTAAGCTGTTCCATAAAACAGAAGAACCAGGCAGCTCATAACTCTTTACATCGATAGCAGTCATCACTCTTCCTTCACAACTTGCTAAGCCCAATTGGAAATTCCTGAAATTTTCATTTCACTTCTTTCTAAGTACATTTGCCAATTTCAGTGGAAAACACCAGACATGGTGGTATATTTATGAATATGATGCTATTGGCATGATGGATGAATCATGGTTTTACATAGGGAGAGAAAAACCGACCTATTTAATCCCCCTAAAAAGAAATGGAAATTAAAAAGGCTATTATCCACACAGGGCCAGATCCTGCAGCCCTTACTCCCACTGATATAACTGAGAAGAAAAGAAGACTACCAGTCTTGTAAGTATTTGGATCTTTTCAGACTTTGATAGCCATTTACTGCAAATGTTTTTTTGGTTGACAGTCCTCTTTTTTAATCCTTCATCAGTCTGGCTACTGAGCTGGTTACTTTGACAGCAGGCAGGTTGAACTGGCTTGTACCTTAAGAAGTTGGCTGATTAGACAGAAAGTCCCCAGAGTTCCCAGTGGGGCACCCCCTGCACCCTGCGCCAGCCCTCAAATCAGCGCGACTGCACGGAGCTTGGTGAGGGTACTGATGCCCCTCAAATCCACACACTTGGAAAGTCCTGTCACCTTAAATCAGGGGCACTGGCAAGTACCTTCCAGAGTTGCTGTTTCCATCCATGTCCTGATTTTGGCTGGGATAGAGTTAATTTTCTTCTTAGTAGCTGGTGCCATGTGTTTTGGATTTAGCGTGAGAACAATGTTGATAACACACCGATGTTTTAGTTGTTGCTAAGTAGTGCTTGTCCTAACTCAAGGATTTTTCGGTTTCCCATGCTCTGCCAGCAAGCAGGTGTACAAGAAGCTGGGAGGGAGCACGGCCAGGACAGCTGACCTGACCTGGCCAAAGGGCTATTCCATACCACAGAACGTCATGCTCAGTATATAAACTGGGGGGAGTT
Source organism: Aviceda cuculoides (assembly GCA_035590195.1). Lineage (NCBI taxonomy): Eukaryota > Metazoa > Chordata > Aves > Accipitriformes > Accipitridae > Aviceda > Aviceda cuculoides. Next base: position 5,227,376 of record JAVJGG010000024.1, read on the forward strand.
GGCCAGAAGGCACGGATAGCTGCCTAGGCATCAGTCAGCATGTGGTATGCAATTGCATTGTGCATCAGTTGTCTTTTCTTTTTGTTTGTTTGGGTTTTTTTTAATTATATCCCTTTTCTTTACTATCATTATTATTATTATATTTGTTATATTTATATTTATTACTGTTGTTATTGTTATTATTATATTTTACTTTACTTTAGTTATTAAATCATTCTTACCTCAACCCATGAGTTTTACTTTTTTTTTCAATTCTTCTCCCCATCCTGCTGGGAGGGGGGAGGAGTGAGCGAGCGGCTGCGTGGTGCCTAGTTGCTGGCTGGAGTTAAACCACAACAACCCATTGGAGGGACTTTTGCTACGTCAGAGGTGAGGGAGTCCTTCTCAGGCACTACTGAATAATTAACACTGGTGACTGTTCTCCTGGACATAAAATCCACCTAGGAAGAAATGCTGGCTGTGCAAAAAAATGCCACAGCCTCTTCCACCAGGAGATGAGCTATATTGTAATATATAATAAAGAAACAACACTACACATTGAAGACATGGTTCATACGACCTAACTTTTGCCATTTTTGTGTTAGGAATCTTTTCTAGAGTAGTCGTCTAGAGTCTTTCTATGCTCATTGAGAGAAATGGTCACTCTCAAGAGGTGCTTAGAATACATGTCTGGGCTAAGAGGGCTCTGGGATGTACGAGTCTGTTCGTTGACACAAAGGCATGGTGTTTCAACTAGGCACCTTGCTTTTAAAACCTGATGAAAAGAATCCCACCCTTACCATGACAGGTGGAATGCAGTTAGAGGTATCAGCAAGCATCCCTATAACGAATGGTCTGGACTAGGATTTAAATAGGTAAGGGGTTTTCATCTGTTGTTCCAGTATCCCACAGAAAGGAAGGGCCGTATCTCAGTGTGGTGTTAAGCAGGTGACAGATGTCTGTGAGGATCCTCTACCATCTAACAGGCAGAAGGTTGATTTTCATAGCCAAAGGGCTAAAAATGTCTCAGGGCCATTCATGAGCTTTTACAAACTCACCCGTACCTGAACCTTGTCTGCCAGCACTGCTTCCCTTCTTGAGGTGCTCCCTTTTAGACTTCAAAGGATGGTTCTCACAATACTAGGGTCAAGTCCCTACTTACTTCTCTCATTGTCCTGCGACCACGTGCAAGAGTGAGAGGTTATGTTGCTCCAAGGGGCACACATATGTCTGTACTTGTTGACCAGGCAAAACTTTCCAGAAGATGCAGTTCCTAGCTTTCCAGTAAGCACTTCTGAGATGTGGCTCAGTCCTGATCTTGTGACTCTAACTTTCTAGTGCCCACCAAAGGAAAGCAAGTGAGATGACTTCTCTGTGCTGGATGGAAGAATTGACAAAGCTAGGGCAGGCAGTACGGGTGGAGCATGTCAGAAATAAGGGACATTTTCAAGCCATGTAGAAGACGGACTTGCTAAGGGGTCCTATCCACAGCTCGTTACTAGAACTGCCCAACAGTGTTTCAAGGGGAACAACAAAACCCTTGTACACTGCAAAAATGGTTAGGCAGAGTCTCAGAGAAGGATCATTCCAGAGTGTCATGAAGTCATAATGTATGTCAAGGGGAAAAATGGCTAAGTCTTGCTGCAAATCTTTTATTGTATACAATGGGATAACAATACCCCTTCCCACACTGTGACATGGCTCTGAGCCACATTAGGAATGTTGCAAACACAGAGAAAATTATTGTGATGGGTTGATATTGGCTGGACACCAAATGCCCACCAAAGGTGCTCTATCACCCCCCTCCTCACCTGGACAGGGGAGAGAAAAAAATACAACAAAAGGCTCGTGGGTTGAGATAAGGGCAGGGAGAGATCACTCACCAGTTATCATCACGGGCAAAACAGACTTAAATTGGGAAAAAATTAATTTAATTTGTTACCAATCAAATCAGAGCAGGATAATGAGAAATAAAACCAAATCTTAAAAACACCTTCCCCCCACACTTCCCTTTTTCCCAGGCTTAACTTTACTCCCCATTCTCTCCACCTCCTCCCCCCCAGCAGTGCTGAGGGACAGGGAATGGGGGTTTTGGTCATTTCGTCACACGTTGTCTCTGCTGCTCCTTCCTCCTCAGGGGGAGGACTCCTCACTCTTCCCCTGCTCCAACGTGGGGTCCCTCCCACGGGAGACAGTTCTCCATGAACTGCTCCAATGTGGGTCCTTCCCACGGGCTGCAGTTCTTCACAAACTGCTCCAGCGTGGGTCCCTTCCCCAGGCTGCAGTCCTTCAGGAGCCCACTGCTCCAGTGTGGGTCCCCTGTGGGGTCACAAGTCCTGCCAGGGAACCTGCTCCGTGGGCTCCTCTCTCCACAGATCCACAGGTCCTGCCAGGAGCCT
>JAVJGG010000024.1:5239250-5307015 GCA_035590195.1 Aviceda cuculoides
GGAAAAGCTATTGTGCGAAGAAATAAGAGATTCTCAGAGAAATGTGGTGATACATGTCATATTGTTGGCGGGAAGCAATGGGAGCCCTGGTGTGAAGCACATGAAAATCTTTGGACCCACTCGTGAGCCCCCTTCTGCACCCTTTGCTCAGGCAGGAGCCTGCAGCAGCAGCCCCCGGCACCGGCTTCGCTTCGGCAGGATATTTTTGAATACCCGATGGATGCTTCATGCCAGCCGTTTACCTGACTCTGTGAATAGCACCAGTCAGCTCCTCAACTGGGCGGGCTCCTCGCTGGTGTCAGCCCGCTGCGGCAGCTCCAGAGTGCGGTTGTGCCTGTGCTCGCACTGGGCACGAGTGGGGCCGTCAGGGCGTAGATCGCTCACTGGTCCGATGGCGCGAATATTCCTGGAGGCAGGATGTATCCTGGCAGCACTGGGACTCCCAAGTGAGCGTGTGTAGCTCTAGCTGCCTCCACGGCTTTGTGCAGACATACATGAGTTGAGGATCTAACCCAGAAATATCACCTTTCCTACCCCTTTCCTTCCCCATGGTGACACACAAAGTACCTTTTTTTGTGTGTGTATTTTAGGAAGAAATACTTCTCAGGATCCCCTTTCTTTACAAAATGAACCAATCATTTTCCCATTATACTGACATATTTCTCTGTGGGAACTGCAAGGGAAAGAATTCTGCCAAATCTATTCTGCTTTTTCTTCTTTTTTTAACTTATGTTGTCTTGAAATAGTGAGAAGTCTCCTATGCCCAAACACGATTAAAACCCATATAAGTTAAGTCTTTTTGAGCTGCGTGCATGTTATAAAAGCCGCTGTGAGTCAACGGCAATTTTACAGTTTTAGTTTTGTGTGGTCCTTGTTTGGAGAGTATTAGGCATAAAGTTGTCATACTGGAGTTCTAATGGGTGCACTCAGTAGGTGTGATTTATGGGACTTGTTTCCTTGTGAGAATGAAGTCATGTAGTGTATCAGGGTTGCCCTGCAAATGAAGCAATTAAATTTTGTCATCTTCCTTCCAAAGGTGTCCTGAGCGGGGGTAAGAGCAAGCATGGGGGAATGTAAAACGGGAGGTGGGAAAGAGAGGTGATTAGATTCCATCTGTTGATGAACATAACATTTTTTCTGAAGTCTTTAATTGAATTTCATTTGCCAAAGCCTAGTGCCACGTCTGGAGGCAAACAGCACATCTTTTACTTGCCAGTTGTATTTATATGCCTGTGAAGTAGATCATTGTAATGAATACAGATGGGCAATAACTACAAAGTTATTGCATAATTTTTCAAAATTTTATGATTGCCTTTCCTACTTCCTCTTAGAATAATGGCTCCACTGTACAGCCTGCAGACCATTCACTATATCTTTCGTACATTTTACCACTTCAGCAGATTTTAATTTATTGGAGACACACTAGAAGTGGTAGGTAAACAATCTACAGAAAGAATCCGATTTATAAGACAAGGAAGACTTGAACCAGTATTAAATTGCTTTGGAGATCACTCGGTGAACGCAAGTATATATGATTTTTCGTCTTTCTGACTTGGCAGCAAAGGGCAGTGAGTGTGTGTGTGGGGAGGAAGTCAGCTGAAAGCCACCCACCGCCAGCTTTACAGAATATAGAACAGGTTTGTAATAGGATGTCTAGTTGGATGGAAAGTGGTTTTGTACAACTTGCAGGTTTAAACCTGCCTCAGGGAAAGTTTCGGACCTGCCACGAGAAATCCAGTTCTCTTTCACAGGGATGAAAGAGGCTTGGTTTTGCCACCCTGGTGCTAGCTGGGGTAGTCTTCACCTGTGACTGTCATTCTGCTTTCTCCCCACTCCAGTCCAATCTGTTATACTTCCACTTCTGAAATAATGAAGTGGAGCACTTTTTCCTGAGCTGTGATCACGAGTAAACTGACTTCTGACAGTATGATCCATCTCCCATTTAAGTCAACGGAAGTCTTTGAGTTGATAAAATGAGTATTGGATGTGTCCCTAAAACAACTGGGTTTAAATCCTGGCCACACTGAAGCCGATGGCGAAAAGAAATTGGAATTTCACTCCGGTGTCTATGTATCATCTGCTGTATTGGCAAAGATTACCACAAAGTCTGCTTCCCCTTGAAGGCAGAGCTAAGTGTTTTTGAACCACATGCAGCTTTTCTTAGTCTCACTTCTGAAACCAGTCCCAAACTCAAATCTGCAGTCCTCAGGACCACCAGTAATGAACTGTATGAATGCCAGTTAAGCTGGTCTTTGAACCTCATTTTGGGACTGGCTTATGATTACATAATTGACTCTCAAAACCCAAGACCTTTTACATAAATATGCAGAAATGTATTGCATTTTGGGTGCCCAGCTAGAAAGCTCAGAGACACTTGATTTTCAGAAGGGTCCCTGCATCTAAAAACCTTGACTTCTCAAATTGCTTCATGATATATAATAAAAAATTTTGATACCTCAGACACTTTTGGTGACTGAAACATCCTTTCATTTATCACATTCTTGCAGCACACAACAGCAGTGAATGCTTACACCATAGAAGTATGCTTTGGAGTTGAATTCCCATTCATCTTTCTTTGGTTGATCTTTCTAAATAAAAATATCAACACTGGTAACTGATTACAGTGGCAAAAGTGGTTCTGTAAGCTGGTTTGGCCAGCACCAGACAATACTATATCCCCATCCAGCAATAAAGATTTTTGTCATTGTTGTCTGCTTTTTATTCAAACCTGGGATACAAAAGACCATTTCTCATTATTTTTTTCCTCACAATTTTGTGGTATTTCATTTAGTATTTGCTATTAGAATAAACCTGACCCTTGCTATCCACTCTGAATAAAGGGCATCTGTTGTGTTTTGTTCGCCTTTCCCTGAAGCATAAGGACTCCGACTTCGCTAGATGAATTGTCTCAAGAAACCACAAGCACATACTTAGCACTGCGCCAGCAACTTCATAATAGTATTGTGAACAGAGCTAAAATGGGTTTTGATGTAATTTTTTTTTCATTCCGATCAACAGTTTAAAACTGGAAGAAGAACTGAAGCCGACAGTCTCACAGTCTCTCAGCAGCCTCCCGTCCTCCGACTGGAATCTTTCAGCCTTCAGCCTGAATCGTGCATAGAGCAGAGGAAGGTAAAGCTGTCTGACCTTCACCCCTGCTCCAAACATATATTATCAGCCTTTCAAATCATAAGTTTCCCTTTCACATGCAGAAAACCATTTCCTTCGTATGAGGTCACAAGCATTTCAGATTCCCAATCTCCTCAAAACTTTTTACTCTTGCTTTTCCCTCTTTCTATATTTTCCTAATACTTTGGCATAGTCGGTTCTTTCGCCATATGGAACCACTTCTACCTCCTTATCCCCTGTACACACTTTCCCACTCAACATGATGACATGTGACCACTCGACTCATAAACAGGAGTTAGGGAAACAGAGGTTAAACCACGGGCACCAAAAGTGGTTTTGAGAATGCAAATGTGGAAAAAGTGGGATAATCCACAAGCGTGTGGTTTGTTACCATCTGCCTCATGCTCTGAATGTATAAGCACATTCACCCAGAGTTTACAATTGAAGGGATACAATGTTTTTTATTTTCCTGGTAAAATACTGTGCATTTTGGCTTGAAAAGCATGCTTGCTTCCCTTCCCGTGGTGAGATTACAGGTGCTGCACGCTGCTATTATGGTTGATCTTTTTCAATAAAGATCCCACGCAGGCCAGGATACTAAACACGCAACTCGGCTTGATCCTGATGGATTGCCTATAATCCCACGTCTGTCTTCTTCCTCCTCCAGCCCCATCTAGCGGCTCGCTGCATCTGTACATCTGCCATGTTGCCTACCTGCATATGTGTGCGGATGAGAAATGTGTAAGTGAAGGTATACATACGCATACAAATACATGTAAGCAAATGTATATCTTCACCCACATGTATACGTGTCGTGGTGTAACCCCAGCCAGCAACTAAGGACCACGCAGCCGCTCACTCACTTCCCCCCCACCCCCCAGTGGGATGGGGGAGAGAATTGGGGGAAAAACAAGGTAAACCTCGTGGGCTGAGATAAGAACAGTTTAATAGAACAGAAAGGAAGAAAATAATAATGATAACAATAATACTAATAAGATTCCAATAATAATAATAAAAGGATTGGAATATACAAAACAAGTGATGCACAATGCAATTGCTCATCACTCACTGACCAATGCCCAGTTAGTCCCCGAGCAGCGATCTGCCCCCCAGGGCGACTCCCCCAGTTTATATACTGGACATGACATCACATTGTATGGAATGCCCCTTTGGCCAGTTTGGGTCAGCTGTCCTGGCTGTGTCCCCTCCCAACTCCTTGTGCCCGTCCAGCCTTCTTGCTGGCTGGGCATGAAAAAAAGCTGAAAAATCCTTGACTTGGTCTAAACACCACTCAGCACAACTGAAAACATCAGCTTGTTATCGACATCCCTCTCGTACTGAATCCAAGCTGGCAGCTCGGGTGCTGCCTGCACCGCTACTGCACAGACTCACCTCAAAAAGGAGCTGACTTTTCAGAAAGCTTATGCCCGGCAGATCACAAGTGGCTCCAAGGTGCCACAGTGTTTGTAAATCTCTTAAAAGGAGTGAAAGTTATTATGTACCAAAATAATGCATATGAACAGGGGAAAAGAGGGATGGCTGCATATAGAAGTAGATCCCCAGCTTTTGCACTTTGACTTTTCTTTGCTGTAAATGTCCACCCCGCAGAGGAACACTCCAAGCTGAATGCTTCTTTCTAAACTTTTCCTGTTCTTTTATTCTTTCATTAATTTAGAGTTTCCACTGAGAATAGGCTTAAGGTGATTAAACAAAGGAAGAAGACTGGCTAAGATGGTGGGAGAATATAGGAACTAGTGGGGTATCTGACGGGAGGTGTGGTGTCTAAGGCGGGACTCAAAAACAGATAATGAAACTTGGATCTCATAAGAAGCTGGTGAAGCAGCCTCGCTACCCAAGTCTTACTTTGGGGAAGCGATGCTTGGTGCCTCTTTCTGAAGAGTCAGTCTTCAGCTTCAGCCTTCACCTCCTTTGGCTGGGACTCGCTGGCCAACACAGGCGGTCCTGGGAGCATCTCTCAGCATCAGCCCTCCGTGCCTCGGCTTCTGGCACTCAGCGACTACTTCAGCTGAGACATTTCACCATGGCCACTTATTCGGGATGGGGGGGTAACTGGAAGCAGGAGGGGAAAGGCTGTGTGAGGCACCCGAAACAGGTAGAGCCGTTTCGGAGAAGCACTAGACCCAAAAATTTGTCAGAAGCACAGAGCTGGCTTAAATGCCTGACCTGTTTGTGAAATCTGGCACCAGAGGTGTTAGCAATGGAATATCTCAGCAGACCAGAATCAGGGCTGTAATTAACTACAGAGGCTGCAATTAGTCCAGAGCTGCTCCAGGGTCTGGGGGACACCTGACACAAGGCTGTGTTAGCAGCACAGTCCAGGGAATCGCTCCTCCTGCCAGCCAGACTTCTGTGTGGGGGGACACCCTACACGGTTTCTGCATCTGCTGCTCGAATGTCCACAGGCTTTCAGCGTCGTCCGCGAGGTAACCACGTCTTTTCACCGTACAAAGGTCTAATGAAGCAGGGGGATGGTGAGCTGAAATTTGTAGGTTTGGGCGCAGGTCTGCTGCTGACAGACTTCATCCAGGTCATTTCACCCTCTGTGTCATAGTCTCCCACCTGCAGAAAACGGTGTTAATAATATTTAACTACCTCATGGTACTAAATTGCAGCTTAATTAATGGTTTGCAAAGCACTTTGAAACGCTCAGTTGAAGCAGGCAAAGGATAATTAACATCACGTATTTATTTAGCCAGCTTTCCTTGCCAGGCACAATCTTCCTAAAATTCCCCTTGCAATAACTGTTTGCACTGCTCTAGGAAAAACAAAGCGGTTCAGCCAGTACGCGTTCTGTGGGGAGACTTTTTGCTGCATGAATCGGATGGTTGAAACTTGAAGAGAGCGGCTGCCAAGGGGCAGACGTGTTGCTGAGCGGCGGGGAGGGGGGAGATGAACAGACGCCCAAGTGTCTGTGCTCCCCCGGAGGCGCGTGCACGGTACCCGCCAACCTTAATGGCACGACTGCCGGGCTGTCGTTCGCTTCTGAGCTTGGCCAAAACGGGCCCCCCTTCTTCCGTAGGGACTGCTGCTCATCTCTTCCCTCTGTAGGACCGCTGCTTGAGTCTTGCGGCTGGACGCGGGCACCAGCTAGGCAGCGAGGTCTTCAGCGCTGACCTGTCCCTGCGAGAGATTTCACACCTCCCCTTCCCTCCGCTTTCCACATTTTGCTGAATGTGGAACGACGGCTTCAAGACCAGGAAGGGGAAAGATCTTAAATCTGAATCGCTCTTGCCATAGCGAAGCTTGCACCTCAGCCCAGCAAAAGTCAGAGTTTCAGATAGCTGCCGCACCAAGCTGCACTCTCTGTTTGTGCAATGGGTGCAGCACAAGGGGGGACGCAGGCCCCCCCCACCCCATCAAACGAGGCAGCACACAAGAAAACACAGCCTACCTGGGAGTCTTTGCGGGCTCCTGATTTCTAGGCGTACCTGCAGTGTTGAAGAGAAGGTTAAAGGTTAAGTTTGGCTTGAATGATGAGCAAATAATTTCCAGTAAGCAGCTGCTTTTTCTTGGCTAGGACTGTGCAAACTGAATTTTAGGTCTACATTTTGGGTTGACCATGGAGAGGTCATGATCGCTCACTCCAGAAAGGAACGACTGACGTTTTCATAACTCCCTGCCGATGCTCTGTCTTTTTTCACTTCCTTGCTCCTGAGGTGAGATCGGGAGAAAATACTCAGACGGTTCCTACAACCTTTCCCTGGCATTATAAGTGAGAAATGGGAGGTTCAAAGCAAACGGGAATTCGACGCCTAAACCAAGCACGCTTTGCCTAGTTAGTCTGTACAATAATAAACACTGAAGATTGCTCTTGAGGCATATTGTGAAATCCTGCCTCTAAATGGAGATAGAGGCTTGGGATAAATTGTAACTGCATTTCACCGCTAGTCTGGGTTCAGGAGCTCAGGTCCATAGGTCAGACCTTGAAGAACAATAAATAGGAAAATAAGCCCAGTGAGCCTTCTGTGCGTGTGCTGATAATTTTGTGCGACTCTTTCAAAGAGATCACGTCATTGAAGAAAAGCACGTTGAAAAGGCTGCTTAGAGGCTTCTGGATAAACTAGAGCTATGTAATTACATTGATGGTCTTTGTTTGCTTATGTCAGCATTGTTAACCTGAAACTTTCATAAAATGTGGGTCAGCACCCTCAAAATAAGGAAATCAGTTTAAAAAACATGGCATCTCTAAAATAAATAAATAAATAAATCTAGCTTGAGGTTTTCCTTTCCCTCCTGATGACCTTCTGATTTTTAAGTTTTTAGATCTTGTTTTCAAGCTTTCCTCTATAATTACACAGGTTGGAAAGGGTTTTTTTGGTGGGCTGTTTTTTGGGGTTTTTTTTTTTCAGTGAAAGCAGAGATTATAACTTAATCACGTGCCTTTGTCAACCGAATCTGTAAAGGCATCAAACCTAGAAAGACTCAAAGCAAAATCAGTGCAGCTGTCAAAACTGTAACATCTGCCCGTTGCGCCCCACATTGCCGATCTCACACCCACCTTTGATCCAGCACCCCCCGGCCCTGGGAGGGAGCTTGCAAGGGCAGAGCCGTTTCGGTACGGGGACACCGGAATGTGGGGCAGGATGGGAGCCCCCATCTCAGCCTCACCCCCCTGACCACTGACCTACTCATAAAGCACCAGGTCCCACCTTCCCTCGCAGCAGGTCGTGCCTTACTCCGGGACCAGCTTCGAGGAGATCAAAGAGGCTGCCTGCAGAATAAGTTATTAATCCGGGTAAGGCTGGAACGGATCTCGGGTTGCCTCTGAATTCGAGTGCAAATTCAGCTGGTAAGGTCAGGCGTTGTCCCTTGTCTTTGACTTCAGCCTACCACAATGCAGAAGTGCCCTCTAATGTTGTTCATGAAATAGAAGGCCTGCAGGCTCAAGCAAAGCTCCTGATAGCTGCAGGTGTATTTTTCTTGGGAAGCTAAATTGCTAGAGAAACAAAAGTTTTGGTTAGTTTAATTTGGCAAGACAAAAATGCCGTCCTAGGGGAAGACTTTATTTAGAATCTTTATTTTTCCCCTGTTAACTTAGATATTATGTTGAAAAGAAGTTTAAAGGTTCAAAAGTTCACAAGAGACTTTTTTCTGTTGTATTAAAAAAAATAAATAAATAATTTCCCAGTTGGGCAGGATGCTCCATAGAGTAATTTGTTGCCACAGAACATGTTGAACCCAAAAGTGACATTTCATTAGGTTTTGTGCTGTAGTTTTAAATCTTTTTCTGTATAACTCATTTGCCTAATATTAGAGTCTATAGCCCCAGTGGGAAAGGGGACTGCTTGCTTCTAACAAAAATCCTGGCTTTGCCAGCATGAGGTATGCAACATGTAATTCTACCAGCTATTCTTTTTCCTTAGCAGAATGAGGCCTAATGATTTTAATTGCTGACATTTTCTTACTCTAATTAAGAAATACTCTGCACCATTGGAAGCCTGATCATGACATGAATGATTCTTCTCCAGACAAAGCCAAGAATGTTCAGCCAACCTCAAGGTCAGCTACTAGGTGACAGCTTGGCATTCGAAACCAGGAGACGAAAATAGTATACAGTCTTCCTGTGTGCCCAGTGGGCAATGTCTCTGCAGGCTGGATTTGGTGGGTGTAATACAGAGGTCACCACGGAGTGAAATATTAATGTGATTTTTTTTCTACACAGCCTGAGTTCACAGAAGCAAAACAATTGCTGCATGCAGTGCCTTTTAATATTATACTAAAACCAGGATTCCCTTACCAAACACAGTATATCTCATTCTGGGTCTTTTGGCTTTAGGAATACTGCAGCACAGGCTTTGATAATCAAGAGAAGGCCCAGAAAAGACAAAAATAAGGTTCACTACAGTCTTAGAAAAAGAAAGAAGCCATAGAGGAGCCATCATCATCTAACTAAGTGGGACAGAGCTAACAAAAAGAAAGAGAGCCTGGAGGAAAGATGCCAGAACATAACACAGGTTAATTAAGAAAGAACTGCAAACAAAGCCTGCTGCTTCGGATTCAGTAAATATCGCACTGTGTGCTGCATGTGCCTGCGAGGACGGGTGAAAATGCCGTATCTGAGCTTGCTGCTTCTGGCCTCCAGACGGTCCGTTCTGGGGGCAGGTTCGCAGCACAGAGAACGGCAAGAAGATTCATCAGAGCATCCAAAAATTAAGCCTGCGTATAAAAATGTAATGAGTACTTCAAAGGGCACTTATGGGGAGTGTGGGGTAAGACTTCTGGCTCGTTGCGTGAATGGCAGGACACATCCGTGCCTCCTTCTCTGATCAAACCAGGCAAACGCTAGCGGAGGGGGCAAATGTCATCGGGTGCACGGGAAGGGGCTTGCTTGTGACTTGGGAGAGCCTGGAGCTCTCTCACAGGGAGCCTTGACCTTCGGAGGTATTACTGTGGGTGGTTTCTTAGTTTATATTTCCTCAGAGAATCCTCAGACACATCAAGCAGCTACAGCCAGATTAGATGACCGGTCAGCCTTTTCGATTCCCACTGTATAGCAGGTGAAACAATAAAAAAAGTATTGAGTAAGGAACATTAATCTGTATTCAGAGCTTTTTAATAAATTATAAATAAATATATCTGCTTCATTCCTTTGAATTCTACCCGCTTGTGTTTAGCTATGTATTTTTAGTGGCAACACAATCTCTGTGAGCTGTAGGCCCAACGAAATCATGAGCTATTTTTAAAAAAATAAAAATAATCTGAGCTGGGATTTAAAATAGGGTGTGGTGGAATAGCGAGGGTGAAAAGTTTGACGGCGTATCAATAGGCGGTTGGGACCTCCTGGCAATCCCTTCACTTCCTCTTGAGTGAACACAAGACTTTCGCAAAGGTGCATTTTTGCTGCCACATTTTCGCAGCTTCCCATTTCAACCCTAGTTTATGCATTCCCCAGCAAGAAGTCAAAAGCTATCACACGTTACCTCTCATCCTCTGAACAAAATTTTTCTTTCAGGCACTTTGGCTGAAGCAGACAGAATGCCACAGAATTTTAAATTTAAAATCAAACTGTTCCCCTGAGCATTATGTTAACTCCTTGTGGGAGAGGGTCTGGGAGGTTATTTCCAAAGTAGTTTCTGGCCTGCCTGAAGCACAAGCCGGAGGAGACATATCCCCAGGAAGGGGAGAATGGTAAAGGAGATGGGAAAGGAAGTTGTTATAGAAATTAAATAACATGAAAGCTTTGGGGGGGGGGGGGGGGGAGATGGGATAGGGCAGGGAATAGAGGATAGAGGATCCAGGCAAGCTGTCCATCCGATGAGGAGGAGGGAATAAGAATTACAAACTGAAGCTTAAACAAAAGCCATCTCAAAGCATAGATGGTCATCTTCATCCCCTGTTTTCACTGAACTCCATTTGGATAAGGAGAAGAATGAATGCTGTAAGAGCTGTATAGGACAAAACGGGTTTAGCAAACCGGAGTAACCATTCACTGCTTTGCTCGTGGTGATTTATGAACAGGTTTCATGACCAAGACTCCTGCCCCCTCTCCTTGAATAATATGTTAGTGTGAAAAAATTTTCACAAATAAGTAGCTTCAGTAAAAAATTAGGGTTTGGTACTTTATTTCCTTGCAGTCTACCTTCCCTCCTCTTCCTTAGCCCTTTTTACTTCCAGTTTTTTCTTCAGCCTCATTTGTGAGGACATGGCCTCATACCTAGGCATGGCAAAGTACAAAACAGAGGCAAGAAGAGTGATTGCTAGAAGGACAACATTCTATGAGTGAGAAAGATACAATTAAATGTTCATTTCCATTCATTGTTGTTATGGGGAAATATCTTCTTTTTATTTACGAAGCATTCCTGCGGTACTTTTGTGTTGGCTGGTGTTGGCATCAGTGAAACCCAATGCTGTTGGTTAAAACACTTTGGTTATTTTTTGGTGAATCAGACATCATTATAGTTTTAGAAAAAAAAGCGATAGTGGTTCCAGGCAGCTATTTTTCCTGAATTCCCTGTAGCAGATTCTTTTTCTCTAGGCAGGAAACTCTAACAACTCTAGGTGAATGGGCCAAAGGAAAGCAGTGGTTTTGTACACTTCCCTAACATTCATGTGGCTTGGGCCGTTCCAGAGGCTTGGAAGTCTTGCTTGGGGACTCTGAAACTTGCATTTTCAGAGTACTCGACAGACGTTTTGGATAGATGACAACCGCCTCTTTTCCCTGAAGTCCTTCATTCTAACTTTTCCATTAATATTTACTTTTTCCGGTTGCCACATCTCACAGAAGGGTTGGGGGTTTTCATTCCCTGCTAAAGCTGTCCGTCAAAATTGCCGGTTTTCTCTTTTTTCTTTAGAATGTCTCTAAAGTCCATCTTCCCATCTCCACACACAGAATTAAAGTTGGTGACAAAGCTCATGTCATTCAAACACTGCGTCTTTCTTCTGTGCAGTCTCTCTGATACTAACATCTCCCCTCACAGCAGTCAGGTCTTTTTTTATCTCACTTTTCAGCTTTCTTCACGGTTTCTTGCCTTCCACATCTACTTGGAGATCATTGTCTGTCTCTTGTGGCAGATATGTGAACATACTTAGATCTGGGGTGAAGCAGCAAACACCAAGAGCCTGTTGCCACCTTGGAAAGGAATGTCCTGGACTAGTAGGGCAGGTCAAAATGAACTGGAATTCTTGGACACTCTTACTGAATCTATCAGAATGCTATTCCAGCTCTCCCTCTCCTAATGTAAAAAGTAATACACTTTTTCCCAGGTTCTCACCTCATTCCCGCTGTCCTGCAAGCAACATTTCTTTCTTACAAAACTGGTGATTTGAAGAAAATATATTTTGAGAACTAATTTTTTAAGGTTGTAAGCCAATTAAGGATGCTTCCAGGCTTTCTCTAGTTTTTCTTTAATAAGCTGTGGTGGCCTGAAGAGAACTGCTCTCAATTCAATTTAAGATTATCATGAAAAAACAGAATGCTGGGGACCGGGCCTTTAAATAAATCTTCTATGAACATGGGGTCTCAGGAGAGGTACAGGGTTTGGCTCCTTCATTTTGATTAACCCATTTATTCACCAAGGCATTACACTTCTTGGGTAACTATCTCCTCCACCATCTCTTTCAACCATATCCCCAGTGTGTGTTCTTAAAAGGTACTTTTGAAGTCAGAATCTTCCTCTTTCTATAACAAAACTAAGAACGATTCAGAAGTGTCAACACATGAAGCACTTCAAAAAATGTGACTAACACACCAAAATGATTAGTCTCAGTTCTGTCACGTTGCTTCACTCAACTGTACTTGTGGATGTTAGCTGGCACAGTGTAACCTGTCTGGATCGTGTTTAGCACTCATTTGGGCACAACGGGCAAGTCTGTCTAGTAGGTGACCCCACCTTTGTTGAAAGTGCTAATCCCTGAAAGGCCAGAGGATTGTGGAAAAGAGTGGAAAATCAAGGATCATCTTAAGACCAGCTCACAAAAGTTACATTTATATTGTCCAGGGAAGGACTTATCTTCTCTCTGAAAATTATCCTAATGCAGATGTGTGGGAATACTTAAGCCACATGTGGCATCTGGTGAAAATAAAGATTTATTTTGGCTGAACTGGCTGTATTAGCAGATAGAGATCCGGCTTTGAACTAGATCTTAGTTCATAGCCTGCTGCTGCCTTGGGATTAATTTCAGAATTTCTGTTTATTTTTAATATGGAAAAATTACTTGCAGCTGATTTTTTAAGGTCTTTGTATTCTTCAAACAGGCAAATTACAGAAACAAGATGGGAAAGTCAGAAAAGACTGAAAATGACAGTACTTTCAGATTACATCAACTACAACTTTTTCATTTCAGTTTTAAAGAAAGGCTTTCCTAATAGTGCAGAAATTAATAACCATCCTGACAAGAGATGGAGTTTCATGCATTTATTCTTGCCATGCTTTGTCTTCATGAGAGAATACTTTATTGCTTTGTGGACACGTTTGGGCTGCACCACTGCCTTCTGCTCAAAGCATCACTGTGACAATGCACAGACGTGTTTTCAGCCTGGGTCCTGCTGTCTTTTGCTGTGACTCTCCCTTCCCAGGACATTCTTTGGGCTGTTGGACTATCTTTGCCTGGCTTCGTCCAGGAGGCAAAGTGAACGCTTGCAGAGGTAGACAGACAGGCGATGAGATATCTAGTGTCGCTGTTGATTTTTGCTGTTTTGCTCTGGTTTGAGCACGTCTTGCTTCCAATGGCGAAACAGAAAACATAGTGGGAGTGGGTGGCAGTGGAAGTTAGCAGGAGGACTTAGCACAGCAGAGGAGGGGAGCAGAGCAGAGCTCCTTTGCTGGCAGAATTCAGGCTGGACAAGTTTCAGTGGCAGAGAGTGAGACTCAAACGAGCTTTTAGACTCTCACTCACACACAGATAGGTCTGTGCTTGCCCGATTACCTCTGTAGCACCTCTCACTCTGTGATGTAGCTGGTTGCCTCATCTGTGACTTTCCTGCATCTTGCACACAAGGTTGCAAATCAAGAAAGGGGCCCCAAAGGGTGTTGCCAGTTGGGCATGCCTACGTTGAAAGTAGCATTACTAACAATCTCCAGATGCAACCCAGCAGTGTTGCCTGTCCCCACGTGAAGTCTCCCTACTCCCCGGCTTCCACGCCTCCAAATAACCCAAAGAACATCACTGGATTAAAAAGAAAACCCAAGCTTTAAAGCTGTGAAAATGTCTTTGCATGTTGGGAACATACATGCTCATGGCCAGTCTGACTTTCTGTCCCTCAAAGCTACTGTCTTCCCAGCACATCTGCAAGCAAGACAAGATGAACTACTGGCATAGAAATAATATGAAACCTGTTTGCCTTCCCCCCACTAGAAGGAGAGGATTGTGGGTGGGCAGATGAGGTAGGCAGTGAAAGATACTTCTATGTCTTCACTCCACGTATAATACTCAAACTGAAGTAGTTTTTCTTCTGTGATTCAAGTCGTAGATTTCAAAGTAGCTTATTAGGCATCCCACTTCACTGTGGGATCTCTTCAGATCTGACAAACCAACCAAGTGTATGTCATCACTGGGCCTTCTAGGCAAACCACAGCATACTGTAGAGAGGGTTTTGAGTGGGTGGTACTTACTGCTAACGTTAATGCCTAGGGATGTTATTAAGAGACTAAAGCTTCCTGGGGGTTCATTCTTCTGATTAAAATGTCATATTTCAACTACTGACCGCAATTTATAATATCTCTTAATCAAAGAGACCAGGATGTTACCATTGTAACTGTAATTTGTCTACCTAGAGCTCACTTGAAGTTTTAACTGAACTTGGTTTGTTCTGAATTTTCTGAGCTAGATTTCTGTAGTGCATGTATTCCCACTGAGCTCACTTCTCTGCTGGAAAAAATTAAATAGAAGGAAACCTTTAAGAATTGCATAGATCTGTCTGCATTTATGCCATCATGTCTGATTGATAGTAAAGTTTGACCCATACAGAAACAGCTTGCTGCTACAGTCCATCACAGAGACTGGATGAAGTGGTTTCACCTGAAAGTGTGTATCATAGAGAACTATAGGATCCCTCAGGAGGAAAGGCAACTTGTGAAAGACAATGCAACCCAGGATAGGTGTTTTTTAACCATTTTGCATACTCCCTCCAGTTCCCCAGCCACGGATAAATGAATCTGCGGAGCCGACAGTCAATCAAATATTTCAAGGAGTAAGCCAAATCATACCCTTCTGAAAAAATATAACTATCATCTTTCAGACCTGTAGCCACCTCAAAACAGACTCTTGCCTCTTCTTATACTCTTCTAGTTCCTGAGGATTTATGAACCATGTTTCTACTTGCATTAGCTCCAGATAATTGAGATAAATCTGTTTCTTGCCCCAGCTGAGCTCTGGCTCCTGTGACTTTACCAGTCTACACAGTCCTAGCCATCCTGTACCATACTTACAACTGGGCTACTCAGGGGAGCAAGACTTCCACACTGGTGTAGAGCTTTTCACCCTTAATCGTTACTTGGGGTCCTGATTAGGTTGTTCAGATGCTACTGACAATCTGATGACTGGTCTGTCTGAAGACTTGCCTGGCAGGTCTATGTGAAATGAATTGGTGACTTCAAACTAGTTCCATCTGAACAGACGCAGTTTCCTTCAAGCCACTATCATGGATGGCTTCGAAAGAAATCAGAGGAGTGATCAAACCTCTTCTTCAAAGAAGAGGTGGTTACAGGTACAAAGCCACCTTTTGGGATGTTTGCAGCAAGGTTGTAATTGGAGGGTTGGTCTCAGCTGTGAGAAGGTTGTCTGCCCCTTTTCAGGGCACATTTGCTGAGGGGACAGAAAGGGTAAAAGGATTTATGTGGAGACGGATGAGAGAAGGGGGATATACTCAGGCTATCATTTCAGACAGTCATCTTGAAATGAAAAAACTAGACTTGGTCTTGGTAGAGAACTGGCCTGCCTGTCCGTCACTCCTGACTTGGCATCTTTCTTCAGCAGTGTATTAGTAGTACATTAAGTTTAAAAGGACATCAAAGAAGGAAACTGGACACTAATGAAAAACAAGGCTTTCTGTTGTACATAGTACTTAAATAGCATTGTAGAGACAGGCAAGGTGAAGAACTTTGGGGAAGGTCAGGCTTTAGAAGATGTGGGAAGGATGGATTATGTTTTGCTGCTTTAGATTCTTGGCTTCTCAGCAGCCCACGAGTTGCTTCTAGATGGAGAGTACCATGGAGTCCGGAATGGCAGAGAGGTGTCTTATTTTACTTCACATTTAAATCTAAATATGTGAAGTAAAAGACCTTTGCCACAGTCTTTTTCCCACTGAAAGAAATCTCACTGGGAAATATTCAAAGTGATCAAATAGACAAAATAGTCTCATCTCAGACTGCAAAACACAGTAGTTCATAATTTTTAAAACCAAGCACAGAACAGCTAGGGGACTTAACAATTTACTTTTTTATTCTCATTCCTAAAATGCTGAATTCATTTCAATCACAGCTGGGGACAAGGACAGCCAACAACAACACATCACTCCTAGCGTGATACCTTTTTATGTCCTCTTCTGGGATGCATCAAATGTTGATGACCAAATTATGACCCTTTCCACCTCCCTTCCTGAAAGCATAGCATTTTTGCCAATAGCCATCAGCGAAGGTTCGAAAAAATGCGAAGCATAGGATTATGCCTAAAATATTCAAGCACCTTTCGTACTATCAAACAGGTTGGTTCTTAAACAGCTGCTGGTGACCTCAAAGCTGTCAAGTACTTGGCAGTAAGGTAAGATGGCAGTTAGGTATTGGTACAGGCTGAGTACGTCAGTGTCAGTTCCTTCTCTTTGAAAACTTCAGGCTGGTGGCCTTAACCCTACCTTTAACTTCCCTTACGGAGTGGTAGTGGCTTTTCTTAATGAGTAACCCCTGTTTTCAACAGCAGTAAATCTGTACAGGAGGTGCAGAGTCAAATTTTAATGTTGTTATGGTACAGAGAAAATGTGGAGCGCTCCTGTTTACTTTCCAAAATCGTGGTATACTCGTGGCTTATCCAGTGATACATTAAATATTCCCTGAAGGAAAATGAGACAGAACGTGTCACTGAGGCTCACGTAATTTTGACTGAGCCATTGGGATCTGTTTCATTCTGTTCTCATAAGTGGGCAAGCAGTGATAATGAATGACCTGACAAAGATTTAGCGGTAGAACTTAAAGAATCACTGAAACATTTGTTTCAACAACTTTACAGTTTATTCAAGGCTTTCAGGTTTTCTGGCTCTGCAGAATTTAGTGGGGTGGTTTATGGAAATAAACTTCCTTGTGAGGTTAGGATCAAATTCTGCTGTAGCTATTCCAGAAAAATCTTCAAACTTTCTTCTTCCCTCCACTTTCAAAAACAGGCTGGGCTAAGGAGCAAGGCAGTGGTGGAAGGATATAACCCAAACTTTCCTGAAAGAGAAGGCATATTGGGTTTTGTTCAGGGTTCTTCATTCTCCCATTTGTTCTGCTCCAGTTTGTTATGAGAGCATCTGCCTATGACCAGAAAATGTAATTCTTTGTCTTCTCAAAACGTAGATCTCAGAAGTTGTATTGAAAACTCAATGTGTGATCACTGAGATAGATAGAAAGTCTTGGAAGGACTTCAGAGGAGTATGATTTAGGTCATGAGCAAAACTTGGAGTCCAGTAAAGTCAATAGGCTCTTGACCTTTAACTTAAAGTTTCACACTTCTGTCTACTAACTTGATAAACTTTCCCATTACTTCAGACTTTCCCAGAACAAAATACAGAAAAAAAACTGCTCCCCAACCCCGGGGACCTTTTACAACCATCCAATAGGAGAAAAAAAGAAACAACCAAAGAGTGTTTAGTGCCTGGATAGTGCAAAAACTATTTTTAAATTAGAAATTAATGTAGGCTTCACTTTTCACTACTTCTCAGTCTGATCAAAACCAGTAATGATGCTGGCAAAACTTCATCAGCCAGCATCATGACGTGAATTTCCATGAATGCTACTGATGCTTTGGCTACAAAACTTTTACTCATTAATGATGTATGGAATCATTCGAAGGTTTTCTGATTTATTCTTAATGAAATAGTTAATGAATTTTTATAACAGCCCTTGGGATTCCTGAAACTGAAAAATCTGTCTTTATAAACATGTTTTTATTTCAACGGGGCATACATGTTAGTCTGTCATTGAAGTGTTGCTCCAGAAATAGTGAGTTGTTCCCAGCTGACACGCTGTTCAAGGGCTGTTGTAACATTGCTCATGTGTGCAAGAGTGTGAAGATCAATTTGCTTTAGGGACTGGTTACATGTGCTAAGACACATGACACGTTAGCTGGCACTGGTTTTGATTTAAAAGTCATAACAGAGAAACCACTAACAACCTTTAAGCAATGCCTCAACTATTTAGAGTGCATAATAAGAAATTACAGAAAATTTGTAAACTACACAAAACCCCACTAGAATGTCAAAATTTATTACAGCTGTGGGACTAGGAGTCAACTAGCTGAACTGAAGGGACTTAAATTACTGTGTTTTAATTAAGTTCAGATAAACTAATGACTCAAAAGCAGCAATCTATGATGGGTGTACAGTAAACTATCTGAAATAAATTTTGGCACAACTACCTTGAAAACAGGCTTCTTCCTTAATATCATAGTACAAGATATTGTACTGTCATAAGAAAGAGAAAGTAAAAGGATAAGCAGATGATATCTTAGCTATCTTACCATAGGAGGAAGACTCGCTACCCACAAAGGAGGTAAATTGGCTAGTAGCATCCCTCATGACGCCATTGAAAAATTAATGCCCGATACCTTGCCCTGTCAATCAGATGCCCATCACGGGGCCATCAATCCAGCTTCCTTATCAAGCACTAAACCACTTTCTTGAAATAGATTTATTCAAAATGATTTGACACTTCCTATCCCTTTCACGTGTCCTCCCTTTGAATGTGGTGTGTAGCTCTTTGATTTGCAGGTCAGACACACTTGCTTCTTCAATACATCCACAGACTGCAGAATGAGGTTGGTCTTGTGTTACTTCAGTACAGTGAAAAGGATTAAAAAGAGCAACAGAACTGGATTGAGCTACCATCATCTCCAGTTTTGCCACAGAACAACAGAATATCAAATCCATTCATGAGTATATATCGGCTTCAAGAAACTCAATAAGTAGGCCATGGCCTTAAAGTAGTATAGTCTACTGCAGCCAGAGGAGAAACACAGCATAGAGCCATGGATCAATCCTCTGTTTGGAGCATTTTATGGAAAACTATGGCACATTCCATTCCTTTCTGTAGGAGCTCACACAGACATGAAAAGTGAATGTCTTTAGGGAAAGTTTTGGACAGCTGAGCTATTTGACTCATTAAGTAAAAATTTCTGCCTCCCCTCGGTCTCCTCCTCTCTTCTACTCCACTCCCCCATCTTGAAAATGGCATGCTGAACCACCTTCTAAAATGAAAGGCTACCTCTGATTAAAACACAGCAGAAGTGGGCAAGATCCCTGCAGAATCAGAAGTACTGTAAAGTATTCCAAGCTGCTGTTGCCCAATTCATTTTGTTTGCTTAGAAGGTGGTGCAAACACTTGTAAGCTTTTCCTCAGGTGCAAACAGAAGGAAAATAACTATTCACTCAAAATCTGATTAAGGATATAAAGTCATCCAGTCATCCCACGCTAGGCTGACTCAGCCTGGTCTGTAAAATCCATGTATGAACTTAAGGAAGCCACAGACTTACTAATACCCTAGTCTAAAAACTTTATCTAAGGAGAATGTTGTTTGGTTGTTTCAAAACGGTTTCATCTTTTTTTCCTATTCCCCATGAAGTATGAATTTCAGAGGAGATGAAAGCATTTTTCATAAGTGGTTGATCTAAAGGCCAGATCTAAAAGGCATTTAGTCCCCTAACATGCATTTGAATAATCTTCTTCCACTGGGAAAATACTATCCTACATGCTATGAGTAGCATACCAGTAAGAATACCAGTAGGAGAATTTCAAGCGGCTTTTACATACACAGTTAGAACTTTATATTGTTGTTTGTGTTGGGTTTGGGGGTTTTTTTTTGCTAAGCCACACTTCAGTAGTCAGCTTCCTTTTCTCCTAATCTGCAGCTGCTTCATTGACTATCCATCATCTTTATTACAGTGTCGTTTCTATACGTCATTCTCTTACACTAATCAGAAGCAGACCAAGTGGGAAAGAAATCGCTCCACAGGGATGAGGTCTGTTGCTGTAAACGATAAGTTGAATAAGCGTGGAATTCAATGCAAGAGACACTATGCTTGTTTACACATGTCGAACTGATGTCTTGTATCTGTAGGACACATTGCAGCTCTTTGTTGTGGTCATTTATGGCCATAACCCAACAACGCTCCACAGAAAGCCTGTAAGCAGTGAAGCAGCCCCACTATTTCCACTATTGTCATTAAGTTGCATAAAACCAATCACCCACCATAGTGCTGTGATGAACTGGGGCCCAGCAGCTTGAAAACAGAAGTTGGTCTATGAGCACGAAGACTGATGAAGCCTAGTTTCTTATAGACACGCATTCTGCACACCCTATATCCTCACACTACAGTAACCCCAGCCTTCTGCACCACCCTGAGGAACTTTCCCAAATGTGACAGTAATTTATCCCACCTTGCCCAAGCCACCCACTCCCATGACATCTTCAGCCCTTTGCACCTCTTTCTTACCCTTGGGAGCCTTGCCGGCTCCGCAGGAGCTGGGCAGTACTGCGAGAGTTTCGGACTGTGGCTTTCCTGGTCGCCTGCCTGACTGCTACTTCTGGCTTGTTACAGGCAGCAAAGGCAGCAAGTAAAGGTCGAGCCCTTCCTTCAGGGCTCTGTCAGGCTGTCTTCCTCCCTCCCGCCCCTGAGATATCAGTTTTCACAAGTAATAATAGCTTACTCTCTTTGAGACCACTAGTCCTCTGTCAGGTTTACTTGATGGATCCAGCCTGCGGGTTTAAAGGTTTTTAGAAAGATGCAGATGGTCAAACAGGTATCATGAGCAAAGAAGTCCCATTTCCATAGAAAACCAGGCTAGTTTTTCTTCTTCAGCTAAGACGGCCTTCACTGTAGTTGTTCCATCACTTTTGCCTTCAGAGCAGATTTTGGCATCTTATCAAATGCCTGTTTTGCAAGGCAGGTATTATTAATGGAAGTGCTTGAAACAGGTGGTCATGGTGAACAGCAATACTTGGAATCAGGAGGATTTTAGGAACTCCATTTCTTCACGTTTAAGTCATGGTGTGGCCAGATAGGACATTGCTGGGGAACTGGGAAGAAAAATCAATAAGGATTGGGAAGTCAAATAAAAAGAAGTTAAAACAAGCATAAGCAGAAAGACAACCTTGAAAAAAATAAGAGTTCTTTAGAATCATAGAATCATAGATTAGATTCATCATTTAGATTGTGGTTTACCCTGTGGGGCCATTACTGGCTAGGTCTCACTTGTACAGGTTTTAAATATGAATGAGAATATTAATAATAAGTAGGAGATTAATATATATAAATCCCAAATATATATTTTCTTAGTGGTTTGCAGTGGTGGTCCACTGCACACTAAATACAATGGTAATGTTTTCAGCAGGTGACTCGTGTCTAAATCAAAGATATTCTGTATAAACTTCTAGGTGGTATTGGAGCTTTTATATCTTTATCAACTAGTGTGTGAGTATAGCAAAGAGTATAGCAGAGGTTATGGGTGTCCTGGTTTCGACTGGGTTAGAGTTAGTTTTCTTTCTAGTAGCTGGTACAAGTGTTATGGTTTGGGTTCAGTATGAGAAGAACGTTAATAACACACTGATGTGTTTACTTGTTGCTAAGTAGCGTTTAGTCTAAAATCAAGAAGTCTGGAGGGGCACAAGAAGTTGGGAGGGGACACAGCCAGGGCAGCTGACCCAAACTGGCCAAAGGGATATTCCACACCATGTGACATCATGCCCAGTATATAAACTGGGGGAACTTGGCCTGGGGGACAGTTCGCTGCTCAGGAACTAACTGGGCATCCATCCGCAAGTGGTGAGTAATTGCGTGGTGCATCACTTGTTTTGTATATCCCAATCCTTATATTATTTTTATTATTGTAATCTTATTAGTATTATTATTATCATTATTAGTTTCTTCCTTTCTGTTCTGTTTAACTGTTCTTATCTCAACCCATGAGATTTGCCTTTTCCCCTCCTATTCTCTCCCCCATCCCACTGGATGGGGGGAGGCGAGTGAGCGGCTGCGTGGTGCTTAGTTGCCAGCTGGGGTTAAACCACAACAATGGGAAAATCCCAGTCATATCTGTAAACAAGAGTATGTAATTATATGTAATTATACATGTCCAATTTATATACTTATAAATACACATATAAACACAGATAAAATACATAAACATGTTATTCAATGCTGCTGAAAGGCATACTGTGATCTATGAATTAATTACGTATGTTTTGCCACCCACTACTGCCTTTGAAGTCTTCTTCTCACATACTAAGAATTAATTTTTCAGTAACTACCCAGACATTAAATGCTGCTTTGCATTCAATTAAGCCCACTGGAAATTTGGATTGTTGATGCAGTTCAGCAGTTTAGTCCTTAAAAGCTGGATGCATTGGCAGTGATATCACTAAGATGTTCTCACTTACGATTTTATAAGTCAATTGCCTAGGATAACTGCAGATAAATAGGAAGACATTGGAAGGGGAAAAGAATGCAGCAACAAAAAAATATACTACTTTTTGGCTGTCTGAAGTCATAGCTTTTCCTTGGGTAGGAGTGATAACCTCATCCAAGATCATGTTGGGCACTTTGTCCAAAGCTGTAAGGAAAGACACAGCTTTCTAGTCTCTTCCAGGAGCAAAACTAGGGAAAGAGGGTGTGAGCGAAGACAAATTAATAACACATCTGCTGAGGGAAGGAGGTTCTTCCTTAAGCCCAAGAACTACCATGCCCTGAAGCCTGGGAGGCATGACATTCGGCTTCTCACAGTGAAGAGAAACGGAAATTACATATGTGAAGCTCAGTAAAGGAAACCAAAAGGAAAGCAAGGGATGATTTTCCCTTCTCATGTTCAGGTGATGCTGTGCTGTTTGTTTTAGAATCTGTGTAAACTTTAGACATTTCCAAACCCATCTTATTCCTAAACATTGCCATCCTAGAGCATCTTTTCTACAATTAGTTCTAATATATACTGCTCCAAACTACCTGAAATATATCGACAAAGCTTGAATTTAACTTTCATAAGGAAGCTGAACAAAATCCGCAGGTTGCCAGAGGCCCAATTTGTATAATGTTGCTTGAAGCTTTTCTTTGTAGTACAATAGTGCTCACTCCAAATTTCATTAATCCACAACACACTCTTCGAAGGACTAGGCCCACTCCGTGGGTCCCACTTTCCTAGCAAATGCCATGCTGTTGCCTGTGGAGGCCACATCTATTATTAACGGTCCAAATGGTGCCTGACCAGCTGCACAACAAACTTGCCCTCTTCCCCTCCCCACTTCCATCCCCAAATTCTCACCAAGTGACTCTCCCGAGCCCATGAGAGTGCGCGCCAGTCCTCGTGCTGCTGCTGCCCAGAAGCCGGCGAATGGTGCTTGTGGTTTCTGTAATGTGGACACCTGCCCCATAAGGTCTGGCCTGAGACCACCAGCTCATTCTGTGCTGGCCATTCTCCTTCCTTTCAAAGTGTCTGAATGTATGTGTCTGTGTGTGCGTGTGAAAGGCTGTATTTCTTCTCTTTTATTGGTCTTTTTTTCACCTACTGCCAGATAAACAGCATGGGATAAGAGTCTGCTTCATGCCTGACATAATTTTGAATTTATTAACTTGCCTTTCTTTTTACTCTTGATAGAACTTGACAGGCAAGCAGACAAGCACCTAAATTAACTTAGCTCCCAACCAGCACCTAGAAGGGCCAAGAATAACACAGAGATAAATTGTAGGGGGTGAGGATGGCGATGGAGTCAAAAAGGAGGGGGGGGGAGAGCATGAGAGAAGGGAAAAAAGTGAACTTTGGACTGGAGAAGTTCTAAAAAAATAATTATTCAAAGCATAACAACATGACAGAAGGCTGCCAGAAAAACCTCATCTGTGTGAGGAGGGCAGCGCATACGCAGTGGGAAAAACCCAGACGCACATTTGTCTCTGGGACAACACAGATTTAAACGCAAGACAACTTCGTAAATGGAAATGAATGCAATGACCTCAGCTCAGGTCGCAAGAGAGTAGAAGCCCACCAGGTTATGAAAGTACTGCCCAATTAGGCATGTTTGGCAGCACGAGCATTTGGGAGAGGCCCAAGGATGAGCAAGTTCTGAGGATTTGATTTCATTTCGAAGGAGGGTGGTCTTTCCATTTCAGGGTCAGCAGCAGGACAGTGTAGTGGGTGTAGAGGTGGAAAGGGAAGCACACAATTTGGCTGACTGTCATGACCTCTGGATAATTGGAGATTTAACTTTCCATGTCTCAACACTCCCTAAATCTTCCCACACAAGCCAAGTCACCAAAAAAATAGATGGAGGAAAATCTTCCTAGGTGGAGGAAGGTGCAAAGTAGATGTGTTATGACATTCTTCCTTGTCAGCTGTCCTGCCACAACTGACACCAGTTATTAAAGTCTACAACACAAGGAGGAGGCGGGGGGGGGGCTGTTCACAACCGAAGCTGTAGTAGGTAACACGTCAAACTGAAAGTACTTGGAGTACGTGGGAAGAAAGTCCAGTGAGTATTGGGTAGACGCGTAAAGAGCAGTGAGTTATGTCTGGAGCAAAGCGGTGTGTGCACACGCACATCGAATTGGAGCTACAAGTCGTGTGTCAGATGCATCACGTCTCCTTTAGAGCAATCTTTATGACTTCATCCCATGCCCCTTCATGATAAGGCAAGGCAAAAGCAGTAAAGCAAGGCAAAATCAGTTGCACAGCAATAATTATAAGGTGCATGCACCTACATCTAAAGCAAAGAGAACAAAAAAGCTTGTCGTGTGGATCAGAAGCAATACTCCCCAAAGCTCACAGTGGTTTGACAAACAGGTTCGAGTCTGGGATGAAAAGAGGGCTTCAGTACTGTTCTCTTTGCTATACAAAAAACGTAATTTGGTAAGGTGGCTAGTGAAAAGCAATAAACTTTTAAAATGTAGCTATATGTGAAATAAGAGGTGGAACTTTACTTTTATGAAGAATGAGAGAAAAATGTCCTGGCCAAGCTTGTGAGTTTGCATTTGCAGGAATCGTATAAAGTACTGCCACTTTAAATGTTTTCTCAGGAGAAGTAAATATTTAATGTTATACTTAAATATCCTAAGTAATTACCCATGTTCCCCTAAAAAAGCGCCCCACAGGGTGTCTCAAGGCTGTCTCTTTCTGATAGACAGTAGCTCTGCAGAGAGGCACCTCATGCTGACATCGTTTCAGGGTCTGCCAGGGAGCTGAAGGGTGGAGCACGATCGCTACAGCAACAGCACGTCCAGCTGCAAATGTACGTGCTACCATGGGTTTAAGCAGAGGACACATAGGTAGGCAAAAATACCTGTGGTGATAAATTACGCATGAAAAAATAAGTGGCCTCCTTCCTGCGGATGCTATCAAACCTGCTTCACCTGTGCCAGTGGCGTATCGGGTATTTTAACATGCACAGAAGCAAAGAATTTACCAGTTGGACGCATGGTACTTGGCCTTCATTACTTGCCTAACTGTGGAACCAGTCTTAAAAGACTTCCTTGTGCTGTGTCAATGTTTCATGTTCCTTGAACTGTAAAAAGTGGTATCAGCATAAAGATAGAACTTATAATAAATTAGGCATTTTCCTAAAGAAGTATTCCATTTTGCATTAACTGCGTGTTTTGGCTAGTTCCTTCCCCCATCTTCTCCTTCCTTCTTTCCCTACCAAAGAAATAAAAAAGGAAAATCAACATCTAGCCCTACAGAACTCTTTGCAAATTCATTCGGTGTATTGAACACCCAAGAGAGCCATCAGTGTTACATGACACTGTAGCTGGAATGGTAGAGGGTAATCCATATTAGACTATTTGCTTGCTTATCTTCTGTCTCCCCGTTCCCACAATATGGCTGTGCCTCAGAAATAGGTTGCCAGCTGGTATGACATGGTTATTTCCT
This sequence comes from Aviceda cuculoides, assembly GCA_035590195.1. Classification (NCBI taxonomy): domain Eukaryota; kingdom Metazoa; phylum Chordata; class Aves; order Accipitriformes; family Accipitridae; genus Aviceda; species Aviceda cuculoides. The sequence goes on from JAVJGG010000024.1 coordinate 5,264,933, forward strand.
GTTCTAAACTCAATACTCACAATATATCCCCTTTTAATTCCTGAATGTGACTCTGAAAGAGCCAAACAAATGCTTGCCCCTCAAGAGAATTCCTCTCAAGTTTTCTACTAATTAAGTTCAAAGCAATGCTTGGGCAGGTCTTTGAGAGTTTAATCAGTGCAATGCAAGAAATGATCCAGTGCAGACAGAATCATTTAATGCTTATGATGAAGTACCCACTATTGAATATCTGAGTTTTGATTTAAAGAGCTCAGAATAATCTAGAATGTATATAATGCAGGAGGTTTGGGGAATTTTGCTTTACTCTTTAATAGCAAAATTGCTTGCTTATTCATCTGGGTACGGGGGAGACACCAATAAACTATCTGCACTTCAGCAGATTCATCATCGTACATCAAAGATTAGAAACTATAGCTGATAATTCTTTGCCTATTATATGGAAGACTTTAATAATGTTGACTCTTTATTGTCTCTATCTGGCTAAATAATTTTGTGAAAAGAAGACACACTGCATAGCAGTGACACATCCAACTCCTAAAACAAGAGGGCTGAATAGATAGTAAATGCAGCTTTAAGTCTTAACTACTGGCCTAGACAACAGATTCATTGTGATGTTTCCTAATTTCTTAACTTTTCTTTCTGAGAAAGATTTAAAGAAAACAAGAAGTTTTAAGGGGTAACACTTAGTGGGACTGATATAGCCATTGTTGTATCAGGACATGTACGTCCGTGAGTTTAAAGACAGTGAAAAGATACTCACAGTGATGACTGACTGGTGCTGAGCTTGGCTTGAGGAAGAGCTGGGGTCCAACCGGCCAACCAGCTGCTCACAGAGAGCTTGGCCATTCAGGCAATGCCATCCTAAGGTGTTGTATAACGGTGAACCGTGCCACACAGAACAGCAGCAAAGGTTTGTGTACATCCAGCTTCCTACAACTGCTTGTTGGGAAACCTAAGGTCCCGTTAGATATTGTTTTACTTATTGGGTGGTAGAAGTCAAAGTGTTCCTAGCACGGTAGGAATAAGAAGACGTTCCCCTTGCTCTCTTTAAACCTACCATCTGGATCTATTTATGTTTGGTGTAAAGTTCCTAGGAAATGACTCAGTATGACTGGAGGTTGAATGCACCCTCCCAAAGAAGCCAACGTAGACAGAAACAAGTGATAAGTCTGACTGTTCCTTTTTCTTATTTCAGCACTTGATATATTAAAATGTTTTGAGCAAAGTTGTGGGTAGGGTTAAATTCTATATTAAGTCTGACTCTGTATCCTAGACTGAAGCATTAGCTCTTCTGCTGCTCGCCTTGCTAGAACTTTTGCCCCACACTTGACGGCCACCTCAGCCAGGCCCTGAAAACTACTCACCCCCGGATCAGGACAGAGCATCACCTACCTCAGTCTTGGCTTCATCTCACGTATTCTCAGTTTCAAGTTGCTGCAGTCTGCTTTTAGGGGGAATTTTTCCCCCATCAAGCATATCTGTAGGAGGATACCTAGTTCTCCTCCTCAACAATACTCACCTGCCACTTCTCACCCTGTCAAATGCTTACTCAAGTGCAGAAAAATAAAGTCTCCATCTAGTTTTAATTTAAGCATTTGAAAGTACCTGAAAATTTGGAACAACCTGCCTGGCCAAGACTGCAGAATAAACTAGGGGACTTAACACTTTATTGAAACTATTAAGGGGCAGATAAAACATTTGCTGGTTTCTCTTCTGCTTTTTCTAGCCATGGCTGGCTGAACTTCTGAGCTCAGGACACAGTTTACTAAAGTAACAAACAGACGAGTTCCATATACCTGTGTTAGAAGGATGCCAGCAGCATTTCTCAGGTACTTGTGGCTATGTCCAGTAATTTACAGGAGTCTTACTCCAGTTACTGACTTTTTCTGTTTCAATATAGACATATAACAAGTGCAGTGTGGGATGTGAAACACCTTTTTTACATAACCCATGAGTTAGAGCTAGAGCTTTGCCCTGGATTATTCAGGCAGCCTGGGTATCACCTAGATTTGAAATTTTCCATGACTACTTTTGTTGCATCTGGAGCCAAGTGTTTATAGCTGAAGGAGATGAACCCATGCAAGGTTCCACTTTGTAATTCCACTGAGTGACCCTTCACTTGCCTTTGGTCTAGTCTTCACACAGGCACATTGTACTATTTGCAAAAGACAATAAAAATTTCTTACTGTTCTGTGATGTTGTGAAATAGAAGGAAACACCTGATGCAGATAAAGCACTATCTAGGCAGGAAGAATGAAGCGTAATCCTTATATGCTTAAAATATGTGAGTACACTTACTCTTATGTGTGAAGGTGCAGGAAAGATAGCATAAAATCCAGAATAGTTACAGAAAGAATCAATTACTCTATGTGTGAATATGCTAAAATTCTAAACATCTCATGGTAGAAATAAGGAATGCAAATAGGCTCAACCATTTGTCACATCTTTTCCCCGCACCCACCTCCCCAGATTTTATTTATTCTGCATGCTGTACGGAAAGACATCTGTTTTCTCTTCTTTACTTCGCTCAGTGCCCGCTTCCCTGAGAGTGCCTGGGGAGTTGTGGCGCATCGCTGTCACTTCTGCTGGCAGTCTCTCCAAGGGAAGCTGGAGCTCCTGCGCTCCCCACCGCCTCTGGCCCAGGAAACCTCTGCCCCACTAATTGCTGGAGACATGGGAGGGTATTCTGGGGAAGTGTCGCTGTAGTTGTGCTATTACGCTCTTCCAGTTTGCATCCAGTTTGACTGCCGGTTGAGACAAGATACCGGGCCAGTTGACTGAGCTGCTGTGCCTGCTCTTTTGTTCACCCAGATTTTAAACTTTACTCGAAACTCTCAGTTTATTTTGATATTGCATACAGTAACGAACAAAGGGGTAGGCGCCCCTGGCCACCAAGATATTCGTCAGTATATGTTCATGAAATAGGACACACGTGCTTTCCTCTTGTCCCCCGAGACCTTTACTGTGCTCTTCCAGAAGGGCTAAAAAAGGGGCGGCAGCGGCCCGAAGACGCAGCTGCCTGGCTGAGAAGGGGCCGTGACACCGACAAGATTACAAAACCCTCACCAAGCCTGCGGCAAGCAGAAGAGCAATAACGCAGGGCACTTACTCCGTGTCTCACGTATGTTTGAAAACATCTAGACCACAGAGCCTTTTTTGTGCGAGGTAAGAGATGGATGCCGGCCCGTGTTTTTCCATAGATGGATTGACAGGCAAATATGCCATGGGTAAAGGCTGGATGATGAAGCAAAGCTGGATGATGTAGCAATTGCACAACTGCAGGACAGTAGTTTGTCTGTGAGAAAGAAAGAGGCCTTGAATCTCTGCCTTTCAACATAGGTCTCCCTAATTACAATAGAGGCTGTATAAGAAAATCAGGCAATATATTTAAACTGGCTTCATACTGTACATCTACCAATACTTTTGTCCAGAACAGTTTGTAAATGTCATTTTAGTGACAGGAATACTTTCCTTATTTCTCATCAATTTTTCCCAGCTGAATTTAATCCTATTACTCCACAGTGCGAACCCTCTAGGTAATTTCTTTCCCTTCTAGCGTTTATATTTTTCAAGCTTCTGTAGTCTTACCTTTTTCCCCCCGCCAGTCCCCCTCCTTCTTCTGTCTTAGTTATTACTAAGCCAGGCTGTAGACAAGCGGTTGGTTGAATCCCTAAAGCAAGTTATGACAGACATGCATAAAACAAATACACGTATACACACCCTCAACCGCCCAGAGCGTAGACAGGATGCAGTCAAAACTCAGCAATTACTGCTCCTCGCTGCTTCAGACTTTGACACATAATAACATGCTCTGACCTAGCTGGGAGTGTCCCACTAATCCTAGAAAATTTTTGGTCTAAATTGCACAAATGCAAGAAGCTGACACATCTCCAAACTGTATTAAAATCTGGAGGGAAAAAAAAAAAAACCCAACACTTTAGAACTATAATAAAATACATGTTTTGAAGCTTATTGGGTCTGATTAATTCCTTGTGCAACCTCTGCCAGATCCATAAAGTATATCAGGGATGTATTTGACTTAGTACTTTCTGAACAAGGTTTTATAAATCTAGGTTACTGACATAGACCTACACACAAGCTTTTAAATGTTCTGCTTTTTTGTCGGATAAAATGTCAGGAAAGACGACGACTGGTTGTGGACTTGGGAGATTCTCTGTTTTCTTTGCCTTGTCCTGCTAAAGATTTTCTGTACAATGGTAGTCAATTCATTTCGAGCCAAGTTTTTTTATGATATCCAGTCACATAAATATGCATAGACAGCCCAGAAACATTTTCAAAGGTGCCCGTCTATCTAACTTTGAAAGCTGGGCACTTCTGAAAGATCCTATCCAAAAATTGGTCTGGATCTCTCTGGGGGGCGTTCTCCTTTCTCCTAGCTAGAAAGCAGGAATCAAAAATTCTTTCTTCAGAGTTCAGGGAGGATGATGCAGAAATTAGATGAGAAAGCTCACTGAGGCTTGAAGCAAAAGGAGCAGCTTCTAATAATGGGTTGGGATGGAGAGATCTTGGATCAAGTGTTCTCTGTCGTATTGGGACCATCACAGAATGCTTCTATTCTATATTTATTTTTAGTTAATCTCCATACAATTATGCCAATGTGTTCATCTTTTTAACTAAAAAGTCTCTCACTTCTTCAGCTGCAAGAATAATTCATATGACAGTGAAGGCCACCAGTGAAAGTTAACAGTGATGTATGTGATCTGATGCTTTGCTAAGTAAGAATAAGAATTACACAGGGAATTGGTTCTGGTGATGTGTTTGTGGAATGAGAAAGCATTTCTCACCATGGCCATCCTTCCTGTTCAAACTGGAAATCTCTGTATTGAACCATTCCCTGCTTGATCTCTTATCTCTTCCTGAGACCATTCCCCCCTTCCTCTTTTCTGAGTCCCATCTGCTTAGAGATAGGAAGTTCGCTGCCCCAGTTTAAATACAAAACCAGGTTCACCGCAGACCATTCATCTCCAGTGACAAACGGGCCTTGAATGACTTACAGCATGTTAAAATTGCTAGATTGCTAAATTGCCTTGTTTGGGCCTGTCTTGCTGGCTGCAGTCCTCAGAACTGCTAATAGTATTAACAAATGAACAGGGAGCACATCTTTGAGCTTTCTCGGCAGGAAGACCTTGTAATAAATAATATTCGGCTAAAATGTTGAAAGCTGGTTCTAGACTTCGAGGAAATTCTCATATCAAACACAGATAAAGCATGGAAGCAACCGGAGCAAAAACTGTCGTTGAATTAGTCCTCCCCTGGAAAACTATAAAAGCCTTTACAGAAGAGCTGCCTACAAAGAAGCCTTCACATACTTTTCACTTGCTTGCAAACACGCAGAGATGCCTTTGCAGTTGTGTGACTACCCGTTTGATTTTCCCTTCGCTGCACATCTGCTTCACAGCACCCGGGCATCCTCTTTTCAACCATGCAAGTAGGACCAACACCAAAAAGAAGAAAGAGAAGACTCAGAGTCAGCGCACTCCAAGGACCAGTGGAAGTCTAGATGAGAAAGAAACCTCTATCCGCCGTAACCACAGGCTTGTAGGTATTTTCTACCTACAAGGTAGGAAGTTTCTAAGGTAAGCACAGTACTGATAAGCTTTATCAGCAAAAGTGTCATCAAACACCACACGGTGCAAAAACAACCTTGCTGTGAATTTACCCACAGAGACTGTAGGAACTGTAATTCTTGCTCTGCAGCAATACCCGATGCTCTCTGCATTCTTGTGGCCCTCTGATATGAGCGTGTGTCTTGCCCAAGGCTATATCTGCCTGTGCCTGCCCAAATGTACGTGTTGGGGATGTACGCCACTGTAGCTGCGTGAATGCCCAAAAAGCCTCCTACTAGAGATGACTCTTCTCTTGTGAAAAGTGCAAATAAAAGAGAATTCTTCTTTGTTTTCTCTGAAGATTTTAAGATATTTTCAGCAAATATTCCAGAAGCTTTCATTTCATGGAGTTATAAATTTTTTTTTTTTCAAAAATGTATTAAAAAAAAAATATTATGACTTTCTGATGAACACTAATTTACTCGACGTAAAGCTTTCCCCAAAAGCCTAAACTGAATTGCTTGGGTGGAAAATATGTGATTTGTTCCACTCACTGGAGGTAAAGTCCTGTGAAAATACTGACTGTGATGTGAAATGATGTGAATGATGTGAAAATCATCAGCTCTCCCTATCACCAGTAAAAAAAATCTTATGATCAGAATTCTCCTTTTTTTTCTCCCTCTATGCAGTCTTTCCGATATCCTTAGCAAGACCTGGAAAACAGCTGATGAAAATATAAATTTTATTTAGGCCTTATAGCAAGTGGGTGTTTTGTTAAAAAAAAAATAAATAAAAAAGAAAGAAAGAAAAAAGATGGATCTTTGTTCCTCTGAAACTAGAATACTGTGACTGCTGTCTAGATGAACTGGAAAACTATGACTGCTGTATAGGTAAGAATTGCCTTGCACAGTGTCTGCAACGATCTTTCAAAATTACCAAACCAAACTGGGGTAAAAGTTATGATGAAAATCTGAGACCTGAGCATAGCTGTTGACTAGAAAGAGTGAAGTCATAACAGCATCAAAATTAATGGGAATTCTGCCACTAATTTCTCAAAGAGCAAGCTTAAGGCTTTCTCCCCAATGGCACTACATTCTTTTGTCCCCAAAGTATCCTGAACTACATGGTCCCTTTTTGACTCACACCTGCAATGCTGCTGCTCTGTACTTCCTATTTTCTCCTACATCCTACATCTGCAATGACACAGAATAACCTCTAAATAGAAGCAGCAGGTAAATACAATAAAGTAAATCTTGTTTTGTTAAATTTAACAGGTGAAGGGAACATCTGCTCTAGTTAACTTCCAAAGTCCATTCTAACATTATTTTTCAGATGCTCCTACATTTCTTCTCTAACACTTAAATTTTCAAAACTTATACTCATGCCACAAAGAAATATGTTTCCATCCCCTTGTTCTTGAATTCTTACACAAAACAACATAGAAAAGAGACTATCTGTTCTCTGTGAAGAAGTTTTAAAATGGCTGAAGCAAAAATCTTCAGGGTATGTTGCTTTCTAAAGTCTAATTTTGTAAATAAACCCAAGTTTGAGAAAATGGTTCAGTTATTATCATATTAAGAGAGTTTAAAAAAATTTATCTGAATGCACACAGTAAGACATTTCTATTCTTTATCTTTGATGTACTTTCTGAGGATATTAATTCAGGGATATAGGCACTGAAGATTTGTTGACTTTGTTTTCTCACATAACTGTGTAGTAATTGAGACCACTCTTTCTAGACAATCTGATTTTAAAACCTCACTAACTCTGATGAGCCAGATAGGGCTTTAAGTTGCTCAGTTGAGTTGGTTTTGAGTTTTACCTTTCTAACTGAGCACACAACAACTACGGATAAGGAACCCACCGTAATACCCACCGTGGATACATGGATACCTGCGAAGTGAACACAGGCTGGGAGTCCCACTAGTGCCTGAGCTGTAGCTGTTCTTGTGTGCTAGGAGCCTCCCTTAGCTGCTTCCAAAAATTTCACACCAATGCTTTGTGAAAATGCAGTGTCCTCACGTACTGCTTTCCAGGCCAAAACCAGCAATTAACAATCAAAATTAACATTATATGATTTTCCAGCTATTTATATCCAGTCAAGTCAGTAGCCAGCCAGCACGGTTTAGTAAAATAAAGTTCCTGCAGATTCTGGCATTGTTGTGTATACCTTCAGGTCTCCCTAAAATATCTTTATCATCTTTGTCTGACAGAAGCAATTAGTAAATTTACTAATTCTATCTGTGCTGTTCAACGCTGGAAATATTCACAGGCAGTTCTGCTTTTGTGTTTTAACTGCCTCAGTAGTGCTGTCCAAAAGCGGAACTTAATGTGCATGCAGGTGGATGCTCTGTTTTTCAAACAACAGTAGCTAGCATAGAAATGCACAGAAGGTAGAAAAAAATTTGGCGCCAGACTTTTCTCCAAAGACATAGCTCCATATAGAGGACTGCATTCCCAGGTCATTTGCATCTGTACCTAAATCAAGGTTTCTGTTCTTTTCTAACAGGTTATGTATCAGTTCTGTAGATTCTTCCATTAGTTCTGTGATTCGCAGAAAATGACCTTACCTGCAACAATACCTTTCTTATATATCCTTTACAGTCACAAAGGGCATAACGTGGGACACCTGAGTCCTTTCTTGTCTACACTCTTCAAAGAAAATCTCCCCTGTCCTGCTTCAGTAAATTCACACAAACACACCCCCCAACAAAAAAGAGCCTTGTCACTTCTTTTTTTTTTAACTCATCATGCATATTTTTTCCCCAAGCAATATTAGAAATGGTGATTTTTCCATGAAGTTACTTACTTTTAGTTGATATTATTCTTCAGTGTGGGTTAGCCTTTAATTTCACCTATTTAACTTCTATTACCTTGTAGCTTTATTGCAAAGATAGAATAGCTTTCTTACTGGACCATTAAAAAGAAATTAATTTCATTTGCAGGCTCATGGTCCATTCTGGCTCTGAACAACTTGTCTGATGAATGTGAGCCTTTGAGAGTCAAATCTCTCAGAGTCCTCTTGTCTTTCTCCAAACACGGATCATTGTCTTGGCCTATGATGTGTGTCACAGCTCTATTTACTGGTTTTTGTGACTTCTGACAGGCTCCACAAGGCATTCTGCCATAAATCTGTGCTTTCAACACTCCCCCAGGCCCATTTTTTACAGCTTTGGGGCTTTCTTTAGAGAAGTCAAACAACATGTTTTATAGTTTTGTTTTTAAACCATTTTGCTTGTGCTCCTTTTTCTCATGTCTTTAATACTGTTCTGTAACAAAATAGCCAGAAACCGCTGAAAGCAGCAAGTACAGCAAAAGTAATTACTGTCAAAAATCAGATTATCAGCTGAGGGTCTCTCTACAGTTGGTATCTTTTGTTTACAGATGTAGACCAAGGTGCTGGTCAAAATATTATCAGTTTTCCTGCATACACCTTACAGAGTCTGACTTGACCGGAGCTGCTCCATTCTTCAATTACTCAGTTAATTTTACTGCTGATATTATATATTACCCAACACCGAAATCTGCTTCAAATGCTAGCTTACTGGCAGCACAAAACATGCTTTTGCAAAACATAACAAAGAAATTTAGTTCAGAGCCTCTGAAAAGTGCAGATCCCTGTGGTTGCTTGGTTGAATGGTGAATGTTAAAGGCTGTAGCAGGAATGCTGATGACCAGTAAGAACAGAAAGGTGAAAAGTTTGTAAAACAGTAGAATTGCATTCCATGGTGGCCAAGATGCCTGTAGCATAGTTGAAACTGGGTAGATTTCCAAAAGATTTGGGTAGATTTTTCAAGAGACATGGGCTTGACACAACTGAAGTAGGGGAGTGGGAGATTTTAATCTCTGCATCCTCTGTTCCATGTCATCCTCCTCCACTTCAACTTCCAGGAAAAGGGATGGTTAGGGATGGGTCGCTGTCACTCTCCAGTAGAGCACTTGCCACATCAAGACTGATTTTCAAGAGCTTCATTTGTCAGCCAAAGGAACTGGCAGATTTCAGCCTGGTGTCATGCCTGTGCCCTCCTCTCACTTCAGAAATACCACTGTGGAATCACTAAATAACAGTAGCACAGTCATTACTGTACTAAACTGGCTTTGGAGAAAGAGTTTTGTTATGCATTTACAGCAGCTTGAAGTGGTTTATTAAAGAGTTGCTCATAAGATTTAACCCTCTTGGGTGTATGTACCAGAGCATGAAAAGTTCACATATTCTATGAAGAAAAGAATAAAACAAGCCTTAATCTCACTGACTTTCTCTATGCAAGGTAGAAGGTAAGGTTTCATGCAAGCTTTTAAAATGCTCTAGGAATAATTTTTTTTACAGTTTGGGGGGAGAGGGAGGTGAGGAAAGAGGAGTTTAAATATGTAATTTAAACAGCTTCCAAGAAGAAATGGAGCCTTTCAGCGATGTTTCAGATGGCAACTGCTTTTCTAATGCCATACTGGCATAGCAGTAATGGAAAATATGCCTCAGTGGAAAAAAAAAAGGAGGAGGTTTCATCATTAAAGGTGTGGCAAAAGGTTTTGTAAATTAAATCATAAATCAGTCAACTTTTACTTCAATTAGCCAAGCCAAAAATACTCCTATTAAAAAAAGTCACTTCAGAGTTTAAGGAAAGCCATAAATCATTGCCTAATCACAGTTTTTAGTACCTTAGAATAAAGTACCCTCCCAGTACTGCCCACCATGCTGGCATGTAAGTGGAGTTAATAGGGAGCTTGCCAAAAATCTTGAAGTGAAAACCATAGGGGTATTACTCTTTCATTCAAAAAACACATTAGAGACCTTGGCTATAAATCTTAGCGTGACCTGTGGCACTGTTTAATCAATTTACTTCACGCCCTCAAGGGAGATAGTGTATATGTTAGCCTGTGGTGCCTTTCTGAACATACATAGCAGACCCTACCACCTTCCTGACAAATGCAACTGCTAATTGTTGAACAAATTCACTCTAGTGTTTTAATTAAAACAGTATTTCTTATTTTAATTTGTGACACTGTGTCAGGTTACTCAGGGCTCTGTCTACAGTGTAGAGAACGTGTGGAACAAGTCAAGATGTTATGGCAGTCGACAAGCTCTGAGAAATAAAAGTTGGTTTCCTTTGCAATATGCAGTAACGTGTATTATGGACACCAGCCTTGTGCATTTGATTCAGGATAAAACTTACATCCCACTTTTCAGAGCAAATCATCCACACCTGAGATGGTCTCTTGGAAGGGGACAATGGATGTATGCCAGATAGCATAAAACATTCTTTTTTTGAATCCAGCTGGTTCAGAGAACAGAAAGTCATAGAAACACTGCAGAAAAAGTGACTGTGCTGTGTACTGTACCTTTGATTAGTGACAGAGATGAGGCCATTTGAGTCTCTTACTAATGGTGAACGTCAGCTCCTCATTCAAGGAAGGAAGCCTGCCACGGTTGTGCCTACTCCTCATCCTCCAGAGCACCCAACAATTAACTGTTGCTCATTATCACCCAGCATGTGACCTGCTGCTCTGCGGATCACTGCACGGCTTAACCATGGCCATCTCCATCTACAGCTCGGTATTACCAGCACCCTAAAGCCCACAGCTCTATCAGGACAAAGAAGGAGCAGGAATGGGAGAACCTGTGTCTCAGAGTCATGTCATGGTGTCTATGTTGCTGAGACTTTCCTCAGCACTTCACATAGGACTTCTGCTGGCCTTCCTTGGGGGAACAGCTTTTGATTAAGCTGAGAAAACTGGTTATTCTTCTGTCTTTTCTCCGATTTATGACGAGCAAACTCTCCTTCTCTCCCAAGCCCTTGGGAGCTGAAAGCAGGTATGTAATTCCATCACCTTGTTCTACAGGTAGAGGGTGTTCCTGATGGCAACATGAAACAGTAATGGAAAGTTCCACTATTCCTTATCACTTTCACAGCAGCCGTGAATAATTAGCTGTCTCCAAGCTATCAAGAGATTTAGCTGATATTCATCTAAGCTCAGCAGTGAGTGAGGTGAATCTGTTCAGGGGAAAAGAAGCTCTTCAAAAAAACTGCCTTCTAATATGATGTTGTCTTCAAGAAAATAAATCTGATCTCAAAATGTTATGACCGTCTGCAACTTTGATTTTCTTCTGAAAGCCAAATATTTCTGACCACAAAAAAACCCAAAACAAAACAAAAAACATCCTTTCCATTTGCAATTGGGAAAAAAAGACTAAGGCCAGCCTAATGGCTTCAGGATTAGTCATTATGATTCACTTCATAAATAGCAGTCCTGGTTATTGTAAGTTTCCTATATCTAGCTATCTAGTTTCCTTTGGGAAACCTATAGTTAGTTGAAAACAGAACAAATCTAAGGCCTCAGTCTTTATATTTTAGGCTTGATGTTGAGTGACATTTTGTGGCCTCTTACAGGCTGAGGATCCATAACTTATTTTCAGTGGAAAGTCCAACAAGTCCCTTCTGACTTTAACAATCATTAATCTTCAAAGCCCTCCATCGTTCTGCATTCTCACCAGGCACAGAGCACTGCAGTCAGGACAAGCTCTGTGCAAGTAGAGAAGACTGCAAAGTTATTGTTTGGTTTTGTATTAATTCCTCTTTTAATGTGTACAGTTTTCAGCATGCAGCCTCCTTTTGTTTCAGCTCTAGGGTTGGGTTTTCTTTCAGTCACTAATGACTTGATCTAGTTTTCTCCATTTTTTCTTATGCTTTTCCCTCTTTATGATTCTGTTGCCTGCTTCAGAGGGAATTGGATTTCGTTCATGGCATGTTTCTAATGCTGCCTTTCTTTCATAGTATATTTTAAAATATTTATCAGCTTTGACTTTTTATTTATAGTGGTCCGAAAAATGTATTTGCTGCTCATGAATGGTACCAGACCATGACAGCACTGGAAACAGAAATCTTCTCTTTCTGCTACCTTTAGAGTACTTATTTGAATCCTGCAGCACGAGGCACTTCTATAAAGTTTTCCATCTTCACAACTACCTCAAATACTATATAATCCTCCACATGCTACAAAAAGGATAGGACCTTTTACCTTAATGAACAGAATGTGTGAAGGTCTTGATTAATTACAGAGAAACATCCAAAGTCCGTGCATGATCTTTAAAGTTTTGCTGATACCCTCTTTTGGGAGGCAATGAAGCAGAAAAGAAGGAACTTAAATAGCGAAACAGAGGTCGCACCCAAGTAATTTGCTGGTAGCAAAGGGGAACCAATGCGGTAGCCACAAAATGTAGTCAAAAGGATCTGTCTTATCTTCTGTGGTAGGCATAGAGGACAGGACTAAATGTCCTTTGCCTAGTAAATAGCTCTTCCCATTACTCCATGTGTAGCTTGGAAGAAAGTCCCCGTTTTCCTTGCTCCAGTAAGTCCTTAAAGCCTTAATTACAGAACTCTAAGTATAGGCTGAGAGAACTCAAGAAGAAAACAGAACAAAGAGCCATGACCAGTATGACATAGCCTGCTTATGTTTGGAGACCTTATGTTACACTGGCCAACATGTGCTCCATGTACGTTGTGTGTCATTTCTCAGTAGAAATAGAGTTTTCCTTTCAGGGGGCTGAGACCACCCAGGTGAATGGGAAAGTACCTTGGGATATATGGTCACCTCAGGCGGGCCCGCTGAACAGGAGTTTCCCTACTGCTGCTAAGAATTGAACTCATACTCATAAAAGGGTCTCAAGACAGCAGATCTGGACACCCAAGCTGGAGAGACGGCCTCTCCAGGAGTTTCTTAGGACTCCTGTATAATTCAAGTTTCTGCTTACATACCACCGCTGAGAGCAAAGAGCAGCTGTGAATTTTTTCCCCCCCTGTGTGCGAGTAATAAAAACTTCTGGTTTGCCTTGAAGCCCCTCTAACTGACTCCCTAATTCTGCCAGTGGATCCCATATAATCCTGCACTCTGCCTACTTGAAAGTCAGCAGCGGATTCAAGTATTGCAGGGCTTTCCAAGTCTGTGCGGTCACCCCATTCATTACTCATGAAAGAGACAGCGAAAGACCCGAATCTCAGGGGACCCTCTCATCTTTACTTTACTCTGTTTATTTGTTTATTTTGCCACAACACAAGCAGTAGCCCAGGCGGTCTCAGAGGAGACCACTGCTCTTAACACCAGGTTTTCTAGAAAGAGCATTCAACTTCTGGGTTGCCATAAGCCTTGTTTTTGAACTAGTTAAGCCAAGATTTTTCTCCCCTCCACCACACCTTCTTTCTTAGCATGAAATCTAGTAGAAGCAAAGTAAAAGTATCTCTGTTTATTTGTTTAGTACATAAAAATAACGATAACATTGTACATAAATGAAAAGGAAAGGTACTTCCTGTAAATTTCTGAAAGCTTCTGAAAATAGTCTCAGGACTCAGCCAAAATTAATACTGTTATGTAGCCAGAGTTTCCATGAAAGCATCTGTACCTGGGTGCCTGTACAACCAAATATGTGCAAATAACTACAGCCTCTTTTCTGCCCAAAATTCTGTTACATCTCAACAAATGAACTCCCTCTTTTTCATACTGGAAAGATGGCCGTAACCTTTTTTACTTTTCCCCAAAAGCTGTTCAGAACAGTTCTGATATAAAGAAAAGCGTGCTGCTCCATTAGAAGTTTTACTGCTGTCGCGGTGTGTTCAGCGCAGCAGCCAGCTGCCACCGCTTGGCTGTTGAAGGCACAGACCGGCATGCACCGATGCCTTTAGCATGCCATGGCCATCTGGAAGAGTTTGCTGCCAAGTAGAGGGAGTGGTGGGATAGGACATATGTCCACAGCTCAGACTACTCATTTCAGGGTCCAAAATATTAGCGCAAGCTTTTCTTCTCCTGCGGTATAATAGATTACTAATGAAGGCAGTGCGAGGCAAGAACTTGTAGCCCATCCTTTTACCTCTGCCACAGAGCAGCAGTGTCCCATGTTGGGATGGGTCACCCGTGGGAGAAGTAGCATCTCGAATTGCCTGAGCTTATGCCCAGAGGACTTTTCTGTCAGTGTCCAGAGACAGATGGGATGTTAAAACATTACAACATTAAGTGAACTGCCCAACGTTACAGAGCCTGTGGCACCCAGAATATTGAAAAAAGGGGTAGCACAGCATTGCAGCTGGTGATGTGCTGGCTTAGAAAATGCTTTGGATTGAGAAGTGCTGCCAGAAGCTTGCTCTGCAGCCACCATCCCCTGAATCTCCCCTCCATCTTCTCAACTACCATGATCCCCCACCATCAAACGACATCAGATACCGCCTGTGACATACAGCTTTCTCATATGCTTTCCTCTGCTTTCCTCTGCTTGGAGAGATGCTGTGTGTTCCTGCTTCCAGTCTTCCCCAGTATCCCAGTATGTTCCTGAGCATCCTGGAAGCCTGGCAAAGCTTAGGAGAAAGCTTTAAAAAAAAGCTTTTTTTAGCTTTTCTTGGGAGAAAGATGGCCTCAGGGAAGGAAGAGGGCAAAAGAAGGAGAAAGTGCAGTTTCTAAAGGTAACCCCCTAGAAACAAATAGTGGTGGGTTATGTTTTGCCATGAGTTCTTAGTGGTGTCACTGTCATTACTGTTGCTACACACTGCTCTTTGAAAGACTATTTTGGTAACTTCTATTACCAGAAGAGTGATTTTTTTTTTTTTTCCACATCATTGGTAATTATTTTTATAAATGTGAGCAAATAAATAAATAAAGTAACTCTCCAGTCAAATAGAAGCTCTTCTTCCCAACTGCTTTCATAAGAAGTTAAGTAAATAGATGGGCTTCCTGCCATGTCTGAAGTGGATGCATATATCACATTGCAGGCAATGGCTCTCTATATTGTCCAGTCAGGATTCACATCTTTGATGTACAGAAGACAGCACTTAAGCTAAATCTCTAGGTAGCCCTGAAATCACATGCAGTTGGCTCAAAAATAGAGGCTGGGCTAACTACTTCTTCTCACACCGCACTGGCTGGTTGACATTCAGGAGCCCCTCTTCAGTTCCTCTATACATCGTCCAGGTCAAGCACATCTGGCAACATTCACTCTCCAGGAATAAGGAGCTCCAACCATGGAGATCAAAGATAATTACTGCTCTTTCCCAGCTGAGAGATCAACAGCTTCTTGTGCAATGCTATCTTTCTCTTTACCACTAAAGAAGATAAAAAGCCAAATATTGTAACGATACCTTTAAAAACCTTTCGAGAAGATCAGACCTGTTGTGATTCACCCTTGAGAGGGTATGAGGCAGACTTCAGAGCCTAGGTGTAGGAAAGCAGCGTGCCATAGCACCTCATCGCAATTTTTCACCTGACACTGGACAGGACAACACAGACACTGGTGCAGTTTTCTCACCTGAAGAACTTCCTGATATATAAAACAGTTACCAGGCAGTTGTCTTGACATGATCTGAATATTTAGAGTAGGATACATTGGTCAGAAGCTGAAGGCTGGAGGAGGGGACACCAAACTGGGTTCTGTATAGAACGTACTATTTCAAAAGAACAAAAAATGAGGATGTTTTTCTCTCTTGTGACAGGAGGTTTCTGTTTTGCTTGAGTACAAGACAGTCTTCCTCCGCATACATCTTTAAGATGGAGTGGTTGGGCAATAGAATGCAGAACTGCCTCTTTTCCTTGTCCTGACTGCTGGACAAGAAAGTGGGAAGATTGGTCCTTCCCTGAGAGTATCTGAACAGATATATCCTGGGGTAGGGGGACTGCAGGCAGCAGCTCTGAGCGGGGGAGAAAATCGTGGCCTGCTGAGAAGAGCGGGGAGCAGACACAGAGCCAGGCGTCCCAGGCCATGGAAAAAAAGGGGCTGTTCCTAGGGACCCAGAGAAATCCGTGCGGAGCTGCTGTAACCCAGAAAGCAGATGTTGCACATCAAAACGATGCTGTGCTTTGAGCAAACCTGAGGGAAACGGTCACCTTGCACAACTGGCAGGGAGAATTCTTGTCAAATTCCTTTATTTTTTGTTCAAGTTAACCTGAAGATCTTGTTTCTCTACATTGTAAAAAGATCCCTACTTTAGTTTAGGTTTTCATAAATCCCAGCTCCAGAGTTTTGAAATTCTTTCTGGTGTTCTGGGAGGATTCTTGCATTAAGAAAAATATACAAGCAAGTCTCCCTCAAGTTTCTGGCTGATTCAGGGTCCTGTCATAACCAGTTTAATCCTAACTCTGGTCAGGTCTAAGTCTAAAGTAAAAGATTGTGGCATTTTTTATTAAAAGAGTGGTAAGAAATTGCTATCCTCCAAAAACATGTTGGGGAATATATAGCACTGTATATAACTCCATCTTAGTTTTAATTCCTTCTCCCTTTACCAAAACTGACCTGAAAAATCACTTCTCTGCTTTAATTGTTCCAGGAAAATTCTCCAGTGTAGGCCATTCCTGAAGGTGATAAAAAGTGCTCTACAAAGACATGACAGAAGCTGAAAAGAAGTTGGGGGGGGGGTGTCCTTAAATTTGCAAAACTTGAAAGTGGTGTGAATGAAATATGTGCTTAATAACTAAAAAAAAATGCATCTGACAGAAAAGTATGTTTCTGCTGACTTAAAAAAAAACCACAAAACAACCAAAAAACCCCAAACAAACAAAAAGCAAAACAACAACAACAAAAAAAAAGGTGAACTCGCCCCCCTCCCACACACACAAGGTTTTTGTAGCTTTGACAATAAGAAAACGAGGCTGGCGAAAATGGTCCCTCAGTCCTAGTATCTTGTCTCTGGCAGTGGACAGTATTATCTACTTACAAAACGGTATGAGAAACAGGTGTGTTTTTCTTCCAATCTTTTCCTTCATATGCTGTCGCATCTTCTAGAAGCCAACAGTTCGGAGATTTCCTGATCAGAGGATGAAATGGTACTAAGTATCAGATTCATACCAGGGCTTTCTTCCACAGCCTGTTCTGTCTACCTTATATCCACCATGACACCACAATTTGTAAAGAAATGCTACCAACCACTGCTGCCTGTTCAGCCGTTCAGATACTGAACCAGTTGGGGAGGAAATGACTGTATCACAAAAATGGTGCAAGAAAGCTGTCACGCAAGTTTGGCCTTCAGAAATGCCGTTACCTTAGAGGTATGACTGCAGCCTCCCTTCCTAATGTTTTGGTTATAGTTCTAATCTCAGATTGCAAATAAGATCCTGGAATTCATCAACTTGGAGAGGCAGCGAAAGATAACTATCTGCTGAGAAGAAATACTTATCTGGCAGGTAAGTCCGTGAACAACTGGAAAAGATTTCTGGAGCATAATAGATTTAAAATTTGTTCCCCAAATTCCTTGGGAACTGGGAAATATGCTTTGAACAGAGTAACTGCAGCTATTGGGCAAGAGTAATTCACTTAACAGCAATCAGTGGTTGTGCTTCAGAAAACACAGCATACTCCCATAATGAAGCTGTGGGGTGGGAAAGAAGACAAAAAGGCCAAGTTCTTACTTAGTTTCCTTCTTTGACCACACATGGCCTGAGTTTGCTCTGGGAGAGAAAAAAGGACCTTCTGGGTACTTAGCTTCAAAAATAAATAAAGCCAGTTCTTCTAGCATTTGTCTTAAGAATTATTAAACACGTAATTAAACTACCTTTTCCTTTACTATCTCTTATTGAACCAGACTACCATGAATTTTGTAGGAATATCAGAAAAAAAGATACCGAAACAGATTGCAGCTTTCAACCCCTTTATGTGCCTAATGCTGAAAAGGGGGATATAGGTTTTTGTTAAGCATACATTTCTTAATTAACTTCTTGATGTTATACTTGAGACTAGCAGGGAGAGGAGAAATTGGATGATGTGCCAGATGGACTCAAGCAAGGAAATACTGAGCGAAGAGGTGGACACCCACAGTTACAAGCAGAAAAGAGATCCCCTTTTTCTGTTTCTCTGAATTTCAGTACTAGTGTGAGGTCCTGGATTGACAAGCCCAGAGACTTGGGTCTCCTGTTTAGCCACAGAAACATTATACTGTGGCTTAGCTTTCTGTTTTTTTCCAAAAAAACAACCACAACACTAGAAATACTTCAAAAGAGGAGGCGGGGGGGGGGGCAGAGAGGAGGCGAGGAGAGGGAGCTGTACCCAAACATTAACTCCATGGTGCGATCCAGCGGGAAGCGAAGGAGGCAAGAGCAATCCCGTACGATATTTCACCTGGGGTGGTGTGGGAGAGGGAGGGAAAGCCGGGTTTCTCCCTGCCCTCCTTGGGTACCGCGCTTTCTCAGCCTTCTTGACAGAAAGGGGCAGTTTACATGGGACACAGGCTGCTCCTTGGAGCAGAGCTACAAATGATTAATTGTATCAAGAAAAAGGAACAGTGTCTCCTTGCTGAGCTTTGTAACGGGCTTCATATAAATTTGCGTGAAATATTATGTGGGATTACTGCAGCCAGCCAGGAGTTCGGCTGCAGGAGCCAAGAGGATGGGAGCCCAGCCAACAGGAGAAGCAGGAGATGAAGTGGATCGTGTTTGCCAAGGCCAGGAGGAGAGCCAAACCATAGCTACAGTAGCATAGTAATGAGAAATGGGAATTGCATTCAGCATCGGTTCTTCTTCTTATCGTGATCATTATTGCTCTGAATCGAATTGTCCTGCCCTCCTCCCCGCCCTTGCCGCAGGCCCCAGCAGAATGTAGGATAACAACAGAAGGCAGAGAAAATAGCGTATAGGAGTTTAAACATAATCCTGCTGGAGCCCACAGCTGGTGCTGCGTGAAACCACTTACCCACCCACCAGTGCAGACCAGACTGCTGTAACAGATGCTCTCCTCACCTGGGAGGGATGTAGGGATGGCGGTAGGGTGGGGGGAGAAGGGAGAGGGGTGACACAAAATGCCACTTTCCAGGTATTTTAGTCACAGCAGTGTGTTAAGGACAATTAGGGAGAACTGGGACTTTTGTGGATCCTTCTGCTTTCTCCTACTCCCGCACAGTTAGCGCTCACTTTGGTTCCCATCTTGTTCCCATCTTTGTTCCCATCCATCTCCAAAGAAGATCCTGCCCTTCGAAGCTAGAGAGGGCTGCGAAGGCAGCTGGACCACTGGCTCTTGTGCTGTCCCTGCACGTGGGGAGTCCCTGCTTGGTTTAAGCAGAGAGGTCTCACCTGGAGCTTCGCATCTATGAACACATAAGGTGTGGCAAAATCTGAAACGTGTAGCTCACCCTTATTTCCTTCGGGGAACAGATCTGCAGTCCAGGGTCTGAGCATCCTTCCCAGAAAGCTGAGTCTGGATCCAGACTTGGCATCCTCAGTCTGTAATGGCCTGCACTCAGCCTCTTCCCCAAAAATAGTTCAGATCTTGAACGACTTTGTGCTTTGGGACTCTTTCTAGGATTTCGGATTCTGCGCAAAAACGCCTTGGCCTTCGTGTAACTAATAACCAGTGACGAAAGACCCAAACGGACTTTCCGAATATGCATATTATCACAGCTCAGCTACACACCGAAGGTGCTCTGCAGGCAACAGCCCCTCTTGGCAAGCCAAAGGGGAACCTTATCGGTCGCTGTGCCAAACGGAGCGGCACTCAGCCCGCCGCAGCCAGACGTCGTGCTTTGCCTGCCTCCGAGGCCTTTACACCGCAGGACGTGCTGCTTTCCCCTGGGACTGAGACTTTCTCGGCAGGGCTGGGAAGTGGGGTACACTCAAACCATTGTGGAATAACCTACAGTCCCAGCCTGTGCGCCCAGACAACCTCCAGCCTGGCTAAGAAAAGGGCGTGTTTTTTCTCTCTCCTTTTTTCCCTCCAGCTGGACTGAAATGAGAAATCTTCTCATAAACGCAAACTGAGAGATTCTTGTTTTCTCGAAGGACACAGGGCAAAGACTTGAATTTCTTCCCCCAGCCAACACTGAGGGAGTTCCCTTCATGGAGGGAGGGTGCTTGCCAGCCTCGCGGGGCATCAGAGTGCCTGGAAAAGGGCGGCACCGACCGAGACCACCGTGTGCCGCCGGCTGGGGAGTCATCCCTTTGCTCTCCGGCGACACCTCCGCAATGTCACCCCTGCCTCCCGTCGTATCGCCTGGTCGGTGTGGTTTCTCTCCTCCCCTGGGTCGTGAAGAAAGGCATAGCTTTCCTGGTATACCGTGTCAACATGAGTGCAAGCTCTACGCTTTATCTGGGATCACCGCTGTCCAGAGAATCTTTGGAAGAGGTCATACACAGCTTTCATGAAATGTTTCAGGAACTGTTATGTTTCCCTGTGCATAGAAATATATATTAAAAATTTGGCCTATGTCACACACGTAGTCTCACTGGGGACATAAATAAAATTTAGTATGTTTATTAGAAAAATCCACCACTAAAGTAGCTCCTCTTCAAAAAAGAAGATTTGAAAATGAACAGTTTTGAGGTTAATGAAAAAGATTCCCCGTAGAAGTAGACATCCTGAAAGAGTCAAATATACACAGATGGGATATCTCTCTTGTTTTGTTTTCATTTCCTTTTGCAGTCTTTTTGCATTTTCACAAGTTAATTTGGGCACTGCAAGCCAATGTTGGCTGTGCATCTGCATTCACTAGACTGCCTGTGGCTCTCCCCTTGCGGGAGTCAGATCAACACCAAGCTCTGCGTAGAATCACCTGGACTCTGGTAGTGGTGATTTTGCTTTGTGTTGTTCATCACATTCTGCCCCTCTCATAAGAAAGAGTTTCTTAACTCGGTCTGAACTGAGACAGAGTGAAAAGTAAATTGTTTGCTCTTTCGCCTGAGGCCGAGCCCAGAGTTTTGTTTTCTTAAAGCGTTCAAATGAGCTTCAGGTTTTGTGATGTGGCCAAGTACCATGATCTGTATTTCTCTGTTTTAATATAAGCAAATTTTCTTCCACTCCCTACACCTCTTACCCCTGCTCATGATAAACAGATGTGTTTCTGTCCACCAACTAGCAAATGGTAAACTTTTTCCCATCTCCTTCAGCACCTTCTGAGCAGCCATCTAGCCTTCCTCTCTCTTTCCTCTTCATACTTGACAACCACGTATGTAGGGTTTCAGGCAGATACTCCTCAGATGCCAGTACCTGCAGGCCACTCAGGTCCTTTACTGCACATCGTGCTGGAACACAAGTAGCAAAGACCAACTCCCTCTACAGAGTAGCTCCTCACCCTTCTAGCTTTCCCTAAGAAGCAAAAAGTCTTCCCCTTCACCTGTGAGGGTACCTTTGCATTTGCCTACAAAAAACCAACAGTTTTGATTAAATGGTCCTGTATAGTTGGTTTTGCTGCCTTTCTTCACTCTGCATAGAATGCCCTGAAATACAAACAGACGTGTACAAACTGTACACCCTAGTAGAGAGGAGTGTCTTTACTCCTGGCAGGCAACGGCCTGATACAAGGTGAGATTAAGCAGCAGCAGGAACCGTAGCAGAGCTGTGGTCTGAGCTGTACAGAATTGGAGTTGAAAGCTGAGTAATAAGCCAGTTTATCTGGGCTCCTCCATAGAAGAGCTGCTGCTGCTGTGACACATATGCAGCCTAATGGCTCTTGAAGGGGTTAATACACCTGGAAAGTGAGTTTTCAGATGAATTCCTTTTCCTCTTGGCCTCAACATAAGGCACTGCTCTATTAGACTTGACCTTTCTTAATGTGAATTAGCAGCTCAGTGGAACAGGATCCAGAACTCAGAGTCCCTTCCCTCTTCACATCCATGCATTAATGTAACAAAAGCAAAAAGGTGTCAGCAAGGCTAAGAATAACTGAACAGATCTTGTGCCAGTTTGGAATAAAATATAGGACCCTCCAGAAGTGGAAGTAACTTGGTTACTTCTGAACTCTAGGTAAGGCAGGCATTTTAACTCACCCCCCTCCAAACCGCAAAAAAATGAAACATGGACAAATTCAGGCACTGAATTTAAAATAAAAAATAAATAAAATAAAATGAAATGAGTCAGTTCATCGTTTTGGTAGGACAAACAAGAGGGAATGCCAAATTATCTCTCTCGAATATAAATTACCTCTTCCCTCCTGAAACAGATTTGCTCAATGACTTTAAAGCATAAAAGTGCCCCCTCGACCCATTTCCACTGCTGTCCTGGGAGGGTTTCCTCACCCATTCCCCTCGCTCAAAACATTTCATCAATCTTGTCACCTTGGTCCTAACCTGTCTCATGAGGTAATGGATGGAGCCCAGCTAGACATGAAGATGTGCCATCCAGGAAACCAGACCAAAACTGGTATGTTTAAAAACGTGTTTGAAGAGAGCACAGGATGACAGGGAGGGGGGAGAGGGAGCAGGGGATGTTTTTCAGCCAATGCTTTCCTTCCCCCCTTCTTCTCACAGACGCTTGCTGTTGTCCAGCAGCCCGGAGAAAGAAATATATATGTATTTCTTTTTTTGGTGGGGGGTGGGAAGGAGGAACGATAACCAGATCCTCATGGCACATCTGTCTTTCAGCCCTCATGGGAGCCACAGCTGTGCAAAGAGGGGAGAGCAAGGGGAAAGGGCTGGGGGATGGGGGGCGTCCAACTGCAACTTTCTAGAGATGGAGTTATTTTAAGCAATATCTTTGAAACAAAAAAACATGTGTTCTCCCTTCTGCAACGCGCCAGGCAAGGCTCAAACACCGGGCTGGGTTGCCCGGGGTCGCAGGCCCCGCCAAAAAAAACAGCGAGCTCTGAGGTGGGTCTGAAGCTGGTTGCCACCGAGGAGCGGTGACGCGGCCAAGCCCGAAGGAGCGTGCCCCGGTTGGCAAACAGGGATCGCAGTGTTGACTGCCCCGCCGGTATTTCCCTTCCAGCGCCCCGCGCGCTCGGCACGCGCCGCTACGAGCAAATGTTCCATGATGCGTGGATGAAGGATGGGGGGCTCGCGGACCGGGCGCAAGCTTTGTGCGCCTTTCAGGCTGGAATTTACTTTGATTTAGTTTCGCGGGTTTTGATCCGCCCGGGGCTTGGCTGGACGCTTTGCCGGCGAGGGGAGCGGTGACACATCGCACCCCGCGGCGGTGGGGCGCTGGCCTTCTGGCCCACCAGTCTCTGTGTGGCCAAGTCCGGTCGCACACCGCTTCCCCCGTTAGCACTTCGCACCGTCGCACCTTGGTGCCTCTTCTGCACCTATAAAACCCAACTTCCACACACCCCCAAAGGAAACGTTTAACGACGGTTATACACCGAGCACAGGTCTGGACGTTAACTTCCTCAAAGGCTAAGTGTTTTCAGACAGGGAGGGGTTGGTTCAGTCGTATTCCCAAAAGCCAGGTGTTATTGTTAATTGAGTTTTAAAAGCTGTCTCAGCCCAGAGAGGAGTTAAGCTCCATTTTCAAGTAGAAATAAACCAGCTGCTTTTCTGAGAAAGGACCAAATACCTCCCCCACTCAAAGCCGTCGTATTGGTTTTGACCAGGTGGAAAATAGCGCTCTTCACCCAGCACCTTATGAAGAAAAAATTGGTGCAAGGGAGAAGGATTCCCATCTGCCAGTGGTTTTTGGAGTGTACTCACACCCTGCTGAAGCTCTTGGGACCCGGAGATACATAGGAGAGAGAAGGGAAGGCCCAAGGCCATCCTCGAGATTGGAGAAAGTAATGGCAAACCCCTCACCTTTTTTTCCTTCCCGGCTGCCTTCTTGGGAGCCACACAAGGACATTTTCATGGGTTGGGGGAACAATCAGATAGGGAGAAAAGAGATAATCCCTATTTTTTTTGTATTTTAAGCTACAAATCTCCTAGTTTTACACCTAGCATGCAGATGCTACCACAGTTGAGCTCGGTGAAACTTCTTACAGTAAGGGTGTTTGCCTTCATGAAAAAATGCAGGCTGAGGAATAAGGCTTCATTCAAATGCCTTTTGTTCACTAAATGATTATTTTACATCTGAATTTGCTGAGTGCCCACAACTTGGAGTCAGTGGGGAGCAGAGGGTACTCAGCATTCCTGAGAATTAGCCCCAGGATGTATAAGTATTGCATTAAGTCTCCTTAGCATTTTACAGATTTGGCTGATTTTCAAGATCTTTAAAGCATGACACCGTGCATTTGTCCTATTTTTTCCTTTGGTGTGGGTGTGTGCCCATGGTGGGAGTGCTCATGTAGGAATTTACCTCCAAAGCAACCTCTACATCCAGCCTCTTCTTTTCCCAGGGGTATTTGTTTACACAAAAGGCTTTGTTATGGCAGTAAGCACTAATGTGTTTGAAAATCTGTCACACGGTAATTAATTTATCCTCATTGCACCAAGCTGTTAGATAGGTTAGCAGTATACCCATATTACAGGAAGAGAAGTGAGGAACAGAAATTAACCCATGAGGGGCCTAAAGAGTCTGTAGGGGAGCCAGAAAAGGAACACAAATCTCCAAAATTAACAGGCTAATGCCTTAACCACATGAATATCCTTTCTAAGGTTTTATTTGTTGCCATATCCTTTTTCTGCTTGATCACTTAGGACAAAATGACCTGTCCCTAGATAACATTTTATACGCTGGAACTAAAAATAGGAATTCTCTTCTCCGACTCTTAAATTGTAGCATTGTAAGCATACAGCATGGGAACTTGTGTGAAAAAAAAAACTTGTAAGGATCAAGAGGAAAAACAGATAAAGGCCAAGTGTGGGAGAAGGCGGCAGCTATGGAGGGAAAGAACCTTTGGAAGTGTCTGCAGGGCATCCAGCTCCAAGTACTTTTCGCCGTTCAAGACTTTTCTTGCCATTTCCCTCCATGCCCTTTGGAGAAATAAACACGGGATTGAAGAGCATTTGTTTTAATCCTCACACGTGATGCATGTACGTGCAGAGATTTGCCATGCTATTTCTTTAATAAGAATTCAACCACCTAGTCGGAGAGGCATAGACCGAAAGCTGCAGGAAAACAATCAAATCTTCTTCATTCACTTCATTAGGTTTTTGTCTTTGCCTCAAAATACAGCTTCGCTATATTTTTCAAGTGACCATAGAGCTGAAGAAAGCCTGGGGCTGGTGGTTTCTCTGTAGTCTTTGTAAGTATGAGTACAAGATTCTTTATACACTTCGCTGTCACCTCAGGCTAGTTTTGCAACAGTTTTTGCAGTGCCAGTCCCAGACCTGCCAAGTCTCACCGTCTCTGGTTGAAGATTCGCTCCGCTGGCTCCTGTCTCCCAGCCCCTCATTGCAGTGCTGGCACTTCACTTAGCATCACGTCACAACGTCTTTCTGCCTCCAGGTTCCTCTTATACTGGATGGAGCCAGTTGGCCTGCCAACCTTCCAGTCTGGGACCTGGGTTTCCAAATAAGAGGTGATTCGTCTACCGAGACTGTGTCCCTCTGACTCTACCGTCCTAGTCTCTTCCAAGGAATCTGCATAGAGAAAAACCCCTTCGGTGCAGGATACCTTTAGCCATGGCAAGCAAAGCCCCCCTACCCCGCTGTTTCTGTTGTTCTTTCACTTTGCAGGAATCTGGGTAGCGTTTAGGTGTTTTGTTAAACATTGCCCACTGCCAGTGCCTGCTGTTGTGAAATCAGGGCTGCGCAGAAGAGCTTATGCAAGTTGAAGTAACCTTCCTTAGAAAAAAAATGGGGTCTCAAATTGTCTCTGAGTCTTGAGGGAAAAGCCGTAACGTGCCTTAGAACGAGGGTTCCCAAAAAGCACTTGGCTCTGGTATCGGAAGAGGCAGCGGCTGTCACACATGTGCATGAGCAGGAGGAGGCACTTGGCCGCTCACAGAATAAGAGCACACTGCCTCTTTGGGAACCCCGGCCCCAGAGCAAATTCATTGCCATATACCGCACGCTTAGTCCCCTTTTATTAGCGCGGCTCTGGCGTAAGGGGTTTGCATAGCAGCCACAAAGCAGCTTGGTGGCATTTTGCAATAGCGTAACTTGGGTGGAAATTTCTTACTTGTCGTCTGACCGAAACAAAGCCAGGTGTTATCTGTCCTGCATATGCACTCCTGTTGGTGTCCTAAAAGCGGACTCGTTCCCCGGTGTGCAACAGACCAATCTCACACGCTCAGGAGAGATACTGCTTTATTCTGCGCAGGGTGCTCGGTGAACTTTCCACAAATCAAGCACACCAGATTCATCAGGTATGTCTCTTTTATACAGTAACAATTGCATCGATTTTGTTAAACTACTCCTACCTAACACATGTTCAAACTATCTAATGCATATGCATAGGATTACATAACCATCAGATGCCTTTTTTGCATGCGCAGGTGTCTCGGTGGTCTTCAGTGGTCATTTGAGGAAGTGTCTCCTTATTTTGACCACTAAGTCACTCTGCATCGGGTCAGTGGTTCATTTTCCTGCCAAGAGGGTTGCACCATCAATTGGGAAGAATAGAAGGGATCAGAATTGGTGCACCATTAAACAAGGTGAGTAGGATGAATGAGAATTGGTGTGTCATTAAACAAGATGAATAGAATTATCAGAATGATCCTGGCTACTTGTCTAGGTATTACAGAACTTTCTAATCTACCACAGGATTTCTTCTCTCTCTGGTATCACTTTGGGTAATCTGATGGACTTGCTGTCTTCAGATGGCAAGGATCCTGGTTTCAGCCTCTACGTAACTGGCAGGGAGCACATGCAGTGTCGCACCTCTGCGATACAGCCTGCAAATTCACCGCCAAAGTTTATCTTAGCGTCTGACCACCAGATAAAACAGTTGCCTTTGCTTAGGTAAAAGTGCTAACTGTGGTGCTTAGAGGTTATTGCTGTGCTAGCAGCTATGATGCCGTGGCTAAGGGTAGCTACACCACATTTCCTCTTGAAGCCAAAGTGCTGATAAAAGTATATATAGAACTGAAATAAACCTAATTACAGGGTTCAGCTAAGCCTTTTAATAGGGATAGCTACATTCATTGTTGAATTCAAGATAAACCTTTTCTGCAGCATGCAGAAAGCAAATTTGTACAAAAATGACTAAATACACTATAGAAAGAATTTAGTATCCTTTGATAGTCAGCACAAGGTTTATTATACACAGAAATGGTGGAAAATGCCTTACTGAGGGGCTACCGGATTCTAGCCAAACTCATATGGCTACGAGCAACAAGTTACTTGACTGTTTTGTGTGAATGTCCCAAGAACTGGGAGAGATGAGCCAGCCTTGGGCTCATGCTTGTAGCTGAGCCCTCTAAAGACAAACCAGGAATCCGCACATGTAGGTCCGTGGTCATTTGGGAGAAGTCCAGTCAAAGAACCTTCCGTCTCATTAAAAACAAAACCCCATGAGCTGCTGTGATCGGCAAGCAATCTGAAGGAAGCAGGTAATACTGTCCTTCAGCAGGAACTGTTCATGCATAGTTAGCAGGATTGGAAAAATAGAGCATAATGAGTTTTTTGTGTCTGGGTGGATAATGAATGCTTTTTTAATGTCTACAGGGCTTTTACAGGTGAAATTTGAGCCAGCAAATTGGCATTATGCCAAACCCAGCTCGGCTCCCCTCTCAAACTGGCTGCAAGGCACAATCATATTCTCTGTTCCTTCTCTCCCCTTTATCTCTTAAAAGGATAATTCCTGAAAATTTACATTAACAGGCAGACTCAGGGAAGGGAATAGGTAGGGGGAGTTTGCTTACTTACTTTCTGGAAAGCGCTTAACTTGAGGTCTTCTGTCTCCTCTCAGGAGCCATTGAGGCCTCATTTACTTGCACAAAGGGAGGTAGGAAACAAAATATCCTAATATTTCTTGCTCTCTAATCTTTCTTAAGGGGCTTAATGCAAAGCATCTTCCTCCCTCCTCAGCCTCTGTTGTGAGAGGCAGAGCTCTGTTTTGCGGAGCTCCCCTGACTGGCTTCTAAGCAGATGACACCAACGTCAGAGCCAGGGGTGGAAGTGGAGAAAGAGGGAAATTGCTTTCCAGTGTCACAGTTGACGACCAGTCGGTGAGACTGGCGGTGCTCCCCGGTGAGGTCGCGCTGTCTCGTTCGGGGCTCTCGTTGGACGTGCAGCCCAGGAGCAGTTTCCCCCTGGGACGGGGGGTCGGAAGAGGCTGCAGGCACGCAGCCGTGGCGGGAGGGCTGCGCATCCATGAGCGGAGGCATCTTGTAATTGGATTTATATGGTGTCCAAGGCAGTGCTTCGGGTGCTCCCGAAGGGACTTGCAGGCCCTTTAAAGGACTGACCTGTCTGGAGAAGGCACTGCTCTGTTCTTTGTTCCTCTGGTAGGGCATGCGTGGTGGTGTAAAGGAGGTTTTTTCTCTTTGCCAATGAGCAGAGAAGCCTCCTAGAAAACCGCCCACTGCCAGTGTTTCACAGTGAACGTTACCCACATTATACCTGGCACAGAAACATAGCCGGCTTGGAAACGGACATTATGAAAGAAAAATAATGGCTCAGCATTTCAGCCTCAGTGGTACAATGGGTTTATTTTCACGGCACCATGGAACGAGCGGGAGAGGTAGGGCTGCTGAGCTGTACTTCTGGACCTGGTCTAGTACCACAGGAAGGCTTTGTGCCATGTGGATGTGCCAGCTTGACAGGAGCAGCTTGGCACCTTCTGCCCGGTGCCGCCTCGCCTGCTGCCGACATCCACAGTCACAGTTTCGCTCAGAGGCTCTTCAATACCTCTGCCCTCCCACGGCTACATCAGAGCAGTAGCCTCTCCTGGCTTAGGAGGAGACAAGAAAGGGGTGCGTTGGTCCAGTTTCTTTCTTTCGTACCAGCAATTCCGACATTTGGAAGCCTCTGTCCCAATATTCAACCTTGATTCATCTTTCTCTGTTTTACCAGAGGGTTTAATCACCTCGAAGTCTTGTTTTATGAGATGGGCGGACTCTTTTGTCTTTTTTTGTTCTTGGAACATCACTATAAATGTGACACAGAATAAGGTTGCTTTGAGACTGATTCAATGCCAGGAACATGAACTGAACTTCTACCTCAGGTCAAAAAGTGAAAATAACTAAGTTACTTTCTTCTTAGCTCCTGGTAGGTTTGTGTTTGTCAAAGCAATTAAACCAGTTGGTAACCTGTGTAGGAAAGTTTCAGGCTTCAAACACCACAAGAAAGCTTCTCATGCATTGGCGAGGTTGTGTGTATCTCTGTACACAAACTATCCCAGCACTTTGACTAACTCTTACTCCAGCTGCTAATCCTTCACTTTCCTGTCCTAACTAATAAAAATCAGGCAATCCTCATGCCTGGCCAGCTATGGGCGGGATGCTGCCTTTGTGGTCTGAAAGCCAGTCAATTTACTGTCTTGATATGGAAGGCGTTTGACATGGATGGAAACTGTGTTTCTGAACCATGTGTCTGGTTCAGGAAGAAGAAATAATTATTGAGCCAGATCCCCCAGACAACCTGAAGAGCAGCTCAGAAGTCATTGCCTTCTGAACCATGTTATAAGAAACTTTATGTAACCTCATTTTGCTTTGACCTCTGTGTCTCCCTACTTGCATCATACGGTTAGGTCTTTTCTTTTATTCCCAGGGTAACCAAGAGATATAGAGTAAATAAAGGAGCCAGCAAAACAGAGGAACAGAAGTATCTGCTAACCTACTGACTCACCACTTCCTGAAATCAATGGGGAATTTAGAAACCAGAGATGGAAAAGCCCTATTAAGTAATCTTATCTATAGCACTGCCAAAGCAGGTTCAGGTACAGGACATTATCAGCCAAGCTACTTCTCAGTTTCCAGTTTGGTCTTTTAAGTGAGTCGATTGTATCTGCATCAGATAGAGTTAGAGGAGAACAGTCTAATGATCTAAAATGCAGAGCATTTGCTTGGTTCTGCAGAGCCTTGTTTACTAAGTTGGGCTGACGAGATGGCTGTGGATGATGAGCACTGCCCTTGTAAATAGGTGTTGCCCTAAGCAGTGATAATTGCTAGTGGTGAGTCTTACAGATAACTGGCTGAGTATGAAAAACAAGACAATGAAGTTGGAAATGGTTTGAGAGAAGTAGATAAGACACAAACAGAACTTGATGAATGAGCGGAAGCCAATTATGATGTGATGAGGTTTTGGTTATTTCACATCAGTTAACCTTTGGGTTAAACCAGTCAGTAACTGCATTCATAGAAGCTTCACAGCAAGGAGGATCGCATTAGGAGAACAATTGTGGCTCCAAGGTCTAGGGGCGTTCAGCTCAGTAGCTTTACCCACATTGTTCTCATTGGTTTTGTTCCATTCCTGGTGTTTGACAACATAATCCAGGCTTTTCTATTTGACATCCTTTTATTTCACATGAATTCAGAGCTGTTGAAAGGTGCTGGATTTTCTGTCTTAGATGCTGGCTTCTCTTTATACCTATGAGCTAGGCAGCAGCTCAGCAAGCTTTCCCTGGTTGTCCTGCCAGGACATCCTACTCCTGAGAACAGAACTCATTGCCCGTCTCATTCATCCTCAAGCCATTAAATTAAAGCAATCATTTCACAGATCCTTAGATTTTAAGGCCCTAAAATGATAGTTCTGAACATTTATTCTTGCCACCTGCAATGTAGTATGTGAAATTATAAATATATGTTGGGATATGACAAGTAACAACTTCTACACAGGCAGGTAGGCAGGATTTTTCTACCCCTTTCTTCACTCTCCATCCCAGGCAGCACCAACAACAATTACAATATAGTGTAGTAGTATAATATTAACACTACTGAGAAACTTAATATAAACTTTATTGGTCATTAAAGTAGATCACCGTCAACTGTAGCAGAGCTTCATTTTATTAGTGATAATAAGGTGATCATCAGGAACACCAGTGATGGAGACCTGACCAGGTTTTAATTCACGTAGTGTCTTCAAGAAGAGGAAAGCCTGTTAGGCTGATGGCTTAGTCCAACACCAAACATAGAGACAATGTCAGAGAAACCTGTGTAAGAGCTGGTGCCTTTGCAGTTCAGAGGCATCTCAGGGACACGTTTCCTCTGTGTTGGCACTTCAGAGCAGGATGAATAGTCCCTGAAGGAAACCTTGAAGGGTTACCTGATTCCACCAGATCATAACAAGGTAAAATGAGTGACAAATAAGTATTCTTTGAAAGCCAGAGATCATTCAAAAACAGAATGTCATAAGCCTACTTATGCCTTCTAAGCATCCATGGGACAGAACGTAGAAAGCTCTGGGTGGCCTTTTAAGATCACACATGAAAGGCAATTAACATAAAAAGGTCCTTTGGCAAAATAATAAAATCTTTATGCATATGGGAACACCAGAAGGGTTGCTATATAGTTCGTTGCTTACCTGCTTATGTAAAGGTGCTTGAAAAGCACATTTGTGAAACTGCCGTGTTTCTTTCAAGACCTGCGTGATTTGTCATTCTAGCATTTCTTACGGACCATACATCAGTATAAATCTCCTGACTTCAACCAAAAAATATCCCTAAACCTTTCAATGCAAAGATTAGAGCAGCCTAAGTCAGGAGGAGGCCTACTTCTGGCAGACATCCAGATTAGGCTGGAGGGCCTTTAGCTTTGACCTTTACTGAAGTTAAGAAAAGGGGTCTTCATTTTAAGGGTCAAGGGGAAAAACAGAACAATATGAATTGACTCTGTAATTCCCCCAAATTTTCTTGTTTTCTTGTTTATGCCAAGCAAAAATTATATCACCTACGTTATTCCTTTGCCATCCATCTCATTTTTCTTCTTACCCCTAGCTGCATACTACTTACATTCTTTCTCTTCCTCATTCTCCTTAGTTTCATCTTGTAGCTGGAAATAGTTGCCTCCTGAAAATATAGCTTTGCTTAAAATATATATGCACTTAAATACACAAACCACTTACATGCACAAATGCGCTATGAATCCAAATATATCGTACTCACTAACTATTGTCATAATAGAGGAATAAGAAGGTATCTTGGAGGTAGGTGACTGTCATGCATATTTTCCAGTTTTGCACTGAAATGAGAAGCTATTGTCACTTATTTGCTTCTAAGCCTGGTCCTGGGGAACAAACAGTCTATGGCGTAGGCTTTTGTGTGATATACTGCACACTTTGATGATAGCAAACTGTGGAGAATGTCACACACCCAATATAATCAGGTATATTAAGCCCTGATAAAGGATCTCCTAGGGAGCAAAGAATCTCCAGGGTAGAATTACAGTCTGATACGCTGCTGAGTGGATTTTATTATTAAAAATACATGGTAAATTATAGGCCCCATATGCTCCTGATTTCACTGATTTTAAAAATAGAAAGTGAAAGCTCCCAGCTGGGGGCACAGCTGCTGCTAAATGCTCATAGAAATCATAGCCAGGAGTGTCAGTTGTAAATGCAGCAGCCTGCAACTGAAGCTGTGGGAGAGTTTTGTTTTTCCTTAGTCTGCAGCTGGATCTTGGGGCAGGAGGGGGGAGCCTTCCACAACGCCTGAAGGGTCAACTGTCTCTTCTCCGAGGCAGATGCAGGCATGTTTAGCTGTGAGATTCTCAAATATTGGCAGTGCTTAGCCAACACTGTACTTCCAGCAACCTGTTGTTATTGTCACTTTAAAAAAAAAAAAAATCATCCAAGTTTGAGCACTTAAAAAAATGCATCCGTATGGACTGTCAGCATGGCGCTGGGCTACCGGCTTGATGACTCCAGGTGCTGGGGTGAAGAGGAAGGCCAGCTATTGAGGACAGTGGAGAACAATTTTCACGATCTACAGAAACAGTGAAGGGAAGAATGGACGTGAAGAGGCGTGGAAAGCAGCTGTGTTGTGCCTTCTGCACAAGTGCCAGTGTCTCCCCCAAGTAATGTCCCGCTGCCGTCTAGATGGAAGGTTCTGTAGGAAGGAGGCTATCGTGTGGGCTACTGGGAGAGACAGCTGCGGAGATCAAGCGTCTCCTCTTCCAGCAGGGAACAGTTTGCACTGAGTCATCGTTGCCAATGTGACAGTAGAAAAACCTATCCTGTGCTTGTTTGTGTTTTATTTGGGTTGTTTAAAATGCACCTACTTGTAAAGTCTTATAAATATCAGATTCAGCTTCTTTTCAATCTTCTGTAGGAAGTGAAAGGCTTTTGTATAAATGGACTTTAAGATGCAAATATAAACAGTCCTTTTGCCTCTTCCCTTTTAAAAGAGAGTAAGAACGAAACTGTGAAAAGTGCTTTTAGCCTGTTGGTGAGGCTCTGTGCAGGGTCTGTGTAATGAGAGACTCCAAGGAGAACAGTTTCTACACAGCTGCTCCCTCTTGATCTTTAATGTCTGCAGTGCTCCTGACTTGTACAGCAGGGAAAATAAGTAATGATATCTTGTTTAATCATGCTGTCTCCTACCTTGCTTAGCATTTAGTAACTGGACTGGACCACCTAACTTGAAGACCTGCTTTAAAGGCAACTCTTTGATGACAGAAACCCTGCTTTGGGGAATTTTTGAAACAAGAGCACCCTCTAATGGAACCGAGAAGGAAAGAGCAACCACAGGCAGCTACGGTGGGAACATACATTTTCTCTTCCCTGAGTATTTCTGTTAACCTTTATGCAAGAATCAATTCCTCTCCTATTCTCAAAGGAATGGCTAGATATTCTGCATCTAACCATTTTTTATACGAAACGGAGAAGAATTTTTTTTCCACTGCAGATCAAAGCTTACCAAAAACAACCACCTTCTAATCGGAATCCAAAAACATTTCACCCATCTGAAAGGCTAAATAGCATTTTGGCATCTTCTGGTCCCAGCTGTGAGCTAGCACAGGAACACTGGCCACTAAGGAGGCCAGAGCCCACCTTTAGGTTGCTTCTGCTTAAGTTTGCTATTTTTCCTGCTGCAAACTGCATCAGCAGCAAATTGGCTCCTCCTGAGCTGCTGCTGGTGCTCTACGGGAGCAATAACTGGCACACTGCATGGGAGGACACAGTTATTGCTGGTTTGTGGGCGCTTATTCTTGCACCATTAGTCTAAAGAGGTCTTTTATACAAACTGGTGTAGGTGCTCAGCGTGAGCTGCAATCGAATTGCTATGGCTACGTTAGCAAGCCCTGTCTTACGTATCAACAGAAGCGTTTCACAGATGGTGAAAAGCGAAACAGAAAGGCTATGTCACACAACTGGGAGGTCTCTCAATGACTTTGCTGCTGCCCCTACGAGGTAGATGTCTCCTAATTCTCATACAGAAAGTGAATGACGGTTTCCCTGCAGAGAAATAAATTCCACAAGTGTTTATGAAGTTTCTTACTTGGACTTGCTCTTTCTCATCCTCTGTGCCATCATGTGGTTACGGGGGGCTAAAAACTGTGAGAAATGATTTTGTCACCAGGGCCCCTATTTGCATGCTCTTATAATATCAGAGGGCTTTTGAAGGGTGCCACTGCATATGCTTGCCATTTAATCATCAGCCAATTATTTCATTTTGCCCTGAGCACCCGCAGGCCCATGTGATACAAAGGATGCGCAAGCCCTACGAAACCACATCAAAGGGGAGAGGTGCGCTGTGTCCAGGCTTGCCGGCTGCACCTACTGAATGAAACGCGCTCCAGCATTTCCTGAGAAAGTCGGGTGAGTCAAACCAGGCCAGCAGCGCATCCCAGCTGTGTGCATCTTCTGTTTTTCTTGTGTTACTGGTCAATAAAATAACCTACACTGATTGCCTCAACTTCCAACGTTGCATGTGTAAATCAATGCTATGTCTGTATCAAAGCATCCGCGTGGACACTGACGTAGTAGCGTAGTTAAGGCTGCAAAACAGATTTTGCTCCAAGTCCAGTGTTTTCCCTTGCTCCTGAGTTTCTGAAAGGTTCTACTTTCTAGGCTGAAATTTTCCACCACTGAGCTCAGCCAATGGCTTCTGGGAGAAAGTCTGAGGAAAATCCATTCAACCATTCTATGCAAGTGGAAAACAAAACAAAACTTCTCTGGAAAATTATTTAGAAACATATTAACTTGCACATCCAGTGAGGAAAACAGGAGCAGAAAACACAGCTGTGCTTCGATTAGAAGCTGATTAGAATTTTTTAAGGACATGATTCCCTGTTCACTCATAATAGATTTACCCTGATGTATCTCTCCCGATTTCACTCTTTGCTTGTACTGATTTAGGTGACCATGGAGTTAGATACTCTTTTACCACAGCATCAGAGTTATCTTTTGGCGTGTGCTGTGAGTGCGAATGTGTTGTTACTTAGAGGAGCGTGAGTATCATCACTGCGTAAGCAACACGTACAGTCCCGACCCTTCGACCGCTGCCGTGAGGCGTAGGAGCTGCCCCGCTTCGTAACACCACAGTTCTGCCGAACAAACTGTCCTGCTGCAAGTATTATTCGAAACCTGGAAATCCAGACAAGACACGAGGGAAAAAAAAATTAATTCCTCTTGTTTGAATTAAATCTAATACAGAGCTCTCACACATGATTATGATAAAGTAAATATTATTTGGTATGTGCTCCTTGCGTCGACTTTTTGTGCACACGCTTGAGGAACGCAAGAGGCAAATAGATATTCCCATGGAATAATACTATTTTGTTCACATTTCTACCAATCTCAATAACAGGCATACGCATCCCCTTCTTTTTATCCGTATCTGACTGAGCAAAAATTTAGTATTCAGATGACCCTTAACATAAGGGATGAGTTTCCCACACTTTTGTTTTGGTCACGGTGCCTCTCAAGTTACCCACAAAAGGAGGCCGGCGAGTGGCCGTGGTGTAGTCATTTGCTGCGGTGGACGCCGTGGATCAGGTCTCCAGTGAAACTTGACAGGGTAATGCTGATGAATTGCATCAGCTGGAAGTCTGGCTTGCTGGTGTATTTGGGAACTGTGGTGACGGAGGTGACTAATGTGTTGCACTGTTTCTCAAGCTTTGAGGCTGAACATCCTGAGGAAACTCTGATCTCAGAGCAAACCTGAAGGAAGTGCCTTGTGTATGTTGTGGGAGAGGAAGGCTAGGAGGATGGATGAGAAGGAAAGGATTTTTAGGGGATTTCTAATGCTCAAGACTTGGCAAAACCAGATCTTGGGACAAGCTCACATTAATAAACAGAGCTTGTTTTGCTGAGTCTAGAGAAAAACTGACTTAGTGAGAATGAAATGAAAAAGCTCTTGTGTTAGAAGTTTTAAGATGTGCTAGAAGTTTTCATTTAAAAAAAAAAAAACAAGAAAAAAAAAAAAAAAGGAAAAAGTTCACGTTTCCGCATCTCTCTTTTCTGCTTTTTGTCTTCCAGTCTGCAAACAAATGGGTCTTTTCTAAAGAAGTTATTTAGTGTTTACGTCTTTGGATGAGAAACTGTTTCATGAAATCACTCCACGGAGCTAACCCTTAACTGTGGGAATCCTGGGCCAGAGCCTTCAGCGCGGCTGAGCTTTCTTATCCTATGGACAAAGCGAATGGATGAGCGCACGCGGCATTTCTGGAACTCCTTCCTGCTTCGTTCGGCTGCTTCGGAGTGATCATCACGGTTAGTCTCACGTGATGGAGAGACGGGGGATAAAGCACTGGGGTTTGATTTGCCTGGGGCAGAGAAATTGCTTGGGCCAGTGGAAGCGATTTAGGCAAACTCATTTTACAAGCCTCCATCATGCACTTCTTTAAGAACATCATCCAGCTTACCTCCCAAGAATTTCAAGCCTGGAAATGTCTGGAAATGCTGTAGGTCAAGGGAATGATGGTATGATGGGAAAGACATGGAGGGCAAGCTTCAGCGTGACCTAGCACATTAATTGCTCATAGTAATTGCTATGAGTGTCTCAAAGTACAACTGTTTGCCCCCTGATGTGCGTGAGCAAGACGTCCCCAACGCTAAAGGGAAGAGCGGGGGAAATTAAGCCCCTCGCACAGATTGCCGAGGCGCACAGGCGTTCATATCTGGAAAGCTTAAACGTGGGAGCCCTCCTGTGGCAGTTCTTCAGAAGTATGTTTTTTCCCAGGATAAAACAGTCAC
Source organism: Aviceda cuculoides (assembly GCA_035590195.1). NCBI lineage: Eukaryota > Metazoa > Chordata > Aves > Accipitriformes > Accipitridae > Aviceda > Aviceda cuculoides. The sequence continues at coordinate 5,302,117 of JAVJGG010000024.1, forward strand.
CAGAAACGTGTTGAAGTCCAAGTAGAGAGCAACATAGTCATAAAAGAAACCTGTATCTGTGTGCAGTGGGTGTGAGTGTGCGCGTATACACAGCTACGAAACGTTGGCGGGCGAGCCAACCCCACGTTGCTTGTGTTGGGCAGATCACAAAATTTAACGTGACCGACCCCGTGACAACTCAGCAGATTAAGGTTAACCTTGACCATTGAAGCTGTTTGCACCTGTGTGAGTCCGACACGCTGGCTTGAAAGCACAGAGCCGCTGCTCGTGTTTATTTGAAAGGTTTGAGGGTAAGGCATATCCTCCGCGCACCCGGCGCGTCAAGGGGAACCAGCCAGCAGAGGAAGGCTCAATGCTCTACGTGAAGTTACCCCCGCACCACGGTCTGGCCCGAAGCCGACGTGTGGCTTACAGGACTTACTTGAAGCCCCTCAGAGAGCCAGATGGCCTGACCAGGCCCGAAGCCATCCCACACTGCTGGCGGGGTGAATTCGCGGAACATGCTGGGAAGTTTGAGGAGAGCGCGGAGGGCGAGAGCCACCGGCCGCGGCCGGGCTGCCCGGCAGCTCCCTGCCGTCGGGTGTCGATGCGGGTACTGCCAAGGGAGGCTCACACGGTCACCCGTGGCAAAGGACTGCAGATACAGCCCAAGCCAAACTCCCACTGGGGTTCGGGGATTGCCACCAACCCACACAGCTCACTCAGCGCTGGCCGGATTTACAGCCGGGAATAGCGACCTGCCGAGTTGCGCAGAGCAGTCGGCCGGGCGGCTCTTGGGTGTTTCGTTCCCTGCGGAATTCACAGTGGCTGGTTTTGTCACAGCTCCTGGTGTTATGGTCTGCCTCTGGGGTTTTGCACTGGAGAATTACGACTCTGGCCACCCCGGGCAGATCGTTCTTCTCAGCTGAGGGTGCAGAAAAATAATCCCGCAATAAATACTGTTTTCTCGGTATTTGTGAGTGGAGGAGGGCAGGACTGACCCTTTGGGGAGCATTACACATTTAAAAACACATAAGCTGGTCATTAAGCCGCTCTCTGAGGGTGGTGGCTTCATGCCTGCATTGTTATGCACAAACTACTGTAATGGCTGTATCTTATTAACAACGATGTGTTTTAACTGAAGCGGACATTTATTCATTATTGGTACTTCACTAGAAGGAAGACTTCAAAAGTGTGTCTCTAAAGTCAGAAAAGACAAGAATTTTCAAATACGTATGTCCAAAGTTACAAAACTGTCACATTTCAATGAAGAAACAAAGAGCCTTTTGAACAGAAGTAACACGTATTACCACATACTGCAAATGTACCCGCTGGTTGTGCACTTTTATGCAGGTTCCAGACCATGTTCTGAAACTCACTTGGTTAAGCTAGAGCCTAAACAAACTTGAGTTTGCTTATTCAAGGTAGCAGCATCCAAAGGACTGAACCTCAGTGTAATTATCGCATAAGAGGCTATATGTCCAGGAATTTTAATGTAAAGGACCGGCTTTTATCTTAGATGCTAAAATAACAATTTTGGTGTGCAGCACTAAATGGTGACAGTTAAGTAGAACCGTTTCTCTAATATTAGGTGCTGTATTAAAGGATATAAAATTTAATGCAGCCATAAAGAAATGTTTTGGAAGATGTTTTAGCCTCTCTGGGTTAATAAATTCGATCTTTGATAAAGCTAATTGTGAAAATCAGTGAAGGTAAGATTTTGCCCGTTGTGGATAAACACATGCACAAATATATATGTACAGATACATAAATAAAAATGTCTTTAATGCTGTTTTCTTTTAATTATATTTTATTTTTTCTTCCTTTATGTCTTCCTTTGCTCTTACGCAAACACATCTGGAAAAGAAGTTGATGCATGAGGAGATCACATGGAAAAGGTCTAGGGATCACCGGTGTTTCACTGTCAGAGGCTTCAGTGAAACTTAACTAGCGCTTAAGTGTCCGCTGCTGAGGAATGAGTCTGACCCATAGCGAACTAATATGGTAAGTCTTGGTATTTTGAGACTGGCAACAGCTGGCAAGTTAACAGTCATCTACTGTGCAAGCCCAGGACGTTCTTTTCCCAAGCAAAGTTTCACAAGGCTTCCTATTCTGAATTCACACATGCTAATAATGCAATTACACATCTTGTTTGTTGCCATCGCCTAATTATAAAATATAATTTTCCTCTCCTAACAGAGAGGAGGAAGTATAAATATTTTATAAACATAAATCTTGATTGTGCAGATCGATACTTACAAAATTAGGGCTTGTGATGTTGTGTAAGAACAATTTCCCAACACAAAAAAAGCAGTAAACTAAAGTGGAAGATTGGGATGTGCTGTAACACTATGAAAATAAAGGAAATCCTTCAAGAAGACTAATGATTCTGAAGGGGTTTGGCATAAGTCCGACTATGAATGGTCCTGATTCCCTTGTCCAGGCAAATTTCTTTCTGGAAAGTGTTTTTGCTGTTTACGCTGCTTTAAAAAGTCTTCTAAAACTGTATTTTTTTGTGTCAAGTTTTTTTGATTTCAAAATAAAAAATAAATTAAATTAAAAAATGAAAATGCCAAGGTGAAGTCTTAAAAAAGTGTAAGCCAGTTTTCCCTTCCATGCAATATGTCGTAGTGACTGGTATTTGACAAATGCTCTTTCTCATTTATACAATATCACCTCCTTCCCACCTTCCATGGGTAATTGTAAAATGAAGCCTTTCCTTATAATTTTGTCAGGAATAATTACTCCATTAGTATAACTGTGATCAGACATGACCTTGTTAACTGCAGAATAAAACCAGAAAAAGTCATTTGGCTTCCAAGAGAAGAAGCTCTGTTGCTCATGCAAGTATCTTTAATAATATTTACTCAGAAATGTACATACTGGCAAAGAAAAATGTAAAATGTTTTCATTTCTGCATGTTTGTCCCAGAATGAAAGTCCCTCTTTAATTACTAGCTAGCCCCCCCCGCGCCCCGGGACACAGGGGAGAGCTATTTTAAGAAATAAGGAAAAGTTCTCCAGGCTCTTTTCCTATTGTCGTTTTGCTGTGATTTTGCTCCTCGAAAGATTCCGAAGTAGCTCTTTGCCGTTCCTTGTGAGTTGGGTATGGAGCGTGTACGTAGAGCAAGAACTGCTGCTGCTGCGGCAAGGAGGTGTCTCACCCCAACTATAGCCTTGGTATTAATTCCTTCTCTTTTTTTGCTGTTGTGTGCTCCTGGAGAATTCGGAGAGCTGAATGGTCTTTCTCCTACAGTCTGGGCTAAATTACCAAGGCTGAGCAGATACCACAAAGCCCCTCAGCGCTGCCGAGATTGCAAGATCGGGGAGCTCCTTGGGGTTTTTTTGAGTTTCAGTAAAGGCCTGTTGCCTTTAACGTGGTTTTGACAGGCTGCTTATTGCTTCTTTTTTGTACAACCTGTACTTTTAGAAGTAGTAAGGTATTTGTGGGTGTCTGGCGAAGGCATCTCAAAATCCCAGCCAGAATGTAAACAAAATACAGTTCTTCAATAAAATTCAATAAATATTGGCCAATATAAACCTGCAAAAAATCAGACTGTGCCATGCAACATTAAACCTTGTGAACTGCTGAAATCCCTCACCTCAAGCCTTTTTCAAAAGCACCAGAAAAAGTACAGTCTAATGTACACAAATACACAGAGACTGTGTTAGGATGGTATGTAGAGGCCAGTTACTGTACTTGCTCCATATTTTAGGGAACAACTTTTGAATCTCTCTGTGCATTTAGAAGATCCAGCCTCTAAACTCCAATTCTATTGTCAACAGTGTTTTCTTTGGAAAATAAACCGCCTCGGCTGAATTTGGAACTGCTCCCAAATTCAGCTTAGTGCTCACTCTCTGATAAATGGTAGTAGAAAATTTAGACCAGCTAACATAAACATTAGCATCTGTGTCCATAGAGAGAAGGTACATATAATAATACTGGGTGGGCATCACTCAAAGAATTGGGTAGGCCACTGAAATGCTAGAATCCACTGTCCTTTATTTACACAGCACGAAAAGATGGCTCATCTGAAAAATCCAGCCAGGCTGTAGGGCAGTACTGCTCCAGTGGCACTTGTCTAGGTGCAGACCAAAAGTATATTTTGCCCAGCTCCCATGGAGGCCTTTTAAACATGATATATCCCAAATTCCTGTGGGAAAGCTTGCATTTCTGATGATATTCTTATTTTTTTTAAAGAGCAGCTTATGGTGCACAGGTAGGGTCCCCAGGTGGCGGGGGAGGTAAGCAGAGCCAGGCAGAGCAGGAGATGACACTGGTTTTCCTTCTGAGGAAACTTTAACAGCAACTACTGGATACTGGTGGGATTACCCATCGGATAGGGCTAAGACCTGAGTAGCTTTGACTCCCCAACAGAAATGTGAGTGGACCAACGCTCCCAAGTCACTGCTGAAAAAGCTGTGAGGGAGCAATTTCTGTACACAGAGAAGTGCTAAGTTAGAGGGACTGGGGGAAGAAAAAAGAATAAAATATACTGGCGTCAGCTGTCAGAGAACAAGAAGTTCTTCCTTCAAGTAGCGTTGGGATGCCCTTGACAGCAGCATCCTCACAGTACGCACAACTTGTATCACCACTGCCTTGCAGTAGTGCTTGCGCTTCTGTCCACATCTCGTGATATCGCTGGCTGGAAGGCAGGGATGTGGGGGTTGCGGCAGAGGAGGGGAACGCGGCGACGTAGTGGAGAGGTGCTGTCGTGGTGTCAGCCCAGCCAGTGGCTAAGCCCCACGCAGCCGCTCACTCACTCCCCCCCCAGTGGGATGGGGGAGGAAATCAGGAAAAGAGGTAAAACTCGTGGGTTGAGATAAGAACAGTTTAATAGAACAAGAAACTAATAACGATAATGATAACACTACTAAAATGACAACAGTAATAATGAAAGGATTGGAATGTACAAATGAT
>JAVJGG010000024.1:5317134-5335630 GCA_035590195.1 Aviceda cuculoides
GCTCCCCCGTGGACCTCCCGAGGCTGCAGGGGGACAGCCTGCCTCACCATGGTCGTCATCACCAGGGGCTGCAGGGGAACCTCTGCTCCGGCGCCTGGAGCATCTCCTCCTCCTTCTGCACTGACCTGGGGGCTGCTGGGCTGTTTCTCACATCTTCTCACTCCTCTCTCCGGCTGCAGTTGCTGACACACAGCAACTTTTCCCCATTCTTAACTCTGTTCTCCCAGAGGTCCTACCACCATCGCTGATGGGCTCGGCCTTGGCCAGCGGTGGGTCCATCTCGGAGCCGGCCGGCATCGGCTCTGTCGGACATGGGGGAAGCTTCTGGCAGGTTCTCACAGAAGCCACCCCTGTAGCCCCCCACTACCAAAACCTTGCCGTGCAAACCCAATAACATCTAGCATAAGAGCATCAGGTTTCTTTGGCGAACTAGGTGCTCCTGGTGAGTGCCAGAAGTCAGAGTTGAGTCTCTGCTCATGCTGTCTTAAGGGCATGTCGTCACTGAGCTGGGTGCACATCTCTACCCTGATGCCTCTGGAAATGAAAGATGACTCCAGATCAAAAAGGCCTCTGAGGGAGAGGTACTTTAACATTCAAAATAAATACAGATACAGGGACATATTCTCTTTTTTCTTTTTCTTTTTTTTTTTTTTTTTTGCAGTTGACAGCACTGCTGTTGTGTTGGCCCACCCAATACAATGCCTGTTTGTGATGTGAAGAGACTGTAAAAATCTCTAGCTGAACATATGATTTTCATCATTTTTTTGTGGCATCTTGTTCTCTCTCTTCTTGTTTTGTTTCATGTCTTAGTCTTTTTCTCATTTTTTTTTCCAAGTACCATTGCTGGGCTATCTATTAATGACAGATGTACTTGTTTACACAGATTCTGACTATTATTTAACATTTATTATTTTTGTAGCTCCTCGGGGCATCAGGGCCAGGACTCTTTTTCCCTTACAAATACATTTAAGAAATAGTATCTCACCGACTGATTACATTTTAGGCAATTCTAAAAGGAAGAATTTCGTGCTCAAATTAGAATTTCCATAATGATTTTGTTTCCAGGAAATGGCAGTGTTTTGCTTAATATTTCATATGTTTCCAGATGCAGCACCCTAGTTATTTACAATCCTAAGGGATTTAATTTTCCATTTCCATTTATAGGATTAGTGTTTGAATAAACTGACTCCGATTGCCAGTGGCTGGGAAACACTGAGATGATTTTACAGAGACAAGGATAATTGAGGCAGAAAAGTGGCTTTACATCACGTTACGCTCATTTAGCAGCATCTTATATACTCCCCACCTCCTTGTTCTTTTTTTTCCCTTGCTTGTCCGACAGGAGGTTCGTCCAACCTCCAGCATGACTCCTTTGTGCTTGCTCTGGCATTTGCATTTCAGATCTACTTCTCCCTTGCACGGGGCAGGTTGTTTCTGGGCACTTTTCCAATGAAACTCCTGCTGCAGCTATGCTGAGAGCAGCTGGCACTTTCCAGCTTTGGGCTCTGCGTCAGGACTTGTCTATTAGCATCCACAAGGGACGTGCAAATTTGCAGTGACGTAACTCTGTTGGTTTCACTTCCAGAGTGTTTTACAAGTGGTTACTGGAAGGTATGGTGCCTGTTAGTCACGTTGTTCACCACTTGTTATATAGGGGGGGGGGCGGGGCTATTTAAAAGCAGAGATATATCTGTCACTGAAGTTTCATTACTTGTCCAGTTTCTTTCAGTTAATACTGAGGCTTGGCCTTTTTGTAACAAATGGTAAAAATAATGTCTGTCTTTGTTTAGTGTACATCTTTTGCTGTACACAAACAAATGTTTATCTCTGCTGTACTAGCTTACACTATTTTTCTAATATTCCCAAAAGCATGCAGATAAAGAATAGAGCCTTCTGATTATGAGACTAACGGATTCAAACCTCACTTTTATGCTCAAATACATTTCCTTCCATACTATTCAGTAGCATAAGATTTTATTTGTCCTCCATATGTCTATAAACTTAACAGGAGAAGCTAGTACAGTAAATGATGCTACTAATTTCCATCAAAAAAGCATATCTTTGTTTTATTGTGGCTCCAAAGGCAATCTTAGCAGTCTCCCTCTAAGAGCAAGGTTCCATATGTACCTACACAGATATGGAAGTCGTTGTGTACTGGAAATCCTAGTGCTCATGCCAAGCAAGCAGACCTGGCATCCGCCAGCCTTGCAGGTGAAAACATTAGCTGACAGCTGCAAGTATAGTTTTATTTCAGCCAGTGCACTGAGGTTGTGCAGAAGAAGTGTATACTACATCTGGAGTGCAAGCTGGCTTTCTTCAAGACTTATTCACCACTGTTAGTCCACCTAGCTTGAAGGTCAGGCAGACCCTGAGCATCAAGATTCACTCAGAAGGAATCCTTGCCTTTCTCCTGCCCTCACCTTGTGCGCAAGCACTCTTCCAGGACTTCTTTCTGACTCTGGGGTGTTCCGGATGAGTGGCATCCTAAACTAGGAGAAATGCCATGGTGCTCCTCCTTCTAGCAGTATCTCACTGGAAGACAGTTTCTTTGGGCAGCAGCATAATGCTGCAGCTTCTTCAACTTCGTATGGTCTGGAAGGCTGTAGGTATTTGGAATGCATGTAGCATAATTCCATACACATGTTTCCATACCATGTTTGCTGGCCACATGAGAGAGCACATGGGACTTCACAGGTCGGCACGGGTAACGACGTAGCTGAGTCATGGGGGTGAACTCACAAAGGTTCACACCACATATATGCGTGTGTGGCAGGAGCTCAGTATAGAGCAGCTGTGAGGAATGCAAAGTTCAGACCTCTATTCCACCTGCCCCCAAACTGCTGTGGATCAGGATTCTCTTGTGTTTTTCCAGCTCCTCCGCAGTCCAGAGATAGTGGCCATATGAAAATACTCTCTTGGCTTTCCAGTGGTCTCGGGCCACCGAGACAAGACCTTGGACATCAGGATGGAGTGCTCTCCCCAGGGCAAGGGCACTGTGGGGCATCCGTGAGACACCTCTGGGATCTGGCCTGGACCTGGCTGTGTGCTCAGCGTTGGAATTGCTCATCGGACCATCTTCTGAGCACCTATCCAGCTGCCAGAAATTCCTATAGCTGGCACACCCCACATCCCTCCCAAGCCTTGGGCTCCGAAGGCAGCTCTGGAGAAGGGCTAAGGAGCTCCTGTGCTTCTGGGGAACCCCAGGGGCAAAAGGGAGGTCCTACAGTGAGAGAGGAGGTCTAACGAGATCTGCTGGCAGTCCTTGGGCTTCAGCCAGCCTTTTGTGACGTGACCTGATACAGGAGAAGAGAGGAGGAGAGAGCACGTCCCTTACGGAACACCACTTCTTGTACGTCAGCTTTTCCTTCACAAGTTACGTGCAGTCTGTATGCTGTCCAACACTCCTCTCCCATCTGTCACTGGGCAGTCCATGCTGGTTAACTGTGTTCATTTCTTCTGTTTCTCCAAGGGCTTTTCTGAACGCTTTGAGGGGCTTTTCTGTCTTTATTATTTATGGGGTTTTGTCATTCCCTCTCTCCTCTTCTCATCCCCCTCACACACAAATCCTGTAAAGAAGCTGGTCACGTCTGGCTTCTCGTATGCGGCAGGTACCAAGCTCAAATCAGGAAAGTTAAAAAGTGGGGCTACTGGGCAGTGTTCAGCAGCCTGCTGAGATGTCTGAAAGGCTGGTTTCTGGAACACTCTGCAGAGTCTATTGTGGGATAGCTCCGGCCAGTGTGATACAACAGGTTTTGATGATGACAAGCATCCTCTTCTCACAGATTGTCCCTGCTAATAAACAAACAGACCAGATGATAAACCGAAACTACTGACTTCAGAATAGGAAAGTCCCTAAACTTATTTAAATAAATTTAAAAAAAAAAAAAGTTGGAAAGGGTCGGCACACTTTACATCCCTTGGTAAAAGATTTTCTTAATTCCTCAAGTTCCTGGGTAGTCAAAACATCCCCAAAATGGTTATTTGTCATTGATGCTCTTTACTGAGAGCATTCATCAAATCCACTCCTGGTAATGCATGTAATAGGTAAGGCAATACAGACTGCTCTCTTGCTATTCTTGTCTTTTAGGCTAAGAGTTATTGTTGAAAAAAGCAATCATCTTCTGAACATCATTTTAGAGGACTGACGAGATTCTGCACTTGCATGAATCTCAAAAGACCCCTCAATAATTCCCTTACTTACATGGTGTGTTTGAGTCCTGTCTTCCTGTTGAAAGGCACCTACTTTTATGGAAAGGTTAGCTACAAAGTGTGTATGTGGAAAAGGTACGTTAAGTCCTCCTGTTCCCTCGGGATAGTTTGGTGGGATGCATGCAGTGTGTCACATGATAGGGAAGAGGCTGCACAACCTCTTCTCTCACCACCCCTGCACATCAAATTAATTGTGGCAGCTCAAGCTTCTAACCCCAGATAAAACAAGAGTTGCTTTATCACTGTCATTTAACGTGAGTTGGCTAATAAGTTATCTAATGTGAACACCTCCTTTTTTTGTTTGTGATTGGGTTTTTTTTTCTTTGGTTTCGTTTCTAAAGCAGCCGTTCTCTGAAACACTACATTTCATTCAGCCTCCTGTGTCCACAGAATAAGCTACAGCCATAACCTTCTGACATGCCCCATGTGTTGCAAACATAGACCCAGCAAGGGGAAAGATGCCTTCGTTTCCTCAGTTAAGGTATTTTATTATAAAAAGTTTAATTGGACCTCATTGCAAGAACTGGTGGAGCCAGCTGTACTGCTGATGGATGAGGGAGCTAGAAGGTTAGTGATCTCTCTGGGCTGGGGCTGAGTTACCTAGACAGACTACGGGACTCGTTATCACCCTTCTTATGCCTCATTAGCATCTTCTGGGTGCACATTTATGGCCACAAGATGGAGAAAGTAGTTCATTAATGAATCCCTTGCATACACTGTGGCTACACTCCTCTATGCTGGTGAATAAGGTGAATTAACCCCTCTGATGTATCCTCCTCAGCTTTAGGAAGAAATAGCTCTTCATACATGCACAGATATTTTCCTGCATTTACAATACTACCGGGTTGCACCCTTGCATGTGCAAAAGGTCAAGCACTGCGGCTCAGAGGTATATCCTCACCGAAAAGGTGTTTGGGAGGCTTAAGCACTGAACCTTCTGACTGTGATAAAATCTAAGCATACAGGTCGCAGCGCAGCCTAGCGTACCTTGCTTTGGAAACATAACAAAGCAAAATGGAAAATGAATCTCCTTAAACCAAAATGCGTGAAGCAACTGTAAATTATCATGGTTTCAAAGGAGGCATGCCCTGCTCCAGCACTATCAGAAATGGCTTTTGATGAACTATACAGCAGCAGTATAGTCACCTCAGTGTACTGCTTAGGGAATTCGACTGTAATTAAAAGGCGTTCAAGAAAATAAAAAGAACAGAGGAAAATACCCTGTACCGTTGCTTTGCACCTTATTGAAGCGGAGGTTAGATGCTACTATTCTGTTTCGGTAGCACTTTGTGCTGCTGTAATTGACTGTGCCAAGTAGATGGCAGCAATGGATCCTTTTAAGAGGAAAAAAAAAAAAAAAAAAAGGCGAGAGACAGTCTACCAAAGCATGGCAGGGCAATAAGCTGAAACCAGAGGGTAAAGGAAGGCATTGGTAACGGAGAGCATCCCAGAACTGCTAGGGAAGCGCCTCAGACCGCGCAGCGCAGTGCTGCAGGATGATCTAAGTTTTCACCTAACAGAAATAATTCAGTTGATTAAACCTTATATGTTTGCACAGCTTAAAAAATGGAAAACAGTACATAAGGCTTTCTGGCAGCAGCTGACTTTAGATCCACAAGAACAATCTCATTAGGCCGTATCTAGAGCAGTGATTTTCAATGTCTTTTAGTTGCAGTCCCTAAAAATTTTTCATTGCAGGGGCAAAATCCTGTCAACCGATTTCAAATATACTGTGAAAGTGTTTGTTGCTCTTAGGTACGCCTCACCGCACCCTCAGAAATATCAGTGGACCACAGGATGAGGTTATTGCTTTACGGTCGAGGAAAAAGAGAGGAGTTGCTGTAGCGTGCCATTCAGGACCGAACTGAGGCACCGTGCCAGCCTCTGGAGGAGGCTCCCTCTTCTCGTCAGCTGTGGAAGGGCTATGTGAAGACAGGTCTGCTCTGTCTGAAGCTACCCGTTGTGGGGGAAAAAAAAAAAAAAAAAAAAGACTAAATATATAATTTACTGTCCTAATCGTTCACTCTAATCATGATCTGCACTTCACAGAAATTTAATGCACACACGCACCCCACCCCCATCCCTCTCCTTTCCTGAAAAGGAAAAACTTGCTCACAGATTATCTAAATGCAAATTTTTATTTATCTAATGAGTAATGCTGGGGGGCAGAGGAGGGTTATCCTACTTTGGTTTTCTCATTTCTTTGTTTTCTCTTTCATTTGTCCTTACTTGGATCAGACACAGAACACCCTAAACACTTGGATAAGATGTTCTCTTGATTAGACATGTTTTACAACACATATTAAGCATATATGAACTCTTCCTGAACTATGTATAGTTAAAGGTGACCTTGCTATTTTCTCAGTGCTCTGTAGGGTGACAGATTTGTCTCCATACAGTCGGTATGGTGAGAGCCATAAAGAGAAGCTGAATGGAGATTCAGAGATGAGATTAGGTGGCTGCAGACTGAAGCTTGCGTGACATCTTGGGTTATTTCTTTCCTGCGCAGAAATATCTATTTGACAATTACATGTGGGTATCTGGATGAGAATGCCATGCTGAGGAAACTTTCTGAGCAAGGAGTGGAAGGGAAGAACAAATGGAGTGGTTCAAGAGGACTGAGTAAACCAGATAAAGAGGAAAAGCGTATATTTCAAAAGAATTGTCTAACATAGATAATATTCAGTCCAGAACTAGCTTTGTTGTTTATGCATGGGATTTTATTTTTGCGTGATTTGTATCTTAATGATGTATTGCGTTATTTCCATGTCTTTTTATGATATTGGAATATTCCTTTTCTTCACAAGATAATTAAATACAGTAGCTAATTACCACCAAATTAAATACTTTTTTCCCCTCTAAACACTTGCACTTTTATGCTGTAGTAATACTAGTAACAACTGGTCTAATTTATTATTATGTGATTTAGAGAAGAAGATATCTCAGTCACCTTTAAGAGACGACAACCCTTAATGCTTAAAAGAACCTGTACTGGTTTATTTCACATCAAGTTAGGTCAGCAACAGTACTATTGGTCTACTGTTGTTATTGTTAGTAATGAAAAATCATTAAATAATAATACTTTTTAAAATATGTGATGTTCTGGTTGCCACTTCATATTTCAAACAACATTTTTTAAAATGGCAAATTCCCTAAAGCAGTTTTCTTCAATGACATTTTCTGAGCTCTGCAAAACAAAGCCAAAGGAAAACTAGTTCCAGAAACTGGTTTTCATTCCCAAGTTGAACAAAGACAAATTTCAAAACTCAATCAGAAAATAGAAGTCCAAATTTCAATTAGCTCTGGTAATGAGTCTCTGCAGAGTTCTCCCTTGTACAGCTGGATTATATGATCCCTTCTGGCTTTTTTCCCACACAAGGGCTGCAATAAACTTATATCACTTGTAAAACCTCCTGAGATCTGCACTGGAATTTGGTATGACAAGATATAAAATACAAGCCAACCTTTTAGAATTTAATAACAACCACAGCCTTGGTATAAATTGCTTTAAATACCTGAAAGTTTTATCACCCCTTCCCTTTCTCTGAGGAAATGGAAAGAGCAGGGATCACCAGGAGGGTGGCAGAGCTGGGTACGGAGAGCAGAGGCATCACGACTTCCAGGTATTTGTGTGTCTTGGTCTAGTGGTTAGAGTAGAGGTAGTAAAAGTAAATGGGCCATGAGGAAGCTTTTATTTAAGCGCAATAGCTTAAGAAATTAATAGGAAACATATTCCAATTTAGAGAAGGTGCTTTAGAGTTAAATAGATTCAGGAGCGATGCACATGAAATCTTTCCTCTTTAAAAAGATTTGTGTTCATGGTATTGAGCTTTTAAAACTCATGTCACAGTACTAGTAACCCCTACTGGGATCCAAGGCTTTAGTGGTAAAAATAAACTGTGTTCAACACAGTGCAATGAAACTATTTGTTAGATGAACAAGGGAAAAAAAAAAAGAACTAAATCAAGCAGACATTAATCTGGCATTTCAAGCAGGTCAGACAAAGCAATGCATTTTATTTTTATATTTTATTCATGCTAATTCGTCCCCCTCTCTCCATCTCTGCTTAGAATATATAAATGATCGAGTCACAAAAGCTCTGCTTCCAGGCAATCTAACTCACAGCAACAAGCAGAACAATTAAAAGAAATAAAAGTCCGTTAAAATATTAATCTTGAGAAGCAAAGTGCCTTCCTTATGGAATCTGGAAGAATGGGGTTCCAAGGGCAGAAGATGCCCCAGCCCAAGTTATTAAATTTGACTCTGAGAATTTGTTGCAGTATTTAACTCACTCTGTTTCTGTTCCCTCAAGCTCACAGCAAAAACTGGAAGAGCATCTTTATCTGGTTTTTCCTTTGGGGGCCTGGTACCAAGACATTTGGGCATCTTGCACTCAATGAGGCTTTTTTAAGCCTCATTTTTTTTCTTGATGTACAGGTTTTTATAATTTTTTTTTTCTTAATCCTTTAATAATGAGTTGGGGGCAGTTTTTTGAGTCCTGTGTTGAGCTGTCTCCTTTTTCAAGATGCCAAAGCTACCACTAGGCATGATTTTAAAGTCTCAGTTCTAAAAATCATGTCCAAGGTTTACCTTTTGTTAATATTTCCACTGAAATCATAAGATAATCTTTACCTAACTTTCCTTAGACCCCTGCTGGAACATGCATGTCCATATGTCTACTGTCTACCCTGTGGAAATTCCTTTAAATTTCAGAAAGAACGATGTAAACAGGATTTTTCACACTTTCTGCAAAATGCTAGAAGCCTGCTCACTTGGGTGTATGCACAGATTTCATTCTTACAAAACAGAGGTAGCCTTGCTTATTTATAGCAACCTACATTTTCAAAAAGAATTTAGACCTTGATCCAATTGACCTTTAAATCCACCCGAACTTGTACCTAGCTGTACAGTTTTAGCTAATACACTTGCAAGCGTTCACACTTTTTGTTTGTCAGGAAGAATATATGTAAGAAAAATGTCTGCAAGTCTTCATGTATATTTTTACATCATTCCCAAAGTGCTAGCTTTAGTAAATACAGCTAAGCAAATAAACTTTGAGGGACTATATTCACACATTGAGAGTATTTTTAGAATTTTTCTCTGCTTTAAATTATCTGCAGCTTAAAAAAAGTGTTTCTTAAAAGCTGGAGCAACATATTTGAAAATAGTAGGCAGCCAAAGGAGGAAAAAGTTTCTGGAAGAAAACTATTTCAAAAATTCCTATTCGCTCACATTACGTTTGAGGATTTTTGTAAAAACAGATTGATTAATCCTCCTGCCACATTTATGAGGCTGATATATTTTAATATATTCATTTTCCAGAGGGAGAAACTGAGGTTTAAATAAAACAAAGCAAAGAGATCATAGTAAATGTACAAGAGTCAAAAATAACAACTAGATCCTTTGCCTCCCCACGCACTGTATAAAAGGTTCTTCTTCTGTGCTCAAGAATGATCAAAGCTTTGGCTAATAGTCAGACGAGGTATATTAGAAGCAATTCATTTCGTGAGCATGCTAATCCCGAGGGCGTATTTCATCACGGCACAAAGATAATGTTACTTTGCAGCCCCAAACACTGACAGCACATCACCAGAGAAATGTAAGAAATGCAGCTTTGGAAAGAGCAGGAAGCTTGAGAAGTACATCTCCCCCGGTGAACTGGCACCAGCAGAATCTTTACTAAACATATTTCATGCTGCATCATACGATTACCTGATGTATACTTAGAAACCACTGCTGTGTATATGCATTTTTGCTTTTCTGTGGTATGATGAAAAATACTGGTTTATCTGCGGAAGGTTTTAGATTTCTTTTTCACAGGACTTTGAACTTCGTAGTGATGAGTAGAGAAGGCATGTATTTTCACTGCAGTTTAAAGTCAGGGCAGGAGTGTTTTTTTGCCTTCCCTCAGAAGTCCCAGGAGTTAGATTTTCCTTCCTTTCCTCCTTGGACTGCAAGGAGGAAGGCAAATCATGATGATAAGCGTTTAGCAGTGGTATCATTTCATACATGTGAATTCAATCTCGAATGTAGTATGAATGAAGAAAGACAAATTTAATTTTAAATGTTTTAACAACCTTTCTCTCAGTTACTCATATTTCTTACTTTGTCCACATGATGCTATTTCTCTACTCTTCCATATTAACATTTCAAGTGTAAGATGCTAGGATAATCTTTTAGTATACTAGTTCTAAGTAGATGAAGCTAGAATTTTTTAATATAAAATCTTGAGATATTTTTCTTGGTTGATTTATTTTTTCCTTTTTTTTTTATTCCTTTCTGCTTACCTCAGAAGCTCAATTTCTTTTTTCTTTTTTTTTCCCCCAGTTCCCTTTAAGAAAATCTTATTAACATTCATTAAAGAAACAATTAAAAAATGCCACGGAAACCATATGAAATTCTGCTGCAGAAAATGTCATGCTAGGAATACAGTGAATAATGATGGCTTGATGTTTCAAAGCCCGTGCCAGATGCCTGGTAGGAATGAGGACTGTGAGGAGTCCAGGAAAAGAGAGGCTACTGTTGCCAAGCAAATTTCCCCTTCGGAATGGAAAGCTGTCACCCTGCCCCCGTTAGGACTTCCCTTCCTTTCTGCCGAACGACGACGAGCATTCAAACAATGCTTTTTTAATACTTTGGCGGTCCGGTAAACGTAGGACACCTGCGTATGTCCTGAAGACTCATATCGCCAGCTCTCCGCCCCGCCGTTAGGAGAAAGGTGTGAATGATGCGCTGGCCTCGGCGGGCGAGGCTGCTCAGAACCGTCCTTCTCTTTTGCTCGATACTTCAGCCTCGTTGCCTTCAGCCTCAAACTGCTCTCAGCAACCAAACAGGAAAGTTGAGTCATGCAATGCATTTTCCTTCTGAGGGGTAGGCAATTGTTTTCTCATACTTCTTTCAAAGCTGGATGATAAATAACCCTCGTTTTTTTGCATCAGAGCCCGTACCTTCAGGAAGGAGAGCTCTTGACCTTTTACACCGCAGATATTAAAGGGGGATGATTTCTAAGCTGTATTTTGCAAGGCTGGACCTAGCTGTCGTCTGAACGAGAAGGGGTGGATAGAGATAGGGCGCTTTGCCTGTGTCAGATAATGCAAAAGTCCACCAGCCATCCCAGGTGGGGTCTCACAGCTTCTATGTGGCTCTTCAGTCTCTCCCCCCACCCCCGATTAAATCTGTACTGGTATCTTGATTCCTGTTAAATTCCAGTTTACATACTGATCTTTGAAAATCTTCCCCGTGGCCATTAGGGAGAACAAAACTTCTTTGAATGCAGCCTTTCAAAACAGCAACTATTTTGTTCTCACAGCAGAAACCTACTCACTCCCATTGTTGGATGTTCAGTGCTAAACTAGGAAGAAAGCTAAAATTATTTTAGAAGCATAATTTTAGACTCAAAATCTTTACAATTTTTGAAAATTTTGGAAGGTAGTAAAGAATGTTACTTGAAATCCTCCTGACGGCTTTTTATACATCACAACGCTAAAAAAACCTATCTAACAGAGGCACCATTTTTCCTTCAATAATAGATGCTTTTATACTTTAAATGAAGCAGTAGCATCAGAGGCAAACGTTGAACGTCACTCTCAAACCAGAAACCTTTGCCCCAGTGCTAAACAGCCTTGCCTCATGCCCGGACAGATTCGCTGCACTGTGATGCTGGACCCTTCTGCCTCTCTATTCAAAACACTCAAAAAGTGAGGCTTTTCCTCAATCAGCCACCTTCCGTGGTAAGGGCTCTCCAACAGACGAAAGTAAGCTTGTGTCCCCTCTCTCAGTGGCAGCAAACTGGGGCTGTTCAACAGGACGTGTTGGTTTAGGCTGGGGGAGATTTATAGAAGCACTCAGCTTGGGTCTAAAACATGCCGAGAGGAGACCTACGTATCCAACATGATCTCAGATGGGGGACCGGTCTGAAAAATAGCTTTAAACAAGCTTTCTGGAAGAGGAGCCAAAGAGATGCGTGCTTACCAGGGTGGGACGGGTGAGGGTGGAGTACAGACCATAGAGCAAAGTGTGGCTGGAGTTGGAAATCAAGTTGATGGAAGAGAAAGTTAAACTCTTACTACCACCCCCACTGGAGGATGGGCAGCCTAAAACATGGGCCATTTGGGTTTGGCTGGAGCCTGATACGGGGAGGGATGCCCCCATCCTGGGGGGAAGAGCAAGGTCTGAGCTCAGAGCAGGGGTAGGTAAATGACAGCAGAGAAGCTGAGACACAAGCACGGCTTTGATGAAGACTCCTTCGTGTTGTGTCCATCAATGGTCACGGTCCATTGGAGCCAGCTGGGACAGGCCGTGTCTGGCATGGGACAGCCCCTCGTCTCTTCTCACAGAAGCCACCCCTTCAGCCCCCACGCTACCAAAATCTTGCCACCTACACTCAATAAAATATCATATAGCTTTAATGCTGTAAATTCTTGTGAACGTCATCGTGCCCCATGCTTGCAACCCACTTCAGCATTTTGCTACTGCAGAGATCCTATCTTCCAGGGGCCTCGGAGCTTGGTGGGGCAGAGACTCTTCTCTTGCTTTGCCCAGTGCCTCACCCAGGAAAGCCTTGACCCGTCATTGAGGTCTGTGGCTGTTATTGCAGTAAAAATCAACGATGCGCTTGTTTTACTGAAGCACACCTATGCATTTTAAGCCTTTGCCTTTTCTACTTCCCACACAAACAGCACTGCCTGGGGTTTTTGGTGATGATTTTTCTTTTTTTCACAAGCATCCTCTTGGATATGATGGAATAATTTAGCTCAAGTACTGCCTCTCCTCCCAAAATTTGTATATACATTCATCTTTGCTATGAAATCTGATCTTTTTTCCAAACTTGATTCAGAAGTAGGAAAAGTAATCCTGCAAGAAGCCTGGAGTGCTGAAATTGCCGTTGGTGTTCAAAATTCATTATATAAGGAATTCTAAACTCAAAAGAGCTGCAAATAACAACAAATCTTCTTAAAACTTAATTTCAAATATACTTTTTCCTTGTCTTTTTTGTTTTTAACCTCGTTAAAAATGAAATCAGTGCAAGCTTATCACTGTTGGTTTCTTTGCTTTCTATACTTGTTATCTGTAATTTCTGAAAGTTAATTTCCTCTCGCTGGCTTTCTGTATGATGATAGACCAGCAAATTTACCATCCTCTCAAGCTTTCTTTCTTTTTCACATGTACAAACAACTTCTTTGTATATAAGAAGGATGGGGTGGGCATTCTCAGTAAACAATTACAAAATCACACATGCAGTTTGGAGTTCTTTTTTGGTTTACTTCGCTTTGAATTTTTTACATTTCTAAGTACTAAAACTCAATCCAGTTTTACATACTCAGAAACTTTCTGTGGCCATCTCTGTACAGTTTAAACAGTAGAGCCTGAGAATGACCACAATTATCAGTAAATGTTTTTCCAGTCCTATGTATGTTCTGCAAAAGCCATGCATCCCGGTAGCCCAAAAAGCACTTGGTAAGAAAGTATTTCCGTATAGAGGAGGCGAATGCATTTCTCTTTCCTTGCCTTATGAGAACGTCTTCTGACTGCCTCGCTGTGTTGCCCACTAACAACTGACTTGTGTTACCTTTATCAAGGTTCGACGCATCTTGACTCAATGTGCCAGCCTATCAACTTCTGTTATAGCAGAACATTTTAACACGATGGAGTCAAAATGGGAGCTTGAGTAACAAAGCTCATCACAAATCTGGTGGGCATCACTTGAACCTGAAGAGATAGTAGGATTTGGTAGACAACGGAATTGCTGAAAGTCTACACACACCCTGTTCTGAGCTATTTTGGGCTCAGTGCTCTGTTATTTCGTATGTGCGCATGGTGGCCTGAGATGGAAATGAATAACATTTGCTTGTCTTGTCTTGCTTGCTTGATGACTCGAAATGAGTTTTAAGGGCATTGACTCTCATGCTTCAGTAAACAGTTATTCTTTATTCCTAATGCAGTATTGAATGCCCCCAGGATCAGGATCTCTTCCCCACCCACCCACCCACCAAATGCCTTTAACTTTGGAGGATAAGAGCTTAACCAGATTTTGTGCAGCACTAGAAAAATTTCCATTGAGTGGAAATAAATAAAATACATGGATATCTGTTGAGGAACAACACCCCTTTCTGCAGGTATAGTCCATTGTTTAACTAATTCAAATACAAATGAATTTTTAATACCAAAAGCTAGATCTTTCATTAATTGATGATAGCTGATCACGCTGTAGTAACTAAATGCAGTAGTATAGAGGAGAATGAAGTAGCTGATTTGGAATGGAGCTATCATGGTATGCTATTGATGTTCTCTAAAGGCAAAACAATGGTTTGCCAATATGATACAAAACAATCCTACCAGACTAAGAAAGAAAAGACCCTGGGTAGCATGTGAGAAACAAATATTGATAACTGTAGCTATTATCCCATTGAACCAAGGAGGTCGTGTCTGTGATGCAATGTGTAGGTTTGAAATGTTTAGATACATATATACTTTAGCTCACTGTGTTGCTGTTGAGTGATAGTTAAAAAGACAAATCAAAACCACCTGGTGATATCTGCCCAAATCACTACTGGTACTTGCGCTTTCTGATCTTTGTCTCACTTGCACAGTTGACTGGAGGTGGTTTCTTCCTCTTGTTCTTGTCATCTTATTTTGGTTTTTACCAGCTCAAAACCAGAGCACTTTGAAAGAGAATAGCCAAAATAGCTGAGATCCCTATTGGATTCTGAAAAATTGAAAACTGAAAAACCCTTGATCTCAATTGTATTTCTGGCAAATTATTTCTGCAGTCTCACATAACTAGTAATTTAAGGCTCGTTTTTGTTAAACTGCAGCTATCTTGGTTCAGCTGTGTTTACTGTGATCTGCACAAGGACTGGATATTTTACTGCAGTGAAAATAATGAATAAAGGAAGCTCACCAGAGCAATTTAAGCTGCCTGAAAATTTGACTCCTTAGGTTCAATTGTTTGATACTAAAGGGTTTTATTTCGTTAAGTTCTTCAGGCACCCCAAGGATTTGACCGTTGGGATGCCTAGAATGTGATTTAAGCTAGCAATTGCCACCGTCCCATTAAAGAAAAGTAAATGATGTGCAGTGCTGCTTCAAGTTGTCCCTTAAAACACACACGCACCCCTCTTTTCACTGATTTAGGTGATTTTTTGTCAATAACAAAAGGATGGTGATCTGCTCGAACATATTCCTTTCTCTGTTTCTTCTTACTGAAGATTTAGATTGGGCTAATGCTGGGAATAGACACCTCCAGAGCCAAAGGAGCAACATAAATCTTCTTGAGAAGGCTACCTGAGAATCAAAGGCACAAAACTGGAAGCTATTAAACCAAAACAAAACCTTTCATTTGTCAGTCCTTCATTCATCAGGTTTATCACCATTTTAGACCCCAAGAGAGAACAAAAAAATTTGTTTTCTCGGTAACAGAACCCTGCTGTAACCTTTGCTGACTGGTTGCTTTTATGGAGCATCTTTTCGTATGTTCAGAATCCCTGCAAGCAGGGTTATACTTTCAGGTACACATCGATCGCTTATTGGCTAATACTCACAGTAGACAGCTGGAACTAAAGCGATACTAGGCTAAGCACTAGTACACCTACCACTTCCATGCAGGCAGTTCTTGAGCCTGCTGGCTGGGCAGCTGACAATCTGATGGGAAACTGCTGGCCTCTGCTATTTATACAGGATCATTCTTACTCTTGCTGAGTTTCCTTCTGACTTTACGATGTTTTATCTTGAGGTCTGACTCTTTTCCATGTTGCTATTTTCTCTCTTGAGTCTATCTTCTCTCTTGAGTCATTATCGCTGTCTCAATTTCACTTTGGTCTTCATTTTCTCTTCTCTTATCTTGCATGGTATGCTCTTCTACAGCTCAACAAAAAATTCTTTTTGCAAAGCTAGTCAAGGTCATACAGCCTGTGCTTCTCAGAAGGGGGCTAATGGTCAGGGATAGGTGAGCCCCTGTACTGTGGATCATGCAAGTTGTTTGTTCCGCAACTTTATAGGTGTTTTGGAGCCCAGTAATTAATAATATTTACTAGATAATGGGTTTTAACCCTGCTTCTAGTGGCTTACTAAGAGTGTGTCACACTTTGAATCCTTTTGCTGAAATGCTGAAACTCCCTACTCATGCCAAGACAGTTTATGGCAAGGATAACATCAGGAAGAAATGCCAGAGAGGAACAGAAAATACCTGAAGGAAGAGTCTGTGCTATCAAAGTGCACAAAGGCAAAACATCTGCACATGTAAGGAATTAATACTACCAAATGAGACACAGAAATGAGAACCAGGAAATCAGATTAATGAACGTGTTAAATACTTTCTCTTTTGTGTATGGAATTGTAGTAGAACTCTGTATTTCTGATATGGATCTGGACTTTTTAATACTAATTTGTTTCTTTGCTAGCAGAAGTACTTAAAATGTGCAAGAGCAGTTAGCCCTTGAACAATGTTCCTACTGACTCATTCCCTGGTAGGTCCACCAGACTCGTCTTTCTTGGCAAGCCTCAAGCAAGACATCTGCTGTATCTTCTCTTTCTGCAATTCACTTTAACTGTCTTTTCTGCTAGTATTTACTCTTGTTTGTCCCTTCTTTTATGATGGCATTACAAATATCACAAATAAGTGAGAAGGGGCTTTCAAACTTTCTTGCATCGCCTGGTAGGCCTCATGGGTTTGATGCTGCTGTGCTTATTGGACACGCTTGTTTGTGCTGTTGCACCTTGCTGTTGGCTTCCTTTATTTGATTCTCTCGGTTGTTCATACATCTTGCTTATCTAGATGCCACCGCACTGAAGTGGGTGATGGCTCCATCATGGCCAAAGACCTCCTTGTCTAAATATGGAAGTGCTGCACAGTCGCCTTCAGCTTCATCGCTGTTGCTCTTCCAAACCTGGAAGTACGAAGTGCACACAGTAGCTCCCTGCAGGTTAGACTGTCTTGCCTGTCTTGCTTTTTCATAGCTGGGCTTGGTCTTGCTTGCCGGTGCATAGTGGGCTCACACACTAAGCCCTTTTGTTATGGAATAATGTTTCATCCCCAAAGGTACAGACAGAACTATACAATATTTGGCAGTAATTATATAAATAAACCGAGGTTGTGCTTTCTTTAGATTAGTTGCCAAGGTATCTGACACTTTCTCTAGTATTCTCAAGGAATATCTGATACTCTATGTCATAACCTAGACATCAGTAGGGAATAGTGAATAGCATGATCTCGTATATATAAAGAATTGAGTGCCTTCAGAAAATCTCTGACTTTCTGCAAAATACCACTAGGTGTCCTCTCACAGTAACTTTATTCCTGTAATACGTATCTAACTGTATTCAGGGATGGGAAAATCCAATAAAATGAAAAAGCCTTGTAAGTGTGTACCCAGAACTGATTTTTGGCTTGACTTCTGCAATGTTTTTGAAGCTTAGTTTCATTTCTGAAGCACAGGAAATATTGGGGTGTTCTGGATAAAGATCAAAATAATTTGGGGAATAATAAAAATACGCTATAGCAGAAAACTGCTATCGTGTCTGTCACCTGGAGATTTACAGATTTACAGATCAGCTAATGAGGAAATAACCAACTCCACCTTTGGACTCCTATTAAAAAGTTGAAAGATTACAGTACAAACATTGTAAGGTTTATGGTTAAAAAAGCAGGATTGAGGCTCATGGGACAAGGAGCCTATTTCTGGTTGGCATTAGTCATTTAATGAGAAGTGGCTTGACATTTGTGATGTAAGGCACTTCAGACATGCACAGAGCATTATTTGTTTAGGCATAATTTGACCTGAAAGCATGAGGTATTTCATTAATTCTTTGCAGCTCTATGACGTTTCACTGCTGGTTGTTCAGTATTCAGTGCTGACACTGAATTGGTGAAAAACAGCAGTTAATTTCAAATTATAGAATCATGGAACCGTTTAGGTTGGAAAAGACCCTTAAGACCATTGAGTCCAACCATTAACCTAACATTGCCAAGTCCACCACTGAACCATGTCCCTAAGCACCACATCTACACATCTTTTAAATACCTCCAGGGATGGTGACTGAACCCCTTCCCTGGGCAGCCTGTTCCTTTCCGTGAAAAAATTTTCCCTAATATCCAATCTAAACCTCCCATGCCACAACTTGAGGCCATTTCCTCTAGTCCTATCATTTGTTACTTGATAGAAGAGACCAACCCCCACCTCGCTACACCCCCCCTTCAGGTAGCTGTAGAGAGCTATGAGGTCTCCCCTCAGCCTCCTCTTCTCCAGACTAACCAGCCCCAGCTCCCTCAGCCGCTCCCCATCAGACTGGT
>JAVJGG010000024.1:5345449-5401344 GCA_035590195.1 Aviceda cuculoides
GGCTTCTGCTTGGGAGAGAGAGTTGGAGCCCGGTGAGTGAGGGGAGGATGTGGTGGGAGGCTTCTGCTCAGTTTCACAGCGGGGTTTGTGCCGGGTAGGGCTAATCTTCAGTGCGATGCTACTAAAAAAAACCCCAAAAACCCCCACCCGCAACCAAAACCAGGAAGATCTAGTGTAATTTTAGGGGAGGCTTGCCTTTGTGTTTTCCCTGCTGTTAGGCCCCTACGTTGTTGTTTGGTTTTGTTTGTTTTATTTATTTTTTTTTTTAAAGAAATGTAGTATTAGACAGCAACTGAGTCTTAATTGTATGAGGAGGGCTCCTTATTCTGAGCCTCGTTGCTGTTTTCTGTCTCTTGATTGGGAAATTACTGGATAACCCTGCTGCCCGCCCACCCGCACGGCACCACGAAGATACAGCACAGATTTTGTTACAGAACCCTGCGAGGATATCCTCGGTTTTCTAGAAACTAGAGGCACACGACCTTGTCTTATACGGTCCTTTACAGTAATGTTGTTACTCGGAACAATTTGCGTTTACGTGTTTGCCTCGGAGCCTTTTAAGGGCATAACTAGAGAGATGAGTAACTAGTGACAGACCGTTATCTTGCAGTGGGAAGCAGTAAAACTGAATGCGAGCTGCTTCACCCAGAAATACTGCACTATAAATTCAATCAAAAGACTAGTTTTGAATCTTTGGTTAGACTGAGATTTTGCTATCTGTGAAGGTCATGATTAGGCTAGAAAAATGTACTCCAAAATCTGTATCTGCTCTAATCCAGGTTCACTTGAATTTGTGTTAAAATACGTGTAAAACTGAACTATTAGGTGATCCCGAAGGTGTGTTTAAAAAAAAAAAAAAAAAAGTATGGCCTTTTCAATACTAAAGCTCTCATTGCTTTGGCATGTTACTTTAGAGTGTAACTTTCTGTGTGTGCTGGCGTTCTGGGAACCTTCATCTCCATTTCATAAGAAGCTGATGGCAGTCCAGAGATCTGCTGTTGGAGTTTCTTTTCATTTACATCTACCTTATCAAAGGCATCATTGTTTCCTGCTTACCTGTGATGTTCTTGAATAGGAACGTGCAAGTCCTGTTCATTACCATGTAATGTACTCATCTTCTCTTTAAAGTAACTACATAGTTTAAAAAAAATGCACTGATAGTTGCTTTAGAGAAGTTGTAAAATCCCTGTTTTAACGGAAGCACTTTAATCTCCAGATCTATTGTGTTCTCACCCTCTGATAAACTAGTTTTGTAGAAACAAGTTTTAAAAACATTTCCTCTGTGGTTTAGGATCTTTATCTAAGTTAAAGTCACTGTAAACTTCAATACATAGGTCATGAGAATAGAAAATTTGGGGGTGTGGGGAGAGATGCACTTACTCAAAGGTACCTGAATTAAACATGAAGCAATAGCAGATTTAGGCCAGCCTTTTACTATATTTAGAGGGTGTTCGAGGATGCATCTGATACTGTAACAAAGCTGCAAATTCCTCAGTTCTGCCAATTTGGGTTTCAATTCTAATCGCTATTAAGGCTTGTTTAAATTAGTGGTGGGGAAATGTAGTTTTAAAACATCTTGAAGAACATGTCGGAAAAGCCTGAGTAAATAAAACCCGTAGCATGTCAGCTGGCCTGAAAAAGAAGAATCTAGAAAAATAGTAGGGGATGGCCTGTTAACAGAGGCATAAAATTTGCAGCTCTGTTATGGAGGCAGCTTTGATAAAATTCTCGTGCTTTTCCCCAAAGTCTGTTCAGATGTGACAGACCTGGATCTTGGGGGGGGGGTGGTGGTGGTGGTGGTGGTGGATGGGTTGAGGAGATGTGGGGGTGCTGTTAGGGAGAACATGGGTAATGACAGGGCAGAAGGATTGTGGCAGGGAATGCGGGTAATACGACCAAAGGCACAGAGGTTGCGATTTGGTCTGTGTGGTATGGTAGAGGAACGCAAACAAGTGGCCAATGTCTTCAGAAATCTCTTGGATACTGAAGATTTCAAGTCCTGTGGCAAGTAGATCCTTGCTCCAAGGGGGCCGTCTACAGCATTAGACTGTCATTGTAAAAAAAAAAAAAAAAACAAAACAAAACAAAACAACTTTTCAATATTTTTTCCTCACATTCCACATAGGAAGCTCCTAATTCTGATCAATTTGCCAGTTTTTTTTCCCAATGGCAAGTAATTTTGATCTATACAAGGGACAGTTCATGTAAATGAGAGCATAGGGAAAGAGAAGAAAAATACATGTTTTGAAATGGGAAAAGGAGGAGAGACTTTTTTTTTGTGATACCACAGATCTGAGTAGTTTGTAGAAGCTGAAGGGCAGTGGAAAGTAACTCAGTGGGCTTGGGGAAACTCTACTGATGAGTGCTCAACTCATCTGGGGACTATTGCTTATCTTACTATATTGTTTGGTTTTGCTGTGTTTGTAGGAAAGTGTTGGGGATAATTGCTGCAGTGCATAATGTTAGCATTGCTCTGTAGCTGCATTATTATCCCATTATTAATATTAAAAATTATAGTATTCTTATTCCCTAAAGGCCCTGGGTCTACAAAGGAGGCTTAAGAAATGAACGTTTGAATATTGCGGTACTGTCCAGTGAGATTAATGTTATCAAAGTTATTAGTGGTATGTCATGGAAAGAGTTTTGCATCTCCAGATGTATCTAGAAATAAGTATCATCCGAAGCATGTTCGCTTCCCTGGCTCAACAAGCTGTTGCACAAAGGCAGTCCTTGTCTGGGAGCTATTCACCTGTATTGATGCGAAGCTGTGCTGGAGCTGACCAAAATTTGCCTCTCTGCGAGGCGAAGGGTGCGGTTCAGCAGTCATTTCCATTTGCCATAAACCTGGGCTTTTGCCAAAGGGTCAGCCTGCATGCCTCGCCTCCGGCGACGCATTCCTCATCTCTCGCTTTGTGCTGGTACTGTCACTTGTGGCCAAATGCAAATCCACTCTTGTTGTTGCTCTTGGCCTGGTTTTCCGTTGGATGAGTTCCTGGATCTGACTCAATACATGACTAAAATGCACCAAGGAGAGTCAGCGGAAACGTGAGCTTGGGGGAAGAGCGGGCGATCCTCATTGCGCTTGGTAGGAGACCCATTTGAGCCAGATTAAAACGATGATGGAACTGCAGCCTAACAAGCCCGCTCAGTGATCTGTTAACACTTCTGCATGGCTTCCAGATTGGGTTTGGCTTGCGTCTGGCCAATTTGGAGAGTGAGTAGAAGTACCTGTCTGTTTCCAGTGTAGACATACTCTTCAAGGGCCCAATGAACTGGGTGAAAGAGGAAACTTGAAGGACAAAAAGTTGTTTTAAACACCTTTATTCTTGAAGGAGGCGGAGCCTTAACTCTGGCATCCTAAAAAAATTACCTCCCTCTGCTCAGGATGTAGAGCTCTGAATTTAGGTTTGGGGTCAGTTCTGCCACTGACCTGATTTATAGCCTCACAACCACTCCTCTTGCTTCTAGGTCTGCCTATCTTGTATTTAAATGGCAGACTACTTCAACTACAGTCTCTCTTTTTTGCTCTGTGTTTGCACATGGCCTGTGCTGATAAAGCCCGGGTTTGTAGCATCAGTTCTTTGCTGTGATGATATCGACAACAATAATTTCTCAGCATGGGATGGTCAGAGCCATAGGGAGCGGTCATGGGGGAGCATTTCCCTAATTTGCTCTCTTCTGCAGTCTCCTGGACTCCTGCAAAACAGTCCCCGTGGACTGCTGGGGTCACCATGCACTTGTAGCATCTCAGCCCTTTTTATACGCAGCCATGTCTGGCAAAAGTTCATTTTCATTTATAATCACAGCAAAGATTATGCTACAGCGGATGCTTTGTCTTTTATTATATTTTTTTCCATTAAATTTTTGAATGGTAAGCATATAACTCATGGGTTTTTTTAACATCATCCGAGTTAGATGTTTTGTCTGGTGTGGGTTGTTTTTGTGTTGTGTTGGGTTTTGTTTTGTTTTTTTTTTCATTTTAATCTAAATAGTGCTTTCAGTCTTCCTTTAGAAAATTTAGTTGTCTGGGTGATATACAGTGTTAAAATTACAGCTGATTAGTTCTTTACACAGTGAAATAGTCAATAGTAGGATCTTGTGTGTAGGCATATAATGAATGTTCTATTGGAAACTGAAAATCTCCTCTCCTTCAAAGCCCTGGCCCATTTGTTTTTGTTAAAGCATGAGGCATATTGAAGGTTTTGCAAAAATACCTGTAATTCAACCATAATTGTGTTCAGTTCTAAGCTTATACTAGCCATCTTTTGCAGGAGTTGCTTGCACGTGTGTTTCTCTTTGTGTGCACCTATGTTTAGGCAGTTTCAAGTGACTGGAAATTGCATAGGGCTCTGTTCTTTCACCCACATTCACAGAAAAAGACCTTGTGCCACAAAAATATAATACGTTTAATTCCAATGTTTTCTCCTTCCTAAAAGTAATTGTGGAGCAGCCATGCCCGTAAGAGATGCATATTATAGCTTTTCCTCATACTTCATTTCATTTTTAACCCATTATGCCAGTATCCATCACCTATATCTGCTTTAAGAAGCAGTAAATTGTCCTGTGGTTTTAACAGAACAAATTCTAAACTTAATGACTGGTTAATGCACACCAGAATGGCAGGACTGGTCACAAACCTGGATGCTTACAATTTAATTTCTAAAGCTGTCTTTCAGCCTTGCTTTATCCAAGCCCAGATCCACTTTTTATTGTGCCCAAAGGTGAGAGGCAATTTCACCGTCGGGTGTTCTCTGGAAACAAATCTAAGTTTTTGATTCCAGGCTTGAATGGCTTGTGTCCACCTTTATAGCAAACTCGGTTTTCACTACTGTTTCTGCAATGCTGTATAAAATTAGGGCCAGCTGGATTGACAATGCCTTTGTTTGTTTGCTTTACCTTCCTTAAAGCAACCACAAACCCCATTGATTGCAGGAAAGAAAGGTTCCCTGATTTCATGTAAAGAATGTGGATTTATTTTGCCATGGATGGTTCAGGAAGGCCTTTTCTTATTCAGGGGATGCTGAATATAAATACACTGTAGTGTAGTGTCACAACCCTCCCTAGGATATTCCTTCAGAAACTACCTTGATACTGTGAGTGAAATTATGAAAATGTAAATGGATTGCAATTATGTAAACAATGCTATAGATGACCAATAAGGAAAAGATTCTTACAAAGCTATACACTTATACTGTTTAAAGAAATGGAAAACAAGAATAAGTGTTATGTTGACATTGACTTAATCAGACCTGTTTCTGCAGAACATCTGAAAAGCAGAGATGCTATTGTAGAAAAGGTACCGGCCCTTTTCAAAGCATAATTCCTACAATACACCTTAGTAAATCCTGAGAAATTCTTGATTTATTCACAAAATGTGTGAGCATAGCAGTCTTCTAAAAGGTTCTTTGAGATGGGTGTACCATGGAGTTAACAATGGGCTATACAGATGGGTTTGATAGTAGCCAGAGGCGGTACCATTTAATGATTCATTGGTGGTATATGAAATTGCCTGAGTCATCTTCCTAGGGGTACTGTGATATCTCAAAAGAGAGTTACAACTGACTTTTAACTCGTGGTGAGCTACAGCTGATGCAGTGTGCAGAAAACCACAGCCTGAAGCTGGCACTGTTTTCTCATTAGTAGTGGGTCTTTGCTCCCTAAGCACAAGTAACAATAACTCGGAGAAGGTCGTAGCTGCAGCAGTCAGCACGGTTTTGGGCAAACACACAACACTCATTTGGAAATATACTTTTCTGTTACTGCTCTCGTTGACACATGAAATAATTTTTTTGCCCGCTCTCTCTTGTTTTGAGACATAATTGTGCTTCCCTGTGCTTTGGTGCCCATTGCAGTATCACTCTATGACTAGTCACACAAGGTTATTCATCGTTTGTGAAAGTTTGTTTGGTTATGCAGGGTTGAAGCATCTGGGATGCCTCCATCACCAAGGCCTTCAGAAACAAGAGGTAGTGCTTTCAGCAGAGGTCTGTACTGGAAGGCAGGTGGTTTCACCTCGATTCAGCACTGGGGCGTTCAGTGATGCTCCCTCTGAGATACTTCAGACCACACCAGAGGAGGGTAACCCATTCAGAAGCAAAGCGGTCATGATCTGTGGGGGAACAAACACAGTGCTAGACTGCCGAAACCAGGAGCTCTGCCCACTCTGTTCCTGGTCGGGACCCGCTAACACAGAGGTGGTTTTGTGGCTCCTGCCAGATGACCACCCGGCTGGTTAGCCAGTGTCGATGGCTTGCGATGGGCTGAGCTTCTGCAGCGAGGCAGAAGCAGGTTGGAGCTGGGATGAAGAATGCGAGTGAGCGTGCTTTGCTGGTCCTATCCTGGCTTTGTGGCAGCCAGTGAGGTCGGCTGCTGCGGGCTTTCTCAAGTGAGGCGAGGAAAGAAGAGCAGGGGAATCGCTTTCTCTGCCAGTATCCTGCGGAGCTGCTAGGACGGCAGAGCCAGGGACTGCCGCAGATCTTTTCAAAACCATCTGCTTTTACCACCTGTCATTGCTTATTTGCAAGCACGCCGTCTTATTGGGCATGAGTATTAAAAATCTTTCCTTTAAGTATGAAAATAAGTACATTTCTTCAGAAATTCCCCCACTATGTGCCCATATCTCAAGTAGGGGACTTATAGAAGTGCTCTGTTGTGAGGGAGAGGGGAGGAGGGAGAGAAAGAAAAGGACTTGCCTGCCCAGCATAAAACACTTTGTGATGTACGCGCTTACAGTGCTGTCAATTGGACTTATTTTTGTTATCAGTTGGTCTGTAATGGATGGCATGATTCTGTTTAAACCTAATTTTAAGGACAATTTTGAGGGTGCAATTTTGTTACAGAAGGAGCCCTTAGCAAAACTTATATTGCATGCACTGACATCAGCTTATTCATTGCTTCTAGCTTTAAGTGAAGGGGAACATCACAGTCCAGGACTGCTTCTAGATTTCCTTTGGCTATTGAACTGAATGTCATTGCCGTAAAGCACCCAACTCCTTTGTTGGACGAAAAATTTATGAAGAGCCTGAGACTGTTGGTCCCCAGGCCATTAATAAGACACCCGAACTCTCATGTATTCACATTTCTAAATTGAATGTGACAGACAGAATTATACCCTTAGTTAACCCTTGCTTCATATAGCTGCAGCCTCACTGCTTTGCTTCTTTCTGATCCTGCAGACTGCAAGGAAACAATTTGCTTGCTTTTCTGAAAAAAAAATCTGTTTATGCAAACCTGGAGCTCTTATAGCCGTGTACTCTAACGTTGCGTGCAGTAAATTCCACTTTATTCCTGTGACTGCAGCTGGAACTTCTTAGCCTAGCTCTCTATGTGCCCTGTGATCCTTTCTGTAGTAACGTACATTATTGCTTTTGATGAGGTTCTGTAGTACTTCCCTATGGAACCCTTCAGTCTGCCATCTGTGGGTAGAAATGAAATCCCAGATCGAGACATTACAGACATTGAATGACACAGTCTTCTACGGTGACCTCCTTCAAGCCCCGATTGCTGCTATCTTTATTACCATACTCCAGGACACAGTGACTAAGCTAATATATTCCTAGTATGGTACAAAATGTCAGTGATCCCCTCTGCACTTTTTTTTTTTGTGCCTTCGTTTGCATCTGAAATGAACTTGATGAACTGTTGCAGAGAGGAGAGGGCAAGGAGCCCAGAGGTACCAGGGTGTTTATGCCATGCTCTGGTGTATTATTCAGAACAACCATCAAATCTTGCACCCAGATGCAGTAGTCAAACCAGTCAACTCAGTGGAAAACCTTCAGGGTTCTGCAGGTAACCAGTAACTTTTACCATAATGCCGTCTAGCTGTAGTCTTAATTTTTCTTCATTCTTATGTTTATGTTCAGTGCCTACTGCCTTGCCCCATGTATCCTCAAAGCAGCCTGTGGGTTTCTACTATATACTTGAATTCAAGGTTTCAAGGCATCCTAAACAGTGTATCAATTTGATGGGAAATGTTAGATCTTGATGCATTTTTCAGTTAATATTTTTTTCATCTCCCTTATTTCCTAGTCACTGTGTTCTCTCCCAGGTATTTTGTTTTGCTCCTTTGCCTAATTCTGCCATCACTAAGCTGACAGAGGAGATGAGGAGTCTAACTGTGTCCTTAAAGACTGATTCTCATGCCTGAGATGTATCACTTCACCTTCATTTTGGCCTATTGCTGACCCTTCATTGCAGTGTGGCATCAGGCAAACTGCTAGCTATGTATTAATTCCCATGGCTCAGAAAATAATTTAACCCATCTCCACCATGTTATGAAGCTGTCTTTGTTTTTATGCTAAAATGAGTGCTTTACAGGCACCTTGCTCAAATCCTGCACGCTGCTGTTTGCTACAGGGTCCGAGTCAGTCGATACGTGGAGAAGAGATGTTCAGTTCCTGGTGCTGGAACGCTCCATGCATGGGGCTCAAGTGTTTTGGTCCAGCATTTTTTTTTTCTGCTGATTATTTGTGTTGGACCATATGCAACTGAGATGCAGGCAGTTGTTTATCTGCAGAGGGTAACACTGAATTCCCTACCAGTGGAAAGCCTATTGCTTTGGCTAGCTCAGGGTTTTTCAAGAACTAATTAGGCATTGCTTATTGCTGATGAACTCGCCCACAAATAAGTTCCAGCAAGAAAGTCAGGGATGGGATGAAACCGTATGCTTCTGAGATGATGTGATAACATTGCATGTTTAAAGATGAGGTCTCTGGACTCTACTAACAGAGTAATACTGTTGAACCAACCGCATATGCAAAACTAAACTCTGATCTGACAGCAAGTCAATCACAGCATACAGATTCATTAGCTGCTCATACTACATCACTTGGAGGGGGGTGCGTGTGGGTGTGTGTCTGTCTTCTCAGGTTCCTCTCGGAAACCTTTTGCCTGTTAATGTTACATTTACTGCAGCTTTGGTTTTCAAGTAATAAATGGTTGTATTTCAATAGCCACCTTTCTGCTGGTGAATCGTAAAGAGGCTGAAGTTGCATTAATACTGAACACATTTCTGTTGTCTTTTCTGAAAGGCTAGATGTC
The DNA here is from genome assembly GCA_035590195.1 of Aviceda cuculoides. Lineage (NCBI taxonomy): Eukaryota > Metazoa > Chordata > Aves > Accipitriformes > Accipitridae > Aviceda > Aviceda cuculoides. The sequence goes on from JAVJGG010000024.1 coordinate 5,354,489, forward strand.
CCCCAGACCAGGATGGTGACATACGTAGGAGGACAGGTTGCTTTGTGGCTGCCTCTGCTTTGCTCTTGAAGTTAAATATAATTTTAAACTTCCAGTATTAAAGGTTATAGGCTGGCACATCTAACTACCAGTATTTTGTCTGAAAATTGGATAGTCATGTTGAAAAATGAAAAAATAATATGCAATGCCAGAGTTCCCATCACTGACCATAGATTGCCTCCTTGAAGATGGGAAAGTTCCTGTCTTCTGAAGCAACATAATCTGCATTTATCAAAACCCAAGTACTCTACTTATCACTAACATTTAATTTCCATGGTAACCTATGTAAATCTTGTTCTGGGAGATGAAGTAAGGTGATCTGCAGCCCTTCATAGGAACTCGTCTCTGATCTAAGGTTCATGTGTTCAAGATGTTAAAACAGTCACAATACTGTAAAAGTAAATCTATCTTTCATTAAATGACAGGGTGCCGTCAAAGAGAGTAGTTGTCTTGTATGCCACATACGCCTACACCTAGTGTGACTAATGTGACCGTGACTCCTTAAAGTGCTATGCAAATAAAAAGTGGAATTATAGAAGTAGGTTTCATGGCATTCCTAGGTATTTAGCAGGAAACTTGTGTCTTGTTTTGTGGGTAACAAAAGTAAACTGAATTTATGTGTCTGATAGTTGGAAGTAATCAAGACAATAGGATTCTTTTTCATGTGATGTATGCAAGTACTTATATGTATTTTTACTCTAAACATGTATTTTTTTCATTGTGTTGTCTATATTTTCACACTAGAGTAGCATTGGCAGCATTTGGTGCTTTGCTTCATGTAGCTTTGTATGAATATCACCCTGTACTGCTGATTCATTTATAAAGTAAAATGGGCAGCTCGTTGCACTCCTTTTTTCTTTTTTTTTGGTCTGTCTTTGAAATTTTTATCAGCTATGTGCAACTTTGTGTCCTGTCCATGCAAAATATAGTGCCCAAAATATCCTGTCTGGGATGCTTTTAATCTAAAGTGCTCATAATTGCCAGCAGCAGCTTCATTTAAATCAGTTACAGAGTTTTCACTAGGGTATCCCATAGTAGTTGTTTTTTTTATTCTGTACAGTATTGTGCAAAAATCTTACCAAACCAGAACTTTCCACTTGCACCAATAGAAGTATTGCATCTATTTGACACTTGTTTTGAAGGTTCAAGAAGATTTAGGCCAGGAAAAATACATTAAGGATAACTATAATTCTGTGACAAAAAGGTCATTCTTCATTGCCTTATCTTTTTAAAATGTCATGTTTTCCATCTTTATGGAAATTACCTTCTTTTCTTTAAAAAGAAAATTCTGAATGAATCTGACTGAAAAATTAAGATAAAATATACCAGTTTTCTGTTTTCTTTGTCATTCTGTTTGTAAGTTATAAACCTACAACTGTAGAAGCCACTCTTTTGTGTTGAGCGTTTCTTCATTGATTAAATCATCTCTTTGATATGTTGCAAATAAATATCTGGTGTAGTGCTAGCAAGGGAACATATGTTCTGATGTCTTAGGATAAACATAAAAATTGTCCTAATATATCTCCACCAGAACTGCCTGATATGAGAACAAAATATGCTGGGCCACAGGTGAAGTGGTCTTGAGAATGTTTTCTGCCAGAACATGTTGATTTTATTGATATAGTAAGTCTCTTGCATCTGCACTTTGAGTGTACTCATATGCTTGTTGGAGGTGTGCATTTTCCTTGTAATAGTGTGGCATTACTACTTGAAAGCAAAGGGAACATAGCAAAGGACACGAGTGATAATCCATAGTACAAGGTATGTGGAAATTAGGTAAATGTGGTAGATTTCAAATCGGATATGGAGGTCTGCCAGCGCACCATATGCTGAATGAAGAGGAGCAAGATAGCGCTTGGCACTTGTGTTTCCCGCTTCACCGATAACAATGAAAATGAGGTTAACACAGTACGAATGCATTGTATTAATGCATACAGTAGGGAGTAGCATTTAAAAACCATGTATGGTGGAGAAGGCTTGCTTTCTTTTGTTGCAGCTTAGCACTGAGAGTTGGCAACAGCACAGTGGGGTTTGTCTGAAGACCCCTGGGAGCAGTGCCGTAAGAGAACATGTGGGTCCTCTTCTTTCTCAACTCAGAAGCAAGTAGTGACAAGTCTGCAGCAGATCGTGGGTCCCTGGTAAATTCAGAGGAAAGGGTACGCAGTTGTGCACTGAGCATTCAGGAAGGTAACCTGGCAGGTTTGTCAAGGCAGCAGTGAGATAGATGTCTAATGTCAGTGAAGGGGGATCTTACTGGGTCTCCTTCCTTCTCCTGAAGGAACCACATCCTAGCAGAATCCAAATGGAAACTAGTAATTTTAGTCCTGTTAAGTGAGTATAAGGGCATGTGTCAAAAAGACAACTTAGTCTTTTTTTCATTCCTTCAGTTATTTTGGAGCTATTGTTAAGGGTAGGGTCAAAAGTTTTCTCTTTGTGCTGTGGGTATTTCTTGGGTCTCTGTCTTTCCCCCTGAATCAGTATTTAGAGGCTTAGCGCTCTGAAGATTTGGTTTCTCTTCTTTCCAATATCACTAGCTATTTGTGAGGAGTACTTTTTGCTAGGTGGCTGCTCATTAGAATCAGGCGGTAGAGCACTTTCCTATTTTATAAGGGTGAGGTGAGGATAAATGCTGTGTTCTCAGAACCCAAGCAGTGTGGAATTGAGTGTGCGGGCAAGAGATGACCTGTCTTGCAGTGTGGCCCACTGAGCAAGAGGCATGATCAATTCCTATTCCAAATATGATTTTGTACAAAAGCCAAGGAGAACCTAATTAAGCAGTGCTGCACAGGAAACAAAGCATATTTTACTGTTCAGAACTACTTAGAAAAGCCAGTTATATTCAGATCCATCAGGCTGGGTGGGATTTATGCTAGGGTACTGACAGACATGGGCAATGCAATTGCAATTCTGTTATCTATGAAAAAAGATGGCAAAGAGGTCCCTGAAGACTAGGAAAAGTCTATCATTACACCCGTCTTTAAGAAGAGTAAGAAGGAGAGTCCAGGGAACTATAGGCCAGTCAGCCTTACCACAGTCTGTGGAAATATTATGAATCATGTCCTCAGGGAATTTGTTTCCAAATATGAGAAGGTAATCAAGAACAGTTGACCCAGATGTAGCAAAGGCAAATTATACTTGACCAACCTGAGTGCCTTTTGCAATTAAATGACTAACGATGTAGGTGTGGGGACACCAGTTTATATAGCATTCCCTGACTTTGACTTCAGTGAGGTTTTTGTTATCTCTCGCTGAGGAAGCTGTGTAAGTATGGGCTGGAGATATGGATTGTTAGATTGACTGAAAATTGCGTGGCTCTCTGGGTTCGAAGGGTAGTCTTCAATAGCTCAGTGTCTCATTAGAGACAAATAACAAGTGGCCTGTGAGGGACTGGGCCAGTAGTGTTACGTCTCTGTTAATTACCTAGATGGTGAGACAGAATGCACCCTGAGAAAAGTTGCAGAACACATTAAATTGGCAGGAGAGAGAGTTTAGTACACCAAATGGTAGAAACTAAATTCAGCTGGACCTTGAGAGACCTGAGCTTTGTGTCAACAGGAACCTCATGAAGTTCAGTGAGAATTATCGTGAAGTTCTGTGCCTGTGCAGATTAACTCTGTGCAACAGTACAGGCTGGGAAACAACTGGCTGAACAGAACACCTGTGGGAAAGCAATGGGATATTATGGTTGCTGCCAAGTTGAAAATGAGCCAGTGATGCGTTTTCATTGCAAATAAGGCAAATGGCGTAGTGGTCTACATTAAAAGTATGGCCAGCAGATCAGGGGAAGTTGTTATCCCCCTCAGCACTGTTAAGTACTGTGCTTCTCCAGTCAGTTTTGAGGTTCCTCAAATGAAAAGGACAGTGTTTAAAAAAAGGAAAGAGGATGCAACAGAGGACTACTAAGGTGATTTGAGCCATGGGACCCCATAAGCTATGAGGAGAGGTTGAGAGAGTTGGGCTGGTTTAGTCTGGGCAGAAAAAGAGGCTAAGGGGCAACCTCGCAGAAGCCTGTAACTGCTTGAAGAGGAGTTACAATGCCTATGGAGCTGAACTCTTGTTAGGAGCAGATTGTAAAAACAAGGGGCAACTGTCATGAGTTGCAGCTTGAGAAGTTCAGACTGGCCATTAGGAAAAGTTGGGGTTTTTTTTCCACCAGGGAGTAGCACAGGGCTTTTAACATGTCACCCAGAGAGGTGGTGGAATCTTTCCTTGGAGGTTTTCAAGACAGCTGGACCAAACTGTGGATGACCTGATCTAGCATTGGTGACAGCCCCTCTTCAAGCAAATAGTTGAACTGGTGATCTGTAGAAGTCCCTTCCAACCAGCTTTTCTGTGATGCTGACTTCAAAGAAGTTACAGTCTGCCCAGGACAGCAGGGCTGTGCCATGAGGAGGAAGAATTTTGTAAGGTTGTGACATTTGTATGTCCACGATGGTGGATCTGGAATGGTAGACAATAGAAACCCCTCTTCTACAAAGATTTCATCCCTACCATCAGCTTGAATTGTATCCATGTACAAGGCATCCTTATCTCTGTATGATATTATGGGGGTTTATCTTGCTTAGCCATTTTCAAATTTTCTGTTCTTTTGCCATGCCTTTGGGAAAGCCACAATGTTCATGTGACCATAGGAATCCAAGTAATTTGTATTTTGGTTGAATTAAGATTATTTATTAAGAATTACATCTATTTTAGCCATCCCTTCTCTCTTCCTAGGTGTGTTAGGAGCTGTAGAAATGTATAGAAAACTGTTGTTCAAGCTAATTTTTCAAAAATGAGAGAGACAGATGAGAAAATCAGCTGTTGGGATCACAGTAGATCTGTTTTCACAGATCAGTGTTGATGATTGTTTGTTTTCAATAGAGTTGATTCCTTCTTTTAAATCTGACTGTGATTGTGAGCGCTGCAAGATTTAATTGAGGGAGCCAACTCATGGAAAGGGAAAAAAATAGTCAACTAAAAGCCAGGATAATTGAGAGTATGATTTTATCAGCAATCCAAGGTAGGAGTGGAGACAGACAGAATGGGGTCAACCTTTGCACAAGAAAGAAAGAAACACCCAAAGTTCTGGTTCCCCAAACTCACAGCCAAAGTGCCACTGCTGGAAGCCTGTGAGTGGGAATGTCCCAGAGCGTGCCCTGGACACCAGACCTGCCTTGGGGCTGTCCAGGAAAAGGTATTGCAGTCATATGTTGGTCATCCTTTGTGGTTTATCTGACTCCCAGTTTAACACCAATGCCAACTACACTGGGGGTAGGGCCATGCAAATGTGGCTGTATCACTTCAGGGCTGATCCCAGTCCCAAACCAGTTTTATTTCTTTCACTTACTGCCTGAGCCAAGAAACCCTGCAGACCTGAGATGGCTGGGAGTCAGACCAGTTTAAGGGGTATCAGATCTCATTTGGGTTGCTTGTGATTATGTAGAGAACAGGGAAAAAAACAAAACAAAACATCTTATATTCTAAATCCAGGAGTAATCGGTTTGGGAAAGCCTGGATTTAAACTCTTGACTTTAGCTGATGTAAGCTGATTCAAGAAAGGACGCTCAGGTAACTAAAACAAACACAATGTTACTTAACGTGCAGTCATGGTCTTTCATTTCCCTGTTCAATGTGTTTCTGTAAAACACTTTTCCAAACTATGCTGATGTGATTAAAATAGGCATTGCTATTGATTTATTGCACACTTTTCTGTTAGAGTGCTATGCCATAAAAAATAATGATATGTAGAAGTAATGCTCTGAGTAGATGTGGATTTCCTTCCTATGGTTGGTATTGCTATAGCAACACTTCCCCCCAAACAATGACTGGAATTACAAAAGTTGCTATTGATCTTCTGTGTAGTAAATTATATCTGTATCTAGCAATGAACACCCTAATGTCAAATGAAATAAATACTTGCTTTTCCTATTTGTCCCTCAACAAACCTTGCTTTTCATTTCAACAAAATAACTTTATTTTTATGAAATTTCCTTTATCAGTTTTTCAGGAATTTGTTGCTGGATGTGAACACAGTTTTTCACTCTCAGGATTTAATACATTTGTTGCAGCTTAGTTTAAGCATCAGCATTGGCTGTAGCAGTTTTACTGGAAAGATTCTTGGTAGGAGTGTCTCTGCCTCTGCTGGATAAATTTTCACAAGAGGATAGTTAGGACCTAGTCTAGATCTCTGAGGAGACAAATACAAAAAAAGGAAGTTATTTACATATGGAATATCTTGAAAATATATTTCAAAGGGAATATGTTCCTGACAAACATTTCTTGTGTAAACTTAAATCTCGTTATTCATGTAATAGGAGGATGTGTATGTTCATATTTGTTTTCAATCCAGAAGTAGAAGCAGCAACCAGGGAGTAAGCGTATGCACAAGGGCTGTTAAATAGAGAGAGTGGGAAGCAAATCGGCACCAAGAGATTAGATTTGTTCTGGTGATCTTCACTGGGGCTTCCAGATGTTCTTATTTAGGCCTGCGCAGCGATAACTTCGCTGAGAAATCTCTGTTTTCTTGTGGCCTTCAGGCTTGCAGTGGCAATACAAACAGTGCAGTGAAACAACCCTCTCTGAAGACCGCATTACTCGGCTTTCCATTTCGGACAAACCATGCCACGGAGGCGTGCTGGCCGCTGTGCGTGCATCTCATCGCAGGGCCGTGCGGATGCATCCCTTTAACGCCCAGGGCCAGTGCTAGCCCAAAAGCAGCTTCGCAGCTCCCACCTGCAGTCTGAGCCAAGAGCTTTCTGCCAGCTGGGGAGTTTCCATACCGTGAGGCATGAGGACGGAGGGGGTAAGGGGGCAAAATGCAGCAGATCTCCAGTTGTTTTGTATCGAGATGCATGTCGTCAGCCGTTAGTGGGGACTAGTAAGTTCAACTGGCAAAATTCAGACTCTTCTGCAGTGTGCTCTGGGTCCCGGGGGCTGTAGTAACTTGGGGATATAGCTGGTCTGGCACAACATCCAGGCAAGTGTCTTTCAGTGAGTCAGAGCTGGGAGCAGCTCCGTCACTTCAGCAGGCACCAGCCTGTGTTTGGCTGGGTTTGCTGGTTCAGCTGGGCTGCCTCTCCTGCTGTTTGGGTGACTCTGCACTGTTCTCCCTAAAATGCCTTTTACCTATCATCTTGGATGTGCTGCCCGAAAGTGAACTATATTTGACTGGGGGCCAGCGAATCCGAATCTCACTGTTAGACTATGTGTATAAACCCCCAAGCCCCTAGAACTTAGAATATATAAACCTAATCTTGATTAAGCCCTGTACATTATGCAAGAGCACTTATGAAATGAACTTAAAAAATAGAGCGACAGCAGGTAAGGTAAGAGTGCAATAGCAAGTAATCACAATTTGACCTAGAAGCGGAGGAGTCACTCTTATGAAAACAAAAGCATAAACCTGTTTGAATTTCCTTGGATATGATCTGCTGTTTCTTCAACCTCTGAGCAGCCCAGATGGTAAATCCCAGCTAGGTTTGCAGTCACGAGTGATGGGCACGTAGCTTTGAAATAAATTGTAACTTTACTTGGATTTCTTGCTCCTCTTTATTATCTTGTAATATGTGGCTTGTTGGTTTGGGCTGTTTCAAATTCCACTTTGTGCTTAGACTTTGGACTGGGTTTTATTTGAAAGAGTCAACTCTCAAGCTGGGACATGGATACAGTTTACTGAAGGACCTTTGTCTACATGGTATAGGTAAGAAGTGTTCCTGGGCCCCTTCCACCAAAGTGACACTGTTAATATGATCCCACCCCTTCTCTCTTTTTAATGAGTTACTGAGAACAAACTCATCTAAACCTCAGGCTGTAAGTTAGTTGCTTGTCTCCTGAAATTGCCCCTGCAGGAAAGCCCCAATAATACCTCCCTCTATGTGCTTGGCATCCTAGACCATAAGGAAAAAAAGAGTCTGTTGTTATACCGTAAAAACATGTAGAGTAGAAGTAAAATCACTTGCATCTGTGGAGAGAAGGAGAGGGAGTGCAGCATATGGCTAATGCTTTGTCATCAGGGAGCATCACATTGCACAGATGCTTTTTGAAACCTGAAAATGTTTAAAACAAAACTGGTTGCAGTGTGATTAGCAGCAGCACTGTGTGGACATCTGAGAGTCATCAACAAACACACGAATGCCTCTAAATCTTGTAGGTAAGCTGGTTACAAGCTAGCTATCACAGGAGTCAGCATGGACCTCATACATATAATAAGCATACAGTCTGCTCCATATTTGGAACAGTGTTCACAATGGAAACTTTATATATACACCAGCATGGGATTACAAAGTATAACGTGGCGTTTGTAGGCAAAACTTTTTATGTGCAAAAACATACCTAAAAGTGGGTCCCGAAGGCAGTGAGCCACCTATCATGCAGGTGTATCATGCTTTACATGTAAGACTCTGTCCGTTGGTCTGTCTTCCTTAAAATTCTGTATTTGTGGATGGCTTCTCTCGGGCTCCAGGCTACACCAGATGGAGGGTTGGTAGAGTTGGAGAGGCATCATACGCAGGACTGTGCTGCAAGACAGGTTTTGCCTCCCAGCAAAGCCAACCTGTGTGATGTTGGGCATTGAATGCTTAGATGTCTTCATGATCTGAAAACTTAATGCATGCATCACAGGACCCTGATGTATCGCATCTTTTCTCTATGCTAGTGCAGTCTATCTTTCGCATTGGTGTTGGAATCGCCTGGATCGTGTCATGTAATATTTTGTTATTTTTAGGAGTAGTAGATTAGATCTGCAGTGGAAGTTCAGCAGAATGAATGGTCTGCATTGGTTTATGGTAACTGCAGATTGTTGGTTTACTTTTTTCATGTGGTTAAAATGGTGTTTAAGATGACTACAGTTGCAGAGAACTTGATAACTAGGCTACAGATGTACTTTCTGTGCAACAGTGCAGGATGATTTAGGGAAGCAAAGAAGTGTCAATGGTTGTTCTGATTTCTTGCTAGAGAATACAGTATTCCAAACTTTAATAGCATAACTGTAGCAACATGCTTTTTAAGCCCTTAGCTCATGCTTCAAAAGATAGGGCTGTATATGTAACTTTTGCTCTGCTTGCCACAGTTCTTGGACATGAATTCTGACCTTGTCAAGTGGATTGTTTTCATAACTCCTAAGCAACAGTAAAAACCCAAACCATCGAAGCAGAATTAGACCAGTAATCTGCATTTCTGTGGTGTCCTACGACAAAATGGAGTCAGTCTGCACTCTGCAAGTACAGCAAACTGCAGAAACAAAATTTGGCAAAGTTTGAAGGCAAAACTTTCTTTGATATTCTTTGTTATACTGCCTTATTAAGCCTCCTTATTGTGAAGGCAGTCAGTGTGTTTTTATGTGCCAGAATAATTCAGAAGCTCAATAAAGGGAGTCTATTGTCCTACCTGGTAGTTAAATGGATAGATTCAATACCTCAAAACCACATTGCATTTCCTCCAAATGCCACTAGGTAATAGATCCTGTATGCTGCAAACTGGAAGGGAGATGCATTACAGTGCTGGATGTGACTTTAAGTGACTCGAGTAAATGGTTTTCATTCAGGTATTAAACTTGTCAACTGTAGTAGTTTAGGTTTCTTTAAATTTGTTGAAAACTCTTCATTTTCTAGCTTAAAGTGTATCAAATGCTGTCACTTTTCTTTTTAAATTTGTCCACTGTAAGTTTTGCTTTGTTTAATGAAGCCTATAAACTGAGCAGATAAGTTGGGAGCACATAACCTTGGAACCCTTCCTCCGTGCCTGACTCAGGCATTTTGATTTAGCTTCAGGGCTGATTCTCCATGGATTCTGTTATCCTCAAGTGGCACTAGTTTTGCCAGGCTTGACTATTCAGGAAACATAAATCATGTCCTCAAAAATCATGAGAAAGTACTAAATAAGCAAACAATAGGACAAATGAGCAGATCCGTTTGAATTCTTGATCTTTAGTCTTCTCACTGCAGTAATTGAGGCTATAAAAGCAGAATTCACATGTAATCAGGAAGTCCAGGAACTGGCTATTCAACAAAGGCACTACTGCAAGGATTGTTCTGGTGTGCTAAGGATGGGAATACTATAATATGGGCGTAGTCTGTAACAGATACTTAGCTATAGCTAAAAACAATATATGTTGTGTTGGATGATGCCTACTTGTTCTTAAATTGTGCAACTTTCTCCATGCATAAGCTGTCTACTCATTTTGCTTATAACCAAGGCAAAGTTTGGGTTTTTTTATTTAGTTGAGGGAAGAAGCCACTGAAATCAGCAAACAATTCATTTATTGCAAAAATAGTTATGCTATGGGTACAAAACTTGCCAGAAAATGTAGCTTATTTTATCTTCTGGGTTATTCTTGGTGCAAAATACGGTCACAGCTGACCCAAAAAGATCATGACAAGGGACAGCTGAACTCTGTATAGTTGTCATTTTGATCTTTCTGGTTTGTTAGGTTTAGGGAAACTTAAGCACCTTTCTTCCTTTAAGCACAGTGTACTTTGCCTTGTTGGTGTTAGCTCAAAGCTAATACTATAACACTGAATTTTTGGTGGTGTGCGGTCAAGTGCTCTTTCGCACCCTATACTTTGGTTTCTTATATGTTAGAAGTAGAATGGGTTGAGAAGAGCTAGTTGTTGCCAACTGGTTCATGCATGTGCAAGAATCTTAATTTATCAGTCTTCTTACAACCCCTTGTTTTCCTCTGTTTTCATTTTGAGCTTGTCTTTTGAACATTGCCAAAGATGGAAAGGGAAATTTAACAAGTTTTACTCAGTCTCATGAAACAATCATCTCTAAACTTCAGATTTAAGAAGTATAGGTCTAAACACCTTTTAGCAAATTTGGTCTGGGTAGTTAACATTTCAAAATGGATTAACTTTATGTGGTTTCTAGTGTGAGATTTTAGGTATTGTGCAATTTTATTTTCTAATAAATGCCATTTAGCTGCTGATGATTTCATCTTAATCTTACAGCTCCTAAGATCATTTGTTTCAACACAGTCATGGTGAACTTTAAAGTAAAGACCTAGGAATCCTATATGTAAGCATCTCCTGAGGGGTTTTGTTGTTTTTTTTTTTTTCTTGAGAAGGGAATGTTTATTGTTTCTTTTCCAAGAACTTCGACATCTAATATGTCGGGTTTTGATTTACAAAACAACTTACTTGCATTTTTTTTCATTAAAAAAAATCGAGTGTAATGGGTTTTAGTTGCAAATTTGTGCCAGTGTGTAGTGATGTAATCTTTGTTTTGAGTATTTGCCACAGCCCAAGTGAAATGAAATGTTTTGGAACATCTTGATTTTGCTGTCTGACAAGTTTCCTCTAAGAGAAAGCAGACATGCATTCATCAGCAGGAAAAGAAAGGACTGAAGGGGGGAATGCACAACCACCATTTAGAGTGTCAACCTTGTTCTTTTCATGCAGACTTTTGCAGGTACTTGTGGTCTATATCTGTGCAAAGTGATGTGCAAAGATGCTGAAGTTCATTCAAAGTGTGAATTATCGTAGGAGTTGGGCAGCATTGTATTCTATTTATTAATATTTTATGTTTAAGCAACTTGGGCTTTTGAATATTCTGTGTCTTCTGACTACACCTGTGATCCATACTCAGGTGAAGTCCTTTTGTTTAAACAGGTACATATAGTTCTAAAACTCTTTGAAGTGATAACCTTTTAGAACTTTATAATTTATTTCCATTTGAAAGATGTGCTTTGGATACTGTCCTGAACAGGAACGCTTTCCAAAATCATAGATTTAATGAGGTTGTCCCGACTTATTCCTTGCTGTGTTATGGCATGTGTTATGTCCTTGTAATTCTCTTACTAGCATAATCATTCTGCAAATCTAGCAATGATTTTTCAGATGTGAGGCCAATGATGTTAAACCAATTTGTAGTTTGTCAAGTGTAGTCGAGCAGAGAGAAAGTATGTGCCAAAAATGAGTGTTATTGAAGTTTCTCTTTAATTGTTTTGATGAGGTTTCCTAAGAACAGAGTCCTTTCTATAATGATTTTTTTTAAACTCCTCATGCTCATGGAAAGCTTAAAAAGTTATGCTCTAGCATGGATTCCAGATGTTAGATATTCAGGTTTATTTCCTTTAAAAGAAATGGGTGCAGAAAATAACATTTGAAGTGGAAAGTCATCCTAACAGTTAGTTATGGAGCATTTACAGCAGCTGTGTGTAATGTCACCTGTCTTAAAGGTGATTGGAAGTGTGCCCAGAAATAATTAAAGGACATGCATTTCTAGGAGAAAGAAGGTATTGCTGAGCTGGCTGAGGGATGCTATGATTTTGGTACAGCAGCTGAACCTGTCGGAATTCAGTACTACTCTAACCACAGACCACCAGCACCCATTTCAACAGCCCTAGGGCTTTATCCCCATATGAATTGACTTTTTTTCCTCCCCCCTCGAGCTTTTGCTTGTGTGAGCTTTTACTAGTGCTAAGCTTAGAAGTTCAAGATGGACTTGGAAACATCCTTCTACTTCATGCCTTCACCAGCCTTCCTGAGATAAGCTTGCTGCTGCTCACCCCTTTGCTTCTGCTGTGTTCTTCCAGAGGAAACAGAGTTAACCTGACGATGAGGTTTTTCTGTTTTGGTTTGGTTTTACTCTAATTAGTGGTATGCTGTTATGTAGGGTACAGTCTATAGCATCCTTGAATTATTTACAGTGCTTGATTTTTTTTTTTTTTTTTTTTTTTTTTAATCTGGCAGTTGGGAAGTCTGGAAGACTTCTCAAAAAAAAAATTAGTTTAGAGGAAATATAGATGCATAATTTCTTGTCCTTTAATTGTGGTCAACAATGTGCCTAAATAAAGTCACAAAAGAAAACCTGTGTTTCACTCCAGGAAGAGTGATACACACTGTACCCTAAAATTCATAAAACAGTTGCATTAATTACAAAATCATGTATCTTGGGTGAGTCTCTGGTGAACCATTGACTCTCCTACCTTGAATTGTGGCTGCACTAGTTGCCACTCAACTGTCCTTGCTAATTTGCAATTAAGCCTAGTTTGGCATGTGGTCTGCTTTGGGTTTGTTGGTTTGTTTTTTTACTTGCAAAGCAGTGCCTTAAAGCAAAGCCACTTTTATCCCAATCTTTTGCACATGCATGCAAAATGTGTTTCAGTGTGATCCGAGTCAAACAGATGCTTAACAACAGAGAGGAATTTTGCACTATGCTTGTTGAGTTAGTGAACTTCGAGTTTAACAGACTATGTTGTGGAATGAGTGCTAAAAGCAACCAGCTTCCACTGAGTATTTCCCTCCAAGGCAAAAGTCAAGGGACTTGCAAGAAGGTGCCTTCCAGTCGAGCAGAGCCCTAAAAATCCTACCGGAGCACGACTTGCTCTTCTTCTAGGTCGCTGTAGATCTTTGCAGCTATTTCTGGATATGGCTCTGAGACAAGAGAGGGGCTGGAAGGGTCGAGAGCATCAGTTGTGCTGCTGTCGGCAGCATCTTCTGTCGCTGAGTGCTGGAGGCTGAGGCTCCACCAAAAGTGGTTGGCAGGAGGCAGAGCGTGCTTGGAGCTGCCCGTGCCAAGAAGTGATTCTTTCTTTTGAGGTTTGGCTAGAGATGCAACTCCTGGAGGGCAGTTCTGCTGACAAGGCGGATACCAAACTGCTATTCAAAGCTGAACAGCTGATATAAATTGAAGATGAGAGCACAGCGCTTTGCAAAATCCACGTGCTTAGCTCTCAAAGCTGTTTTGGGGAAGATAAGAAGACAGAGGAAGACTGAAGATGCTGCTTCCACTAAGCTCTATGTCTGTATCTTTTAAAATTAAAACTTCACTAGACTGTAAAAGGCCCACAAGACCTGGTAAATGTGCCTTTGGAAATTTGAAAGGGCAGCACCCTCTCTGTAATTCCTAACTAGGTTTGAAGCTGAGCACTACTGTATTATTTCTGTGATGAATGAAAACAGCTAAAACCCGATAACATTATGGAACACAGTCATATTTCTCGCAGTTTTCCTTTCAGACAATTCAACAGGTTTTTTACAGCTAGTTTTAAAAATTCATTTCACATATCCGTCTCTGAATTGAGACAGAAAAGTTAGAATTAGTAAAATACAAATTCTTAAGTGGAACTGCGCATAAGGAAAAATTCCTTAGGAAGGTCAGTTCAGCTTGAAAAGAATATAGTAACTTAGTTTGTTGTGCTGTCTTTCTGATTTTTAACTCTGAACAATTTCTGAATTTATACAAATCAGACGATTCCTTGTCATACATTTCATTTGACCAAGACCCACTCCCTATAAGTGCCAGGGAGAATCTAAACAATTACCTTAACATCAGAGTCACTATTATTCAAAATGGTGCCTTTGAAACTGTTTTGACATTTGGCCGTGCACCCAGGTGCTGTGTTTTACAGCCTAAGCCAGTATGCTTACATATAAGGCAAAAGGAGATCTGATAATCGGAGCTAATGGAAAAATTCCGATAAATCAAGTTTTGCAAATCATCTGCTCCAGCACATTTCTGCCTGCCTCTGAAGGCTCTGAGCGTTGTTGCTGTGTGGGCAGTGCTGGCATCGCATGCCCTGAGACACTAGGCTGTTTGTCATGGAGAAGGAAAAGGACAAAACCCTGGGAGCCGCAGCTGGCGGGGAGGCTGTGACCGCAGCCCCCGCGTCTGTAGGCATCCCCCCACCGGGAGCGATGGAGCGGGGAGCTTCGTGCTGAGGATCCTTGACCTGCCTATTAAGATATTTGTGGGTTTTTCTTGGGAGGGGCAGGCTGAGTCAAAACCTGAAAATGCAGATATTTGGCATAATTTTAAATGTTTTTTGGCTATTGATGTTCATTTGTATTTATTTTATTTTAAAGGGTTGTGGGGGTTGTTTTGCTCTTGGCACTGCATGTTAGTTTTCCTGGAAGGGCATCACAGCTGAGAGCTGCTGGGTGTTCCCTATATCTTGCTGGGAATATACAGTAGCATTTTTGAATACGAATGCTGATAAAAATAATAATTACAAATAATTAGAAAAGTCTTTGCCTAGGAGTTACTGACTATGCACCTACAGGAGCATAGTAATGCTGCAAACTAGTGCTGAATAGGACATGACCGTACAATGTACATGTCCACCTCTGTGTGTGCTAAACACCTCTTTCCTGATTTGCCTTACATCTATAAGGGGATAGAAGGTGGGGGGTTTTTACGGCCCTACCAGGCTGCTAACCCTTGTTTTTAACTTTAAAGGGTTTTGGTTCAGTTGAACAGTTGTTAGGATTAATGGTTATTGGAATTAGGGAGAAATGTACCACTTACACAGTCATGCTTGAGCCATGGTTATTCAGGCTGACTTACTACTTTTGCCTGTTCTTTGGCAGTGATTATGCAATTTGGGGCATACCGCTTTGTCTCTCTTTTTAAAAATCCTGATAAAACTTTAATTGTCCCATTATCCTCCCACATGTTTTGTTTTCTAGCAGGTCTTGGGGATGGAAATGTACTTGCTACAAAAGTCAAAAGTGAATAAGCTAGGAAGGGTGATGTATGCCAATTTTTTTCATTTGAGTGTGTTTCATATTTGTTACATGGCTTGTGTTTCCTGACATCTTTTTATTTAGTAAGGGATTCTTTTTTTGATGTACCGGTAAGCGTAAGAGGTGATCAAGAATGCCCTCTTTTAGTGGGTTTTGAAGAATTTTCACAGTAGATAGGAGAAGGAAAGAAGAGAAGGAATATTTTACTTTTTCTGGCCCCAAGCATTACGCAGCAAGAATTGCCTCAGCTTCTGCCAAACATGATATTTTGCTTTTCTGGTGAAAAGCAGTAGTTCTTAATGTGTATGCAGCATCCCAGCATGACAGGCTCAACAGAAGCAAACCGCATGTGACAATAGGAACACCATGGGAATTTCATCTTGTGTCTCAGTGGTGGTAATACATCAAGGTGGTTGTGACCTCTCTCTCGGAGAGCCTGAAAAGATAACTGTGTTTATATTTAATGGTAGCTGTCTGTTGTTTTGTTTTGTTGTTTTTTTTCATTGTGGACTCTGGTTTTATTTTATATTTCTCTCTAAATTGTGCATCTACTGAAATAGAAAAATTAGAATATTTTCATTTGTATTTATTAATAAATGCCAGCACAAAAATGTCAAGGTGGGTTATGTTTAGAACGAGTACATAGGAGTGATAACGTGAGAGAAATCTTGAATTACAACATCAAACCTAAGGGCAAAGACATGGGAAGTTCAAATAAGCGCCAAGACTTGTCGTCTACTCAATTTACTGACCATTTTAGCGTTTCATGTTGCTCCAAGCTAGGATGATGTGGAAAAGAGCAGAAGGTACCAGCATCTATAAAATCTTCAGATTGGTACCTGATGTTACTCTCCTTGCCTTCCAGTCTCAAACCCTGGTGTGGTACACAGTATGAACCCACTCTTTCCCAGGGAGTAAATTGATTAAATTGGCATGAGCAGTGTTTCTGAACCTTTTCTGATTTGTGAAAATTAAAATATATACTTCTCTAGATGTTCTTTCTACCTCTATATTTTGGCAGTTGTTCACAGACCTTAGGAGTAGTCTTTGGCCACAGTCTAGGACATCTGGATCAGCAGTAGAAAAGCAGGAAAGAGATGTCATGAAAGAAGAGTGTTTTGTTGTCTGCTACTTTGACAGTGTCAGGCTGAGAACATCTTTATTGTAAGGTATGCAATGAGTGACTTCCAGCAGAGAAGACTGAGCGGCTGCTCCTTTCCTGGCTTGCCCTTCAGAGCCACCGATTTCACAGATCAAAGGCTACTACCTGGAGTTTTATTGTCATTAATGGGCAGGATGTGTATGTAACAAATCTCATTGCTGGGATGGTATGAAATGAACAGTTTCAGTCACCTGTCATGTCTGCTCACCAGCTGGAAGGGAAAATGAGTGAGTGCATTTTTAAACTTGAGAGCTAAACTGAGTTACTTCCATAGTAGCTGCAGTACCTCTGTGAAAGATAAAACCTAAAAAGCAGCCAGACAAGGACAGCTGGAGGCATTCGTTGAATGCTGGTTTAAGATGTTTCATGTAGAAGAGTGGGAGGCTTATTCAGAAGTTAACAAGTCATAAATCTTTCTTAAAAATAACTGTTAATGGATTTTCCTAATTCTACCTGTCCAGGTACAAGGAGTAGAAACATTTTATAGTATGAGAAGTGGAAGGAATCCTGCTGTGTTTGGTTTTTTTGTAATGCCATATTTTTCATCAGTGAGATCTACAGAAAGCTTTTCCTTTGCACCCTCTGCTCCCCCCCTCAATGTCGTAAAGTAAGTGGAAGCCTATGTGTTGTAGGTTGCTAGCTTGTGGCTCTTTTTTATAATTGAATAGCAGGTATTAAACAGATTTTTCTTTTCTATACGTGTTTCCCTGCTAGCAAAAGAAGTTTACAAATACATGGTATTTACAGGCTCTATTTTTTTTTTTCCCCCAGGTACCTATTATAAAAGCTCATGTGATACTGTGTCACAGTAGGTATGTCAAATAGGTACACACAATTCATTACAAAAACTGCCATACGGAAATCATTGTTCCTGCTATAAGGTGTTAAGCAGAGCAAATTGGAATATATTTTATTCTGCATATTTTCGCTGTCAAAACTTCCTTCCAGCTACTGCTTTAAATAGTTGAGCTCTTCTGGTCAAGAATTGTCATCTTGCTTTCAGTTGGTGCAGACTTAAGTGATGGGTTCTGGGCCCCTGGCTACAATTTAGCAATGTGAATTGGAAAATAGAGTTTTTTAATCAGCTCTCTGCACTGAGCAGATAAACTTTGTGAAACAGGTTAACAGAACGAAAAAACACTGTTTCTCTGAAGAAAAACAGGTTTTAATTTTCTGCCAGACATAATGTCATCTCCTTTGGTTTTGTATTTGTGTGGATTCTTAGCTGGGCTGAGAACTGTACCTTTTCACCCTGGAATGGATAGTTTCACTCCTGTAAATGTGCCTATAAAGAAATCACAGTTCCTAATCACCTTGATTCATAGTTACCTCCATGTGTTAGTTACTGAAGCCCAAATGCACACAGAATACCTAGCTTAGAATGGAAGCTTCTTAAATCACTGAAAAAATTATTAGCACCAATTACTTTTAAGTTGTTTCCCTTTCCTCTAAGAAGAGGCTACAAGTTAAAGGTCTTTGTTGGGAAAAAGCATATTTATGCTTAACAAACTCTTTGTGCACTTAGCTGCCATATCTTTCCATTGTTTTCTTTGTCCTTTTTTTCTTAAAATACTGGTAGATATGTGCTTGTATAAAAACTCTGCCTGCCAACTATTTTTCTTCTTCCTTTCCCACCTGATCAATCTACTAGTAAGACTGTAATTAAGAATGGAGGTCATAGGGGTTATAAAGTGGGAAAGACTATGCATCTTCTGTCAGATATCTCTAATATATTCTTCCACCCTTTTCTCCTCCTCATGTCAGACAACAGCAATAACAAAGTGATAAACCCTTCATCTTGTCATCCCCCGCCCTTCCATACGCACCACTGTTTGTTATGCATGGTCTTACCACTCTATCCCTTTATCAGCTGCTATCATCACACCCATTATATCAGCCTCAAAATGTTAATCTGCAGCTTTGATATTGTCATACTGGTTGTTTGCATCTTTCCATGGCACAGTGCTTTCCTTTTCAAAGTACAGAAGCGTGCTAGCATAGATGAAGATAATAGCTGTTCCTTGAGGCAAGAGCCTCAAGGTAGCTCTTGTAACAGCAACCATCAGCCTCATATGATGCAGTGGTTTGTTATCCTGCTTTTCCATGAAGGGAGAAAGTGATCTAGATGTAGCTGTTGGGAAGAAGCTGCTCATCCTTGCACCCCAGCAAGACAGGCTATCATAATTGGGCTGTGTGCTATAAACTACATTACAAAGACACTGATGCATGGATTCAGTCCACCCATCTTGGGAAAAAAATTGCCTTTCTGTCTACCCACTTTTTGTGGGTGCAGCAGCACACACCCATGATAAGGCAAAGTTCCTCATGTAATTTGGGGCACTTGTGAAACAGTGGAGGATGTAACAAGTACTGTAAGATATGTGAAGACCAAACAAGTTTCATACGCTGCATGTGAGCTCTGGAGTAGTATCTGTGCCTCACTAGTACTTTTCAGGGTAGTGACACAGTCATTCTCTTGCTCCACGTTTCCACATGCAATGTGAAGGGTTCAATCTGATCTGGTATTTTTTCACCAGCTGTGTTTCAGGCATGATGACATGGTGAAGCAATGCAACTAGGGAACCTGCTTCTGGCATTTTCTTCTTCCTGCAGCCTCCTGTGGTGGTAGTCCTCTTGTTACCATATCTAGATTGTGGAGACCCATATGCCAAGTGAGGAAGAGAGTGTTGGGAGACCTGTATTCTGATGGTCTATAGCCAGCCAACCGCTTTGCTCAGCAGATGCTTCCCAAATGTTGGATATAACAGTTGGGAGTGGGTACTTCATCTTTCAACGATCTTGTTAGTGAAAGATATGCCAAAAATTAGTTTCTCCTCTGGCGTGCCAAGCCATGGGCAGCAGTGTACAAGCCAAAATGATCGCCTGTGGATAGGTACCTGTAACGCTTTATCTTGTTCCAGTGGAGATGATTCTTGTTGTCCTTTTGTCTCATTATAACTTCAGAAAACTGGTTATGTTCTGTACCTAACTGGTTCAGTTACTCCCCCTCTATGTTTTTCCTGTGTTTGCATCTAGTGGGCATGATTACCACCACTGCCATTTCTTTGCTGAAGGCCTTGAGACTACTGCCTTGGCTAATAAAGCCTGTTAAACATGGCCAAGACCACCTGGAACCTCTCGTTTGGCTATGCACTGGGCTTCCCTGCCTCCCTGCTTTTGGGAGTGCAGCACAGAGGTGTTCGCATAAGGTTAGCAGAGGTTCTTCTGCATGGGACTCTGCTGCACACCAAACTGGGAGCATCCTCACGCTGCATTAGTGAAGCTGTCTTTACTCATGGAGACCATCTAGTCTGTGCAACAATGCCCATGCAAATAAAGTAACATCACCAGTCGCTCTTGGCATGTTGTTAGAGGGGGCTGGGTGATGGGCAGGGGTGTAAAAATGATGCCAGCAAAGTTGGGTGCAGCTGGTGGCAATTTAGTCACAGTGTAAATACGTGTTGGAGAATCCTAAAACTGTGTGTGTTTGAGTGTTCTCTTTATTCTTCATAGATCAGTCATTTCAGAGATGATCAACAGTCTGGAATGCTAAGATGGAAAGATTTTTGGATTTCAGATAATTGAGCACAAGTCATAACAGGCAAGGAAGGTTCAGGTGAGTCGTGCCATCATGGCTTTCACATTAGAACAATAAAGCATGCAGCTGGGGTGTACAGGAACAGAAAAGCGCCTATAGCCACATACGCAACAGGAGATAGACATCAATGATGCCATGTTAATAATATTTAAGGATAATACCCTTGGAGTCAAGATTAGCAGAGCTTTACTTTGTTAAAATTATTGCATCTTTGGAGTCTCCACGGTATTAAACTAGAGTTGAAGGCACATATATTATATAAGCCTATTATTTCAAGAAGCTAAAATAGCAGAAGCAATGGTATACAGTTTGTAAATTTTCTGTTGGCTAAAGGAGTGTTTCATTAACACAGGAGACACAGAAGGGGAGAGTCTGTGCTCTTAATAGCATTTTCCAAAGATTGCAGCTGCTTATAGCACATCTGTTAAATGACCTCCACCTTGCTACACCATGATACTTGCACTGGCAGACAACAGAAGCCTGGAGATAAATGAAGAGGCTGTATTCCTATGCAGATGAGCTGGGAGAAGCCAGAGTCCAAACAGTTCTTCTTTACGTGTTTTGATATTCACTCCCATCTGGGAGGAGGAGGGAATGCATTGTAACTCGGATGTGGATGGCTGTGGTGCAGGCTGGAAACATTTCCATCCCTCGTTCTGGGCCAGCAACCCCCAGTTCTGCTCTTGATAATGTCTGTGTGGGCAGGTGGGAGCTGGGCGGAACAAAAAGGAGCTACTTCTACAAGTCCCCTCACTCTTTCTCCTTTCCTAAGCAAGTATTAGGCAGGGTGGTTTTCTACAGTATTTTGAAATGTGAAAGAAAATGGCTCATCTCTGGGCAGATGACACAGGTGAAGGCGCCGTTGTTGGATAAGGATTATTTGCTAATAGATTTCAGGTTAAGCAATATTCAGGTCAGTTCTGGCTCTGAAAAATCAGAGAGGAAGAATCACTGGCCTATGAATTTGAGGTAGAAAACTGTTCTGGTTTAAATAAACTGTTCAGGTTGCCCCAGGCGATAAACAAAAGTGATAAATGTTAAAGCAAAGGTGTTTCATTTTTTAAATTTTGAAATAAAATATTTAGGGTTTAGGATTTTTTTTTAATCTCCCCTTCCCCAAATAATTATATGAAACAGACACCAAAAGTGTCACAACTCTAAAAACGTAGATATGACCAAGATATTAATTTTTCACCAAGAGAATTTCAGGCAAAATTTCTTGCTTGCAGCTAATAGCACTTCCCTATCAACTTCCATAACAAAATATGGGTAGAAGTCAGTGGATGCATCCGATTACTGTTAAATGTAAGATGCCTGAGCTCAGTGCTGATGATGCTGTTTCAGGATGCGCGTACATTGTGGTCTCTCCAACATACCATGTCTGGCACTTGGCTAATATACCATAAGGAAACAGCACTGTATGAGCAGCCTGTTTCACGCAATAAAAGTGTACCCCGATGAGCCCATCAGGAGGCTAAATCAGGGGTGTAAAGGCTGAAGACTATGGATTTGGCTCCATGTCACAGCCCTTCATCTGACACATCTACCTGTCCCTAGTAGTCCAATGGGGGCCTCTTCCAACACAACATTTTAGGATCATCTGCTCTAGTAAGATCTTCCATCTTCCTAGTCTTTGAGAATCTTTTCATTGCCCTGGAGTACTTAACCTACAGCACATAATTAAGATATTTTTGAGAATATCTGCCTATTTTACAGAGGTTGCAGTGACAATTTAGATGCTTGTCTGTCTTGGCTTTGCAAGTGAAATTGTGACTCTCTGAAATCCACTCTATAATCTACTCTGGTTTGCTTCTCAATTTCTGTTTGAGGAGCAGATACTCAGTCTTGTGGGAGCATCACAGGTTGGTCTGTCTTCTTTCCGCACCGGGACAATGCTGTAGCTGCCCTAGTAAATCTGTCGTCCAGGTTTTGCATTAAATCAAGCCTGTAGACCTGATTCATCCCAGCAGATAAGGAGCACCAATTTCGTCCTTTGGTCAGCCCTGGCAAAATTCTCCTCACCTTAGGAAAACTTCTTATATAGCCAGCCAGCTGTTTTTGAAACATTGTCCTAACCCTCAGGGCTGGAAACACATTTGTCTGCCAACTGAGAATCAGAAAGTATGGGTTACTCCCTGCACCTGAATGATGTTTCATTACAGAGTGCATCACAGCTGTCTTCTAGCTCCTACACACTTATTCTTGCAAAACTTCATTATATACTTCATCTTGCCCTCCCTTTTGCTTGGGATCCCTCCTCCTATATTTTCAGAAGGGCACTGGTTCCTGAGAGCACTCTGTTAAAAGTTCTGTATGGACCAATCTAGGAAAAAGGTCACAGTTCAATTTTGGTAAAGTATTGGTTTGCAATGGTTAAAGCACTCTAATTTCTGTAGCTAAAATCAGATCATATCCATCTGAGTTTGACTCGATAGCTGAGATACCAGTTTCCAGGTGAAGCGAGTTAGGGAGAGCCTTCGGTATGAGGGCCAACCTCTAGTGACAACCTTGAATGTCCCTGTCGCCATGCTGTTGATATGACTGTGAATAGACATTATCTTAGGCTTAATGCACTGACAATGCTCATGCTGCTGCTAACTGGAATGCAGCCTTCAGAATGGGAAAACTCCCCCTACATAAATGTTCCAGAAATTAAACAAAACTCCTAACTTTCATTTTGTTATGAGAAAATCAGCAAAATTCTAATAGTTTTATCACAAAATATCATAAACTTTGAAAAAGGTAATGGAGAGGTTTTCCAACATCCTCTAAATACCAGGAACATTCAGTAAAACTAGGTTGTTTGAAAATCCTTTCCAGAATTGATGTTAATATATTTGCATCTTTTCTCGCAGCTGTTTCTCCGAACTGAGCTGCATTTGTTTTCCTTGTGAGAATACTTCATTCCTGTCCCGTTGCCACTGCAAACGCTGGTACCCATATGGAAGGACTTAGTGGGCAGAATTTACCTGTGTAGTTACACACTTCCTCATCAGAACATTTACTGGATTCAAATAAAACTGTGACTTAAATAGCAAAACTTCTTTTTTGCTTAAACTTTCTCTGAATTGCTGACAAAATCTATCCTGACAATGCAAAGAGGAGGAAGCACCACCACCACCCCTAATTTGCTTGGCAAACTCCTGGCAGAATCTGACAAGACTTGTTTTTTTTGTGTGTGTTGGGTTTTCTTTAACTATCTTTACAAAACTTTGCTGTTTGGTGTTGCTGGTGAATAGGGCATGCTGACATTCAACAGACAGGCTCAGGAAAGGGCAGAGTCATGGAGTTTATTTTGATACCTTCACTGGGTAGCATAGTTTCATCTAGTCAAAGTATGGTTTGACTGAAATAAGAATTAAAAATTAAGGGTTTTCCTGGTCAGGAAGAGAAATTGTCTCCCTGTTGCAAAGACCCATTTCCCTGAATGTATAACAGTCAAAATAGTGAGGTGCTGCCCACAGCTCTAGGTCTTTTGCAGCCCTAAAAGTTGCACATATTCACATTTATGTTCTCTCTCTCAAATCACATCTCTTGTTTTCCTGCCGTGATATTTTTCTCACAGATCCAAAATGTCTGCGCGTGCGTCCAAGTCCGTTGCTCTGCTTGACTTCAGGAGGATCAGTTTGCTCCAAGTCCATTACTTCTGTGACACTTGCAGGCTGAGGTGCTCTCTGTCCCTTGTGCAAGGAGGTTGCTGTTAGATCAAGATGAAGAAAAAAGACAGCCAGGAGGTCGTGTCAGTTAAGGGTATGCCTGTGCCGCACAATGGCACGCAGCGCAAAGAGCATTTATCGTGCTGGTACTTCTGTCTGTGCCACAGCCATGCTGTGGGACATTATGAGCTTAGAACTTCCAAGGTACGCTCAAAAGCGTCAGCTGGCAGCGCTGCACGTGGGTTACGTACAGGAGCAAAGTTAATTAAGCGAGGAGCAGCACTGCCTGGAGCTGATTTGATCACTCCCAGTTCTGGAGTCACAGCTAGACCAGGGCATCGCCGCAGTCCTCTGCCGCGAGGTGCAGGTCTGCTCCGTCGTCGTCTCAGCAGGATGTAGCTGCTGTCCTCACCTTGGCTGGCGGTTCGGGTGCTGCAAATGAAAGGGTTTGGTAAACAGCTCTACGGAAAGCCAACTGTTTTGCTTTGGTGAGTGTATCGTGTCTTTAGAGTATTGACAATATTGGGATAGCCTTCGGGCATTTTTGTTGTTTTGTGTGGTGAAGCGATTGTCTTTTGGGGTTGGTTTGTTGTTTCCTTACACTGGTGTTTTGTTTTTTTATTAAAAAAAACAAAGGATCTGTTTTTTGCGTGTAACAGAAGAGCATTGTGTGAAGAGCGCTGTTAAGGATGGTAGATGTGGAATGATGTGTGCTGGCTGTATTTTATTGTTTTGAAACAAACACCCCTCCTCTCTAGCTGCAGTCTGCTGATTCAGTTGAAGCAAGGTCAGCTTTCATCCCTCTTCTCCATTCCTTTCCTCTTATATTCTAGAAATATTTTAGAATATTCCTTTTTCACTGTCAGAGAGCTTTGTGCTTTCCTTCTCAGCTCTGGAGTCACCCAGGGCTCCTGAGTGTTTCCTGCTACTTCTGCTCCACACCCCACTGCGTTTTGAGCTGGGGCAGATAAAAAAAGCCTAATAGCTGAAGGAAGATGGTTACAGCTATGTTATCAGAGGAGGCAGGGTTGCCAGCAGCAAGAGGACAGTCTGAACGGTCACATTTCTATTTGTGTGAAAGTTTTTAAAGCTGGCCGGTGACCCAACGGTTAACACGATGGTCGCTCGCACGCGGTTACAGGGGACGTGCCATACCTCGTGCCGTGAGGGACCGTAGCCGATTCGCTGCGGAGAATCGCAGCAGTTCAGCTGCTGTCGGTGAGATCGAGATTTCGGAACAGTGCAGCTGGTGCTCAGCAAAATGAGCGTGTGCGCTGCAGAAGAGTCAAAGACGTGCACCGGCAGAAGACCACAGCGGATCAAGGAGGGCCTTGCTAAAGAGAAGGAAGTAACACCTTAAATGCCACATGAGCTGTCTTGGGCAACAAAGATTTTAAGTTACCTCCCAATTAGATGACTGTTGCAACTGAAAACAAGCAAATCCACACCTTTTCTTTCCAGGCTATTGCAAAAGACTGAAGAGGATTTTGTGGTGGTGACAAACGTCGGGTGGCTTGGAGATAGGCTGTGTCTCCTCGGTTCTGTTGAAAGGAGCAGTCCTTCACCGCTGACTGCATCGGAGCCAGGGTTTTTGTGTCTTTGTGTATTTCACCATCTGTTAATCTCAGGAAGGGACTGGGAGAGAAAGCATTGCTAATATTTTCAGTTACAGTTGGGTATTGTCCACGGGCAGCTGTAAGATAAGACCATTTTTCTCTCATGAACTTCCTGGTCCTACGCAGCTTTGGTGGCAGGTGATGGATGACAACGTAGCTGTTAGGGCAGCCAGACAAACGAGCAAATTTGGAAAGCTGCCTTGCCTGAACAGATGTTCCTTTGCACAAACAAATTTGGAAAGCCCCTTCAAACAGATAGTATGACCAAATCACCCTGTTTAATGGCTTTTACTTTCATGTCAGAGATATCAGCAATTCTGAGGGTGGAAAACTTCTTAAAGTACCTTCACTCTTGTTCTAATTTAATCAACAAGAAATATAGTAAGCACCCAATTATAAAATAAGTAAAAGTGACAGGCCTGTCATAGGATTTTATCCTATTTCTGTCCCTTTCTAAGCACAGCAAGAGGATTATTTTAATGAGGTAATGAGTATTTTATTTTGTGGTGATATTTGGAATAGAGAGATTCAAGGAAAGATTGAGAATATATGCTCAGATGAAATGGTACATATTGTACCATTATGAAGTAAGTAAATTTTTAAGCTTTCCAACACTTGAAGTATTTCTTTAAAAGCAGACATGCTGTCTAGCTCTGCAAGTACTGGTCCTTTCCTTGCCTGGAGTAACAGTGATACCTCTCCAGCTTAAATGTGCTGCCACTGACTGAAGGTTTGCAGTGAATTCTGACCAGCAGGTCTCATCCCTTGCATCCCATGGATGTCCGTGCACGAGTGTAAACTTTGCTATGTGCATGGCGAGTCCTGAAATGCAAACTGCCTGTGTGGATTGCTGTCTGTCAATGTGCTTCCTAAACACTTGGCCTGTAGAAGATTTCCTTTGTTGTCTTAGGAACGGGGACAGAATTTAGTAACTCCTGTTGTTGCATTTCTGCGAGCTTACGTGGTAGGTGCTAGGTTTGAGAATAATGGAGCGAGGTCCAAATTATTTACTTAAGGATTAAATATTTATATTGTATCAGGTTTTTCAAAGAGCTCCCTACTTAATGGTTCCCATATAAAACCTTAAATGAATCTGGCCATTAAGAAGAAAGGTTCCCTTAACACTACCAAAAGATTAAAACCAGTGTTCTTAATATATACTTGGTGACAGAGAAAAAGCCTGTTTTTTCCAGTCCTACCTTCACTGCGCGTGTGAAGGCAGTCTGAGGCTTTTCACAGGTCCTGCCAGATGTGGTTATCCAGCCAGTTCTTATTCCTAAATACACGCATTTCTGAATTCTGATTTACGACAGCCATAAGGCTAGGCTTGGATTTGTTGGAGTGATTGACTCGGGAGCACTCCTGGGCCTGCCCAGAGCTCAGCTCTGGATGGGGGACATGTGCGGGAGGGAGTTGGGGATCAGCACCTCCAGAGCAGCTCTCTGGCAGTAAACATCCAGATTTTCAACCTTCTTCAGTTTCCAGGTGAATGCTGTTGAACCACTCTTATTTTCTCTGTCATGTCTCTCCCCACCTTGCAGCCTACTCTCCTTATCCTTCCATGCTCACTTCCCCCTTCCCGGCCTTAATGTAGAATCAGTGCTTAATTAATGCTGCGTGGCGGAGCCAGCTTCCCTTCCCAATGCTTGGCTAAATTCACCTCGTTCCGTGCTGAAGAGAGGGGCAGCCTCAGAACAGGTTTGACGCTACAAGTGATCTGAAGGAAACATCACTCTGGTGTCACTTTGCCTTAATGTAATTTTTCAGTATCTACAGATTTTTCTTTTGTCACTGTTAAGCTTGTGGAAACCTGTTTGTATACTGAGTATCTGGGAGTACCAGCAGCCTCCCTGAGTAGGAAGGGCTGCAGATAGAAAGTTATTTTAGGTGGTTGGGTTTAAGTGTGTGCAATGCTGTCTGACTGTGGCATGTTAACCAGAAGGACAGGTGAGGAAATTCTGTTTCAGTTTATAGTTATTCAGTGTAGGTGGCAGCTGAACACTGATCTCTGTTGCTACCTTTCTAAACTAAGTGTGGCTTTGGGGAAAGAATGGACAAACCGGTACATACCCTGTCCAGCTGCCTTGGTGATTTTGGCTATTTCAGTTTCAGAATTAGAAAAGTAGGGTATGGAAGTGTCAGCCTCTACAACTACAGAATTGTACCTAATATTGGAAAGTCATGAGTCATGTTATCATCCTGTTCCCATTTTCCTCCCTCCAAAGAGATCTAAAATGATAAGAAGCGGCATGCTTAATGACACATTTTATGCTTATTAACCTTGCAGGACAGGCTCTTTAACTGGTCTTAGTACAATTTGAAAATCAGTATTTCAAGTGCACAGAAAAATGCCTTTTTTTTTCTGAAGACTCCTCAGAGGTCAGTGACTTTACTTACCCTCCCCTAACCCCAGAGCTTCATTTAGTCCCCAGCAAGCTCTGGCTGCACTCATAGTCACCCTCTCTTTCCCTCTCCTCTTGCTCCGTAGCCTTCTGCCCTCTCTATTCACAGCTCCCCAAAGGACACAGATGGTGTGTTGAACTGTCTGCCCCGTTAACACTTCCTTGTCCTCTACTTCTCACTCCAGATTTGTTCCTCCTCCAGCTTACTTTGGAATCCCTCCTTAAAAACGTATTTCTTGAATGCCAGGCTCTTTTTTTTGCCCAAAGGCTCCCCGTTTCACACCATGTCCCCCCAGTAGGCTATTATCCTCAGTCTTTGTCCACAAATTATTTTCTGCATATTATTCCTTACTGCTGCACATTCACAGATCCTCTCACTGTCTTCTGTCTGGGCTGTAAACAGATAACAAGAAGCCTGAATTTACAGTAACTGGAAAATGTATGTTAATATTTTTCTTAATAGGGCAGGTTCCATCACCTTCTGTAAAGGAATCAAAGCCCATTTGGACTTTTGACCAAAGGTGGCTTCCTTCAATTGTATAGAGAAAAAAAAAAAGGATGCAGTGGGCATTTGGGACATGTATGGGAAGAAATAATAAGCTCCTTACTTTATTAATATCACAAATGATAACAAAAACCACTGCCTAAATTCAGATGTCTGTGTGGTCACTATGAGGGGTCAGTGTGGAGCTGATTCTACAGTTTTGGAAATTTTTATCTTTTCTCATCCCAGATGTCTTCTGTGGACCCCATTTACAGCTGTAGTTTGGGAATAAAGATGTAGAGGATCACATTTACTTTGACTACCGTTTTGTACGAGTTCTTTCTGCACACTTTCCCCTGGCTTCCTTCTGTTGCATGTGCAGGATGCACCCTGATTTTATTAATTGCCATCAGTGTTTTACCTAACAATTTCTCGGCATCTTCAGCAACTCCAGCAGCCGCTTTCAGTTTCTCTATTTTCTCTGAGCAACTAAGAAAGAGGTTTTACTAGTAGTTGGGCAGCAACAAAGAAATCGTTTTGCATATGTTTTCCAGAAGTTTCTTGCTTTACAGTGTTTCTAATATGTCAAAGGCAATGCACCCAAAACCAGGTACATCCTCATTCCAGCCTGAATTGCTAGGCACTGAATGAATCCTGTAGAAGAATGAAATTCACCACAGCAGATCGTTCTGCTCCATTTTCTCCCATTTGTTTCCAACTGTCTCCTGGACTATTTCTGTGCATCTTTGATCAGATCCCTTAACTTCCCAGTGCCTAAATCTAAATTAAGTACAACACTATTTCTCTACCTTACAATGATGCAATGAGCTGGAAACTGGTTTGGATGACTTGGATTAGGAAAGAACAAAATATGGCATAAGTTAGTAAAAATCACAAGCTTTTGTGGATTTGGCTTTGTGTAAGGTTGTCCAGAAAGTGTGCAATGAATAGAATTAGAGCCCAGTTATTGTAGGATCTAGTCTAGCAGAGGCCATTCTTGGAAGTAAAAGCCCATATCATGAGGTTAAATACAGCAGCTATCTTGTACTTGTGACAGTTCAGAAAGTAGATGGACATACCTTCCCTTATTCCTTAACTACGAAATTCCTCAGAATATGTGGGGAAAGTCAGAGGGTGAAAATTTGAAGCTGTGGAGTGATATGGAGTAATTTTAATGTAAAGCTTATTCCAGCATATACTGTTGCACTTCTTAACAACGAAGATGCATTTCGTGCATTTTAAAGTAATTTAATTAAAGTCTACCAAAGCTATTCAGGCTACCTGGGAACTCAGCTTTCATAATTTATTATGGTACCATTTCTCTGCAGTCTTCTTTTGCTGAGAATCCAAGAGTTCTGAGTTTCAGCCATGCAGTTTTCCCACTTTACAGGGCTTTTAAGTGTTGCATCTTTTCTGGTTTGACTTTGTGAAGAAAAGAAAAATGAAAGCAAAAAAAAAAAGTCAGGTCAGGCTGATGACCCAGGAAGCAGCATTTCATTGAAACTCCTATATAGCTGCCCCTGGGCATGCTCTAGGGAAGCAGCAGATTCTCTGCATTTATTTTAAAAGTGGAATGTTACAGAGCTAAGGGAAAAATCACTGAGGGGAGAAGGAAAGAGATCTGCAGAGGAGAGAGAAGTGTGATGGCCAGTAGAAAGACAGAGAACAACCAAGACAGCTAGTAAATATTTCACAAAGCAAAGACAGAATATCTTTTCATTTATCTTTTACTGGTCAGGAAAATATTTTCCCTTAAAAAAAATTTCTTAGGACTACTCGGAAAAAAACCTTGCTAACCAATACCTTTTTATTTTTGTTTTTTGACACATCAGAATATCTTCCATTAAACCTCTTCTTATATTTATATATTATGTATCTGAAACTCTCACTCATCTCTAATCAACTCTCTGCTCTAGGTGAGACAAAACCTGATTTATTTCTTCTGTTAGCAGTTAGAGGTCAATATTCCCTGGCAGTTTTGTTGATAGTATTATCTTTATATAAAAGATTTCCTTTCTGCCAAATCCCTCCCCACCCACACTTTTTTTTTTTTTCCAATTCAGTAAGAGGCCTTTCCTTTTTAACGTACATGTTGAGTGTGGAGCAATGGTCCTTCATTCCCAGCTCTTGGTGAGAAGCTCAGGCAGAACTGCGGAGACAAACCTTGAATGTCCTTTGGCTGAAACTGCCATTCCCAGGCGGACTCTGGGATGGTTTGTTGCCCAGAGGTCCTGGTTTCTTACTTTGTGGACTCTTTCCTTCTCACTTTTTGGCCCTTTTGGGGCCAGTGTCAGTAACAGTAAAGTAGTATGATATAGTCACTCTGCCCATGCATCTGAGGCACCTCAGAGTTAAGGGCCAAATAGTTCTTGCTCCTCATATATCCAGTGGGGAGAGATAGGAGTGTCCAACAAGGAAAGTAAGAGTCTTGTTCCATTGGTTTTTGCTGTCTTTTATTTTTAGTTTTATTTTTTTGTATTTTGGGGTCTGTCACCATTACTGACCTTGAGGGAGCAAGCAGAGCTTGCCAGGCAGCCAGGAGAAGGAGCGCTGGCTGTGTGCGCAAAGGAGCCACCGCTCATCCCAGCTTCCCACGAAAACCTGCATCGAAATACAACTGGAGTAGTAAAAGTACATTTCAGGTTATCGTTCTGATGAAACAGCACTTTAGAAAGATGGAAAAATCTGCTCCCAGGGTGGAAAGAATAGAACATGCCAGCTCACAGGCTGTGGCTGCCAGAGAGTGAAGGCAAAGCCTTTTTCTTTCTGAATCAATCTCCCTGCTCGGACACTCCCTGATTTTAGTCATTCAGTAGCTATTTGGAGGCTTTTCTGATGCTAGAAAGATAAAAATATTTCATTTGGGTTTTCATAAGCCTGTCATTAAGCAGGCAGTGCTCCCTTGACAAAAAGGAATTGTTTTCTGGGGAGCAGGTTGAGGCAGGAGGCCGAGACATCTCAGGAAAGCCTCTCTGGCCAAAATAATTATTAGGCTCCATGGCAATCTATTATCCAAACCCAGGATTTGTTGTACTAAGAAGCTAGGTGTTTGATTAGTGAGCTAAGAAAAAATGTATAGAGAAGTTGCATAACTCCATGAAACTCAGTGTCTTTGAAGGTATTTTTATTTCTTTCTGGAAGGAGTTCTTTATGTAGCTTGGAAAAATTTGCTGCATTTATGTCCATCTATAATATCTAAGTTGTTTTGTTTTGTTTTGTTTTCCCCATCATCTTCACAAGTGTTAATGAAGATGGTTTCTAAGGCCTGCACTCGGGGATATTTACCAGTGGTCAGCATACTATTTACAGCAAGCAAAACTGAATGCCAGCATGGCAAAGAAACTAATCTTCAGCTCCCCTTCCCCCTTTTACGTGTTTTTCTTCTTCCTTGTCTTTTTTGAAGGAAAAATGATAGGAAATGTGGTTATAATCATAGTAATCAATGATTATAGAAACATAGAATGGTTTTTCTTCCATCTCTGTAAGTTTCTTTCTTCTTGCCCATCCTGAAGACAGTCTCAACATTTGCCTTTTACTGTCCATGGGTCTGTTCTCAGTCTCCGTGACCTTCCCAAAATACTAGACTGTTTTCTTCTGATGCCATTGGCAAGTTCATTTAGCCCCCTTGGATGCCTCCCATCCAGTCCCACGGAGCTGTGTAGATTTTCTGTGCCTGGGTCCCTCACTCCATCTTCCCCTAGCAGGGGTAATACTTCACTCTCCCAGACTCTGCTGTGAGACACAGGCACCTGGGCGGTCTGAGGGCAGAACTTGCAGGCAAAGACTGTAAATTTGTATTTTCTATAAAGGCTTAGCAGAAATTTAGAATATTTCCTCTACTGAAGTTATGGTTTGCTATCCAAATATCTGTGTATGGTCATCAGGACTTCAGTAATTAAGCAAGAAACAAAAGAATAAAGTGATGGAACCCCAATTTCTCAGATCCCATGGCATTTTTTGCAAATAACCTGAGTTATTCTCCTCAAACTGGACAAGACTAGCTGTTACTTCATCAGATTTTTTGCAAGGTTGCCATTATACTGGAATGTAATGTGCGAGTTGCCACAGTGCATAAACAAAAGGAAAGGAGAAGGCAGAAGGGGAAATGGGGAAACAAAAAAGAAAGGTAATTAGAAAAAGAAGACCTCTTATGTTAAGTGTGCTTTCACATATTGTATAAAAATACGCAATTTAAAATATTGTATTTTAAATATAGACACTTCTGTGTGAAGTTGCTCTAAAGAAGCTTGCAAAATGGACAATTTTATTTGACCTTTAAGTTGCAGGAAACTGGAAGTGGTTTTAAAAGGCTTGTGAAGCTTTTTTTTTTTTTTTTTTTTTACTTCCAAGGTGAAGACTTTTAGTTTAATCTCCCTTTGCATGCAGTTCTGGCTAATTTTACTTCTGCGATTGTGCTATGCCAGGAGAGTTTAGTGCTCAGAGCATCTCCTGCTCTAGGATTCTCCAGTCTCTGTAACTTGTATATTATCTGCCATGAGAGAGGAGACACCGCTCTGAGAGAATAAGCAGTGGATTTTATGAGCAGCCTAAACCAATTTTATTTCTTATGCAGGCACTCTGAAGAAGTTAAGGGTTCACAGCAGGTAATAAAATGAAGTTTGGCTTAGTGGCATGGTGGTGAGAGAGAAGGAGGAGGGATGAGAAAAAGGCAGATGCAGCTCGGTGATAACTGGACAGAAGTGCTCAGGCTACTGAGAGTAAAATGTGAAATGGAGATGGAACCCAATGTAGTTTTATCTGTTTAGGCAAAGGTATTTGGTGTTGTGATGCTTTCCCAGGAGGGAGAGCCATGGTGCTCTGTCTTATCTTTCTCTGATAACAGTCAGCAAACCAGAGAGTTTTTAAAGAACAGCTTAAGTAAAAGATTTTTCTGGGAAAGATATATGAGGAAAAGTTTAGTAGTAGAACACATAGCAAGCACTGATTGAGATGCAATGAAGAGGAGGAGTAACTAGAGCTGATTTAAAACTCAGTATTTCCTTTCCTCAGGGAATTCTGTTAACTTCAGCATTTATCTTTATGCTGGATGGAAATTTAAAAAATCTCATTTTTGTGTTAGAATGGAGGGTTATGAAAAATTTTGGTTTTCCAAAGGATGGGGGGGGTTAAAAGACCAATTCGACATTACATCTTCCTCCATTGCTTTTGATGAGTCCTGGGCACGGCAATTCAGAGAGGTCTTCATTGATCACTACGAGCTGGGGTTGCTGGCCAAGAGCTTTTGTCCTGGGGAATCACATTTATGTGCCTCCTGCTCTGTGTCCAAAGAGCTCTGGCAGAGCAGAGGTCACAGCATACACCAGGATTTACATGGGTGTGTGTCTCTTGGGAGATACAGTCCATCAAGAGGCGTAACTGATGGTGGTAAGGAGAGCAAGACCTACGTAAGCTAGAACTGTCATTTGGCGTAGTGGCAATACAGGTGGATGCAGATCAATGTCAAAATGAGACAAGATTCAACAAAGTGACAGATCCCAGTTGATTCTGAGTGACCTTGGCTCTAGAAAAAAACATTTTGCTTCAGGATTTTTTGATGGAAGTAAATATTTCAGTAAAATGATTGAAAATGTGTCTGTAAATTAGAGAGAGAGAGAGAGAGAGAGAGAAAATTACCCATCAATTCCCAAACTGGCTTTTCCATGTAAAGGAGCATCAGCAAAGTTATTGTATGTTGTACCATGGTGGAATATTTTCATGTTGTGTGTAACAAGTTCAGGAGGCTGTGTATTTTCTCAAAGGAAGACCATGGTACATGTGGTGTTCTAGGTAGAAAAAGGAAGGTAAAATAGATAGTTTATTGAAGCTTATTGAGACAAAAAGTAGCTCTTATAGAGAGAGAAGCAGCACATGCTTTTTACAAGGGCATGTAGTGATAGGGCAAGGCATAAGGCTTTAAACTGAAAGAGGGTAGATTTAGATTAGATGTAAGGAAGAAATTCTTCACTGTGAGGGTGGTGAGGCACAGGAACAGGTTGCCCAGAGAAGTTGTGGTTGCCCTATCCCTGGAAGTGTTCAAGGCCAGGCTGGATGGGGTTTGGGCAACCTGGTCTAGTGGAAGGTGTCCCTGCCCACGGCAGGGGGGTTGGACTAGATGATCTTTAAGGTCCCTTCCAACCCAACCCATTCTGTGATTCTATTCTATGACATTATGCAACACTTTATAGAGTTCAGGTTTAATTCGGCTATGTCATGAAGATCTCCAGATCAGCAAATGTACTTCATCCATTGTCTGTACAACAGCCATCAGCTGTCACTCTGCACTGAATACTGCTGTGAAAGGGATATTTATTCATGTGGGATAGTATTTAATCAGGATAGTCTTTATGTAATTTTGAGGGAGAAAAGGCCTCCACTGTAGCTCGCAGAAATTTCTCTCTTCGTTGGCAGTCTATAAAACACCTGCTCTAGGAGTCACAAAAACAGGAAAGAAAACAATTAGCTCCTTTCAGGCGTCCTGCTGCAAAGATATCAAACTGGTATTTGATTATTTTTTCAGCCTGTGGGCTAAAGCGCACAATCTCCTGCGCAAGAAATGGAAGTTATGGTGGATATGGAATAGAGAAGTGCAGACAGGTCAGAGCTGGTTCCTCAATACACAGCTTTCCCCAAGTGGAACAACATTCAACCAGCTGCCGGGAGCCCCGTAGGAAACAAGGGCCCTTCCAGGGTCTCTTGAGGAGGAGGTTCCCCACGCCGATGGGTGGCACAAAGAGGAGACCCAGGTTGGAGATCACTGAGCTCCTTTCTTCTCGAGGTGGTTCATGCCCTTCTCCCATCTTCTTCCCTACAACCCCCTGAGAGTCGAGGGAGGCTTGTTTCAATAGGAGGTTAGTAGCTACTTAGTCTATTTTCTTAGGATTGTGGGTTAAGGTCCTTATATAAAAAGAGCTTGTCGCTTTTACTGTGTCTTGACTGTGTCAGTATTATCCTTTGTAAGCAGGAGGACACGTTATACAAGTAAAACATACATATTTTCACTTGTAGTTTACTTAGCTTTTCAAGCAAATATGTTGGGTACAGCTAAGTGTATCCTCTGTGGGGAGAGAAAGTAATTTTCGTTTTTATTCTGAATTTCTTCTGCTTTTTTGCTAGACTGACCTGTTTTGCTCTAGGATAGGGCATGAGGAAGAGCTACAGCCTGAAATCTGCTTGCTCTGGTATGTGGAGAAGAACATCAAAGCATCATATTAGGCTATTTCAGTGCAAATGAAGATATAATAGACTCTGGAATAAAGGGGCTCTTTCTCACAGGCATTAGGAAAGGAGTGCTAAATTGTCTTAATAGATTGTGTTGTGTGCACAGTAGTTCTGCTCTCACAGGCTGAAACCTGAGTTGATGAAGTTGTTTTGTGATAAAGTGACTCATCTTTCCGTTCAACTGCAAATTAACAAAAATGCTAAACCCATTGCGCAAAGAGCAGGCTATATCTTCTAGAAATAGTTGTCAAATAAAAAGCTGTTCATGTTGCCTCATCTTAGCTATTGTGTCAACTTGTCTTTAGCTGTTGCAATTCTTCTCCTGTGTTCTACAGTGTGCCATGACTCTGTGTGTCCAATGTATCTTAGAGCATTTTATTTCCTAATAACTAATGGCTTCTCTACTTCCTGCAAACTTTACAGTACCTCCCTTAGAGCAAACAGGAGGGACCAGCTGGTCCCCGTCCTATGCTATAAAGTTTCCCATGTTGCTAGAGAGTTTGGCTGACTTTCCTGACTAAACTAACTGCATGCAGATAAACTTCTCTAAGAGCTGATTTTTTTCAGGTAAGCCCTGTTCCTAAATACTTGCTCTGTAAGTGATGCTAGACCTCCTCTTCTGTGCTGGGCTGGATTCCCCCTTTTAAGTGATCCCCCAGTTCTCACTTCTCCATTTCCATCTCCTCAGCTGGGACTCTCTCATAGAAGCGGTGAATTAAGGCTGATGGTGGTTACCAGGGTTTTGTTTCACTTCTCCTTGCCTGGTGGCCATGGAGGATCTGTTCCTATTACAAGCTTCCCAGTTCGGAAGACAACACGGCAGGTTGGACTGAAGCATAAATAAGGGGAAAGAAAACAAGGGCTTTGAAGGGGAATAGCAAAGTATTGTCAAGACACCCACGAGGAGTTGGAGAGATGGCCTGAAATTATTCAGGTGAGACTTCATGCAAATCCTGGGGAAAGTTGCTTGTAACTGTTATGATTGTTAGATTTTAAAATTGGAGTACTTCCTAAAAAAGATAGATTAAATGTTCCTGCTGAGAGGCCAGAGTTTCACAGTGTGAAGGCCTTGGCAATGATACAGACAAACAAATTCTTGCTTTTTCCTGCCCCTGCCTCTCATCCCACCATTGTCTCACAACGCCCTCAGCGGTGCTGACACAACTCTTTCTCAAGCCACATTGTAAACTAGTCCAGTGAATTTGTTTAACTCACAACTTGATCCTGCAAGAATTCTTCCTGCCCAAGTGGAGGGACAAGAAAAATATGGCCTGAGTTGCTAAAGGTAAGAATTTCTAAAAAACCGAAAGCTGCTGCCAAAACCTCTGCATTTTGCCACAGTGCAACTCCAGAGATTCATGAAAGAAAGCAACTGAGGATCAGCAGTGGTTTTTCCCTGTGAAATGCACTGCCTCGATTGTCTCAGTCTTACTGTCAGAACTGAAGAATGTTGCAATTAAGGCTTATGATTGTACACATTAGGCAAATTAATTGGCCCAGGCTTGGCCTCAGAGTTAAACTTCAGGTATTGTAAATTTGGAAGGATCAGCCTAATATAAAAAAAATTGTTTCTGTAGTGTAAATATGATCTAAGAGCTTTGGTATCACCCATGGGCATCTGTGCTATAGAGTGATTAGTGGCACTAATAGATTCTATGGAGCAATTTGGCACCTGGCAAACCTGACGTCTCACAGCCAGCTGGAAAGCCTGGCAGTGCAAAGGTGCCTTTCTTTCCCTTGCAGTTCATCATTTGTCTTTTGGATCATAGATAGTAGTTTTAATTTTCTGTCACTGTTTCTAAGGATGATCTACTTCTATGAAATACTCAAGTTCTCTCTCTCCTGCTAAACACTATGACTTTTTAACCTGAATTTGAACGCTGAAGTTTTCTGAAGTGCTTGAAAATCTAAAAAAAGCCTGACTTATTTGTAAGAAACTCCAGTCTCTTTAGAAGCGGTCTCTTTGTGCTGTTTGAGTTTTGGGTACGTAGGATCACTATATTGCATTTATTCTTCAGCCCTTAGCTTGTATGTCTTGACAGCAACCTCTTTATCCTCTGTGTTATTAGTAGATTTCAACTAGATCAAATAATTTGCAAGTAAGTATTGTCTAAATTAAATTTTTTCTCCAAGCACAGATCACTTACTGTGTGCCTGCTGTATCTATGGTTAAGCTTCCTTGCATCAAAAGACACACGCTACATTCACAGGCATGATTTCTTTCCCTTCTGGTTATTTAGGACTGTAGTTCTTGCAGGCCATCTCTGCCATTTGGTTGTTAAGATTCAGATTTCTTGGTGTAAGATCAAAAAGTATGGATGTGGTGGCAAAACCATTAAATCTCCCCAAACCTACATTGGCTTCCAGTGCAGAACGACGCTGCCTCAGTGCATTGTCTTCTGTGGCTTCAAAGACCCTTCTGATAACACAAGGTCATACTGTTTCTCCGACTGCCACTTTTTTTCTCTGGTCATCCTATTGGAAAGTGGTCAAGAAAGGGAATTGGCAAAAATTATAACAGAGACCCTCTGTAGGCTGTGAGTACTCAGCCAGGAAAAATTCTCAGGAAGCCAAATGTGCTGAGTTTTGGGCTGTTTTGCAGTGCCGGGGGAAAAAAAAGCTTCTCCTAAAATAGGATTTTACGCTACAGAGATTTCAAGAAATAAAATTTTGAGCAGAGTTGGAACACCTCTCCTATTTTCTTTTGCTTTGCTTTCACAAGCAACAGAGTGGTACCACTTTTACGCTGCTAAACTGGGGAGAAAACATGGTTGCTACTACCTGTAGACATGTATGTTTGTTCTGTACTATTTTCCCAAAGAAGTGTAATTGAGCGGGAGCCTTACTTTGTGTGCTCATTTTGGTAGGTATCTCTGTATTGCAGGAAGCGCCCTGCCTCAAAGACTAGTTTTTGGCGAGGTCAGTGTGTATTTTGGCTGTTAATAACACAAGATTTTTCTTTCTTGTGGCAAGCCTGGAGCGGATACATGCTACTTACTATGTCACCGCCCAATTAAGCTGTGTATTTTGGCAAAGAATTTCCAGCCTGGCAATCTGCATGTACCTCACTTCAACCCTTCTTAATAGGACTCTTATCTGGACCAAAGATTAGCAGTAAAAAATGCAAGATGGGGCAGATCTAACAAATGTTGCAAGGCTTGGAGGCGAATTATTTGTGTCTGAAGAATCAGGACAATGCAATTGGTGATACCTTCAAGAGGACATTGCACCTTTGGCTACAGTTTAGAGAAGTAGGGACTGATAACAGTTTATTTATTGAAAGGTAGCCTGCTATGCACGTATGTTGTTACACTAATTCACTTGATGTTTATTTTCACAGCATCTCTGGGGTTTGGGCTGAGGACAGACTCTGAACCTGTGTGGGACTTTCAAAGCATTGCAAACATCCAGGACCTGAGAGACCTGACTTGAGATGCAAATCTTTTTGTGTTCTGCTCGGTACAAATTAATTAAGAGAGGGCAGTTCAGTTTCTTCCGAATAGCAAAATTTTAAGTACACCGAATAGAGAGATGTAAGATAGAGTGAGTCTACTTTGTGTGTCTTAGTGCAATGGAGCTAAAAGCACCAAAGCATCTTGGTAGCATTTCAGTTTCGGAACTAGTAACGTTTGCTTGATATTTATAACTTCAGACTGTGAGGTTTTTCTCCAAGATCATGAGGTCATGCAAAAGTCAAAAAAAGCATCATTTCTTGGAAAATATAATTTAAAAATTATAAACAGGACTTGACTCATAAGTTATTTTTTCTTAAATTATATGGATAAATCCTTCCGTTTAGAAAGGTCCTCAGTGGCCCTTTAGTTCTGTTGTTATGTTTGATCAAACATTAATACTTACGTAGTCACAACACCGCTAAATACCTTTTACCTTGGAACATAATAATTTCCTGTCTCTACAAGAGAGGAAAAGGCTTAAAAAAAAAACCAAAACAACAACCCAACAAACAAAAACAACCAGTTGGGAGTCACCAACACTCTGTACCTGTACCTGAGCTTGAAATCACTGGTGCACAATAGTACAGCATTTACTGCAGTGTTTTATACAAGCATAACGTAATTAAGTGACTTGCATTATTTTGAGATACTGCATCTCATGTATATTTTCTTACTAACTTTCTGAAACATCAGTAGCCACACTGATGTTAAGAGAAGACTGCTAACAGAGAAAACTGTCACATTTTGATGGACAGCGAGCTATAAGGCTCATCTCATCTGTAGATTGGATGCTGCACGGAAAAACCTGGGAGCACACCTACCTTCATCCGAAACCTGTCATATGCCTTTGCATATTTATTTCCATACTTCTATGCCATGCGAAGCTATGCTAATATAGCAGGTTTGTGTGGTCTTGTGCGTTTGAGGACAGGAACGTATTAATCAATCCAGAGGCAGTACCACCCGGCAGGCTGTGCAGCTTGGCACATTCCTGCTTGGGATCATGGTAGTGGCAGGAGGCTGGCTGGGTGCTGGTCCACAGGCTTGTGCCGCACGAGCTGCGTGAAGTCAGCGCACGTATCTTGTTTTCAGGATGTGTTCCTGGGTCTGTAACTCACCTAATTTATAATTATTCCAAAACTTAAACTGTGAGTTGGCTTTAAGAGGACTGTGTGGTATTCTTTGGAAATAGGAAGAATTTCTTTATTTTCTAGATCATGGTAGGATGAGGGAAGCCAGTGTTGCAAAATTTGTGGATATTTTTCTTTACCAGATAATTAAGGTTTTAACTGTTAGTCACTGGGGGGAGGGGGGGGGGAGAAAAGGAAAAAAAAAAGTAATGAAAAAACTTTATTCAATATAGGAGCATGTAAATTTTGAATGCAGAGCTTCCTTAAGGACAAGAAGGTAATTTGTGATTCAAGAAAACTTGTGTGCTAATTTGAACCTGGCAATGGTTACGACAGGATTATTGAAGTGCTTTAAACTTAACTCAAACTTTTCTTGAATGTTTAGAACCAAATCATCGAATTACTTCTTTCCATTCCCTCCTTGTGTTTCAGCACACAGAAGATGTATTAGATGACATTAGTACAGCCTGACCATCCTTTTCTGATGCTGCACTTAGGTTTTATTCAATGCTGGATTTTTTTGAACTTTTATAAATGTGCTTTGTCATCTTTCATCAGCTTGTCTTCTAAATATTGGAGAAGGGGGGGAACAAAAAATTTGGTCTCTGTATGTGGAAAAGGAGGAAAAATTTTCTCTGTGCCAGTATGTGCCAGCCAGGTGGCATTTTCTATTTATATTTTATTGTCTTCTTTCTGGAGAAGTGTGTTTCAAAGGCTCCCAGTGCTGCAAAGCTCTCTGCCGCCTCATTATTTAGAGCTGCTAATGTGCTGAGCAAAGTTCCTTAATGCAGTTTTCGGTAACTCTAGGGAATTCTCCTTAGGTTCCTCTTCCTGCTCTTTTCTCTTTATCTGAAGAGTAAATGTTTGTGTTTCTTGGACAACTTTGGGGAGAGAAATCTGCAGACTGTGCTGTGCTACCTATCTTTCACAGAAAATGAGTGAGGAGATTTAAGGAGTATATTTTCCTTGCAGTTTGTGAGAAAATCTAATTTGGAAGGGTATTATTTTGATCTTCTAGTTTGGCTTCTTCCACATATAATCATTATTTCCCTCCTGAATCCACAGTTTGGTCTGTGTGCTCTTGAATGAAAGGGATAACTGCATGACAAAAAAACCCCAACCCAAACAACAAACCAAAACCCACCAAAAAACCCAACAAAAAAGAACCAACAAAACTTTTTAAAATACTTTTTTTATTTACATATGCACATGATACAGATGAAATTGAAGTACTGTGACAACTATTTTGATCAAGTCAATATATTTTACAGCATTTATGGTCCTTCTTGCTGTTGTGGTCTTTGGCTTGTGAAATGGAAGTTACTTCTGATCCCTGTTTTAATATGACTGAAACAATTTAAAAGAACTGAACACAACTCATAAAAAGAGCAAAAAAGTGTCTGCTTGGCACTGTATCATTAACTCTAATTCATTAACAGCCCCTATGAATTGCCTTGCTTCTAATAATGGGAATAATAAAATACACACCTACTTTGTTTCTCTGGGGTATTTCAGAGATCATTAGTTAATGTGTATAAAACAGGGTATGAGCGAATACACTGATACAATAAAAGAGAATTTTTAACAGCAAAAGGGAGGGATAAACATTGCTATGCTGTGTTTGCTGTGACCGTGTTTGCTATATTACTGATTTACATATACAAATCCAGAAAAAAATATTTCTACTCTGATAACTTCAGCTGTGATCAGAGATGTATTCTGACTGGTACTATTGCACTTGCATAGTTCCCATCCCAGAGAGCTTGGGATGCAGCAAATCTGTAGTCTCTGCTGGAGGCATACATGTTTCAGAATATTGCATCTATCCCTGTATTTTAAAACAGCACACTCAGGCCTGCTTAACATTTGCTTTTTAGTTTTATTTGTTTTCTCAGTCTGTTTATCCTGGTAGAACAGGGAGAGATGTACTAATTAGAAGAGTTGGAAATCCTTAAAACCATCTGATGAGGATCAGGAGATAGCAGAACTACCTCCTGAGAGTAACTAAACTCTCAGAAATTAAGTAAAGATAATATTTAGTGTCAAGAGTGCAGTCAGTCGAATTATGAAAGATTTTGTGAAAATGTTCTCACTGTTAGTAGAGTGAGTTCTGCTTGCTCATAGCTGGCTTTCAAGTAAGGGAAGAGCTAATGGGGGCTAGAAAAAGAAGTTTTAGTATATTTATAAGAGCAAATAAAACTGCGATTTCTGTGTTTTGTTGATACCTTCTTGTAAACTGCACCTTTAAACTATATCTCAAAATATTATGGCTGTCAGGTGTCAAGAAATGAGAGGCTCAGTCCTTTTCCTACTGAACTAGCTGCTGCTTGACAAAAGCCTACCTTCTCTGCAAGCTTTGATCGGCACCCGTGTTAGCAGACTCCATTGCCTCATAGCCACAGGATGCCAGCTGGCAAATTCTACGAGAAGTATAAATTTTCCAAGGCACATGAGGAGACTCTTGTAAGTTGGTTTTCGTTTCTTTCAGCTATAGGTCTCAGTCTTAAGGAAACTATTTTTTGGAAGAGTTCAGTTTCCACATCATCAGCATTGAAGATTGCTAGGCTATTACCCAGGAGTAATTTGTCTCAGTGTGTTCAGAGATCACGGAACTACTGTAAGTTTTAAGCTGCTGTGAGTAATTCTGGGCATAGCACGGTGAGGAGGTCTCTTGGATTTGCACACTCAGTTCATTGTGAGATGTAGGCCTACTGGTAGAAGCTGAATGGGAATTCCTCCATAAACAGAGTGACTCAGATACTAATCACAGAGTCCTACAAACTCCTCTTTTTCTTTTTCTTTTCTTTTCTT
Source organism: Aviceda cuculoides (assembly GCA_035590195.1). NCBI lineage: Eukaryota > Metazoa > Chordata > Aves > Accipitriformes > Accipitridae > Aviceda > Aviceda cuculoides. Next base: position 5,397,506 of record JAVJGG010000024.1, read on the forward strand.
TTCTTTTTTTTTTTTTTTAAAGAAGCTACATTTTGCAGTCTCATCTTTTTCTTTCTGTCAGTAGCAGTTAGCATCCAAGATATGTTCACCCTCAGCCTACCCATGTTGAGATGATTTCCTTCAGTTTTCCATTTTGATCAAACACTGGTTTACTCTGTTGAAAATGCCAGCAGCTACCTTGGAGCTACCTTCTAACACAGACCGCTTGTTTTCATATGGCTGGTGAAGCTTCTGGCTTAGCTGGGTTTCTTCTGTATTAGCTGTTCAAGTTTCCAGGGAAGGAGGCCTTCTCGCTCATGCTGCCCACATGCTGTGTTTGTTGATTCCAAGGAAAAAAACTTCAAACTCTTAGGATGGGACTTGCTGTCCGAAGGGGCAGAGGCAAAACTAGTAGTCCCGCTGTGCCCATGTAGCCTCTGAAGCTCTCATCTCCTGGCCCCAAGCTATCCTACAGCCTCGGGAGGAGCAGCAGGACTTGGCTCTGCATTGTAACTCCATGCTTCTCTTGTCTTGCTAGAAGCAGTAGATCAAGGATTAAAGAGGTTGGGAGAGCATCCCCACAGGGACAGTCGGACAAAGCAGGGGAAAAGTCTACCCAGAACAGTGAGGTGTAATGGCAGGCAGAAATACCGCTCAATCTCTCTGAAGCACCTTCTGTCTTAAGAACTAGTATGCTTTATGTTTTTTCTATGTTATATATAAAATCTAAATTCTTTTTGCTGTTGCTTTTCCTCACTCTCTCTTCAGAAGTAGGCAAGCCCCATACCGGTGTCTCCATCGCCCCCTCCCAACGCTCCACGCATGGGTCCTCGTAGGAGGAAGTGGCCTGCTGGATTCTCCGCACAGTCGTTTCTGTGCGTTTTCAAAGGCAGAATGAGATGTTTGTCAGTCGATCACGTTGGCACAGCGAGAGTCACGACACGGCCGCAACCTGCCAAACTGGAACAGCTGCAGCCCTGCTGCTGTCGCTGCCTTAGTGTGTATACCCTTAGGCTGCCTGCGCGAGGTCGTTATTTTAGTGCCAAGGGCTCTGGCAGCAAAGATGGCAGCGTGTCACGGTTCTGATTCAGGTAGTGCCAGAATTGTCTTCAACAAAACAGGGGATGCAGGGAATTATTGGAGAGCTGGTCACTGATGCGGATTTTCTGGCTTGGTGCAGAATAAGCCAGCTACCAGCGTGCACTAAGCAGTGTAAAATTCCCTGTGGACTTCCTGGAACAAAATATGCTTTGGCTGTGTTTCTTCCATTTCCTAAAGGGCTTGATCCTGCTCTGTCTGCTGGGAACTTTACTTGACAGGACAATTTTGTGTAGCGGAAGCCTGCATAGCTTCTGTCCTGTATCAGTAGCTGGACAGAACAAATAAGACTGCTGCTATTGTCTGATGGATTGCCAGGTGCCATCAAATGCTCTAAGCGTGAATAATAGAACAATGTGGGAGAAATGAAAAAAAAAAAAAGTTCTTTTTGTTTGTACTTGGCCTGTCTGAGTTTTGACACAATGATGAGGTAAAAGGCAAAACTGTGATATTTCCATCTGCAATGCTTTCTTTTAGGTTTCAATATAAAAAGAAGACTTGATGGTGTCTTAAATCTTTGGTTTTGAAAACATATTTCTCTATTTATATATGCTTTGCTGTGAAATTGATAGTATGGACTCCCACATCCACTTGGTCATCTTTTTGAGAAGACTTCTCTTAGTGGGAAATATTCCAAGCATTTTTGTCTTTCATCCCCAACCAAGGCAAGAGTAGGGTTCTAGATGGCGCTTCTTAATAAAACCTGAATATAAAAATGCTCAGACTGCTGAGCTTTAGCTTTCTATTGGAAAGAAAAAATAATTACACTTATTTAATTAACCTTAAATCCGAGTCTGAACACAGCAGGTAATTTTTTCCACTCTGTTAGATCTGAGATCAAAAGTGTGAAATTTCATTTTAGCTTGCTGTCACAGGACTGCTAGACTTCTTAGTATTGTCACCACACTCTTCTGTTAAGCAGCATACACAATGCTACTATATTATCTGAGTTCATCAAGAGGTTTCACTGACAACGTGTCAAGAGCTTCTCAGCTGATAAGTAGTTTCCTCTGCCTTATAGGGGAGGTATTACCAAATTTGGACATTATGGAGGTATGGAGGAAAATGAATATTTGTTCTGTTACAGCTTGTAAAAGTTTACAAGAGGTATTCTATAGCCACTAGCCTGTAAAAGATAGTCGTGGTCTTGACCCCAAAATGGTTGTGACTCAAGGAAAAGACAGTTAACAGATTGTTGCACTTACAACTGAAAAATGGTTTTCTGTGCATGTACAAACACAAGTATGTGCGTACACATTACTAAAGAAAAGTCTTCTTCAATAGAAGCCTGTACACTTTGGAAATTCCAGCCAAATTGAATGGGGGACTCGGGTCATCAGAAACTGTAGAGAGTAAATGTTGTATACATTTGAATCCCTATGGCTTTTTTTTTTTTTAATGCAGCTAGTGTCATTCAGTCATTTATTAAATACTTTGCATTTGTTTTGAACAAAAATATGTACATATTCTGATAAATCACCACAGGACTACAAAGCTACGCATCTTTTCTATATAGAGCTTCTACCAGACATAGCTGTAAAAAAAAAAAGTTGTAACAATAGGAAGGTAGTATGGCTTAGAGAAGTGGTCGTTAATGACTATTAAGGGGTCATCACTTTGACCACGTTCCTGGTACGTTGTACTCATTTTCTTCTTTTGCTGTTTTCTGTATTTTTTAGGTTTTGTTGTGAAAACATATACAAGCAGTTCCATTTGATTTCATTAAGACTTTTAAGCGTTGTGGTTATGGCGAGAGAGCTGGATGGAAACTACACTGACAGTAGAGGAGGGAGAATTAGAGGTAAAGGAGGAATCCCTCAGCAAGGTAGTCTCTCCATCATTACATGACATAGATTTACTTACTAGATAATGCTCTACTTGGATCAATATTACTGCTGACTCTAAATCTTGAGTGAAGACCATTCTTTATATAGTGACAGTGCCTTTGTGCAGAACATGTTTGCTGCAATCATATGAATATTTGCATTTCTACTATTAATTACTACTGTTTTTTCATTTGATACAGAAATGCAGTCAGATTATAGATACTTTCGGTTTTAGTTACCCAGTCTATTTTGGGGTCACTAAGGGATGGTTTTCTGTGAGTGTTGGAATGTGGAAATCGGGGGGAGATAGCAGTCCTGCTGCTGCTGTGCTTCACAGCAGCTGTGCTAGCTCAACTGTTCCAAAAGTGGGGCTTGAAAAAAAACACCAAAACACTTCAGTCTCCCGCTACCCTCAAATTGTATGCAGGTATTCTTAAACTGGATCAATCATAGAATCATTTAGGTTGGAAAAGCCCCTTCACCTCTTTGAGTCCAACCGTTAACCTAGCACTGCCAACTCCACCACTGAACCATGTCCCTAAGCACCACATATACACATCTTTTAAATACCTCCAGGGATGGCGACTCAACCACTTCCCTGAGCAGCCTGTTCCAATGCTTCATAACCCTTTCAGTAAAGAAATTTTTCCTGATACCCAATCTAAACCTCCCCTGGCACAGCTGGAGGCCGTTTCCTCTCATCCTGTCACTAGTTAGTTGATGGATGAGACCAGTACCCACCTCGCTACAACCTCCTTTCAAGTAGTTGTAGGGAGCAATAAGGTCTCCCCTCAGCCTCCTTTTCTCCAGACTGAACAGCCCCAGCTCCCTCAGCTGCTCCTCACAAGACTTGTGCTCTAGACCCTTCACCAGCTTGGTTGCCCTTCTCTGGACACGCTCCAGCACCTCCATGTCTTTCCTGTAGTGAGGGGCCCA